>CM042433.1:19867054-20617054 GCA_023631565.1 Gymnocephalus cernua
CCCCCCACCTGAGGTCCAAAGTTATGCCTCATGGCATTTTGAGCTTTTTTTTTTTTATACCTGGACACCTCTCTGATCTTCCTCCATCTCAGTGCCTCTATCTGTTTCTGTATGACAGCTTTGCGCCTCTCCACCTTGTTCCTCCTCCTCCTCCTCCTCCTCCTCCTCCTCTTTCTCACCCCTCTGGGTCCGACACCGGAGCACCAAAGCATCACACCTCTCCAACCCCGATTCCCCAACCGGCTGCCTGCACTGCACCACAAAGATTCTGTAAAGCTCCAGCAGGACAATAAGGATGTTCTTGCAGGTGAAGAAGATCATCAGCTGGTTGAGTACCTGCTCTTGGACCATGAGGTAGAGGCGGTAAAGCAGAAACGGACCATCTTGGAGTCCCACCGTGAGCAGCAAGCTCCACACTTCACTGGAGCAGCAGGAGGCGAACGACGAAGGAGCTGTAGAGAGACCAGCCACACTTCTCTGTGGAGGCTCACCCTTTGGGGGTTGTGTCTGGGTCAGCACCAGAGGAAACTGCATTAGCGCCCAAGAGAAGAGGCCCAGGCCCATGATGACAACCGCGCGGTTGGTTTTGACCTCGGGTTCCTTGAAGGTGTCGAAGATGTCCAGGATGTCGGCGCCCAGTCCCACGTAGACCATGAGGAGCTGGGAGAGCTGGTCGCGAGACATGTCCCCCTTGGGCATCAGCCAGCGGCCCAGAACCAGCACTATGAGCATGGTCTGCTCCAGGCCAGCCACCCAGTTCTCTGGGTCCAGCTCCGCGATGCCCTGGGTGAAGAAAACAACGTCTGGTCACGTCAAAAGCATTTTTTTTACAGTTTCACAGAGCAGAGAATGTTCTTCGGATTCACGCATTGGCTTTTCCTGATATTGATTTGATCATTCGGACCATGAAGATATTATAATGGTATATCTTAATAAGTGAAAAAGTTAAATGTGTAATCAATGAAACACATTGACAATCATCCATTCTACAAGGCCTCTCTATCTTGTAGTTGACTTGTGAGTCAACTACTGATTGTGTTAGGGTTCATTGAGTTTATCCTGACAGCACCCCTTGACATTTCACAACGTTCCTGAAAACATTACGTCTTCAAGTTTCAAAAGCTGCCACCCAGCCTCGAGCACAGCAAAAGTTTCCAAATCCTACATGAAAGAAACTGCACTAAAACCACCCCCGGAAAGGGAGAGATCTGGGTTTTTTTTTTTTTTTTTCAGAAGCCTATCTGGACTTCATCTCAATGTGTCTATTACACGTGTCCTGCAACTAATAGTTTATCCATCCCCTTGCTAGATTTAAAACGTATCTGATACCAGGTGTTGCTTTAATGTGGCTGTGTGGAGGGTGAGGTGGGGAGGGGAGTTTTGTGGTGGGACGCCTACCGCTGTGATCGGGATGCGAGCCAGCAAATGAAGCTCGGGGCCTGAGGAATTGTTGACAGGCAGCTTGGACTGCAGCAGGCTCAGCTCCAGGAACCAAATGGACGGGATGACAGTACTGAGGTAGAGGAAAACCATGGGGGAGAACCTAAAAGAGGACCACCAAAAGAGAGGAATGGTGGTGGGGGAAAGGTGGGGGTAGATTATTTTTAGTAACATGATATTTTTATTTTATTTTTTTTATTTTTTTTGCCACCCGTTAAAAAAGAGAGAGTCCCCTTTTTTTCCCGAAAGAAGCATCACATTTCAGACAGGCACTTATTCTCATCATACATGCAAATCCCTCTTGGCAGGGCAAAGCCTTCTCCATGAGCGGAGAACTTCAAAGTAAGACTCAGTGAAAAAGAGAGAGGCCTGAAGAAAGCTTGCGTCTGAGGATGTTCACAGTGTATGTGCCAGAGAGCTTCAGCTTTTGAATCAGACGCGGCTCGATGTTGAATGAGGTGTGACACTAAATGCTCATATCCTTTGGAGACTCCTGTAATAAAGGTCGGTGTCAGTTTGCGTTTACTCAAGCCAAATATATCATTTTTTAAATCTAGCTGGTCAGACATGACTTGAACCAGCTGCAGACATTTTCTCCACGACTGGACTCCAAAGACTGTGACAGAGATGTGATAGCAGGCTCAGAACATCAGCTTAGTGAAAGACAGAGCAATAACACAGCAGAGGAATAGATTTGTTTTTGATAGACAGTGAGGGAGAGAAAGAGCTGCAGAAGATAAGAGAGAATTTAGTGGCAGAGAATATCACAGGCCATACAACTACTCCCCACACAATACAAGTTTACAAAGTCTGGTTACAACACCTCAATCCATGTCACACCTTAAAACAAAAAGAGCAAAAGCAGGTGGTTTGTAAGTGCAAATGTAGCCCACAAACATTTGTGTTTATGATAGCTGAAGCAGTTCAATTGATGAGTTCATTTCTGTTGTTTAATGATTAAAAGTGCACCCTCACAATTTAACACATTGAGATAACTTTTGTCCTTTACTACTCAGCCTGTGAAAACAGTTGTATAATGTTGTCTTCTTTATAAAGAAGGACAAATTGACCCCTGATGATGTCATCAGGGTACGGATGGTCTAACAAAGAGAACCAATTGAGTTGCATTATTGGAAATGTAGGATCCAGCGTTTTTGGAACGTGATCCATACTAGGGACTTACAGTCAAGATATCTCGGCCTTTACCGTTTTTTAAAATGTGTCTCTTTAGAGTCCCACAACTTTATGGACGTGCAATACTAAACTGCTGGAGTACCCCTTCAGTACAGTTGCTTTGTAGCCTTGGTCAGATAAAATGGATATTGGAGTATTATGTTATTAACATTGTAGTGTCAATGTCTGTAATGAAAGCATGCAGATTTTTAGCCATGCTAGCAGCGTAGCTCTCGGGATGATATTGTTGGTTCGTTGGTTTTTCCTCACCTCTGTCGCACCAAAAGTTTGCTCTTGTGGTAATCGTTGGGTCTCTGTAAATTATGTGTGAGTGTGGTCTAGACCTGAGATAACTTCTGTTATGATTTGACTCTTTAAACAAAAATAAATTGAACTGGTCGGTCTACCACTTTGGTCCAAACTGAAATATCTCTACAACTGGATGACATTTTGTACAGGCATTTATGGACCCCAGATGATGAAGCCTAATGACTTTGGTGATCCTCTGACTTTTCCTATAGTGCCACCAACCAGAGCATATGAGCGGAGTGGAGCGGTGAGAATCTCCACTCATCGCTCACGGAACTGTTCACCCCTCCGCTCCCCCGCTCAAAGCTACATCAGGCCGCTACGCTCATTATCGCTTTTAGCTTAGACCACAGCCTTACCTCCTAAAGAACTAATGAGCAACAACAACATTTTACGGACGACACAAATGAAATAAAACAAACTATTAGGCCTACTTGAATGACAAAACGAATTTGTTTGAATATTACGCTATATTTAATTTACACTTTGTTACAAGTTACCGTATTCAATTTGCTAACCTTTTGCTTTCTTCCCAGCGTGTTCACGTAGCACACTTTCATGCTTTCGGGAGATGTGCCTTTTTAGATTCCAAAAGGAATCTTTACTTACTGAAACAATGTCTCCACATTATCACTGTTAGTTAGTTTTTTAGTTAGTTTTTTAATAGTACACCTGTATGATTTCTCGTTTTCTTTTTTGAAGTATACTTTTTGAACTCCATTATTGAGCCGAGTTTTGAATGAAAATATGTGAAATGAAAATATTCTGTTGATGACAGTGCAAGACAGATGGATTCTGGGTCAGGCTTGACTGAGCATGCTTCAGACTCGTGGTGTGAGCAGAGCGAAATTGGAGCGGCGCTCCGTCCTTTTAAAAATGCCGCTCTGCGCTCTGTCTCTGACCCGCCTGCTCACGCTCCCCGCTCGCTCCCGCTCCACTCCGCTCACATGCTCTGCCACCAACAGGTAAATCTTTTAATTTGTCCAATACCTGTAAAACTAGTGACATCTCGTCAGCCTCAGCTGTGGTTAATGTTTCGTGCTAATTAGCAAATGGTGGCATGCTAACATTCGATACTAAGACGGCTAACATTGTACCTGCTAAATATGATGTTAGCATTTAGCTTAAAGCACCACCGCGCCTAAATACGGCCTCACAGTACCACTAGCATGGGTGCAGACAATGCGATTTGGAATAAAGTTTCAACATTTGTTCCAATTGTAAACCATATCCTGATATTAACTCTGTTTGTGTTTTGCATGTGTGACCTAAATGTTACCATTTCCACTCTGCGTTTCGGGTGCACTTCAGAGTGACAGCCATTTCCACTCCCAGCAGAGCAACGCCCGTTAGCAGCAGCCAATAGAGTGGCTCCTCTTTAACGGCCACCACGCGCCACACTGTCACCACCCCGTGGACCGCAAACAGGAAGCGACTCAGCAAAGCCAACAGGACGTTCAGGAGGCGACACATCTTGCACCTCAGAAACCCTGTACAGAAGATAGTTTCATTGGTGAGAAATCCTATTTGTGTGCCATATTTGCTTTTTAACACATCATTCTCGCAAGATTGATGACAGTTGAGGCTTATTCAGCATTTTGGCACAACACTACGTTTGTTAATCATGTCTCAAAGGTTGCAACAATAAAGGCCTTTATGTTGTTTTGAACCTAACATAGTTTTACCGCAACAAACTCAATCTCCAACAAAGAAAAAGGCTTTTGCAGAGTAAAGAATAAATTAATAAAGTGCCAAAGGCCACTTCAATTTCAATACATTTTGCAATAAATTTATCAAACAAACTCATACACAATAGTCGTGTCAGGCAGCCAAAAACTAAACAAAGCATGAAAAATGTGTATATGTAACCGCCTGCATCATTACACATCATACCCCCAGATCAGCTTTCACGATCAATAACTATTGCATGATGTCAGTGTGCAAACATTCCTCGATGTCAATTAGTCAACTTAGGATAAAAGCTTCTGAGCTTTGGGGGAATTCAAAGCAAGCAGTGATTAGTAAGCAAGAGTTAGAGAAACTGTTCTGCCGTCAATATTAAAGGTCTCCAGGAGGCTTTGCATGAGTTTGCTTAACTCTTCTGATCTCTGGATCTCTGTGGATTATTGTGATGACTTGACAACTTGAAAGTGTGCCTACTGGTTAAGATGCATGACACGTAACCCGGTTGGACTTTTGCTGGATATCCCTCTCTCGTTTCCCATGTTTCCTGTTTGTATCTACACCGTCACCATGCAACCCTGGCTCCTAAGAATAACGTTTCCGTACAACTAAACTGCATATCACTTACGTTTTGAAGGAAATATAATGTTTCCCAGATCCCCTCCTACCAGCTGATTTCTTACAGACAACAGAGCATTCATCAGATATTTTTACTTTTTAATTTTTACTGGACAGCATTGAAATGTTAGTAAGTCACGAATTAAGGATCACAGGATTGTCACTTTCTTACAAGACAACAGCAAAAGTTAGTAGTTCATCAGAACATTGGAGAGTTTTACTGACACAAGCCACGTGGATTTGTTTTTACAACCTGGCAACCCAAAATGTGTTGTTGTTAATTGCTTATACTATGAACTGTAACGCAAACTTTTTTCAAACTTTTTATGCATTGAACAGAATTCATACAATTTGTATGTTTGTAGATACATGCAGTACAAACCTACAGTATAAGCTGGACTCCTCGCTGAGATTGGTTAAGATCAGTTTCTTCAGTGTATGTCCCAAATTTCTTGGATGCTGTGCAGTAGAAAATCACACTAGCATAACAGTCACACACAGTGACTGAGCCTGTATCTGTCCAATTTTGCCTTTTAAATCACAGCCGCCTCTTAGAATGTGTCTACAGTGTGTGTGTGTGTGTGTGTGTGTGTGTGTGTGTGTGTGTGTGTGTGTGTGTGTGTGTGTGTGTGTGTGTGTGTGTGTGTGTGTGTGTGTGTGTGTGTGTGTGTGTGTGTGTGTGTGTTCCTGTGTGTGTATGTGTTCAGTGACTACTGTTTAAGTCCACTGGAGTAGAGTATCATTGAGCAGTAGTGTGTTCCACAAGTGTGTGTCTCCGTCCCCTCGGTGCCATTGTAGGAGATAACGTTTCCTGCCCCCCTGCGCCCACATCTTCATCGCCATCCGTCATGATGTCATCTCTCCTGGACCAGAACAAAGTTATCTCCCTGGGAGAAGCCGGCCTGCCGCGCTCCCTGCTCAGAGAGCACCCAGCCCTGCCCTGCTCCCACCCATGCTGGCTCTGCCCTGCTAGCCCTGATAACAGCCTTGCTCCCTGGCCTCTGCACTCACAAAAACATGGAGCAACAAGAGGGACTGGAGATGCTGATGCCTAAACACACACACACACACACACACAGAGTGTGGGTATGTTACTCCTATTGCATCAGAATAAGGATGCAGCGTGGGTCGATGCTGTCCAGGAATACCAATCCACTAAACCCCTAAAGTGGAACAAAGACGGATGACTGACACTATTTTTTTTTTACGTTATTTGATTTGAGTGTTTGAGTGTGAATTCTAAACATCTGTCAAATATCTGATGGTGTTTTTGTCCCACTACTAATTTATTTATTTTTATTTAACCTTTATTTATCCAGGTAAGTCAATTGAGAACAACTTCTCATTTGCAATGACAACCTGTCACATTCACACAGTTCCTGATCTGCTGGCCACTGAGCAGCTCCACTGGAGCTGTTGGGGTTAAGGGTCTTGCTCAAGGGCACCTCAGTGGTGGTAATGAGGGAGGAACAACAATTCCTTTCAATTTCCCCACTAAACAGATTTTATCAAGCCGGATTGAACCTACAACCTCCCGGTCACAAGCTCGCTTCTTTAACCTTTAGGCCACCACTGCCCACATGCTAATGATGCCTTTAACCTGCATTACTTCTTTGTTTGGCCACTTGGGGGTAGTGGAAACAAGCTGCAGGAGCACAAATGTATCAGTAATTTACGCATCAATAGTTCGCCAGCTATAGTCGCTACAGAGTTAATCAGAGCTTTGTTTGCTAAAGACAGCTGCCTGCTGCAGTGAGAGTGAACCAGAATGTTAAGTTGTTGGCAGTAAAACCAAAACAATGAGCCGAAAGGCACTATTGCATAAAGTTTGTCACTATAAGCGACACGTTTGATATTACACAGTGCACAGTCTTTTTTATGTCCATTATGAATATAAAATATATTGACTATTGCAGCTTTAAGGTGTGTTCAGAATGAATGCATTTGATTTTAGAGGTAGCATGACTGCATATAAAGTCAATGCCAAGATCTGAACACACCAGTATTTGTTCAGTGTGGTGTGCATTGAGGCAAAGGCATGTCAGTGAGAGCTGAGAATGATTCAACTTGAGCAACAAAAAAAATCACATTTCATCTTAAGGCTTTATGACTCCGATGTACGATCAAACGGAGACAAGAAAAGCGGAGAAAAAAACGTAACAGAAAAGCGTTTTGAAGATCAGTCAGTCTGAGCTGTCATATCAACACAACACACTCCACACACATGCTTGGTGTGTATAGCTACAGCTAATGCCTATATTTTTAGTACATTGGCTATTTGGGGCAAATAGATATGGACTGCTAAACTGATTTAATCAGACCCTTGTTGTATTGTGTAATATCCATTGTCCACAGAGGAGGAATCCTACTTTTGTGCTGAGCCCACTGACCTTTTCTATAGTCCCATTGTCAGGTCAGGATTTAAGTCCATGTCCATGAAATGCTATTCTGATAACTAACCATGCAGATGAATCCTCAGAATTTTGGCTGCTTTATAGTGCCCCTCTCAGAGCAAACATTAACCCTATTATAGGTAAGGTTCTTAAAAAAGCATAACAGCATAGTTTTGGTAGCTTTCATTTTCTAATTACCTTTCTAACAATATTTACTTTAACCTAAAATATCAAATTAAGACGAGACACCTGAGAGTGCAGTGATTATCGTAGAGCCAATGCTGCGGTGTTGAATCTAATAAGAAAACTAGGTCATTCTTTGACTGGGAAGCAGCAGTTCTCATCCCTAGCTTTCCTGAAATCAATTTCCAAGACAAAGGACAGGCAAGAGTCTGAAATTATTCATAGAGCACAACTCCTGATCTCTGTCAATTGGACATGCAAGTCAATTATTCATAATCCCTCAAATTAGAACTTTGTTTTAAGCCTTCTTGGTGAAATAATACTGCAGCTAGTCTTTTTGCATTGACAAATTTGCCTCTGCCAGAGGGATTTCAGCATTTCTTTTCTTTCAATCACACCCAACAGCCATTTGGATTTTAGGTTCAAGTGACCATTTGAAGCCAGAAGAGAGTGACACACGCAGGTAAAGGAGGAAGTTCTTTATTGGTGAGGAAACAGGCAGAACTGGCAGAAGGAGATAGGACACGGCAGACGGTGTCCTGAACGAAAAATGAATTGAAAAAAAAACTGGGTGTAGGACTAAAGGAGGGAGAGGAAGAGAGGGGGTGGCGATGGCACAGGAAGAGGGCGAGTGAGATATGCAGCCATGCAGAATAGTAGTACACCTCATCTTGTTATCCTCTAGTTTGGGCGGTGCTTTTGCTTTTGGAGATAACAAGCGGTTCACTCCAGATTGTTGCTTTGAGATGGTTCAGCTATGCTTATTTGTGTTTGCAAGATGTGAGCTTGTGGTCAGTACAGCAGGTGTTCAAGCAGGATATTTTTGTTTTAGTGTCCTGTGGTGAGTTCATATAACAGGATGAGGTGGGAATCTGGATTGTTGGCTAAACTGTATTCACTGTATATGTGGACCCTCCAACAGGCAACACAGTCCTTTGCCTTCATACAGCACATTTCTGTATTTGTTTAAATATATGAAGTCCTGTTAACACTTTTTAAACTCATAACTACTTCCATTAATTACCATATTTCCATATTCATAGGCCATAACACTTCATTTCTTCTGAAGATTTTTTTATTTATTATTTTTTTTACTGAGGCCTGTAGTATATTTCAGCTGCACCAGTCTGCCAGCATTGAAGTGGCACAACTCCAGCAGTTTTCTTATATACAGCCCTGGATGGCAGCCATTCGCACAGACCTGCTGCCTCCTCTTCACATGGTGTACGCCACCCAGTAGATCACGTTCACCACAGCAAAAGTGAAAGGGAACACGGCCCTGGCGTAGATGTCGATGGTGTCGGCATCAATGGGCTTGCAGACACACTTGGAACAGCACTTCTTCTCCTCCGTGCTCTCCTCCGTCTGCCTGGACCTTCTCCTCCTCGGCTCGGCCTCCTCGCTGCCGCCCTCCCCAGGGATTTCGCTGCTGGAGCGCTGGGGACGACCATGGCGGTTGGAAATCATCACACCCTGGTTCATGCCGGTGACCGACAGGGAAAACAGAACCATAGCCTGTTTGCCGTTCTTCACAATGGACTGTAGGGAGACAGAGAGAGAGAGAGAAGTGTGTAAGCACTTACTGAGGCTTTCCATGCTAGAGTGCAGTTTTGAGTCATTCAGCATCACATATTTGACAATTCAAGCAGAAGTTGGCAGCCTATCTGCCACCTAGTAGTTATGTAGAATCCAGAAAAAATGTAGAAATCTGCTAAATTTAAAAAGACAAAATGAGGAGTGATAATTCTACAAAAAACGGCATGTTTTGCAATATGAATATTATATCTTCAACTATTTTCCTCTTTTAAAATCCCAATATAGGTAAGTAATTAAGTAAGTAAGTAAAGTTTTATTTATATAGCATATAACAGTGAAACACTTGCATTGCATTTTTGTACTGGATCACTAAGCACTCTTCACTCCTTTTACTTTATCATAAAAGTACTTGGTATTTGTGCATTTTTTTAATCTAAAGATAGCATCTGTAACTTCATGCTTTTTTGCAATAAAAACATTTAGCCCCGGCCAATTAAGATATTTTGATAGTGAAAGGTAACAGTCCAGAACTGCAAACACAGCAGAGTCTTGATTATTAACGAAAAGATAACTTGGGATGTTGCCGCGACACTGGTACGTTTTAAAGTCATTGTAGTTTTACTCACAATCAACAATGCACATTTTCAATCACACCACTGTAATATTCATTGTCACTCAATGTCATGTCTTTGTGCTGTTTTTTTCTTGTGTTGTCAGCATATAACCAGTTTTGCTTAATATTTATTTTATTTTATTTGAATGCTCAATTTACAAAAAATATCATCCAGTTATCAATTCTTATTCTGAAGGTATATCTCAGAAAGATGTACAGCAAAGCAACTATTACTCCCTCAAAGGAAATCTTCTATTTCCCCATTATGCTCTGTGGAGATTCATTGTCTAGCTGAAGGTCAGTGGAATGGATGCTTGTCAACAGCGGAGTTTGAAGCCCGGCCGTGGTCTGTGTTTGAAAGATCTGCTCATTACTCCCCCTGAAGCTCTTACTGCTGATGGGAGTACATGATGGGAATGATTTCCTCACCTCAGAGCTGAGCTTGTTGGCCTTCACCTTGGCCTTCTCTTTGAGTCGGTAGTCAGCGTTGTAGTGAGCGAAGGCGTACTCAATGAGTGCCGCGAACACAAACACGTAACAGATCCAGAAGTAGACATCTAACGCCTTGATGGCTGACGCTCGAGGCAAGGAGGAGCGGGCGCTTACCATCAGCGTGGTCATGGTGAGAACAGTCGTGATTCCTGTGGAAAGAACACAGGCACAAAGTACAGATTAGACTGTCGGTTTTTAGTGATGCCAGCACCACACACAAGTACAGCTGAACAGAGCCACGAGAATGCATGGAGGTCTCATTAACAGACCACACAGGCTGTTGCCAGTATATTGTCTTTAGCAGCCAATATTAAACTAAATATTTATCTGGCATTTCCTGCTACATTTTGGTCTTGACAATAATAATAAAGTCTGAAGCCACTAACTGATCATGACCATCATCATCATCATCATCATCATCATCATCATCATCATCATCATCATCACCAATTATTTTCACAATACTGGAAGGGAACAGCTTTCGCTGGCTAATGGTTTTTGCTGTGTCACACTTAAGCAATAAATCTCAATATCTGGCCAGATTTCAAGCCCATTTCCACTTCTACACATCAAATATCAATATCTAATGGGCATATTGCCATGTCATTATTGAGGATATTATGCTCCTTAGAGGATGAACATTTTCCACCTGAGACAGCTAATGAAGTCTCCTCTTCAGGACAAAAAGTCAGCGCAAGATCTCTCATTCTCTAACTGCGAAAGCAAAAGTATAAAGCATTTTGACTTTCCTCTAGTCTATATCCTCAAAGTTCCACTCCCGGGATTGCTCCGTTGCCGGATTTCACTCTTTTCACTCTTTTCGGCCGGATGTCCGGTACCTTCCGCTTTCTTTGTGTTGCCATTTTAAACTCCGGTCGATTTATGAGGACTATGTTTAACTGCTCCTCAGATCTCTGCCGGGTAAATCCACACAGCTAGCTAGACTATCTGTCCAATCTGAGTTTTCTGTTGCACGACTAAAACAACTTTTGAACGTACACATGTTCCACCAAAATAAGTTCCTTTCCGAGGCTATTTTGCAGCGGCACTGTCGCTCTTCCCGTTGCTTAGCGCTGCCCAAGACGATTGTGACGTTTTTCTCCCATCCTGGAATGTATTGTGGACTAACCAGACCCTCCTCCACAGCGCTGTGAAGGAAGGTCTGGCAAAGCTAGACTAACTTTATTCCACTGGTGAGGCTCGAAGAATAGCAAAATGGTCAGTATGGTCAGGTATGATTTGTTTCATTCATCTTCTTGGGACTTTAGACTTATTCTTTAAACATCTGTCTTAGCAAGCTGCACCATCTTACCAAAATACAACATAACACTTACATGGCTTAAATGATGTATGTAACCTTTCTACAGATGAACACCTTTGATTTAAGTTCCAACTTTTAAAAGTTAAAACACACCTCTTTAAACTAATACCAACCTAAGGATACACGAGCAGGGACAGCTGTTTGGCTGATCCAAAAGGACACCCAGGACATGGCAACCAGTAATATCGAAGGCATGTACGACTGGATGATGTAGACACCTCGATTACGTCTCAGCTCAAAGCGAAGGCTGAGCCTTGGAAATCGTCCCGCTGGGAAGCAGAAAACAGACAAACTGTTTAATTGCATTACTGAAGAAGTTAATTATCTATTATGAAAATATCCGATTGTACTTCACAGACACTGTTATTACAGAATGTCTATCTGCTCGCTTGTGGCCCTGGTGACAAAGCTTCAAGATGTGAGACATAAGGCAGTATTTCAAACTACATTTTCCCAGCCGCAACTCCTCTCATCTCCTAAAGCTCCTGCCAAGCTCAGCAGCAAGTCTGACTTGATCCATTCCTTCTATGCATAGAATATAACCATAAGAAGTTCTGAAGTTAAACAAAAATGATATATATATATATATATATATATATATATATATATATATATATATATATATATATATATATATATATATATATATATGGCTTCAAAAATAATCTAAGTCTTCCAACATAAGAGGCAAGCCAAGTCCAAAACTCAAAATAGTATATAATGCATAAAACACTCACTCACAAGCATTGGCGATTTTAGACCCTTTTTAGGGGGGCTCAAGCCTCTCAGCCTTATATCTTATATATCTTTATAATAATACAAAAAATATATATATTTAAAAAGAAAATCAATTTTAGTGCTTCAAGTTAGAGTTTGCGAACTTGTCTGTTGGTGACAAACAATTACAGGTTCAAAGGGCTTGAAACAGGTTTAATATCCTGTGTCGCTGTCGCCGATGCTTTAGCAGGGGGGGGTTACACTTTTGCAAGGCACAGTATCCGTGTCACCCCTCTGATTAGGGGCTGAGCCCCCCTAAAGGTGTGATCCTAGAATGCTCACATGCAAGGGCCTTTCAAACTGTCTCTACTGGAACTCACCTTGACAACAAGAAAAACAGGAGAACAGGATAGATGCTCACCAGATTTGAAGTTCATCAGCTCAGTGACAAAGCGATAGTCTGTGATGGTGAACTGGGAGAGCTCTAGTTTGTCCAGGCCGTGGATGTGTCTCTGACTCTCCGACCAGTGGTAAACAATGTCCTCTGAGGAGTAACCATCTAGAATGAAAAACAGATGACAACAAGACGTTTTATCGAAGCAATCATTTGACGTTAGTAGTAGTAAGCTGCTAACATTTAACCTTTCCTTGGTGTCACTTTACCTTGGCATGAACACGTCGAGAGGAAATAAATGTGTGAAGGAAGAAAAAAAGACTTTATGTGAATCCCAACTTACAGCTTTCCAGGTCCAGCATACACTCTTGTTCATCCATTGGATACTTGGTCAGGTCCATATCACACGCAACCGTCGAAGTGATTCTAGGAACAAAACAGCCCAGTTAATCAAAACTTAATGTACACTATGCTCTAAACAACTCAACTGACAAGTTTTACTAAAACATTCTGGTTCACATTCAGATGGTTCCACCCATTCAGATGTGGCATCTTTCCAATAACACCAGCATTTTCTAAGCTGAGAGCTGTGTCAGCTGCAGATAAAAAAAGAAAGAAAAAGGCAACCCGTTCTTACTCCCAACTCGTCAAATATGAAGGTTTGGTCAGGGGCCCTAAGCCAGACATGGGGGACTCGAGTCACATGACTTGACTCGAGTTAGACTCGAGTCGCAAATTTTAGGACTTGAGACTTGCTTGATAAACATTCATAAAAGACTTGACTTGACTTTGACTTGATATTCATGACTTGAGACTTGACTTAGACTTGAGTCAAATGACTTGAAATGACTTGACTTTCTGTTTAATAAATATATATTTTTTCCCCTCTGATATTGAGGAGGAGTTAACGTTACGATTTTAGTGCTGTTGCATGCGCGGGAACCCGTTGATATGATGACGCGCCACACGGCGGCAGACCTGCAGTAAACGAGACTGGCTACGGCTGTTACTTAACGTCATGGATTCCTCTGCACCGAAAATAATAAAGTTTGGCTATAAGGATTACACATCTGACCAGGGCAAAGAAGAAATGGGCGGCAGTTTGCAAGGTCTGCAGTACAAAATATTCCGACGTCAACCACCACCACGGCGAATTTCATCAGACACTTCAAATCGGGAGAGATTCAGGTTCCAGTCCCCATATTCAGCTGAACCACTATTGGGACGCTTGTGATGAACAGAACTCCCTTCAGTTTTGGGCCATGAATAAGCACACCCTCCCGTCTTTGTTCAAGGTGGCGGTAAGAACGAATACAACTAGGCACACTGTATACATACACACAACAAACTGCTCTCTCTCTCTCTCTCTCTCTCTCTCTCTCTCTCTCTCTGTCTGTCTGTCTCTCTCTCTCTCTCTCTCTCTGTCTCTCTCTATCTCTCCCTGTCTCTCACACACACATGCAGACACACACACACACTGCACTCTCACACACACCATCCACACATTCACTCACCAATATTAATAACTTTTCATTCACTCTCTCTCTCTCAAACACCACACATTCACTCACAAATACACTGACAAATATTAACATATAGCCTACTATTCAATCTCTCCAAATTATGCACAGGTGGTGGGATTCAGCTACTCTTAAAGAATGTTTTTTTTCTTTAAGAGAAGGAAAGGTTAAATGTGTTTCTGTCCCATAAAAGTGAGGCATGTTTGAAGAATATTATTTGACTTAGAAACCATTATACTTGAATTGTTTGAATGAATTTCATGATTTGATGTCATGTTTGAGGCATATTGAACAAATATGTATGTTGATTTTTTTTGTTGGCCTAATATCAGTTTTAGGCTGTGCTTTTTTTTTATCTTTATTTAAACTGTTCAGATATATGTGGCTTGGATGCAATGTCTTTTGAATATTGAATAGGAAAAAATGCAAATAAAACTCCAGCAGTTCATAACCACTGTCTTTAGCTTGTTTAAAAATGGAAACTTTTGTATGACTTGACTTGTGACTTGCTTGACCCAAGCTATGACTTGACTTGACTTGCTTGACCAAAGCTATGACTTGACTTGACTTGCTTGATTGTCATACAAAATGACTTAGACTTGCTTGAGACTTGAAGGTTAAGACTTGAGACTTGCTTGTGACTTGCCCATGTGTGACTTACTCCCATCTCTGCCCTAAGCGTCCGTGTACGTGTTGTCAGACTAATGAAGACGATAATCTGTTTTCTCATACCGGCTGCTGTATAGAATGACTCCGTTGGGCTGCAGGCGGATCAGCTTGTTCTCCACGGTGACATCGTGGAACCAAGCAGATTTGGCATTGACGATGAAGGTGTCGGGCAGCCACAGCTTGTCCACGAATCGACTGTCCAATCCCAGAGTCTTGTTGGTGTGATTGAAGGACAGGCGGTCGTCGCGCCAGCTCTGCCGCAAGAACACGGTCATGGTGTAATCCTGCCAAAAACACACAGACACAAACATACCGTAAAGGCTGAGTCACGGGCATTGGGGAAACAAACTGAAATAAAACACTTTTAATATTACAGTATTAGGATTTTTATTTTTTAAACTTACTTTGTATCAAGAATTTTTTTTTTAAATAAAAGAACAAAACCAATGCAAATGTGTGTGGTTCAATGTAGGACAGACTGAAGTGTGTTATTCTAGAATTAAATACAAAGAAAGCTTAAACTGGAACTCAACCTGGTAACACATGAAGATCAGTTTAGTTTTGAGAAGTACTACTCCGCTGATGAAA
Source organism: Gymnocephalus cernua (assembly GCA_023631565.1). Classification (NCBI taxonomy): domain Eukaryota; kingdom Metazoa; phylum Chordata; class Actinopteri; order Perciformes; family Percidae; genus Gymnocephalus; species Gymnocephalus cernua. Next base: position 19,882,704 of record CM042433.1, read on the forward strand.
ACATTGGAATTATGTCTTTTGTGGCTCTAGAGGAGTTTTTGTCAACTGTGAGGGACAAAATGCATTATGGGAAGTGTAGAATTCAGTGTTTTGGAGCTTGACCCATAGAAAGTCCACCAACTTAATGGGAATGCAAAGCTAAATTGCTGGAGTACCCCTTTAATTACTGCAAATTGGTGGAAATGTAACACTTTAATAGTAGGTTTCATGAATAACACCTAATTTAAAGTAGAGGGACTGAAATAGACCAGCATGTTTTTTTATCCAATTATGTATTTATTTTATTATAAGTATTTGTATTTGTAAATCTAGATTAGTCAACATCTAAAATCAAACAGATGCTGTCAGATATAATCCACTATTTCATAGTCTTTAACATCAATATGGTAACATGTTTCATAACTGCTATGAATACTGATCATTGTGGCATTTCTACTGGATCCAACCTATGTATCTCTATTTGTGACAACAACAAAAAAATGTTTGCGATTGGCGAGTCTTTTTTGGAATGCTAATTTGTAGTTTGAACTGTTGAAGCAAGGGAAATATTTACTTGTTTGGAAAAGACTCAGGGCCACATGGATAAAGTGCATCTTCCCAATAGATTTGGTTCTTACCGTACAAAATCCCTGAAAGCATCAAATTATCAACAACAACTCAGCAAATGTGTCACACATATTCACACAGAGTACTTTCAAACCCTCAAGTGGGATAATTCAGGATTATGCAAATAGCAAATCTTTGATCTTTGCTGCAATAGTGAAGTTGAGGGATGATAGAAAATCTAAGTGTAGAAGGAAGTAAGCAGAAAGTGACGGCATACTTTACCATGTTGGCTTCAGAGATGTGGTCAATGCTGGCCACTTCAATAGCCATGGCCACGTTCACGGGTGGACCTGCGGGAGGAGAAGTGAGAAAAGGAAGCAAACCTGCTCCCAAACACACACACATACACACACACACACACACACACACACACACACATCCCTTCTCTACTCATTCAGTCCCTCCTATCCATCCTCACTCCATCACCCATCTGTTTCCCTCCCACCTACCATCCTCCCACGTCTCAAACACTCCTACAGTGCATAGAGATTAAGCATTATCCAGTTTAACCATGCTAAGTGGCACATCACACTGTGGGCATTCATAAACAGCACTGGGCTTTCGTGGACTCGCACAGAGTGAGCTTCTGCCAATGTTCACACACACAAACACACACACACACACACACACACATATTGTGTAGCATTTTCACTCAACAGTTTGCCATATGATTAGCATGGAGTGTGCCTCTGTGATCGGATGCTAGAGGGCAGAAATTACAGGGGAGCTCACTGATGCAGAACAGAAAGGCTATTTATACTGAACATTAAGGAATCATACATTACCATTCCCCACCATTCAACACCTTCCCATCACATTTTCTAGCAAATCATAATATATTTGCCATACACTGGATGTATAGTGTGAGGTGATTTACAATGGCATGTTTATTGCACACCAATGTCAGCAGGAGCCAGTTTAAAGGGCAATCCCCTGATCCAATAGCAAGGATGTTTTGTACAGTATCCCCCAGTGGTTCTGCACAGATTAGTAATGCACTGTAATACATACACTACACACTAATCTATGTTTACTAATAATAAAATAGAAATTGTTGCATTGAACAGTCTTACCATAACAATACTGTAATGTTAATGTGGAACTATTTTGTATCATAAAACTTCAATAAATAACATGAATATTACGCAAATACAGTAAGATTTACAAATATGTTAAGTGCCTAATAACGTCTACAAATATGTTTTATACTCTAGAAACCATGCCAGCACTTACTGATAAATACGGTTGCCAAGAGAGCTCAAAAATGAAGATTTTGTTTTGACTTTGTTTTTTTTACTTGCAGTCCATAAAGCTTTTATTTTATTTTACTCTAAGCACTGTAGCACTGAACACTGTCTTAGTTGTTTGTTGGGAGGTATACAATTTAACAGTGTAGTACTGTAAGCCACTTTGGACAAAAGCATCTTTAAAATGAATAGAATGTAAATGAATGTAATGTAAAAATGTTTTCCAAAATACAATGGCATTCAGAAATCCTTTTTGTAAAGTACAAACAAATGGTTTGTTTCACAAATATGGTTTTCCATTTAGACACATCAAACTGTGTACATTTTTGGATTTTTGTTGTTTTTGTTTAAAAAATACATATACATACATATTATATAAAAGAATTTGATTCACATATATTGTTTGTACTTTCATAACCAAAATATTTGGTTTTGAATTATGTTTGTGCATTGTCACTTCAGTCATGTGGATTCTCTTAAAGTCATATTTGTGAATGTGATCTCATTTTCAAAATGCAGAATATTTTTTTTAATTTGTGCAAGTTTGATATTTATTTGATTGCTTAATGACACAAACATAACTCCGTACTAAAAGGCTATGGGATGTGAGTTGAATGAAAGGAATTACTCCCAATAACACACATGATTCCTCAGTGGTCACAAACAGCCCTCCCTTTTAGCTTTCATTTCCAGCGCATCATAATGTTACATCAATAGGAATGCAGTCACCACAAGATGCTGTGTTATGATGGTCTGTGTAGGCGTGTAGTGCACAGGGTGGTGTGTGTGGTGGTAGCGGCGCTCCTGCTCCACATTTTCACCTTTGCTCAACTGAGTTAAGCTGTGAGATTGAGAAATCTATCACTGTGGTCATTGGATGTTTCACATCTTGCAGCCATTCTTAGCAAAGTCTCTAGAGCAGTGCTCATTGTTTGCACAAAACCGTTTCCCTCTTGTCCTTGAAGGGCATCATCCTCGATAATCCCCTAAGCAAAGCTTCTCTTCATCTAAATGGTTTTGTGTGTCCTTAAGAAATGATTCACCTGAGTCAAAAGCAGGTATTTACATAAGGTGAATCCAGCTTTGTTCTAATGTCGTACAAGAAAAAACAGACACCTCTAAATAATGGAATTGGAAAATGAAATGTGAACGTCCATGTTGCTGTAACCTGGGGTGGGTGATGCTAAGGATGGCTGTAAATGTGAGGGGGTGAAATGCAACCCAACGCCACGAGCAGTAGATCTCATACTCACCTCCTATCCCAGGGCGAAAATTTCTTGCATAGCCCTTCATTAACTCATCCAGATTAGGTAACCAGGATATTTGAATGTCTGTACCTACATAGTCCCCAATGTCACTCAGCATGGCCCTAAAGGAGACAAACAGCAAACACAGCAGCCTTCAGCAGTCGTCCAGCGACACCATGTGTCCAGAGGAAAGCCTGGCAGAGCCTCAGATGCCGTCAGAAACATACACGACAAACATAAATGCAAGACAATGTTAACTGTTGAAAGAAAAAGCATTAGAAGTCACTGTAATAAAAAGGGTTTCTCAAACCTTTCTGGCACCTGCATGACCTCATCTTTAGGTTAAAAAAAATGTCATGAACCCAGAGTCATCGAGTTGTCTTTTAAAGTTGCATGATTGATTTCTTTACGTTTTATTTTGCCACTTGGGGGCGGCAGAACCAGCTGTAAACACAATAATAAAATATTATCACCTTGTAAAGCTTTTAGGGCAAATGTGTTAGTAACTAGTTGCCTATCTGCACATCTAGCAGACACAGAGCAACATTGGGAGTTGTATGTCTGTCCTCTTGACAAATGTTAGTCCAATATTCACTTTCCTCTTCCTTCTCTGTTTTTGTATCCATCAACTCCCGAAGGAAATGTCTGTCCCAGTTAGTTGCTTACATAGACTGTATATAAAGATGGACAACATGTCTCCACTTCCTCCCAATATACAAAAATGAAGCTAAGATATCCCAGAAACGATATTTCTTTTCCCTAGGATGGCAAAGGCATGGCCTGCACTACTTCTACAAAATATTGCAAACCTATTTAATCAGGTTTTTATTAGTAGATGTCCCTTTAAAACAGGTGACACAACTAAATGTTTGTGTGATTGTTCAAATACAACATCATTCTTGAACAAACTGGAGGATTATTGTGTTTATCAGACAAATCATAAAATATAACGTTAGAAGCCATGTAGGTTATTTTGCAAAAATAAGAACAAAATAATACATTAATTTTTTCGTATGGCTGCCATATACCCTACTATTAATCCAAATAGTCTAAATCCTTTGACTGATTAATTATTGAATTTGGAAATTGCATAGTCTCTTAAACTTACAACATTAATAAGAAGAAATGTGCACATATAAATATTTGAAGAGATTTAAGGCTTTTTATTTATTTATTTGTGCCCTCTGTTTTTATTTATATTTTGTTTTTATTCATTTAATACATTATACTTAGTAATGTACTTTTATATATCTTTAAGTCATAGAAAGTACAACTAGTGGATATGTTCTCAAACACATCTAATGCTGATGTCATTTGGTGGTAGTTTTCACATGAAAATGATTGGTTAAAGCCTGGTTGGCATATTTTTTTTTCCATCCGTGTGTTCACAGTGTGCATTTGTTTCCAAATAGATTTTGCACCCAGACTGAACATCATGCTGTGCCTCAGTCCACAAGACCTTTTTATTTAAAAAAGGCTTTTAAGTTAGAACCTTATGACATTTCTGTCTGTAGTTTGGCACCATGACACCTCGATTCAAGCAGTCCTTATGCTTTTCCCATTCCTCTAACCTCTCGAGAGGGGAATAATAGTTCAATTAAAACTATTTGACCATATAAAAGGACTCCACTGACGCCCCTGGAGCCCTCACGGACTGCTTGAGGGCCCAGAGCCTATACTGACAGAAACTGCCTCAGTGTAGGATTTTACAAGAGCAGCACAGCTCAGATACCACAAGGTGGCAGTTTTGCATTCTAAAACAGAGCCTGTATACAGATGCCATGCAGATACTATGCAGATATAGAGTACATTTTGTACCTCTATGTATTAATGTTGTAAGTTTAAGAGACTATGCAATTTCCAAATTCAATAATTAATCAGTCAAAATATGCTGTGCTATCCTTTAATACAGAGATAACTATGCTAGCATGCAATACAGACAGAGATATGCTATCATTCAATACAGGCAGAGCTTCATCCTTTCATATTTTCATATACACGCTTTGTACAGAATCCCGTTTTAGAGACAAAACTGCCATCCAGAGTTGAAAGCTGACTAACGTGCGATAAATACATTTAATAAATTAAAGGTTTCACTGACATTCAAAGTCACAAAGGCTGGTGGTGGCACTGACAGGGACATTGACCATACGGGGGCTTGATCGAAGGCGTAATGATTGACCGACAGTAAAAAGCCATTCAGCGATTTTTGAAAAAAGGCTGACATTTGAAGAAAGTCAACTTCCTAGAGAGCAAAGCATTACACCCACAGTTACATGGAAAACGACCTCCATAGCAAAATAGCATGAAAGTAAAAAAAAAAAAAAAAAACATTTTTTTATTTTGAAACCGTTTTCTGCCATGTCATTAACATTTCCCTCGTGAATTAATTTCGTAGTGGCAGATGTATTTTTAGTCTGGCAATCACTGTCATGTGTGACATAAATGGGAGCACCGAGTGAATTAATTAATCACTGTGTGACTCCTGGATTTCTTCACTAATTGGTACTTTCCAAATATGGAAATAAAGAGCTTTTCCTTCAAGAAATCCGTTAACACACCAAGGTCAAACAGGCCTCCTCGCATGGAGGAAAGAGAATGTGTGTGTCTGCTAGGGACATACAGTATATATAGGGACAATATGATTATTTATTGTCACTTCATATTCATTTTAACGGGTTTACTGCTTTATAGTATTCTAAGTATTACAATCCTTGACTTTTTCTGTTTGACTTAACCTTTAAAAAAAAACTGTATTCTACTTTCACACACTTATTCTAGTATGAGGTTCATTTATAGTTACACATTACAGAAATGTAACTTTTATGTCGCATACAGCACCAGTGGCACAACATGTTTTTTTCTTGGACATCTTGTTGTTAAATTTTGACTTTCTGTCGAGGCAATCTTCTGTTTATCTGTTATTTGTCTGTATCTCCTATTTAGTCACAACACATCAGATGTGTGTCACTTCCTGTGCTCCGCAAGAGTTTTAATCCAAAACATTTAGCACGCACTCATACTGTGGAAGCTTTTATCGAAAAATGCTAAATGGACATTTATTTAAAAGGTCACAGATGACTGCTTGAATTAAATGCTGACCAGACGTTATTTAACTCTGTAAATTGATGTTGTTGATGGGACAAAATGTTCAAGTGTTTATTTTTTGATTTCCCGACCTGAATTAGCATTTTTATGGCCACAAAAAGCCAAACTGGAACATATCTCTCCAAGGGGAAATAAATAATGCTGTATGCTGTTAGAAGACATGTGAGGGGTAGAGTGTTTGATTACTCTCTGTCGAGCTTCACTAAGCATTCGCACATCTCTATTTTCTCACCCCTCCATCCATGGCAAACAGTCGAGAGCGTGTAGTCTATTTCCAGACGCTTCTCTTTCTTCTGTATTTCACTTTCACAAAATGTCTCTCCCGATGCCTGGATCTGCACCCATCTGTTTATGAGCTAGCATTAAACAGATGGGGAGAGGAGACAGAGGAGAGGAAAGACAAAGAGCAGCAGCCTCTCTAAAACTGATGGCGTCTTTTTGGGAACGTAATGTGCAAGCATGCACTAACAAGCCTAATTAGTTTTTATACACTGACACTGCTAGTTACCTGAGCACGGCCACACTGCCAGTCCACTGATCCTCACGCTGGCACTCACTCTTTAATTTGTTTCATTGGCGTCAATGTGAGATGAGCAGCATTGCAAATTCCATTTGGATAAATCATAATAAAACATAAATAAGTAGCGCATATCTACAAGCAGCTGCTCCATTTCTATGATGGTGTTTATGTGTGTGTGTGTGCGTGCGTGCCAGCGTGTATGCATGCGTGCGTGCGTGCCTGCGTGTATGCATGTGTGTGTGCGTGCAAGCGTGTTGCAGTAATTCACAGTAATAATATATTGCTATTCATTCAGCTAACAGATCATTTTATGGACTACATTACTACTCTACTGTTTGACACATTCAGCATTTAAATATGGAGTGCAAGCAGTGACATACTTTTGTTAAATGTTTATTTAATGTGTTTAAAAGTTTAATGAATCAATGAATTTCTACATTTATAACCAGCCACTTGATGAAATGAATTGTCATGTCGATATTTTATTGGCTCTTTTATTTTTCAAATTCCTTCCATTCCATTCTTGATTTCCTTGATCCTGGCACACATTTAATATGCTTCTGTATAATCAACAAGGAAAATGGAAAATGTTGGAAGAAGATATGGGGAAATAGGAAATGGATAGATTACTATCCTGTGCTGTAAAAAAAGGAATAGGAAATAAAATAGGTTTCAAATAATGTGTATTTGTCCAAACTTCTTTCCACTAAAGGTGGAATAAAAAAAGTATGCCAAGTAAACTTACTGTACACCAATTGATCAAGGACCAGTGCACATTTGTGAAGTACTAATTTGAGCCATTCTGCATAATGAGTTTCTCTCCTGCATCCCTGTATACTTTCAGATATTTACCCTTTCATGATCTCTTCCAGCTGTATAGGAGCTGTATTAAGTTATTTAGAATGGAAAGGCTGTGTCAAGTGTTTAAAGGCCATGACATGGGCATTTACCAGGCACGGCGGGTCTAACCAAAAGGTTCTATTGGTTGCATTATGGGAAATGTAGGCTCCAGCATTTTTGGAGCTTGAGGGGATAGATGTCAGGATATCTTGGACATATTTTGTTCTGAGGAGTGTATTAGTGGTGTGTATGTATACTTATTGTATCTTTTTATGCTCTGTTATTGAAATACATGTCTGTTGAATCAACCAAATATGACCGATTCCCCGCCAGATTGTTGTTCTTTATTCTTTAATCTAAACCTTTGAAAATTGCCTTCCTTAACATTTTCTCCAAACTTGTCAGAATGTACAGAGTGAGACTTATTCTGGTCTCTGCTGTGTGATGTATACTTTTAGAGCAGATATCTGAACATCCTCCTATTGTAACACAATGGATCAAATCTACAAATTCTTGCCCATGCAGGCCCTAAACCTTCCCTTGTAGGACGAGCCCTTTTTTTGTCTATTCCTGCTTGGGAGATTATTTGATTTAGGCTCAAACAGAAGTCTGTGACTCGCTGGTGTGAATTGAACAAGTTGTCTTCGCTGTTAACTTGTTTAATTTGTTTAGATCCTCTTAACTTTGAGAGCCAGCAGCAGTGTGAGAGTCGGAACTCGGACGGATCCTCTAGTTTTAGAATGGTGTCTCTAAATATGAGACCTCCATTCCTTTCTGATAAATACAGTGAACGCTACAGTGATCTGGATAAATTGAACAGGACAGAGAGGATTTAGAGTAGAGCAGGTTTCTCCTTATCAGAGTGGAAAATGCTGTAGGGCGAATGTTCAGGTCAGTGCCTATCCTCAAAGATTATTTCAAATCAAAACAGAGCTTTTCCAAACTTTAATTCTTACTTCCCCTTTTGTGATGATGGGATGAACTTCAAATCATACAGCAGAAAATATTACTGATATCCCACAGCACTTGATTATACACAGAGTTCATATATACTATGACTCTCTTCTTACAAAGGACATGAAAGGTCGGGTAACTAGCTGCTATGTAAGTTGTTTTGGGTTAATTGCGGAGCTTTAAATGGAATCAGTGGTGATAGTAAAACAATATGTTGTATTATTTAAGGTAAGGCATCCCCTGTGAAAACTGTGGTTTTGGTTGCATCAGTCAAATTATTTTGATCAACAGAAAATTTGTCAATGAATTTTTAAGTCATTTATCAAGTTTTTGACTGTTGGTCAGACAAAATAAGCGATTTGAAGACATTACTTTTGACTCCGGGCACGTATGATCAGTTCTCATTAATTTTTATTCACTAGACAATTAATTGTTTAACTTGAGCAAACATTCTACAATGTTTTAATTATTTGGACTTTTTAATTGTATTAACAAATGAAATTCTGTATCAGAGCCTTCTCCACACTTACAGGAATTCAATTCTGATGGGGAATTACTGAATCTTTGATTTATTTATTGTAATTACTCAAATGTTGATACATCTAATACACATGTAATAGTGTAATCAGCATATAAAATATCAAGTTTTAAATTAAAAAGTTGCTAAAACACCTCACATCCCCCCCCCCCCCAAAAAAAAAGAAAATACAGAGTGCCCCAGTGTCCTCAATTTTAGCTACAACCCTTGTGTTAAATGAACAACTCAATAAAAAAAACATCATTCCATCTTTTACAAATATGCTATATGTACTCACTGTATCAAAGTCAAATAAAATAATAGTTCTGCATATGTCCACTATGCGTATATGGCTGTCAGATTTTATGTGTTTCTAGAGGGATTTTAGAGATTTCTTTTCTTAACTTAACAACTGAATTAACATGTAATTGATAATCATAATTTGAATGCTTGTGAGCATACGCCCCAATTGGACAACAGAATAATTGAAATAATGTGTTTCTTTTTGCCGTTTACATGTAGTGCGTCACCTCAAATTGAGTAGGAGGCATTAAGTGGAAGCAGTGAAGTGTCGTGCACCAGCTCACCCTGCTGCAAGAGCAGAGTCGGGCTTATAGAGCCAGTTCATGCAGCCAGAGGAACGTGATCATATCACTGTGTTATTGGAAAATGTACTCTCCGGACAGGAGGGATTTATCCGCTGACTCAGCCTCTTACACAGATTGGTTAGGAGCACTGTGTCACTTGAGTGTGACAGAACAGAAATGTCATGAAATGTTGGGATTAAATCCTGCTGCATCACAATTTACTGCCATGTCTTGCTAAACTATAATATGTCCACGTATTACTGTAGACAAAATGTCTACAGTCCCAACTCCTCTGCCTGTCTTTCTGAAAAGTTGAAAAATACTACTGAGTTTTTCCGTCCATATTGTAAGATGAATTAGTATCTACTATTGGACTGGATGGTAAAATATGATGCAATTGTTAGCATTCAACAACTAAAGCTCACATGCAAGGCTCCTATTGACCCCCAATCCTCCCACTCTCTGTGTACTGTGTATGCATCCTATCTTATCCACACGCATGATAGATTTGTAATTTATTATTGTATTATATTTTGCAGAGAGCCCCAATAACCAACCACCGATCGTGGAATACTACCCCACCTCACCTGTTTTGTGTCGGCTAGTTTGTGGTCATTGGATTAAATGGAAATTTATTTAAAGTATGCCCCCTATATAGAATCACTTCTAATGTTATCCAGATGCAGGCCACAGCAAACCACTGTTACCTCATTCATTCATCAGTTATCGGTAACAGCTTATCCTTTACAGGGTCGTGCGGGTGTCCCAGCTGACATTGACCGAGAGGTGGGAACGTCCTTAACTTGCACGGCAGCTGGATTCTCGCGATATCATGAGATCTGAGAATTGGCAGGATCAAATATCACATGAAAATTTGTCCCGCTTTGCCAGACCTTCCTCTACAGCACTGTGGATGAGGGTCTGGGTAGTCCACACAACATTCTGGCATTTCTTTAAACCAATCACAATCGTCTTGGGCAGCGTTAAGCACTGGACAGAGCCACGGTGCCGCTGCAAAATAGCCTCGGGAAGGAACTTGTTTTGGTGGAACGTGTACGTCAAAAGTTGTTTTAGTCGTGCAACAGATAACTCAGATTGGACAGATAGTCTAGCTAGCTGTCTCGATTTACCCTGCAGAGATCTTAGGAGCAGTTAACCATAGTCCTAATAGATCGACCGGAGTTTAAAATTCCAACACAAAGAAAGTGGAAGGTTTTTAGGTGTGTGTGACAGCCGCAAAGTTCAGAACAACCATGGCGGACGTGATAGACAAAGGGTTCATCCAATCACCTGCCAGGTGCCTGCCCTTTCCGAACAGTTTTCAATGAAGGCTTCTCAGATGGTTCTGTGTAACAAACCATCTGGCGCGTCAGGCTGTATGCCCTGGGCAGGTCGACAGACATAGAGAGTGACAACCATTCACGCTCCGATTTAGCAATTTAGAGTCAGCAATTAACCTAACCTGCATGTCTTTGGACTGTGGGAGGAAGCCGGAAAACCCAGAGAAAACCCACGCTGACACGGCGAGAACATGCAAACTCCACACAGAAGGGCCCAAGCCAGAATCCAGAACCCTCTTCCTGTGCAACACACCCTCATACCTAAACAACTTTATAGATAGATTTCCAAAGACTCCCAAAACAACACATATGACCGTTCTATTTACTGCCACATGGTGGTGAAAGGCTCCCAAAACGGCATGTGGTCGTTCTATTCACTGCCGCACAGTGGCGGTTTAATCATGTGACCGTAATCATGTGACTGTTCTATTTAACGTAACTGGGACGTTTTTAACACGTAGTAAACATTGTGAAACGAAACTAGTTAAGTTTAGCAACAAAAAAAACAATCGACCCATATGGTCGTTTTCTGGGTGAGGACAGGCTGTGCTGTGAGGCTGACACAGTGCTAACCACTGCACCACCATGTCGCGCACTGTTGGCTCATGTGATCAAAAATGGTCAGCATGGATTTGTTTTTTTTTTGTTGTTGTTGTTTTTGCTGTCAGCAAATAAGTTATACATATTGGAAGGGAGGAATGGTAAAAGCTGTGAGCTGGTTAGACGTAAAGGTGTGTATGACACCTTTTCTTTGGAAAAGCATTATTTATGTTACCAATAGGCCTTTTTCACAGCAGACATTTTGACATGTTATAGCAGGGAAGTCACAGGTGCTGTTAATAACATTTATAACGACTGCACCTAAATGGAACAGAGCAATTGTTATTATCATTAGTTACACCTGTCCTTTCCTGCCAAACAAATCAAACTGTCTGCAGTGACAAAGGTCCATTGGCACTGAAGGGTAAGGCTGATGTTATTCTATATTTTTCTGAAAACAAATCCTATTATTTGTCTGAAATGACTACTTTTTAGTCTGGTAGGTTCAGAAAATGATATCACTTTACTGTAATGCAGCTCGTAAAACCAGGAAAAGACAACACTTATGTCATATTACGATATTACAATATCCAAAATCAAAGATGATATCTAGTCACATATCACAATATCAATATAATATTGAATCCAAATAAGTTTGAGTCCAAGTCAAGACTTAGTCCAAAGGAGAGACAGTCAATACCGAGCCAAAATGAAATGATTGATACCTGATGATTGAGCCTGGCCTGTACCTGGCTCCCAATCTCAATGCCTGTTCTAGATGGATTCTGAATTAAACTAATACCTGTTTTCTGAACGAGCTCGCTTCATCAATGGTTTTGTTTTGAAGGAGGAAGTTACTTTAGAACAAAAGCATAAAGTGCTGGACTCGGTCGATACCAATTAGAATATTTGGAGAGTCCAATGGCTGAGTCTGAGACAAGTCCGAGTCCAAATACCAACGAGTCCAAGACGAGTCTGAGACAACAGAGAAGTGTAGTACTACAGCTCTGATTTACAGCATCAGGATCGTGTCTATAGGAATAGTTTTTGGACAACAATGAAGCCACAAAGGACTAAGCTACAGTATCAGCCTTTGGCTATATTGTTGTTTTTTTATACTTTTGCTCTTACCCACTGAGGTTAAGACAACCAATGAGATTCTTTAGCTTTGGGAACATTTGTAAACAAGACCAATCCAATCTGTGGATGTGTGTATATGTTCTATATTCTTAACAGACGTCTGTGTAGTCTTTTTTATTTGAGGTGCTGCTGTCCTCTACTAGGCTACAGTATTTCATACTCCTTATTGTCTCTGCTGCAGAAACTATCAATTATATGCAGCTTGTGTTTGGTGAAGGGTAAGTCACACTTCAGCTGGAAAGAAAGCTGTGAAATGTACGCCATACCAAAGGTGGCGAGGCCTATCTTGGCTAAGCAACTATTGTGAAATGGATAAATGAGGAGCTACTCTCTAGAGTAATTCTGTTGTTCAGAGTGGGGAGCAAGGGAAGGAAGCAGTTTGCAACTTTCAACCACCAAAGCCAAAACAGCAACAGTGTGTGTGTGTGTGTGTGTGTGTGTGTGTGTGTGTGTGTGTGTGTGTGTGTGTGTGTGTGTGTGTGTGTGTGTGTGTGTGTGTGTGTGTGTGTGTGTGTGTGTGTGTGCATGCGTGCATGATTTTGTGTGTGTGAGGAAGGGAGAGAAAGAGAGAGCTGACACATAACGAGATGCAAGAAAAAGCCTACACTGCATTGTACTGAGAACAAAATAATAATACGAGCAGTGACTAGAGGCAGGAAAATCCAATTACAATAGCTATTACTCCCTCTACTGGTGGACAGCCAAGAGGGACAATAGAAATGACTTGCCCAAATTTCCCCCAAAGCTTAAGTAGCTTTACCCTTTGCCCTCTTCAGTGGAAGCACTTGCCAGAATATGGGCTTTGGGGAGATTGGAGCTCAGCAGTGGATGCTGGTTATCCTAAGAATTGGATGCTTGTGAAAGCTTATGGACGAGAGCATGAGGGCATTTCGACTGCACATAGATGAATATAGGCCTCTATTGAAAACATTACGTTTAAAGCACTAAAACTCACCATCTGGTTTAGATGCACCTGGTTTACCCAGCTGACAAAAAGCACACAATTTCTGTATTCAAGAAAGCAGCGTGAGAAGGTTACTTATAATACTGACAATCAGAGGTCACAGTCGGATCATTTCAATGTGCTAAAAGACTTTAAATGGCACTGCGTTTATGTTTTTTTGTTTGTTTTTAGCTCAAGAGGATCATCATTTTCATTACCTGCAAATCTCATCTCATTTTAGGGCCACGGTTGAATGTGATTGATTTATTTTTAAAGACTAATTCGAACAAAATGTGCAGTAAACAGGAGGTATTGTGAGCCAATTCTGTGTTATATTTGTGATGGCACACAGGCCATCTGTGACTTCTCCCTTTCCTTAAACTCTCCAAACTGTGCTTCTGTGTTGTTGGTTATATAGCAGAGGGCTGCTCTGTTTAAATATAGGCTACTTTATTAGCCCATGTGCATCTTTGGCACCATCTGATATTTGACCCTGATGGAACAGGCCTGCTGCAGGTGAGTGCACCCACTCACCTTACCTCGCATTAATCTCCTAAAAAAAAACATCATCACCTCTCTCTATACATATGCATTATGCAAATGTCATCGGGTCCATGTGCCCAGAGGTAAAGCAGAGGAGAAAGCAGACTTCACGTTGTGGGTGTACTGTAGAGGTTAAAGCCACATCACTTCAATGTACTTAGAGTTAGCACTGTATATTATAAGGTACAGTTGTGGGAGGGATACACAGCGAGGTGGACCAAACTGACTGGCGATATTTTAGCTTTAATTAATGTCGATTTTTCTAAAGTAGGCCTATTATAGTTGGTCGTTGACTGCCTCGTGATGTACCGTCCATAAAGGGGTGTGGATAGTAGAATGCTGTCCTCATAATGTAAGTCTTATTACGCTACCAGTGGTCGTTCGCCTTTTCTGATCAGACTTTAAGTTTTAAGTTTCTTTTTTTTTTTTTTTTAGCGCTGCGCACTATCGGGCGACAGTAATAAGACACCTGCAAGAAGTAAAAAGCAAAGCTGGTCTCACCAAGTGAAAAGATCCCCTCCAATGAAGAGCAGAGCGAGACTCGCCAGCAGGAAAGTTGGGATCTCCATGCCGCACGCTTTGTGATAAATGATTGAGGACAAAAATAAAAGTTTCCCGGAATGGAAATCGACGACAAAGCCACAGAGTTTTATTTTAGCGCGCTCTCCTCGTGATCCAGCGCTGCCGAGACTAAAGTAAAGTGTGGTGCTGATGCTGCTGAAGATGGTGCTGATGGTGATGATGACCCCATGATCATGTTTCCCCAATTCCGCCGCGTCCAGGAGCGCACAGGAGCAGAGCGCACCGAGGGAAAGGAAAACTCCGGGTCCGATCGCAACAACGAGCCGATTCAACGCTGCCGCCGCCGTCTGTCCTCCAGCGAGAGAGAGAGAGAGAGAGAGAGAGAGAGAGAGAGATAGAGAGAGAGAGAGAGAGAGAGAGAGAGACAGAGAGAGAGAGAGAGAGAGAGAGAGAGAGAGAGAGAGAGAGAGAGAGAGAGAGAGAGAGAGAGAGAGAGAGGGAGAGAGAGTCTCACTAATCTGTCAATTCCCTCCGTTGCTTGGCCTCTAAACGTCAGATTCAATCTGGCCAGGGAAGGAGGGGGCGGCCGGAAAGCATGTCACGAACATAGGACTTCAGGATATTATGTAATGTTTGACACATTTGAATCACATCCATTAGGTAGGCTTAGCCTATTACCGTCTCATATTTCACTCTGGTGGAAAAAGGACAAACAGTTTAGGCCCAAAGTGGCCAGGGGCACCCATGAAGTCCTGGATTTGGTATGGGGGACCTTCCCCCAGACCAGGTATAGTGTTTTCACCTAGACCTAGTCAATCATTTTATGACATCTGTAAGTAAAATACATGTTAGACCGAGTATTGTATTCTCTTGGGATAATTGGTGGGGAATTTTAAAATGAAACAATTCCTCATGGGACTCTGGAAAAGCTGACTGCCCCAGGTTGACATGGACTTTGGTCAGCAGTATGCGAGAAATGACACACACACACACACACAGAGAGAGAGAGAGAGAGAGAGAGAGAGAGAGAGAGAGAGAGAGAGAGACAGACAGACAGACAGACAGACAGACAGACAGACAGACAGAGAGAGAGATAAACTATACCAATAGAACATAAAAAAATCTTTAATGAGTGACCACAACCACAACACAAAAAGCATGTGCTATAGCATATATAGGGCCTATGTCCTTTTCCATGAGGTGTTTACCTTATTTTCTACCCAGTTTAACAATGTCACCAGATAAAAGAAGCCTTGACAAATGTTAAAATGGATTACAAAGCAAAAACAAAACAAGGTAAAACACATCTCGCTGCACACATGAATTATTCTGTGAACTTCCAAGGGTGTTATTGTATCATAGAAATGTTATATGACTCCCAGAGGTAGGCCTATATGCTTTAGCTATAATCTCAGTAAGCATTTGAATCTCCTCTCAGTTTGATTAAAAACCAAATATAGGATTGATAATACATGTATCACCCATTCTGCCAAAAGGGGCAGTCTTGTATTGCCTCCTTATTAACAGTAACCTCTTTTATGTGCTGTAGTTCAGCGCACAGTTGCAACAGTGCGCCTGCCCTGGTTTCTGCTGCCTCACACAGTGGAGCAGAGGCAGGCCTATAGAGTCCGTGGCTGTGGATTTAAACCACTGTCTCTCCCTCCCACAGGACCTTTCACTTGGATTTGAACTGCAAGTTCTTTTCATATGATACCAGGCTGCAGTACAGCTACACGCTGCAATGCACTAGGCTTGTCTTCTCCATGTCTCTCTAAAACTATTATAAACCATTCCTTCTCCATCTCTAATCAGTCTGCTTCCCTCCTGTTGAGCCATCCCTTATGTCAGCTGGAGTCTGCTTCCCTCACAGTTACTTTGCTCTGGCTTTATCTCTCCAACTAATAACGCTACACATTCACATACGCATACTAGGCCTATTTATTTATTCAGTCTCCCATGGTGTTACAAAATATTCCTGAAGGCTAACGCACATTTCCAACATGGTATACAGTAGGAGACACACTTCTCTCCTTTTTTTCTGAATTCCTCTTCAACATTATATTGAAAGACTTGTGTCAACTGTCAAATAAAAGAGAATCTTCCCAGTAAAAGGCCCATTGTGCCAGTGCAATACTGATCAACTAGCTACAAATTGTATTTTCCCAATGTAGCCTACTGTAAATCAGATAGGGCCTTGACAAAAGATTTTGCATAGTAGCCTAACTCACAGATTTATCATTCTTTCTGAACCAGCTGAGATATTGCTGAGTGCGGCTCGACTGATCTCAATCAGAAGAAATAAAACAGTGCTGGTGAAGGAAATTATATTGAAAGGTAACAACAGTCAGAAATTCACAAAATATCACTGCCACTGTGTGTAAAAAAAAAAAAGTGTTCCTAAATCGAAAATCCTTTTAATCAGAGCTGCGATTAGAAGAACGTCATCTGTACGCACATCAGGCGGCAGTGGTTCCTATTTCACATAAAGTAGGCCTACTTTGCCTACCACTGGTGCACAATGTGATTTTATTGTTTAATACTCTTTGTCTTTGAACCTCTATAATTTTGGCGGACCTTGGATCGTAATTGACTAAACGTAGGCTGTCATTGCCACCAGCAGGTTTCAGTTGAAGTTCAGACTCCTCAATGGGGCTTTAAGGCCTCGCCCCTTGCGTCCCGTCTCCTTGGAAACACTAACAAACATGGCGGATTAACTTTTGTTGTGAGGGAAAAAGTCCTTTTGAGAAGATATCTTGCCAAAAGAGGGGCGCCTAGACAAGCAAGGTAACGGCTCCATGTTCGTTAAAATGAAGGGTTTAACTTTAAATGTTATACAGCCTAAATTCAGCATTAATTGTGCATGTAACATAACGTTAGTTGCTTTCTAACTTTCTAACGATAGCTTTCCAATTTTAGCTAATTTAGCCACTATCGAGAAACGACACGCGAAATTCCATTCAGAAATGTGGTTATTGAATGTTGCCTTACTTAGTGCCAATATGATACACCTAAAAAAATACGACTTAACATCTGCTGCAATTCACCAACAGCCAATCTTCAAATCGGCAGACATATAATCCACCAAACAAAACAAAAAATGTCAACTTTTTAAATGAAACCAGCGACTATTCCTGTTGACAAGCAACATGAGCTAACGATTAACGCTGAATGGAGGTGGCTTCCAACGCTTCAGTTCAGGTTTGTCTAGTAATATGCACCTGTGTGTTATTCATAAATAAGGTAAAATGGACGTCGAAGACAGGACAAGTCCATTCGATGTGGCGTCAGACAGGTGTGGAGAGCTGGGTGTCCACCTCAGCACTGATGATGAGGAGGACAATGAGGGTGAGTGACAGCTCCTGTTGCTGCCTTGTTTGCTAATTGCAGCTTGTAGTCTCTATATTTGTAGTCACTAAGATACCTTCTTCTCCTTAATTCACAATCTACAAAACTGTCTTTGTTAGTTTTAAGAGACTCTGAAATCCTCACTTTTAATATCAGATGGTGGTCCAGGCCAGAAGACCTTTAAAGATGAAGAGGCAGTCCTTTCTCCTGATTTGAAGTGGTTAGAAGAGTTGTATGAGTAAGTGTGTCTTGCTTTTCTGTGGATAATATCACAGACAATTACATATACAAACAAATGTCTATGTATTAATCCTTAATCCTGTTATCTCCCTCTCAGTATTTAAAACATCAAGTCAATGTCACTCAATATGATTCTCATTTGAATTAGAAAAAAATAAATTTTTTTTCCAGAATTGATTATTATGTTTCCTACATCGTAAAACCTCAGTACAAACACATCCAGGCGTAATGGTGGTGTCATTTTATGTATGTACATAATGCATAGATTTTGTGTTAAACATGCCCCCTTTTCCTGAATGTAATTTCCCATCTGCCTGAAGAGAGGACGATAGTGATATGGATGGCGATGGTGACCTTGCGGTTGCAGCCGTCAATGGTAAGAAGAGGAGTTATGCCGAGACAGCACGGATGTTCAAGCTGAGACGAAATCTGGACCAGCTGGACTGCTTTCACCAACAGAAGGAGCATGACGTGCTGAAAGCCAGGTCTGGACCTGGCAATCAACAGACCTCTAGAGCCACAGTAGCATCATACTCTAGATAGCAATCCCTGTGTCTTTCTAGACTCTACTGAAACCTGCACACGTAATGGAAAACCATGCATGCGTTCTTTTAGCGTCTTTTTGTCACAGGTTGTTGCATTGCTAAGAAAAAACAATTTTCCACAATCTTTTGTTAGTTTGTGGAAAATGTAGTTTCTTTTTTTCTGCATTATTCCACTTTTCCATGTCTTTCCCCTCTTGCCCTCTTCACACAGGGCCAATCATTTCTGTACCAATTGATTCAGCTATTTGTAGGAAAGTGTACATTTCCCATAATGTCCTCTCTTCACACTTTTCTTCCCTCTTTTTATTTGTCTGCACTGCAAGCCATTAAGCACCCGATGAACTGTGAAGTGGTCGCCAGCTAAAATGGCTGTCATTTTCCTTTTGCACAAAACATTAAAGGTCAGAGTGGCGCTGTACCTGTACTCTGATCAAACATGAGTTTAATGGAATGTAAGCACACCTGGCTTTTAACCAATCTGAAGCTTTTACTGTACCATGTGCCAAGATTTTCTTTTTATGACAGTCTTTTCCCGTCACAGATTGTTCTGTTGCACACCATTAAACTGCAAAAAGAACATTGAGCAATTCAATAGCTGTTTAGGTGTGTGTGTGTCCACTCTCAGCTTTTCAATATCTTCATAAGATTACCTTGTTAGCCGACAGAATTACCTTCCTTTTAATGCAATGGCTGCAAGGAAATCCATTAGCCTAATGCTCTGAGCGCATTGCACTTTAAAGGTGCTCTAAGCGATATCCCGCGTTTTTTTTAGGCTACAACATTTTTTGTCACATACAGCAAACATCTCACTATCCGCGAGCTGCCTGTCCCCTGAACACACTGTAAAAAAATGTGGTCTCTGTAAACAGCCCAGGCTCCACAAACACCAACAAAAACAAACTGGCCAACCTGCACCCACGAAACAGCGTCTTCCAACTTCCAGTGTCAGTCTTCCAGCGTTCCAGCCAATAACCGACGAGAAGGATTTTTGGGTGGAGGTTGGGGGGGGGTTTAGTGTGCGGAAGCACAGAAGGGAGGGGGAGGGGACGGGATGAGGAGGAGGGAGGGGCGAGCTAGCCTCGTTTTGTCTGACAATACTTCGTCAACAAGAAGTAACGTCACCCAACATCACTTAGAGCACCTTTAACTGCCTTGAACAGTTTCTGTCTGATTGGCTTTGATCTGGATTGCTTTCTGTTTCAACACTCAAACTTGTCTCTGTTATTTTGAATTTCTTCTCCCAGAGAAGAGCTTAAACTCTGTCGTCAGAACGTCGAAAGTTTGGTGGAGCAAAGGGATAAATTGGAGAAAGACATAGAGCGACAGAGATTAGAAGACAACAGGTGAGTTCACAATGGACAAACAGTTACTGGTCTGTACTTTATTTTCATATATGAGATGTTTCTGTGTACTCCACTCTTTGTTTATTTCATTCTGCAGTGTGGCAGTGTTTCGTTTGCGAGCCCAGCATAAGAATCTGTGTCAAAAGCTGCAGAGTGAGGAGGAGCTGGAGGGCCACATCAGCACTAGGCTGAAGCAACAAGAGTGAGTCTGAAAGGAAAATGGTTTAACAATAAAGTTGTTCTGACAGGCTTTAGTACAGCATAAAAAATACAGCTCCCCCATTTATTTCAATGGTACTGCTGCATTAACACTGGGGGAGCAAACACAGAGGTCTGAAAAAAAAGCATGGTCAAAAAGTTTAACCTGCCCAAACTTTTACCGCAACACAATGTGGCTTCATCCGGCAACAAAGCACTGTATTTGTCAATCAGTAGTGCACATTCCACCGTGATAACTTTCTATATATTCTTATTATATTACAAACCGCTAGGCAGTGTTTAGGTGTCCCATAGATCTATTTCTCAAAACAAACTTCCTGGATTGTATTTCAGCATCTCAACGGTACCTGAAACAACACGTCACGCCAATACATTCTTGTGTTTTTTTTCTAACAGCACTCTTTTTAGTCAGAAAGCCTGGTTACTTAGCATGTTGTGCATCTGCATCCCAGTGGTAAATAAAAAAAAATCATTTCAGCACTGCTGTGGGGCAGTTTCGCTCATTTAAAAAAAAACAATAAGGAATTCTGCCTCGTTCTGTTTTAACAAACTGCTAGTTTTCCTCTAATGGTCTGAATGGCTGTTTCATAGCCTTGTCAATAATCACCCATTCAGTGTTTGCCTCTTAGACCAATCGATCCCGTTGAGTGATCTCTTCTTAATCATGATTTAAATAAAAACTACAAAATCAAATCCGCATTGTGCTTCAAAACCCCATTGAGGTCTAGCTTCTTACCTACTACAGTAAGTGACTGTAGTGGTAGATAAAAGACACCACCGGTCAGCATTATGCATTTCATGTTCTATCTACATCCATCTCATTTTACATCTTGGCTCCTCAGAATGGAGCTGAGTGAGGTGGAGGTGGAGCTTGGCAGGTTCTCATCACTCCGGCAGGAGGTGCAGGAGGAGGAGCGGGTCTTCCAGGTCCGTAAGAACCAGAAGGCAGCGACGAGGCTGCAGCAGGAGAGGAAAGCCAGCCAGAACCTGCAGCTCAAGATGCAGCATCTCAGGGAGTAGGGAAAACAACCCTCCTTTCCATTCACACTGTATTTTGTGTGTGTGTGTGTGTGTGTGTGTGTGTGTGTGTGTGTGTGTGTGTGTGTGTGTGTGTGTGTGTGTGTGCGTGTGCGTGTGCGTGTGCGTGTGTGCGTGAGGCAACTTCTGCTCTGTTGTGCAAACAAAATGACTGATTTCAGAACATAAACAATTATTAATTTGTGCACTGAAGTGAGATTAAATGCAACATAGTGTCTTGTATATTCAAAGTATCACTCCCCTATCATATGAACTATTGTTTTGTCCTGTATAAATGTGCTATGACATTGTTTTATCGATTCTTTTTATGATAAGCCCGTGTGGGGAATAGGTTATATCAACCTTATACATGTTTGTGATTGTGTTCTGATAGTAAACAGGCAGCCATGCTGAGAAAAGAGGAGGCGCAATGTCAAAAGAAAATGGAAGAAGGCCAGGCATGCCGCAAGATAGCTGCCAAGTACTTGAAAGAGACCATTAAAAGGTAATCAGCTTTTAAGACAATAAATAGGGCTTAGACTAGAACAAGAATATTGACAGGATACTTTACAGAGCTCAAATTCATACAGAAAAGCTGAACGTGAATAGTAGATCAGATCTGAGGAGAAAAAGTGATGTGCATGAAATGTAGGTTTTGTTCTGGTCTATATTAGTCTTATGGTGAGAGTGGGCTTATGTGACTTTGACTGGTCACCCCTAACATAAGGGTCTTGTTGCAAATTGAAGCAAGAGTTTTGGAAATCCAATACAGTCACTTTAGGTCCACCTCAAAGCCTTAAAGAGACAGTTCACTCCAAAATCAACAATACATATGTTTCCTCTTACCTGTTATGCTATCTATCAATCTAGATTGTTTTCGTGTGAGTTGCCCAGTGTTGAAGATGTCAGCCGTAGAGATGTCTGCCTTCTCTCCAATGAAATGGAACTAAATGGCACTTGGCTTTGGGTGCTCAAAGCTCAAAATACCATAAAATACATTTAACAGAATTCAGCAGCAATGTCTCTTTCCAGAAATCATGACCTGGTTACTCAAAATAATCCAAAGCCTGGTTGTGAGCAGTCATGTAGGAACTATTTTCTTTCTAATGAACTACACCCGCCAACTGTATCGCTGCACAGACGGATGTGTACTCATGGAAGAGAGGCTCTCGTCCTCCTCGGCTGAGCTACCTGTTAGCTTACCAATACTACTAGCTCACCTGAACTAGCTAGCATTATCGGTACAGCTCAGGTATGCTACAGCTCAGCCCATGGAGGACGCCCTTAATGTTGACATCTCGCACTGTCACAAGCACAAGCCTCTTATCCATGAGTACGCTTCCTAGAAAATAGAAAGAAAAGAAGAAAGAAAATAATTCCTACATGAAACTGCTCACAACCAGGTCTTTGGATTATCTTGAGTAACTGAGTCAATATGTATTTTTGATTTTGGGGTTACTGTCCTTCATGTGAATGAAAGAACATGTGACCCTCAATGGCACAGAGGAATAAACTACAGTGCAGCAGGCTTTGACTTCTCAGGGAAAATTATACTTATAGTAGGGATCAGTTCTTTTTTATTTCTATTTCTGACAATAAGAAAATATATAATATTGTTAGCCTTTTCCTTTAAAGGGACACTGTAGTTTATTATGAGTCAAGCCTACGTCCGCTATACATACAAATGTATTTACACCAAATGTGTATTAATCAGCGGCTGAAAATAGTACCAAAAAATTTAACACAATTTACTCCTGTTTGAATAATGTATACTTTAAGCCCAGAAATTACTTAACCTTTTTTTTTTATTAAGCTATATATTTGTGCAGCATATAGATTTTTCAGTAACCACACTGCTTTGAGTGGATTATCCTATTATACCATGGCAACATGCCATCAAGGGAAATATAATTATTGTCTATTTATATAACGGGGCTCTACCTTTGATTAACATAATTTTCTGCTCCAAGTACTTACAGAGGTCATTGTCTAGTTATAGCAAAAGCGATCAGCCAATCAGAGGCCTTTCCTTTAAACAGAAGAAAGTCCAGTATGTCTTAAACGCCAAGGTTGTGGATTTATTTCTGTGAATTATTCTCTTCTATTTTGTTTAGTTTAGCCATACCTCATACATTTTGTTTCAGTAAGATTTAAATAGATGTTTGTTATATGTTTCTGCAAGCCGAGCTGAATAGTGTTTTCTATCAGTATTTACCACCTAAAAGCTAAAGTGAATAGTCTTGTTGTACTCCAGGGTTATAGAGAATAAAGTATTTATCTGAATTATAATGATTAACCTCAATGTTGCTTAGCTCCTGGAAGTTTCAATCCCAAGCAGTAACAGGAGATTTGTTTTTCTCTCTGTCGCTGTATTTGAGCATTTACATGCTTTGTGATTTGTACCCTTTTCATTCAGGATGCATCAGCAAGAGGCTAAGAAGGAGCAAGAGAACAGGGAGTTACTGGAAAAGAGGATACAGGCTGTCAAGTCACTGAAATCTAACATAGCAGCCACTCAAGTGAGCATCCACACCCACCCATACTGATACTGTAGCATTATGGGTATTGCTTTAGCAGTGATGAGAAACGCAGGCTGTAGCGCTATGTATTATTAACATTTTCTATGGCTATCATATCTATAGTGCATTATAAGATTATTCCAAAGTGCATAAGTGAGCAACCTTTTAAGTACACACCATATTTAGTGATGCATTATATACCCATAAACATTTAAAGACATGGTGATAACAACTTTGCCTAATTTGATTTGTGCTAAAATAGCACACATGTAACTGTATAGTTAATTGCATGTAATAACTGAATGTCATGCTGATGTTTGTCTAATGATTATTATTGCAGCCAAGTGTCATTATTGTGTCATAATGCATATCAAGCAAAGGACCATCAGTTGAAGTTATTACTACTAGTATGAACACATTGTGAACATTTCGGAATAATTAACAATTAAAAGTTATGAAACAACCTTTTTGTAATGTGCATTATGAGTACTGATATATTATCAAAATAAGTATAAGTGTATATAAGTTATAAGTATATACAGTATGTGCTTTTTAATTTACAATTTGCCTTTAAGATAACCAATTAAATGGAGCCCGGCAGACGCTTCCTCCTTAACTGACCAGAGTAGCCATGACAACTTGGAACTTCAGTTCCTGCTGTTACAGTCACATTAATTTAAGAGCGCAAAAAATTATAATGTATGTTTTTGAATTTAAGGGCATGAATTACTCACTTGTTAGCACACAATATAGTGTATGCTTGTATCATGACACCTGATGGGCTCTGTAGTTTTTACAGTATGTGTACCAGTGTTTTTAATGGGAGATGTCATATGCATAAGAATGTTGAACATATATGACTTGTTGAAGTTGCAATAATGTCTTCGATCATGTGGATTTTACATTGCAAATCACTGTATTGTACATATTTTCATTAGGAAATCATCATACATTTCTGTCCTTAGGACCCAGATTTATTTATTACTCCGAACATGTTCTCCTCCTAGATGTGAATAGATGTAAAGCAGAAACCACATTTCCATTTGATTGTCATTACACCCCCTCATGTGTCTTCCAATTCAACATTCAACAGATACATTTCATATTTTAGGAGAAAATAGCTCTGTGATAATCATATTTCCTACTTCAAATGATGATGAAGTCTTTATAGGGCTCAAATGTGATGTGGTCAAATATAGCTTTATTAATCTCATGGTATTTCTTTAGGAGAGCTTACGGGTCCATCAAAGCAGAGCCAAAGCAAACACCCGGAGGAAAGAGCAGCGACAGAGACAACTGAGAGAATCCCTTCAGGCCCAAGGAATCAACAGTATCAAGCATATGTACCAACAGAAACAACTAGAGGAGTTAAAACGAAAACAAGAGTACGTCCTCTCCTCTCCTCTCCCACGTGCATGTCCTCCACTCCCACTCCATGCAGCAGTGTGTGGGTGTTTTCTCTCGCTGTGTGCTGAAGAATACATGACTGCATTTCAGTATATTGCTGTGTTGTTGATTTGCCTTTCTCAGGGAATTCAAGGACAGGCAGAAGTCAAAGAGAGTGGAGATTGTGGCAAAAATCCTTCACGAGGAACAGCTGGTAAAGAACAGAAAGAGGCACCGTGCTCTGCCTAAACCCACAACCACTGACAAGTTCCCATCTCTGGGGAGAGCAAGAGAGAAGCTCCTGTACTACCTGGATCCCAGCCCCCCATCAGCCACCGAGAAGAGTGCCACAATTGTGAGTGGCTCATTACATCTGAGATGACATTTGTGAAATGACTGTGTGAAGCCATCGAGTGCATTTTGAACAATTATGACCCAACGTGTGTGTGTGTGTGTGTGTGTGTGTGTGTGTGTGTGTGTGTGTGTGTGTGTGTGTGTGTGTGTGTGTGTGTGTGTGTGTGTGTGTGTGCGTGCGCGTTTGTCCAGCAGTTAAGACAGTTCAGCGACAGCAGCAGCTCATCGTCAGCTTCCTCTGATGTTGAGGACCTGGGGGAAACCGTGCACCAGGAAGTGGACGACCAGAGCCTTGCTGACAGCCTGGCTGAGCCTGAGTTCTCTGGGCTGTGGGACCAGAACTACAAGGTGCACAAAACAACAGCCACTGCCAACCAAAAAAGCAAAACCCTGCAGGCTGCTAAATTTAAACACTCATAAATCATGTCCCATTTACGGTACAGCAGTGACGTCATCTTTCTACGGATGTGCTTATTGCATATTTTTCAACAGCTGAATTCCCCACCTGAAAAGTGCAGCACGTTGTATAAATAACTCTTAACACTAAAAGCCAGCATTTATTTTATTTGAAGTAGTTGCGTAGCAGGTTCGATGTAAACAACAAAAGCTGATTCAACTGAATTCTAGTTCACTGATTTAATCAGTCTGGCTAAAACCTGGCGGTTGAGGTTGCATGGGTAGGAACAGGGACAAAACACAGGTTCAGTTGCCTTCAGCTCTACCTCTGGCTTGTTACTGTGTTCAAATAAACACAGGTGTCAGTTGTGGTGGATGGGAAACCAGTGAGAGATCATGTTCTCGTTCATGCACACTAGCACAGTCTGTCTTAACCCTCCCAGGTCAACAATCAGGCCACAGAGATGAGGCAGTCCACGTTTTTGAGGGCTTGTACTGATATTTTTAGATAAGAGCTTTTCTGTTTGCCATCACTGTTTGCATTAAAAATGGGAGAGTTTACATCAGGGATGTAGGCAATTAGTGCTGAAAGATTTATCGATTCATTGATTAGTCAATCAACAGAATTATGTAATAACAGTTTTTCTGATCTCTTTAAAAGTTAGGTATTAAGCAAAATGCTTACAATTCTGTACTTTTTACTGTATGATGTCCCTGCAAAGTTAATATTTTTGGGTTTGGACTGTCAGACAAAATCTCGGAAATTGTATTGTTGACCCTTCTTCTGTCATGTCATGTTTTATTGATTTAACAATTAATTCATTAGTAAAAAAAAAAAAAAAGATGTTATATGTAACGTGATATAATGCATATAACAATGATATGACCATTCCGACATATATTTGTTATATGACGCCCAAATTCTTAAAGATGGAGATTTGTGGTACATTATGTCGGCGGTACTATGTGTGTGTTTCCAACAGCTGGACCTTCATAGTTGGAATAACTGCGTTGTTTGTACCACAAGTATGTGTGTTCAGACCCGGCACGGCGCGAGTGGTTTTCTATACCGCAGAAAACTGTTCGGTGACTTGTTGGAGGTTTGACTTCACTTATTGCCCTCAGCTCTTTTCCTATCCAGCTAAATGTGGCTGCTGCTACTTTCACAATTCCTCCCCTGCAAAATGATCCCTGGCTAAACTAATTAATCCATTAAAATATATCATTAATAGGATAATGATGGTACTACTGTGATAACAACAACAGTGATAAGGAGAATGATTGTGTTTTTTTACTTGTTACAATAGAAGTATCACACTAATATCTGTGCCCCGAGTAACACATTAGCATACAGTACAACGAGGCAACTAGCACTGAGTAAGTTCTACAATACATATGTAATCAATCAAACTCTATCACCACAGTGTTGCACCACAGTGACAGCATCGATTCTGACTTTTTCTTTGAATCTGAAGATGAAGTGCCTTGCTCAAGAGCTGCTCTGTGGTAGTGGCTGATAGAAGCAGGAGTGTCTCTAGCTCACTGCCATGGAGGCGAGTTGGCTACCTGTCTCTCTACACACTTGAAATGTGGGGCGACAGGCATCATTTCTCATTGTGCTGGTGCCTTTGAGGCCTCAGAGCGAGCGCGGTGCTACAGCTCAGAGCTGTGAGCAAGTGACAGGTCGAGTGGAAGAGATCTCTCCTCCTAACATGCAGATCTGACTCATTCCCTCATCAACGGCTACTTCTCAACACAGTAATGGCTAGTGCGTTAGATAAGCACAGCAGTGTAACAAAGCTAATAAGATGATTCATGAGGGGGAGAATAATGAGGAAATGTCAGTTCACTTCAAGAGCTTTACAATACAGAAAGAATAGAGCAGGGATAACGTGTCAAAACCATAGAAAGTGTAACACTTTTAAACCTTTTAACACACATTTTACCTCTTTTGTTTCTCCTTAAGTAGCCTAAATGTCGGAAAATGTATGTTTTTCGACACAGCATGTCATATATTCTGTTTCAGCTTGTTCTGACCAGGACTCATTGTCGACCCTCAGTACTTTTTTGGTTCTATCTAAAAGGTGTTGCTAGCACCTTGTATGAAAATTGTCAAGTACCGATAGTTGATTATATACTATTATAACTCTGCCTTTTTAAAACAAAGAACACTTTTTGATATTTATTTTTTTGCATTGTTTCAATCTCATAATAGAATTTCATAATGCTACATTAAATGACATTTCATCTTTTGTGCACCTAATGACATATGATGCACATTTACATCACCACTTAACCTGTAGGCTATCACATTCCGTTCTTCTTCATGCATTCAGAGGATAAAATCAAACACAAAGGAAAAATCTGAGGAACTAAAGAAACAACTGCCAAGTAACACACTTCTTTTTTAACTTTATGATGACCGAAAGTTCAGTTTAGGATTTAGTTTCACAGGCACTAGGCATACTCTCAAAATACATTTCCTACTTCTGCCTTTCTTTCACCTGTGTTCTATATAAAGAGTTTTATTTTTTAGATTGTTGTTATGGTGTGCTAACAAGAGTTTTTATTATAGTGATTATTTTGTATTACTTAACCAGCTGTTGCTTCCCTGTGTGGTTACAGATGCTTTTGAATCAGAAAACAACATTGGTGCAGACAGAAGTAAAGCAGGAGGAACCTGCAGTGGCCAGTGGAAAGCTCAGCATTCCTCCTAAAAAGGTTCATGGAAAGGAGCTGAAAGGGCCTCCATTCATCAGTAAACCAGAGGTCATCCTGTTTAAGGTACCACACTACTAGTTCTGTAGAATGCACATTCTGAAAAGACTTTGTCATAGGAATTCGTGGATTTAAGCACGGTGAATACTAATAAACTTGTGCGTAATGTGCATTTTTTCTCTTGAAAACTATGTAATTAACAGTGGATGTTTGATCTTTCTGATTTTAGACTGACATTAAGGTGAATGTTCTGTTTTAGGACTTTGAAGTGGGGAAGATGTATAAGAAGAAAATCGTCCTGACTAACATCAGCTACATCACCAACCACTGCAAGCTTCTTGGGGTCTCTGCCCATCTGAAGGATTTTATCTCTATCAAGTAAGAGTTCTCTAAACACACACGACGGTAGTGGCCACGGTACAGTGCACGTGGGACAAAAAGTGGGACAGAAATATGTGATTGAAAGCTCTCAATGAATGTGAATAATGGCAAGAATGCTTAATTCTGCTGAGTAATACAAGTACTATACATCTTGAAAACAAGTCATACAGTGTCATGTATCCCCAGCTATGATACAGCCTATTGCATTGGCCATAGTATATCTTTTATACATTGTCGTGTTTCTTTAGAAATAAACGATGGACAAATGAAGTCTTTAAACGCTTTAGATGTAAAGTTATTGGCTGTCAAAGTGACGCCAAAATGAATGGCAGTCAATGGGATGCTAACGGGGGGTGATGGATAGGGTTAGCATAAAATGGCGGCTTCGCTCTGAGGAGAGAAGCCTGCCCCCTTGATGATTACATGCTGTTCTTCTTCCTTGTTTACATTACCCACAATGCTACTCGACTGCTGACAGTTCAGTCAGAGATAGCAGCTGTAGCTTTGAGCTGCTAGCCTCCAGCAGAGAAGAGGAGCAGGCTACAGATGTCTGGTAAACTCTATCTAACTCCACACAACCAGGTTTTTTACCAGAATTTTCACCAGATTTTTAAACTTGTAGTCTCAGGTGACATCACTTGAGGCGATTGATCAGATTTCGCACAGCTCCCTCTGGAGCCACTTTATACTACTTTTTCATACATATGCTATAGTACTCCCCAAGACCTTTATACAGACTTTGATGCATACAATTGCTGGAGTGCCCCTTTAATAGGCTCTAAAAGATAAACGGGACTTTCAATTATTCTATTGCTACTTTAGTAAGGTAATTAGGACATGATGAAAATCAAATAGTGTCATCAACTCCTCCATCCAAATTCCATTAAAGTTTGGATGAAGGTATGCTGTTTCTAGAGCTAGAGGTGTTTACAACAACACGTTAAAGCTTCTATAAACTCACTATTGTCATTTTAAAAGACGACGGAGTGGACATGAAAGCCAAGCCTGTCCTCCCACATATGGACGCCATCTTGGATCACCACGATCACAGCTCTCTTATGAGCCTCAGCTCAGTGAGTCAGTCTACGTCTCTGCTATCTCCTGTCTCTCAGCCTGCCAGCAGACCACAGGCAGGGCAGAGATGCATTGTTCTCCAGGTCACTCACTGTGTATCACTTTCCCATCAGCTCCCCCATGACTTGATGTGGTTTCTTCGTCTCTCTTCTTTCATGCCTGACTGAGTGAAGAGTCTCCCAGGCTACAGCGGTGTCAGCTGGAAACTACTGATGCCATTCTAAAGCCCACGTGCTGGACCACTTGTCTGAACATATCACCTTCTAGTTTCTGATCTTAACTCACATGTATGCACTTTCTTAAAAAGAATAGATGAATGCCCACATACTGTACAGTATAGTGTACATTATACCCACTCAACCCCCTATCTTTCTTTCATTTTACTGAAACACAACAGTACACTCAATCTCTCTTCACATTTTTCATGATATGACATATTTTGAAGGTATTGAAAAGCAAATTACAGTCATCAAATGTATAGACATACTAACAACAGGTGTTGCCCGCTGTTAGTTTTCCACATTTGATTATTTAGTACTTCAATACTAGATACAAACAATCTGCAATTTCTTCCATTATGACAAAGCTTGTTTGTCATAATCATTATGAGTTTGTCATCTCATTATTCGATAACATAAAGGAAAGGATTAAGTATTTACAGTGTGACTATGCATTTTAGAAAATATATTAAAAAATATTCTTCTTACAAATGAAAAATGAAATTCATAAGCTATAAAACACACCTTTATTTATTCATTATAATCAGGGGCCTGCTGATACAGCCTCCCAAAACCCTGACATTTTAATTATTTGGAAGTTCATCTAATTTGTTACGGGCAGAATCTAAACTCAGTAGCTGGTACGCAATCTTCTTGGGGATTTATAAGGTAGGGGGAAATTGACCCTGCAACAATTCAAACAGGCCCAAGATTTATAAAAAAAAAGAAAGAAGAAGTTATAAAAGGATACGATAAATGTTATACCATGTTTAAAGAATACTATGGCAAACCATACATTACATATTCAACTATTGTATCAGCAACAACCATATCTGCAGCAAGATAGCAACATAGAAGTGATGGAATAATATAGTTTGATGTCTGTTAGTCTGGCAGTCATTGAAAAACTGAATTATCGGGGCGCCTGGTTAGCTCACCTGGTTGAGTGTGTATCCCATGTACAGAGGCTCAGTCTTTGCCGTAGGTCGAGGGTTCGGTTCTTTGCTGAATGTCATCCCCCTCTCTCTCCCACTTTCCTTACTTAATCTGTCCTATCAATAAAGGCAATAAAAGGCACAAAAAATATTTAAAAAAAAGTTTAATACTGAATTACAGTATGCTTACACATGCTGACAAATTCACCTGTTTCTGCCACTATGCCTGACATACACCCTACTATTATTCAGTGTCTATTGTGTGTACCTACAATAGATCAGTCGTGACAACTGCAAAGCCTTCATGGCTCACCCAGTGAAAACCATTAGCACATCAGGAGAGAGCAAAATGTGAACCAAGAACACACTAGGCTTTTTCACACCAGCCCATGGTTCCCTGTACGCCCCCTGAGTTTCTAAAAATGATCCCCGCTCCCCCTGCCCAGCATGCATGCATTGTGCATTTGTGCCAGAAGGGCTACTTTACGGCCCAGGCTTGCCAGAGTTGGTGAGAACCCATTGCAAGAAGCTGTGGTTATGCAAATAGTGTCACTTCCTTGCATGTATTGCAAATGACTGGCTGAGAGGAAGACACCCCTCTGTTATCTGTCACAGCAGGCTGGTGACCAGCGGCAGCGCAAACGGCACCAACAGAAGGTTTGCTAATCCGGCAGGGAGTCGGGCGTTTCGGAATCAGACCCCTGGAGCTGGGAATTGCGCCTGGCTAAATTTAAGTTGCTACAGTGGCTATCTGAAGCAGCACTCTACAGAAACTGCTCCTCTGAGGGTTTCTAATGATATGTCAATGTCCTCTGATGTGGGTGATTGTTCTGTGTTGGTACTTCTTGACATTAGCTGGGCATTCAACACAGTAGACCACATCCTGATTAAAAGGTAACCCGATTGGGTGGGTATATCAGGCACAGCTCTAGACTGGTTTTCATTGTATCTCACTGACAGATGCTTTACCGTCTCTATAGGAGACTATGTGTCAGACTCCTCTCCAGTGTGCTGTGGTGTCCCACAGGGCTCGGTTCTAGGGCCCCTGCTATTCTCGTTATATTTGCTGCCTTTGGGACAGATCATAAACAGATACAATATTGCTTAGCAGTTATATGCAGATGATATCCAGCTACATTTTTCATTTAAACTCCTCTAGGTTGTCTATGCTTCTTGACTGTCTCAACGCTATTAGGGACTGGTTAGCAGTAAATTCATTACAGCTCAATATGATAAAATGGAGGTTCTGATTGTTGTTCAAGAAAAGGTC
Organism: Gymnocephalus cernua; assembly: GCA_023631565.1. NCBI lineage: Eukaryota > Metazoa > Chordata > Actinopteri > Perciformes > Percidae > Gymnocephalus > Gymnocephalus cernua. Next base: position 19,915,318 of record CM042433.1, read on the forward strand.
ATCCCCACAATCATACAATGTATTGGGCCTGTTTTCTCTGCTGTCCAGTCAAACCTGCGCAATTTAGGGGTGATGTTCGATAAATCAACATTGTCTGACACATGTAAAGCAGCTAAACCATTCAAAAGTCTGACGCAAGGCTACTTAGAAGGTCATCTCGGCGGTCTCACATCATCCCTGTACTCAAGTCAATGCACTGGCAACTTAATCTTACTTACTTACTTACTTACTTACTTTAACTGAAGGTCTCAGGTTCATCTCCGAAACTGCATTGCAGATAGAGATTTGTAAGCCCAGATCAAATCTTGAGAGCAAGCAAAGACAGAACTGTTTGCATAATAATTGTTTTGATCTCACAAGAGGAATTAAGTCTCTAGAATTGAGTGGCAGTAGATATTTCTATATTTGCTATATTCAAACAGTGTGATATCAGATTTGGAAGCCTGCATGCCTTGCATGCACATCTAACTGAGATCAGAGCAAACCCAACTTCATTTTACCTTGAGTGATGTTTCATCCTTTTAGATCTTCAAAGTAAAGTGGTCTATCAGCCTTTTGATTTGTCTAAAAGACTTTGTGACTGTTAAATAGAGACAATCTTGACAGCCATTATGGTTGTGTCCTGGTAAAACGTGTTGGTTAAAAGTTAGTAAGGGCCTTTTCATATTCTCAAGTGTTATCTGTCAAAGGAAAGTTAATTCTAATGACTGACAACCAGAAAGCCATGCTGCCGTACTTGTTTTATTTACCTTCTTTGGTAGTCTGCCTAAGAGTCCACAAATAAATTATGTAATATGAGCATCAGTCAAAACTGCAGTGGAGCTGTATGTCCTATAATAGGCCCATGTTCCTTTCTGAAACTTAAAAGCTGCTCTTAAAACACTCGTCATTGTCAAAACTACATGGCTGTCATATAATTCTTGAAACTGCAGTGCAAAAATATGCATTATGTAGTAGCCACCAAATGTGAACAGAACAAGATCTCAATTCTCAACTTCCGTGAAATAAGTACAACAGCGAGATTGTTCAAAGAATATTGACACACATCATCAGAGTTTGGATGTTTTGCTGTAGATTGCTTTCATACGTGGTTATGAGTGTGAGTGTGTTTTAGCTCTGTTGAACTGAATAATGAACTGAGAGTGCTTATTGATTTACTGTAGGAGAAGGAAGCCAATGGACCAGAATGTAAAATAGAACACACAGCATAGTCAGTAATACTGTAGCAGCCTCGGCATCAGTGTCATCACTTCAGTCTACTGCAAGAGATATACTGTAGAATATGGCCTTGTTTGCAGCACTTTATATAGGGCTCTAGCAGGCTTTTTTCAAACACTGCCTCACTCAGCATTTAATCCCAAGTGACCTGTTCTAAAAAAAATTATTAACATGCCTTTTCATAACATTTGTCTTGAAGCTGGGAAAGAAGAATGGTTTCAATAAAGAAGGAAATTAGCCAAAAGAAGAAAAAAGAAAATTCTGATGGAAGGGCAGGTGAAAATTGTAATTACCACCAGATTTACCCAACCAGGTGGAATGCTTTCATACACTTCCAGGTCACAGCTGGATGGCAGCTTCAGCCAGCCATCCTGACAGCTGGACCAACAACTTCAAACAACTGGCTCTAACCAAACATAATGGTCCATTGCCCACTGGTGTTGATGATAGTATGCACAGATTGCTAATTATGTCTCTAGTCAAGTGTGTACGCATATTATTTATTATAGCTATTCAACAATTAAACATGAAGCACATTTTGAGTTCGTCAAATAGACTTTGAAGAGGTCCAGCTATGCAAACCATGTTTCAGAGAAGGGTCATTTACATTTTCTTTTTCTTTGTGGCTATAAACCGCATCAAATCCTCTTTCTTTAGAGGGTTGAGGACTGATCATCTCTTTGTATTTTCAACCATTTACTTCATGACAATTTCCAGTGAATATTTGCCTACAGCATCCAACCCATCATGTTCACTGGGGACTGGAAGCAGCTGGGTCATGTTCCAGTTGCACCATGCAACTTCGTGTCTCTGTTGAAAGCAGTTAAAATCGTCTTTTCTTCAAGTTGTCTGTTCTTTAGCAGCCGCATTTCTAATAGTGTTTCGTTCTATAATAGTTTGTTTTTATCATAGGCTGAGCAAACAGCAGCCTGCTACCACATTAGCTTTCTTGCTAAAGTCTCTTTTTTTATCTTACTTACAAACGATGAACGCACGTCTCGTCCTGCACTTTAGCTTGTTAAACAAGCAGCCAAACAAACATAAGGTCAGTTTGCAGGCTAGATAGCTAATTAGCTGCTCAGCTGCAGCACATTCAACAGCATGTACATGAATCTACCTCTAAATGTCACTTTGGTCTGGTTAGATGCTTGTGTGGTCTTTACTATTCAATACCACTAACAATACGCTGTCTGTCCATGACTTGTAGGCTATAGAGCGAGTCTGGGCTTTTTCTAACTGTGTGTGTGTGTGTATGTATATAAAAAAAAAAAAAAAAAATATATATATATATATATATATATATATATATATATATATATATATATATATATATATATATATATATATCAGTTAGAAAATTTGGCATAAGAAAACTAGAAAAACTGGTATGAAGAACCCTTTCAGCTTTCGTCTTCTACCACCTGCAGGCCAAAATGACAACTTGGCACAAAAGATATCTCATGATCTACATACATGCAAACTAGCTACTGCATGATTGCATTTAGATTTACATTTTTCCATGATACCATTGCCAAAACCTAATAATGATGTTGTTTAGTATCCATTATAATATGTAACTGTAGCTTCTTCATAATTATTTTCATAGTTGCATGCTTCCAGCTTTTTGTTTATCTTTTGAATCTTGAGAATCCTCCTTGCTTCTCTGGCTGGCTGCCTGCCATATTCATATTGATCGGCTCTCTTCTTGTGAAGGGCAGAGAGGGCAGAGAGTTGTGAAACTCCTCTGGGCAGCATTAGGGTTGTTGGTGTTTACATGTGTGCTGTTTGAATTCAACACATTCCTCCAAAGTTTTTTTAAAAACTTTATACTATAAACTTTTCGTTTCTGGTCTGTTTTACACTGCAAGATATTAATGAAATAATTCACAACCATGTTGTTCCACACTGCAGTGTTTTCAAGACAAAACCAAAAGCTAGTTTTACTTTGTGCTACTGATCAGAAATATGTCTATCCAATAGTTTACTCTGAGCAACTTGAATAACCATAATAACAGTATTCTTTTTTCCATATGTGGTAAATAAAAATTGCATTTAGACTGTATAAATAAATGCAGATTTTCTTATTCATTGTGATTTGTGTTTCAGATTTGAGCCTCCTGGTTCATTATCTACTGGGATGTCCTGTGACATGCAGGCTGTTTTTCAACCTATGGTTAGTAACACACCCTCTATGCCTCTGAGGTTAAGGTGCTGGCTTTCAGCTTTAATTTGAGGGTTTTTACATCCGCATCAGATGTCAGAATTACACAATGGAAACTCTGCTAAATCCTGTGCCTTTGTATATCATATAGTCTTTAACTCACCTGCTTATTGCCATTATGAGCTGTGCAAATAACAAGAGGTACTGAGGCCTGAGATATTCCCTGCAGCATCGCAGGGATCGGTTAACAAATAAGATAAAAGATGATAGTCAAATGCATGTGCATGGGAAAAGCTAAAAGAATGAACAGAAATACAGGAACCATAGATTTGTGAAGACAGATTTCTACTCTTTCTTATCAGCCAAGTCATAACTTATTCTCTCGCTGGCATTCCACTCGTTTGTTTTAGAATCAAATTTCTGCAGTTCAGTCAAATGTCAAAGCTTTATTCTGAATACAATGTCAGGTGGCCAGCGCTGTTTATTGAAACATTTTGCCATTATCCGATCCTTCAGATTAACGAGGACCTGGAAGGAGAGGTCCAGTTTGCATCAGCAGTGGGTCCCTTCTCTGTGCCCGTCAGATGCACCATAAAGAGATGTGATGTGAGTCGTGTGCTGTATTCAAACTAGAGAAAATTGGTGTACACTCCAAATGACCACCAGTGTAATTTTCATGCCATGCTATTTTCATATTGTTCTGTCTGTCTTGTTACTTGCTGTACATGCTGTTGCTTGGAAGCGTATGAGAATATATGCTAAATGGATTTTGTTGGCCCATAAAGTTGTAGTTTAGGTTGCAGTAGTAATAATGATGTAAGAATAATAGGAACAATAATTATCAAAGAAATATGCAATCACCGCACCACAGAAGAACAACAGACTGGCTATCTATCCCAATACAACAGTCTAATTATACTCTGCATCTTATTTAATCAATTGATGTTTGTGATCTGCTGATGCTAATTACTCAGTCCCTCCAGAAAAACGCGATTATGCGATCGCAGAATTCAATGCATAATCAGCCAATGTCCGCATATTCATGCGGCTGCCGCATTTTTTCAAATACGCCGCACTTTCGCCGCATAAATTGCCGATTTCCGCGCAAAATATGCGGGGGTTGCATGATTTCACAAACCCCGCATTTTCGTTGCAAAAAAGTCACATATATCTAGGGTTGGGTACCGAAACTCGGTGCCAATAGGCCCCCGGATCCGACGTAAAGGTAGTAACGAGACCGAATAAGAACGAAGATTTCGGTGCCTTGTTTTGGTGCCTGACTTTACACTACAATCGACAGCAGGTAACGTTAGCCTAGCTTTAGCTAGCAGCGTGATTAATCACGGTTAAAATGCTGACAGGTGACGTTAACCAGTGTAAAGTGTGACTGTATATCAACAGTCTGCTCTGCAGCGCAGCAGCTGCCGACGTCGGAGAAACACAGACGGTGCATTCACTGAAACTGGTAACATACAGCCTCGCGGTGCATTCGTAGTTATTGTAAAATACACTTTTCCCATCTGGTTGTTGTTTTTGTCGTCCAACAGCAATTTAGGCCTACTGGTGAAATAAGTTATTGTTTATTATAAGTTATAGTTATTACATTACTATTAAATCATTTAATTTTGACCATATGGCCTTAGTAATAAACAATGTGTTAATCTTAAATGTCACTGACTGTTGTTTAGTAGGCCTATCCTTCTTGTTTCTTCTTCTTTTTTAAAAACGTTCTTAAAAAGTATCGGTTCAGGCACCGTTTAGGCACCGGCACCGTTTTAAAAATACCGATTTAGCACCAGTATCAGAAAAAAAACCAAATAACCAACCCTACATATATTTCAGCAGAAAGTTAAAAAAATGTTGCGTTTACTTCACGCAAGAGCAGCCATTTTCCCCTGTTGCCATGAGAACGTTATGAAGTGACGTAATTTCACCTACTGAGAACACAGTGTTGGGGGAATCACTTTTTTTCTCTTTTTCATCAAACCGCAGTTTTTGCAAGTTCCCGCAATTTTTGCAAGTTCCCGCAATTTTTGCAAGTTCCCGCAATTTCATCGCATAAAATGGCATAAATATCCCGCATATTCCATCGCATTTTTTAAGAAAACGTGCCGCATAATCAAGGATTTTTGCCCGCAACAATCACAAAAAAACTCCGCGTTTTTCTGGAGGGACTGATTACTGTACTGTATGTGAATGTATCCTCTCTCTCTAGCTGGAGGTCGACAGCCAGTTCATTGACTTCGGTTCCCACGTGGTGGGCCAGACTATTTCATGGACTATCACCTTGACCAACAAGGGTGCACTGGCCACCCTCTTCAGCCTGGACACATGTCTCAGTCCAGAAACTAGCCATGTCCAGATGGCATCCCAGGTCTCTGCCATCACCTGCCAGGTCAGACTGTCGATCTGGACCTCGAGTTGATGTTTCTTTGATGGCCTGATGGAGCAAATTTACAGCTATAGAAAATTAGAGAATTTAAAATGAGATAATATACAGCATACATGATGCATGTGTATTCAATTCACATTATCGTATGTATCATATGTATGTATTATCATATGTATAAACTGTCATGTATAAAATCCAATGTGTGTGTTGTTGGCTGACAGGAGACAAGCAGTCAAAGCACAACATCTGTCGACCAGAGCAGCTCTGTATCCCTGGGCACCGGAGAACTCCAACCAAAGCAAGAGAGTCAGGAGCTCTCTGAGGCGTTGCAGCAAGAGCACTCAGGTAAAGCTGTACATGAGCACACTATTATAAACAATTATTATTAAATGCAGATTTTTAACCTGAATTAGAGATGTACATGGTCTTAAAACTGAAACCTGAACCTGTACTTGCATCTTTAAAATCCAACCCATCTGAACCTAGTCTATATCCACAACGTTCCACATCTGGGATTGCTCTGTTGCCGATGGAAATTCCGCCAGATTTCACTCTTTTCGGCCGGATGTCCTTTACCTTACGCTTTCTTTGTGTTGGAAGTTTAAACTCCGGTCGATTTATTAGGACTATGGTTAACTGCTCCTCAGATCTCTGCAGGGTAAACTGAGACAGCTAGCTAGACTATCTGTCCAATCTGAGTTTTCTGTTGCACGACTAAAACAACTTTTGAACAAGAGCATGTTCCACCTAAACAAGTTCCTCCCCGAGGCTATTTTGCAGCAGCACTGTTGCTCCGTCTGGTGCTTAGCACCGCCCATGATGATTGTGATTGGTTTAAAGAAATGCAAATAAACCATCCTGGAATGCTGTGTAGACTAGCCAGACCCTCCTCCGCAGCACTGTGCAGGAAGGTCTGGCAAAGCGAGACTAATATGAACCTTACTGGTACTGCCAAATTTGTTACCATTTCTTTCCCTTTTTTCACGGGGCATTGTATAACTGCTTGCAACTCATGACAAGCATGGACACAGACGATTGGCAGGGTCACTCTAACTCTACCCTAAGCCCAAGTAACCATCCTAAAATTAACTAACAACAACAACAACAACATATGTTTTAGAGGAATACTCATCTTTTGCATTATGTCTCTGGCAGTGTTTTGTTTGAATGCAGGAAGTAAGACATATTTTTTAAATATCTGTTAATTAATATTTTTAGCCGTGCTAGTGGCATGTCTCTATGGATGCCAATGATGCTCTTTCTGTCAGTCTACCACTGCAGTCCGGACAAAAATATCTCAACAAATATTGGTTTGATTGCCATGAAAGTTTGTACAAACATGCATGGTTACCAGGCGATGTATGCCAATGACACTGGCGATCCCCTGACTTTCCCTCTAGTGCCCCCATGAGGTTGGCATTTATGATTTTGAGTCAAATGTCTTAACAGCTATTGGATGTGTCATGTCATGTGTCATGAAATTCCTCTCAGGAATATGAATGTGTGTGATCATGTTAGCGTACTGATGTAAGAATTAGCTCGAAGCACTGTTGTGCCTAAGTACAGCATTACAGAGCAGCCAGCATGGCTTTAGATTCCTAGTCCTGTTTTATAATATGTGCATATTTGAGTATTGAAAAAAATCAATGCTGACTAAAAGCGTCCAGTAGGATGCAGTGACCTTACCTTCGATATTTAACAAACACCCACAATCTTTCCTTAGTCTAGTGTTTTTAGTTGCTTAAGCAGGGCCATAATCATGCCTTAGTCACAAGATGTTGTAGGGAAAAGATACACTGACAGTGAATATTTTTAGGAATATTGTCAGTAAAACTTCTGGCTGTCATGTTGATGAAAATATAATCTGAGCAGTATTGTGTTACCTACTAAACATATTAGCCAGTGCAGTTGTATATGAACATCATTTGCGGAAGACAGTGTTTCCTAAAACAGCCTCTTAAATACTGGAAGTGAGGGCTGACAAAATCTTCTCATTGTGGGTGATTTCTCTCATCATTCTATTCATTAGGACACTTGGTCCTGGTAAGAATAAAACAAATGAGCGCGCACACAGAAAGCGAAGGGATCACCTTGTTCTCACAGCTGATGACAAGGAGACATTTTTTCTTTAATGTTCTCTCAGATCAGAAGTCTTCATCGCTGCACTCAGCACTTTCCTCCACTGATGCACTGATAAACTGTTCAGTCTTTTGCCTCTGCTCTGCTGGTTTGGAAAATACTGTCTATTTTTTATTTTTTTTGTTCGCCATTGTTGAGAAAGGCTGTCTGATCTAGGCTGCTGGCAGTAGTTGATATTTTGTGCCTTTATTTGCTTGTTATGTCACCCATATCTCTTGAACTAATGGCCAGATTGCAGATTAGCATCACATTACTTTTCTAGGCCAAACTGTCAGGATTCTGATGAGCTACTGTATCTGCTTATCCGTTTCTCATATTACACACTATTTGAAAGCGCACATTCATACTGCACGTAGGAAGCTGCTGATTTTGGTGACCCTTGTGAGCTTTCTTTAGTGCCACCATGACGGTGTGTCTCTGTGTCTGTTTGTGTTGCAGAGTCAGAGGCTTCAGCTACAGGTCCAGAAGCGATTCCTGAGACTTGTGTGTCCCCCGATGTGGATGCCCAAATGGACCAGAGCAGCTCAGACTCCGATGAAATAAGGCTAGGAAATGTAAGTATTGAGTCTTATTGCAAATATGAAGTTTTCTTACAGTAATACAATTATTTTGGTGGTCCCCTAATTTTTCATCTACCATTACATTATTATTGTCCAATACATTCCCATCAGCCTCAGCTGTACTGTGTTTGTGTTAAGTGCTAATTAGCAAATGTTAGCATGCTTACATGCTAAAGTAAGGCAACGATCATGGCAAACGTTCTACCTGTTTAACATAAGCATGTTAGCATTGTCATTGTGAGCATGTTAGCATGCCTAAGTACAGCCCCACAGGGTGCTAGGCTAGCATAGCTGTAGACTCTCAGACTTGTTGAGATACATTATGGACTAAAGTGTTGTTGAGTGGAACATTTTGACCCAAAGGTAGCACTAGACATATTGTCAGGGAATCATTTACTAATCATCCTCTTGGGACCATGAATAGTTGTTGAGATATTTTGGTCAGGATCAAGGTGTTAATCACCGACATCACCACTCCTGCTGCTAGCTCTTGGTATAAAAATGGTCATATTTGAAGATATTGGCACAATGAATTGCTATCGACATGACCCAAAAATATCAGTATCAGCCTGTGCAACTGCACTGGCAGAGAGAAACCTGCTTTGTTTCTGAAGAGACATACTGTTATATGTGTCTGCAGAAGACAATCTGCCTCTCTATCTTGTTTTTAGCACTGATGCTGTGTGTGCCTTGTGGCCCATGTGAAGTTCTGGAGTTGTTCAGGGTTCATTACGTCTCTCTGGTGGGGGGCTAATGGTGCAACGCCTCTCCCCCTGCGCTTGTCATGGCTGTGTGTGTTGCATGTCCCTGCCTGCCTGTGGCTCAATTATTGTCATTTTGACTGATACTTTCACATTGTGTGGTTGAAGGCTGGCGTCTTAAATGGCAACTTATCCATCAAGCTATCGTGGTCCCACAACATTGAGTTGGTTGCTGCGCGAATGGCTTCCTCCTCTCTTTTTGTTTTATATCATTGCTCTCACCACCTTGATACTTTGTAGCTGATCCGACAAATCTCCACACGGCTTTTCACTGTAGTTTGATTGCATGCCGTTTTGAAGTTTCACATCTGAGAGATTTCAGCTTCCATTACATTGATAAACATGGTTTTGTGTTAATGAAGTAAAACGGTTAAACTAAACTGTCCTGTGTGCACTAAATCAGCTTCAGAATTCAAACGTCTGATGTTTATTTAAGTGAACTGGTCATTTTACATTTGTTTTGTAGAATTCTTTTAGAATATGTCTTAAGACTGTGACATAAAATATTTTATATTAATAAAATCAAATGTTTGCTTGCTTGTTGATGTACCCTTCCTCAGGTTAAAGAGGGGGAGATTGGACCTTTTGAAAGCATTCAACTGGAGGTTGTATTCACTCCAACCATCCCAGGAGAGGCCAAACTAGACTTCCTCATCAAATTCTCTGACTTAACCAGCAAACCAGTAAGACACAATGTTCATCATTTTCTAAATATCATAGGTGGAATACAAGATAAGGGTAGTAGTTCTGAGTAGTTTACAGAGCCATAGATATGGAGCCATAGATATGTAATCATGTAAGTGTTATATTATGTGAACCATTTGTGATTAAAGGCATGTTGGTACAAACAGATACCCATCCAGGTGAGGGGTGTGGCAGTAAGCATCCCTGTATGGGTGGTTCAGCCCAGCATTGACCTGAAGATCTGCATGTTTGACCGCCTCTATCAAGACAGTATCATGGTCCAAAGCAGGTGGGTCCCGGAGCCTGAGATGGCTTGACAGATTTGTCATATATGTAAACGCACTTAATACATCAATGTTCTTGCGCACCCTGCGTTTCCTTCTTTGCAATCAAAACTCAGAATGTAATACACATGAGAGATGAGAGGGGCCTAAGTTATCTCAGTGAATCAACACAACATTGCACCGATTCTATCACTGATTTAATTCTGTACACACTGTACTGTTAAACCTAAAGTGTTGCACTACTGTTACTACTTCTTCTATTTGTTGATGAAGTGAAAGCAGGAATTCCTACAGTACAGTAATAACATGTTTGTCAAAAAAAAACATGAATTGTTTAGTCTTAAAAGCTTGAAGTAAATTAGGATGCAAAAAACACAAGCAAACGAACGATTAACTGCCAACCTTGTATACGTAGCTCATTTTTTGTCGTACTAAACACCAACAATAAATGTACCTCAGTGGAGAAATACACCAGAGACATTTGAACAGTCCCTCTGCCCCTACATTATAATTGAATACAATACAGTTTTCTATCCCTTGATGATGTCCAATTGGTTTACACTTGGCCATTTACACACGTTTAGTCTAACTACCTTGTTTGAACAGGCAACGCATTAAATTAAGGGACACAAGAAGTAATTTAATACCTTATTAGTGTCACTTTAAGTTATTATCTGTAATAGTTTGAGACAACATTGGATCAAGGACTAACGTGTGTGCCAAGAAACTGTATAAAGCCTTATTTGAATTCCGTCAGTTTTCAAAGTGATGTGCATGTTGCAATTAAAAAGACAAGGCATCAGTACTGTTAAAGGACAATTCACACAGAACATGTGGTACCCCTTTATTTTACTGGTCCCTTCATTTCCAAAACATTTCCTAAAAAATAATCAAAATCCTTACTTACTTTTAAGGATATTTCTTGGACAAGGATATTAATTTGGTACTGATTATAAAGAAATTGGAATTGTATTATTTACTTATTATTGTTAATTTATTTGAGTTTGTAAGAATGAACCAGTGTGAAGTGATATAGTCGTTGCATACTAGAAGTGCACTGTTTGTTCAAAAGTTGAACTATATTTTTGTGTTCAACTGTACATACGAGTTATATATCAGTTACTTTCTAGTAAAATATTAGGAAAGGTTATTAGTGGAAAGGTGCTCGTAAAAGAAAGTACCATCTTTGTAATCAGTTTCAGTGTTTATGAGTTGTAATTGTGCTAAAGATGAGTTTGTGTTAACCTGCATGAACAATGCCAGCAAAGCCACAAGAAAAAGAAAGTCACTGCAGCAGAATTGTGGGAGTGATCTCAGTTTGGGATGAGCTGTGTTTTCATGTACAATGTGAGCAGATGGTCCACAGCAGCACGCACACACATACATATACAGCAGTCGTCTCCCAAAGGAAACAGCACAGTATTCACGAGCAGGTCATTTGTGCAGGACTAGCTTCAGCTTTTTACAAGGCAATTTCCTTAAATGAGACCAAAAGTTTGCCAACACAGGTGCACACAGACTGCAAGAGCAATCTGACATCACAGATTCAGACCACTCTAAGGTCAGTCTCCAGGTCAAATTCAGCCTTTGTATACAGACAGTATATTGTGGAAGCATCTTTTACTTTTTTCTGAATGCATCTTGTCATGAAAAAAAGCAGTGTAATGTGTGACTGCATATGCCAAACAAAGGGGAAAGTAGTCACGAATCAAAGCTCATTAGAAGGGATAGAAATAACAGCGGACTTGTTTCTGCTAACAAGTCTTGAACCAACACATCTCATGGGAAAAGTCAAAAACTACAAGATGGTGAACTGTACAATATGTATTTAGTGTATTAGTGAATCTTTTTTAGTCTATCCACATAGTTCTGGATATGTCAGAAACAGTACTGAGGATTTTCAAAGTCAAAGAATAGTCTTTATTCAATACTTTATAATCACATATTGTTGCACATTTCTGTTATTTTGTCCTTCTTTTAGTACCTATTAGTGCCTCACTGACATCATGCTGGCATTTCATGGATAGAAAAGGCCAATCTTTTCCTCCCTAAAATATTTTTTTTAAATACTGTTATAGGCAAATGCTTTAACATTAAGTCATGGAATGTTGAAAACTCTACAGCCCAATTTTCACAGACCAAGAAGTCAACAACTTGTGGGCAAACTAAAAGCATGTCTGAATAGGCCAAGGCAGTATGTTAATACAACAGAGTGCATATTAAACAGCTTATTGTAAACGCATTGTTAATATTGTCTAATGCACACCTGGTAGAAAGGTACGAAGGAGAGTCATGCAACAAAGGATAGTCAACTCCCACACACTTTCAGCACTTTTCAAAAGTTTACTAAAAAAAAGGCAGTCATAGAACATCAGGCATTCAACTCACTACACGAAACACCATCTTTACAAGCAGGGGCGTAGCACGAAATTCTGGGCCCTGTAGAAAGGCATTTTCTTTATTTTTCTTTTTGGGCCCTCCTACATGAGGGCCCTGGGTACTCAGTCCCCTGTTTTCAAGCCACTACCTGCAACAACCAATCAAAATGTATTGATAAGATTATTATAATGAACTTAAGATTGAGATATTTAAGAGGCTGCATAAAACCCTTCAGCCCAATGAGATGACTCCAGAAGTGAGTGGTGCATGTCATTTTTCCATTTTTTTTGTTGTCATGCTCAGAAACATCCTTGGAATAGTGTTTGGAAAGTGGCATGGACTGCTGATGTAGCATGCTAGCTTATCTGCTGAATAGAATACTAAAACTCCCTCACATAGCCGGTCTCTGCCAGAAAACCAGCTCATGGAAATCCCTTAAAAATGACAGCGCCAGCTTACTTTTTCAGCTGGCCCAACATAAAACTCTCCTAACTACGCTCAGAGCCAAGTATTGAGATATTCAACAAATGTGCGGACATAATAAAATAGAGATGCATTAGCTGATAAATGTTTCTAATCAAAGGAGGATGCAAGGGACATAACAGTAAGCTCACATACCCCACAATCCTCTTTGCTCCATTCAATAGCACAGGACTAGAATTAAATCCTTATTGATTATGGATGTGATATACATTATGATATGAGGTTAAGGATTCACCAGGGACAATACCATTTACTGCACCACCCAGTCAGTCATTGTGTCACATCACGTGGGGGAGGGAGTGCATGTGTGTGGGTGGGGGATTTGTGACAACTGCCATCTGGCGCGCTGGCACACCAGCACATGTGACAAGATGACGATGACAGCATCAGTGTGAACGGCAGCTTTTTAAGAAGGAAAAAAAGACATGTTAATGCTCGCACCAGCAAACCATGCAATATGTCACTCTGCCTCCAAGACAGTAATTTGAACACAAATAGCTTGGCAGGCATTTTGGGGAAACAATAAGAGAGCTGCTGCTTTCATCATACAGTTTGTCACTTTTTTTCTTTACGTAGATTAGTAGATATCCCACAATCCTTTAGTTTTTTGACAGTTTTTTTTAAGAGAGCAGCACAAAGCCTAATTGAATATGTCTCTTTTGTCTGTGAGCCAGTGATTTGAATATTACTCCCTCTAATTGAAAGATTTTTAAGAGACTTTAAAATGGGCAGTGTTTGACTTTTGTCTGTGAGCCAATAATTAGAATATTCTGCAGACAGTTGGCAGAATTTTTCTTTTTGGGAACAGCGTGTTTTTGTTTTTTTCACTCAGCCTGGACTTTCAAACCCTCCTCCACTGGCACCTGCTGGGGAGTTGAGTATTCCTGCCCAAACTCAGGCCACAAATAACACAACCAACCTGCTTTTTTTTTTCTTTACAAAGCCTTGTGTCTTCGATCTATCTCTGTTTACTGTAATTCTAATATGCCTGCTGTGCCTTCGACCAATCTGTGTCCTGTGTTGTTTGGCAAGAGGAATGTTAGTGTGTTGTTGATGTTAGTTGTTTCTTTTACTTTCTTTTTTTTTTTTTGGGGGGGGGGGGGGTTATAGAACCATTGTTGCTAATGAACAATCTTGTTATCCAGCTCGTTATTTTGAAATATATTATATGGTATAAAGCAGACAGTGCTGAATTATGGGGATGGTTGCCTAGAAGCCTTGCTGTGAAGTCTTGGTATCCCATAAGGCTTTGGAGTACATGTGGAGTAAGCAAGCACAGCCACCTGGCTCTTTCAAGAAAGGGCAGAGGCACTGCTGTAGCCGTGGGCACTCAGTGATTCAGCTCCGCATGTGGACAAAAGCAATCTCTCTGCAACAGGACGAACACGCAACACGAAATTAAAGCTAAACCTCAGGGATCATTATGAATGTCATTGTCAGTGTTGCTCTGACAAAAGCTTTTTAGGAATATTAAAGAGGCAGTAAAATAGAGAGAAAGGGCTATGATGTGCAGCAAAGGTTCCAATCTCTGTCACAGTAAAGTGTCTCACACTAGCCCAGGAAGGGAATCAAGTCAAGCTAAAGTTCCAGTGATAGTCACTTTATTTGAAATAAAGGACTAAAACATATTGGGGGTGTAACCATGGTGGGGTTGGTTATAGCAGATATACCCATCTATCTATGACTTTTCTTCCATCGTAGTTAATACAGCCAGAGGGCTTCGTCACCTGAAAGTAAGCACATGTCGTCTTGGGACACTTGCTGAAATGACTGATGCTGCCGTTCTTCTTGGGACAACAGTGGCTCCACAAAACAAACTGGAAGAAAAAAAATGTCTTTAGAGACCTGGCTTTGTGCGTGGGGACATGTGGAAACAGGAAAGGGCGTTCCTCAAACCGTTGCCACAATTTTGGAGGCACGCTTTTGTCTAAACTATTATTGTATGCTGTGGCCAATTAAAATGTCCCTAAATTAGTAGCAAGGGTCCTAACGCTAACGATAAAAAACAACCCAGGACCAAAAGTAAACGAAAGGGTGTCCACATGTAGTACTTATGGCCTATAGTGCATCATTACATGCCAATAGTGTAAGCTTAGAAAAACAACATATTAACTCTAAGGAAATCCTTGTAGAGATCCACGTTTTAACATGTACATCTACAACCAAATGAAGCAACATTTTTAGCATAGTGTGATGGTTACATAATCATCGTTATCACAGTGTTTTTTTACCCCAAGCAAGCAAATTATGTTAATTGCTGTAAACTGACCTTTACATCATTAAACATTGCTGAAGTAAAAAAAAAACTGGTCACAGGCAGTCAGTAAAAAAATACATGATCAGCTGAATGCCCCTGTTAATTAAAATGCCTAATTGCCCCAAAATGATTATGTACCTATGAATACTCCTCCGAGAGTGATTTGAAGGTTATCATTGTGCCGGAATAAAGATAGCAACTTAATATCCCCCAAGTGTCCCTGAGAGTCTTTGCCTCGGGGAAACAACCATCTGGTTGACCTCGCTGTTCAAAGTGGGTCATTTAATTTGAGAGGGGAATCGAAAAAATGAGGGGTCCCTCAGTCTATTTGGCCGCAGCTTGCTCATCGCTCACCTTTGTATTTTTGAGGATGAAAGCAGACATTACAAAATGTTACCACTGTGTATACGCATATCACCCCCAGCGAACAGAGAGTCTTTTCAGCGTGTTTGTACTGTCATCGTTTCCTGAAGGTGTGTGAGTGTGGGCTGTGGTTGAATGTGTTGGAGAATTCCCAAGGTGAGGAGCCATTTATATCCCGAGCTTCGGCTATAGCTGAGGCTTGTAGCCACAGGCACAACCATCTGTTGGAGCTCCTGGAAATTGGGTCACCTAAATGATTTGGACTTGGGGTACATCACTCCATACAATTTCTGTGTCACTCAAACTAAAGTCTTATCTCTGTCCTGGCTGAGACCCTGAGAGGTATGAGGTTTGCCCTGTGAAGTCCACCCAGAATGTATACATTTTTGTTGTTGTTGCTGCCTGTCATATAAAATGAAAGCTGTTGCGTTGTGGTCTTTTACGCCACCTGATAAACTACTAGTGTCAACATCATTTCTTACGCATTATTGCCTGAGCGTTACCGCCTGTGCATTCTTTTTCAACAACAGTACAGATCGCCACTTGGTGTGTTAGCTTTAAGCTAATAAAACCCTTATCTTGTGCACGACAGAGCCAGCACAGCCTTGAAGCTGACCTTTGAGGTGTGCCCGGAAATGAGGAAACACATGGAGATCCTTCCAAAGATGGGCTTCATCCAGGCTCAATCAGGCTTTAATGCCCAACTCAAGTTCCTGCCGAGGTAAGGAAGGACACACAGATGATGCAATGATAATGGAATCACTGGAGCATCCATAATCTTATTTTAGACTGTAAGCTTGTTAAGATTCTATCAACCTTTTATGAAAGTGCAAACTGTTTAACTCCAAAGGGGACCTGTCATTTGTATCGAGCCGGGCTTGCAGTTTTGTGACTTCCCAGTCATTGCTTCTTCAGCAGAGGACAAACATACCGTTTTCCTCTTGAAGAAAAACTGCTATTGTACACACTGGACAGAGAGAAGTCTGGTTTCAGTGCTCTTGGAGAAAGATCAAATGTCTTAGTAATACACCAGAATCATCTTTAAAGGAGAATTTGGCTCCAACTAACCATCCAATTTTTGATAAAAGTCCAGTATCAGCTAGATATATCTGTTACTAGTATACTACAAAGCTTATATGAAAGATGTGGAGTCTTACAGAGGTACAATTGGCAACAATCTATAGACAGTCAACAGCCAGCGGGTGTAAAAGAGTTGCTTCCACATATCTGCACTCTGAGCGCAGTAATGGTTTTCCAATGACTTTGAAGGACGTGGTAATTCTTTCTACAACAATACAGGCTCTATATTTAGATGGAGAGGCAGGAGTTGAACTGCGGTTTGAATGCCAGGAGAGCGGACAGGGGACCCCCCAGGGCAGATATGAGAGGCATGCAGAATGTAAAAACTCAAAAGTGGGCGCTAGTATTCTTCTGCCCACCCTCCTGTCTTCCCTTCACAGTTCAGCCGCTTTGTGTATCGATAGCCGAGAGGATATTGATGAGAAAATAATAACAACAGGAGGACATTTTTTTTTCCCACACACGAGGGCATGCAGTGGTCAGGGGGACTGGAGGGGAAAGTGGTGGAAATGTCAGTAATCTGCCTTAGTGAATCAGCAGAGGTTTTAATGCGAGGATTAGAGTACAGCATTACTGGCGCCGCTGCTGCTGAGATGGTGCAGCGTTCACAAGCACTAACACAGCTACAGCTAACACCCCCTCCCTACTCTTCTCTGTATCACACTTTTTCCTCTCGTGTCTCTCTCTTTCACTCCCGTGCTGTCTTCTCCCACTCTATCACACATACTTCTCTGTTTCTTGGCCTCTCACCTGTTTGCTTAACTATACTTCTCTCTCTTTGCTTTTCCCAATCTCTGCAGTCCTCTATCTCTGTGCTCCTTCACTTCCCCTCCGACTCTGCATCTATTCTACCCCTCTGTAACTCTCTTACTCCTCTCATCTCTCTATGCATCCACCATCCACCACTGCTTATATGCTGGCCCTGATTCTGCTTACATAACCTGAGACACCAGACCCAGCTCCCTGTGCTCTCATTGTTTTCAAAGGATAATTCCAGTTTATTACAAAGTGGATCCTATTGTGTATATTAGTCCTGTCGAGTATGATTATGTTGAATTTACCAAGTTTATTGCTGTGATCTGGGAACAGATTGACATTGCTAAAAAATATGTTAAGACAGTAGCCTGCTGAACTGAATTGTCATTCCATTTCACTTAATTATTTAGTCGGACCTTTGTGTTTGGGTTAGCGGATTTTTGTTTGGGAGGTGTTGTTATTTTGCCCTAACAACAATTTTGTCAGGGCAAATTTTTTAGTTTGTTTGTGTAATTGTGTGACTTTGGTGGATCCAAACTAACTATTTAGCGTTAAGCAAAAGAAATAGCCTATGCTAGCAGCCAGTGTAGGCTAACGTTAGGTACGTTGTATAGCAACCGCCTAGGTATGTGCAGGCAGCCAGTCCAAGATGGCCCATGTTATTGTGAACAATATTATTTATTTATTAATAAAAATGTAATTTATTTAAATTAGAATTTGACTATAACTTTCTTTTTGCCATTCTTTATGACCTCTGCTTTGCGTTGGGCCGGACAACACCCCTTAGCTGTGATATCATCACGACAGGCCGTGGCGATGATATCACAGCTACCTTAGTGTTTTTTAATGATGATCGGAAAAATATGTCAGTGAAGCAACTTACAACCGCAACCTGTATAACTGTGTCCATCTCATTACTCCTCGCCCTTTTTGTGGCAGTCTTCCTGATGATATAACTTTTTAACTTCAGTTCACATCTAATTAGAAGAAATACCATCAATACAATTGCTATTATTGTGCTGGAGAGGGAATGTATTTTATTATCCAGATTAGAGCTTTGATTCACTGCTCGAACCCGACTGGGCCCGACTCTCTGGGTTGGAGCCGGGCCGGGCCGGGGCGGGCTGGAATTTCTCAAAATTCCCCCGGCCTTAAATCAGGTTTGGTTTGTGCAAATTTCCAAGTGTTTTTTTTTTTTTGTTTGTTTGTTTGTTTTGTTTTTTTGTTTTTTAACCTACTGTGTAGGCATGTTTTTGGGCTGTGCTAAACATTCAAGAAGGCGCATGTCGTCACAAATGTGTGTTACCGCACTAAGAAGACTTTAGTTTTTTTTTTAGCTTTTAATAAATTAGTTGATAATTCATGTATTTGTGTTCTACAGTCAAAATGTTTGTTTTAATTTGGGCTTGGGACCAATACTGCTGCCGTGGTAGGGCTTGGACAGAAACAATGCAGGGTCGGGTCTGATTTTTTGAGCCCGATCATAGCTCTTATCCAGATGGTTATAAGTCTTTAAGGATTCTGGAAATACCATCAAAATGTATCTTTAAAAAAAAAAAAAAAAAAAATGCTTTGCTCGGTGACTCGAATGTAATGATAATACTGAGAGGCACATGTTGGGGCTAGGCGAGTACAGTGCTAACATAACCAATCGAAAATTGTGGCCAAAGCTACGAAAATAAGACTGTAGGCTAATTATCCAAAAAAACACAGTTCACACACAAATCACTCTGGGAATGGAAAATGTTTCTAGCATGTCAGCAAGCTGTGTTCCTGCATGTCTCATCTCTGTCATGGTTGGACTTCACCCTCTAATCTGTCCGACTTTTGGTAGGCTTTGCTTTTGTTTTGTGCAGTGGGCGGTGTGTCATTTGAAATGGCACTGACAAGTCTTCCTAGCCAGAGCCTGTGATTGGATTTCAAACTCCTCATTAGCAGCACTGCCTTCCCTCACTGTCTCATCCACTCACACACATACACACTCATACACTGTTAAATCTGGATTCAAAAGTGACTCATAGCTTTCATTCTTCACACAGGTGTTTGCTTCTTGCCTTCCCTCCTCTGGCTTTTGGGAGAGGGTGAGCACATTCTTGCTTCCTGCTCTGAGGGATTGTGCTCAACCTGCCCACGTCCTTCACTGTCTTTCATTTGCTTCATCCCTCTCTGCCTGTCTTCCTCCACTTTTATTTGTCACCATGCAACCCACATGTTTCTCTCACACATCCAGAGCAATGTTGCATACACAACATAATCCCCTCTTTACAACATTAAGGCCAATGGTTCACGTTTGTGATCCTGTTCAGCTAAGAGGAATTATTTGCGTTCAGATGGACACTAACCCGACAGCCTAATAATCAAAGTGAATTGCCATTGCATTTATTTAGCCTGACAGCATGTTCATGTTAGCCAATTTCTGTTTGGGAGAGGGGGTTATTTTGTTATTTTTTTTCATTCTCAGTCGACTCAAAAGCTGCGGTGGCGCTTGCTTGTGATGCTTTACGTTTTTCACAATAATTGAAGAAATGTGGCGATTTAAGAGTTATCATTTCTGTAAGTCAACCTACAACAACCTCGACAGTTGTGTCAGCCTTATCTACGCTTGTCGCCGTTTTTCTATTTTTTGTCATGCCTGTAGCTAGGTAGCTAGCTGTGTAGAAAGGTGCCGCCCCCATTCTTAATCCCACCTACAAAGCTTTGATTGGTCAATTGTTTCTCCGACCGGGCCATCAAACTGATTTATTAATTCAGCTTCGGGGGTTAAGTGAAACAGTCGGCATGTAAAGAATTTCAATCTAAAAGGTAAGACCAGTAGAAAATGTAAACCTGATGACAAGATCATTATAATAGGATGGCTTGAATGAACGGTTTAGGTTTAATCCCTGAAGAGTAAGGCAATGTGTCCCACCTCGGCAGTTCCGGCTGATAAAAGGGAGATTACAAGGATGATTTACTACAGATTACACCAAACAGCTCGACCAGTACTTTCACTGATAGTTCACCGCTCACACCAGTAACAGAAAATGTAATGATGCTATGAAAACATGATTTTTTTATTATGTCTTTCACAGTCCTTTACTGTATTTTTGCCCATCCATTTTACCATAGTAAAACATCTCTAAGCTTCTTAATCTGTAATCCTTTTCATCATCACTTGTTTTTAAATGGTGAAATGAAATCCAAGCTTGAGTCCATACTGAAGAGGAATATATTTATTTCAAATATATTGTATTTTGCTCCCATCAGGTAAAATTAAGCACTAAAGCTGCCATTTTTGTAACATCAAAGTCCCATATTATAAAAAGTGATATTTTTCCATGTCTTTTTTTAAAATCATAAAGCAGGTTGAGGGTGCTATATAAATACTGTTAAAGTATAAAAACGCTCAATCCACAGAGAAATGCACACGGCCAGTATTCAGAAACTGTGCCTTTAAACGAGCCGTCAGGACTTCTGTACGGTTGTGATGTCACAACTATACTATACATAGGTAGAAAGTTCCGCTACAGTGCCGTTACAGTCATTCCCCGGCTGCAATGACCGTGCAGAGACACTGAGATTGCAGATGCAGAACACCCTAAAATGCTAACCAATCAGAGCATACTGGGCTTTTTCGGGATGGCCGCTTAAAGAGGCAGGCGCTAAGATGGAGCATTTCACTTAGAGGGTGAATACAGGTATTTTCAGACAGACAGTATGAGAAAAATAATGTGTTTTTGAACATTAAGGCATGGAAACATGTTCTAGTAGGAACCCAAAATATAAATATGAACCTGAAAAGCAGCATATATAGCAGCAATAGCATAAGAACTTTAACGTTTCCTGATATATATGTCTTTTAAGTTTTTTCTGCCTTGCTCTCATGGATCATACTGTAGGTGAATCTTCTCTTTGACTTTCCTTATGTATTTATTGTAGGAATAGACACGTAGATAAAGTAGATGAAGTTTTGTCCAGTTATCCCCATAGTTCTAGGTAAAATCCTTTGGAGATATGCACTGCAGCTCTCTTAACATTTCCACAAAGTTAGAACAACTATTTCAATTTTACTATGCCGTCTACAGAAGTATCAATAAAGAGTGGAGGAGAATTACTTTTTGGGCGAGGCTGTAGCCATATGATGACTACAGAGAAGAAAAGCACCCAAGTAAATCTGTGCAGGACACTGACAAATCTGAAACCCCATCAATCTGCAAAATTCTCCCGAGCATATGGGCCTGGCGACATCCCACCGCGCTTTTCCACTCTGCCCTGCCAAGCTTATTCAAGAGTGGCTCTCCAGCAGTGATTCTATTTGCATGCTGAACAAGAGTGCTTCCTTAAATACACCCCGTGGGCTCATTGGTCAAGCTTTGGAGGGGAAAAAAAATACTTTTTCTTCATTAGTCCCCTTTGTAAATGACAAGATTTAATTTTGACGTGAGAGGAAGCGACCTTTCTAGCTTTGAGTCATGAAGAGTGTGTTCTAGTAGAACGGCACGTTTACAGCAGCTGCGTGCTGCAATGAGAGGGGGGAATATTAAACACAAGCCTGTCCTTAAACCTGAAGCTGACAGATTTGTTGAAGGCTAGGCTTGGTTGTAGTACTTTGAAAAACCACACACTGACATATGGAGAGCCTTAAAACCACTGACATGTACAGCATTAGCTCTCAAGCCTTCAACCGGCATTAAGAGCGTAAAGAGGGAAAGACAGAGAAGACAGTTGGAAAGTGGAAACAGAGAAAGGAAAAGCAAGGAATAGCAGGGAAAAAGAGAGGAGGGTGTTGGGAGAAGGAGAGAGAAGATGCGGGGGTGGATCTGTGCCACACACTGCATTTGATATTTGACCACTGTTGACATGATAATGAACTATGCATACACAGTGTATACATTATATATATGTCCTATTGAAGCACTGGAGTTTTACATAAGCCTGTGCATGACTACTAGGCCTCTTTTGAATCATACTTACGTCTCCCATCACCATGGCTACAACCTACAGTAGTGTGGAGGCGCGCTCTACATCTCTCTCCTGCCATCCCTGGCGAGCCGATCCTGCAGTCGTGGGTTAAAGTGAAGTATTCAGTCTTCAGGGTCTGAATCTTTATCTTTCTTGGCAGTGGCAGAGGCTCGTGGCTTTTGACTGATGCACTGAAATAAAATGAGGGTCCTTTAAAATCACTGTTGCAGTTGTGTGTTTATTACCAAATTGCATGCTCCTCTCTGTTCATAAACATGATGTTAAAAAAATAAAACGTTTTTTTATTAGAAAGAGCCACTTTGCATAATAGTATGTTCTCACAGTGTACCTGCCTTTTTGCTCTGTCGTAGAAGCTCCTTATCCAAAGATGCCAAGAAGCTTTTTGACAAAGATACAGGAGTCCTGGAGGTTCCATTGACGGTGCAAGTAGCAGGCCAGGTTTGTATTACAATTATACACTGTAGTCTTTTTTCCAGTAAACCTCTCTGTGATCCTGAAAACAGTGTTCTTATCGTGCAATACAGGGCTTGCGTGTCCTACTTTGTCCCTAACAGAAGCAGCGCCACTGAAGGTTTTAACCTATTTTGCTGGTAACAAGCTAAAATTATCTCCCGCCCCCAAGGACCAGTTACTCCACGGGCACTAATAAGCCAAGCATAAAGGTTATCCCATATTGTTTCACTGAAAATGTCTCCAGATGCTCAAAAAAGGGAAAGCAATTATGTGTTCTCTTCTTATTCCATGGAGGACATTGAAGGGTTCATTTGCAAAAACAGATACCTCCGTTTTATTTATCTTCCTTGTGCAAGCCAGGGAATATAAGGCAAGCTGGTGTTGGGTTGTTTTGAAAAGATATCTCTCTCTTTTTTTTATTTCCATCATATCATCATGTTTTTTTTTGTGCACTCAGAGGAATGTCACTCAAACTGGTGTTTGTTTATTCATTTTAAGAATGGCTTGTATCTGTTTTTGCAAATAAAGTCTTCAATAGCATGTGCAAACATACCTACATTTTAATCATGTATTTATTTATTGGTGTAATTATTTTTATTAAATGTCACACCTTCCAACATTAGGGTTATACTTACAATAGTCTATATCGTTGACGTTCCACTTCCGGGATTGCTCCGGTGCCGCTTTCTTTGTGTTGGAATTTTAAACTCTGGTTGATTAACGAGGACTATGGTTAACTGCTCCTCAGATCTCTGCAGGGTAAATCCAGACAGCTAGCTAGACTATCTGAGTTTTCCCTCGCACGACTATTTTACAGCGGCTCTGTGCGGACCTTTGCACTGACCATGACGATTGTGATTGGTTTAAAGAAATGCCAATAAACCAGAGCACGTTTTTCTCCCATCCCAGAATGCTGTGTGGAGTAGCCAGACCCTCCTCCGCTCCGCAGCGTGTGGATGGTCTGGCAAAGCGAGACTATACTTACAATCACTGAATTAATAAGGAAAGCAGTTACAAAGTTCCTTCAAATATGACATATAACATACAGTGTCGTCAACATATGCATACCAGTATATAACACATACAACATAGATACACTCACATACCTAAGACATAAATGTACATTCACACTTAGAAGTTGCAGAGTTGCAAAGTGGGAAGAGCTACTATATCTCAGGTGCCTCTGGTTCCCGGGAATAAAAGTCTGGATCATTTGCAGATCATCTGGATCGTTTAAAATATTAGATGACTGACAGCTTTTGTTTGATTTTGTTTTCTATAATATCTAATTCTTTGATAATTTACAAAAGTTGCAAGCATGTGCATAAAAATGTAAATGGGGAAGCTAACCACAGCTCCCATGACGCATTTTGGTACAGGAAGGAACAATTTAATTACCTGTGCTGCATAAAACATTTTAGAACACAGTCGGCAGTTTAAGTGAATTAACTTTTAGATTCTGGGTACATTTTTTGTTCATTTTGGGGTTTCATTCCCAACAACAGCAACGACAAAGCTGAATTTGAATTTGCTCCAGCTCTGATTCACATCTCTGCCTGACTTTTCCTCCATAACAACATCATCCGTCATACCAAAGTGACAGAAAAAACATGTCTTCTCAGAAACAAAGTGCAATTATTTGGCTTGATTATATCCTAAATGTTCCTCAACACAGACACTCAGGAGGCACCTGGATGATGTAATATTGCTATAGGTTTTTGTTATGGCCATCGATTTTAAAAACAAATGAAAACACAATCGGCCACCACAAAGCTATATCTTATATTTTCAGCAGCTTAGTATGAATTATAAAGTGAAGATACTCAATCTGGAATCAGTTCATTCCAATTGATTATCAATTGATAATTGATAACCAAATAATAAGTGTTGTCTTGGGGTGATAATGATATTATAATATAATACAACTTTCGACGGGTCCACATCATCGATTTGTTGTTATACTGTAGCTTTATTGTGCAACAAACACTGAGACTGTTTGTAATTCAGTGTCAAACTAAAACTAAACTAAAACTCTCAAGAGGCACACATCTCAGTATCCTCCTCACAAGGTCCAACTTGCATTTTATAAAGTATGAAAACAGTCAAGGAGCTCTTGAAGTGTAAAACAAACTGCTCACAGCAACTGAATAAGTGTTTTATTAAAAAACACAGAGCAGCTGCATAGACATTTGTGTTGCATTTATGCCAGTCCTCTTTCTCAGTAAATCTAAATCTGGTCGGTCTTGTTGCCAAATCGTCACCTTCCTCTCCCTCCCCATCCAGCCCCTATTCCCTGTCTCTACCAGGACAAAGAGAGGAGAGGATAGTAGGGGGGAGCAGAGCCAAATACTGGGCCAGGATGCTCCTGTGGAGCACCAAAGCTGTTGCCCCCAGCCCCAGGCCCTGAGCTCCTGGCATTAAACCACACACACACACACACACACACACACACACACACACACACACACTGTTGCATGGTCACCAGACAGCACAGCAGACAGGAAAGCAATGGTGCGGAAACCAATAAACAAGGTTATCTTCTGAGCACTGACAGCATTTAAGAAGACGTTATATTTAGAAAAAACACCCCAATGAGCCACACCGAGTCAATCTCACCTACACTACTGCACTAAAACTCACTAGCACAAAATATGTAGTAATTAAAATAATCCCTAAGAAATGCACTGTTTACGCCTGTTTGAGGAATGTTTGTAAAATCTACAAAGCCGAGCTGTTTCAGGTCATTATTTAGCCTTTAGTTTTAAATTAAATTATATTTGTGTTTGAAGATTTACTTCCTGGCTGAGGGCCACAGACAGGGTAAGGGAGGGACATATTTTTAGGTTTTAACAATTTCATGGGAAGTGTTGACAATAAAAATTTTAAATTAAGAATAACACCAGCCTTGCATGATTAGCACAAAACAAAATCATAATAATGGGTTGGGTTGTTGCTGAGATTTTAATTTCTAAAACTCAGTATAAGCCGACACTCAGTTTTGGAGTACACACACATACACACACGCACACACACACACGCACACGTAAAAGAGTAAAGTGACCTCAGCTTAAACATGAATTTGGTATATAAGATGAGTGCATATATTCATATTTGTGAAAAATAAAATTGGATAAAAGAAACATCAATCTATACTAGTCCCATGTTCATGTTGTTGCAGTCTTTGTTCTCCGTATTTTTTTTTTAATTCAGTCTGCATGTGAAAATGTGTAATTAAGATTTAAAAAGTGATACCAGTGCAGAGCAGTTTTCAGAGCAGCCACTGGAACCATTTGTATTACATAAATCCCACCATCCTGATAATGATTGACATTATTATTATTATATTAAATCATATAAAGAGAAATCTAGATCTAATGCAGTGTTGTGACATTAAAGGATGAAAAAAGCAGATATGTATGAAGGAAGCTGATTTTTCTTCATTGATTTCGATTTTTTAATTTTTTTTCTCAAAGAAAAATGGCCAAAGGTCTGTAAAGATGCTTCATGTCTGTGTGTTCAGGTGAAGCCGGTTCATTTCACGGTCCAAGCAGTTGTGACCTCCTCAAACCTGCAGCTTGAGCCGACTGAGGTGGACTTTGGTATCTGTTCCATTTACCAGTTGGTCAGAAGCAGCGTTCGCCTTACCAACCTGTCCCTGCTGCCTCAGGACTTTGGCTTCTTGGGTGTTCCAGAGGTACCGTATGAGGGACAAGAACTTCTGTGATTTAGTCTGTAGTGCTGTGAATACCTTATCTTCTGTTAAATGTTACTGTATATGTGAAATACAGTTGCTTGGATCCCTACAAGCAGAAAGGATCCCAGATACTATTAGTCAGTGAAAACAGTGTTTTTTTTATCAGTGCTGTATTACTAGATGGTGTCAGGTGGTAACATTTTTGTTAATAAAACAGTCATTAAAATAACTAGTACTTTCACTGTGGGAAATGTAGCTTCACCCTTTCACAGGTTTTCCTTTTTTGTTTTTTAGATTTGCTCTTTTCGTTCAACACTTAAAGTTGTAATCCTTAAAATTGTAGTCCTCGGGCGCCTGAGCAGCTCACCTGATAGAGCAGGCGCCCATATATAGAGGTTTACTCCTCGACGCAGCGGCCGCAGGTCCGACTCCGCCCTGCAGCCCTTTGCTGCACGTCATTCCCGCTCTCTCTCCCCTTTCATGTCTTCAACTGTCCTATATAATTAAAGGCCTAAAATGCCCAACAAATAATCTTAAAAGAAGAAAAAAAGATTTGTCAACCCTTGTGGTTACTGTAGCAACAGCAAATGCAGTTTTCACTACAGCAAACAGTCATTCTGTAACTACTTTGGCAGTAATTCAACATATACAATACAACATGTGGATGTTTTTCAAAATGTAAAGCAGCAGCAGCATTAGCAGTAACTTAATACAGCTCTGATACGCGTAAAGAGAGTGAAAGTGAGGCTGTTATCAATGAGATAAAATTGCACTGGATGCATGCAAAAAATGTTTGCTGTGAATCCCCTATGCGTGGGTATGCAATCCTGTGCAAGAATGGGAGCTCCACCACTAACAATAAAAACTACTATCCTTTTGTGGCCTGCCCATTTTCGGGTTTGTTAATAGCGCTGTCAATAGCACTTATCTAAGCGCTGCTATGCAAATAGTAGCCTGTATTCATCTCTCATTTTCTCCCAGCTCTGGCAGTTCTTCATACTGTACGTTATAGTATAAAGATGCAGTAGATAAGCAGTAGATGTAAAAGTACACACAACGCGACACAACATGGCGACAAACTTGCCATGTTAACAGGACGTTAAAAAGACAAAATCACAGAGCCAGAGCACTTCCTTGTTGCCTCAACGCATATGTACAATAGAGAAATAATCACTGCATGTGAATACATTGAATGGCTATTGCAAAAACAATGTCTCCCATAAACAGTATCAAAAATTGGTTTTGATTTCATGAAAAAAAAAAAAAACATCTTAAGGATTTTAACAGTAAATTGGAAATTCAAGCCATTTGTGTTGTTTGTGTTCTCTCACGCTGCAGTTTATTGAGGTCCAGCCTAACGACGGCTTTGGCACTCTGCTCCCACAAGAGACCCTGGAGATTGATCTGATTTTCAGTGCCAACAAGGCCAAAGAGTACAATTTTCAGCTCAGCTGCAGATCAGGAATTAACAGGTTCACTTTAAATCAAGTTCGATCAGTCTCATCATGTCCGTGTATGATGGATTACGATTCAGTTCGCTGCATCCAATGTTTATTCGTATATAACTAAACAATTTATTTTTCTTTGTCATCAGAGATTTCCTTCTGTCTTGCCGAGCAGTGGGTGTCCGCCCTCCATTGGAGCTCTCCCATTCTCTGGTCCAGTTTGGGGCCACGGCAGTGGGAGACCACTCCACTGCCGTACTTTACTTGATCAACCATCAAAACAACCATAACCAGTCCAAACAACCAATCCCTCCAGTGGTCAAGGACGCCATGGTTCCTGTAGCACCCAGGCTGTTCTCCTTCACCCTACCAAAGGATTCAGACATCAGCATCACTCCTTCCGCGGGCGGCCTGCTGCCCGGGGAGGTGGAGTAGCACACCTCTTATGTTTGCATTAATATTAAAGGGGCACTCTACCAATTTTACACATAAAGGTCAGATTACTAGTCTTTCTAATGTGTCTTGTGATTCCCCCAACTTTATGGAAGTGCAATCTATAGATCACTGGAATGCCCCTTTAATATGGACTGTGAGAACCTGCTCAAACCAAGCATGTTTTCAGGGTTCAGCTGACGAAAACGTTGCCCCTAATATTAATTCAAGCCCTTCCTCACAAACCGCTGTTTGAGTAATCCTGTGGAGCCGTATCCCCCGAGGTTGCGTTTGTGGTTTTACGCATGGCCAGCATCTTAACGTAACCTTTGTCACAGAACCATAATTAACGTTTTAGGCTGCATATGATGCAAATCTAACTCCTATTGCTTACTCTAAACTACATCAAAATAGTTTTGAGTTTGTGAACGTAACCTTTAATTTTACTATGTAAAGAAACCAGACCTGGGACTATTTTTTACTTTTAATGACAATTTGCAACAAAGACAATGATCACAGAACTAACGGATCTCTTTCAGCCTGTAGTTCAGTTATACAGAACTACAGTGAGACAAACAGGCATCATAGCTGCTGTTGGTGAACAAGTGCTTTTTATTTTTGTTTTGTCTATGCTGCAGTATCAACAAGTACAGAACATAGTACAAACAAAAGTGAATACTGAATGTTTTATATTCCCTGGATGCAGCATCATTTCAAAGTATAGCTGTTTTGAAAATCATTGTAGTTTATTGGTGTGAGTTGTGACGGATGAATAAGAAGTTCTATTTTCCATCAGCTGACAGTGGAAGACTTTCCTCAAGGCTATGTTTACAATTAATCCATTGCATTCTGCCTAACAGAGGCCCAGTGGGAGAAAATTGGAAAACAGAGGGATTATCATCCTGAGTCCACTTGAATTGGTTCACGCTATAGAAACCTCAGAACGAGAGACTGCCCAAAACTAATTTCAGCCCCCACTTTGTAATATGAAGTGGAAGTTGTGAGGAAGAAAACTGAAGGCCATTTTAAAGTTTCCTGAAAATGTGTATCATACCACATGTAATAACAACTAGTGTTACTGCTGGATCTTCTAAATCCCTGACAATCTCTCACATAGAGATGTCTTGTCCAAGTGACGTTCAGACCCAGACTGCTGGACCAGGACATCAGAGAGGAGGCGCTGCGTCTCCTCCACCGAGCCAAGTTACTCCGTGAGAAGGAGTTGGAGAGGAACAGACACGCTGAACAGGAGGTAAGACTACACACACACATACACACACACCTACTCCCGTCACCTCCTCCTAGTGTCAGAGTCAGTCTGTGCTGCCACAAGGGCTTCTACAGTAATGTGAGCACATCTTCACCAGCTTACTGATTTTGTTATCTTTCACGAACATGCTGGTGTTTATACAGAATGTAGACGCTACATTTGTCTGACTTGGTGTGTGTGTGTGTGTGTGTGTGTGTGTGTGTGTGTGTGTGTGTGTGTGTGTGTGTGTGTGTGTGTGTGTGTGTGTTCCATTCCATTAAGACTAAAAAAGAGGTCCCAGTGGAAACCAGTAAAGGAAAGAAGGCATCCGTGGTTCCAAAGACTAGCACGGTGTCAGACGGCCCAAACACAGACCAGCTGACTGAACCACCAAATCCTGCCGACATACAGCCAGGGTAGGAGGACTAAATATTTTTTTTCCCTTGATGTCATCAATCTTGTTGTTTGCTTCGTATCACAAATTACTTTGGAAAACACGTCCAGTTTGCTGGACTGAAATGCCAGTGAAGCAAATATTCAATAATAAATATTCTATAACCTAATATAATATTCTATTCCTGAAACTGAAAGTAGGCTAATCCATATTAATAACTTGGTCACAAGTCTGAGATCCAACAACACTGAAATAAATTACACACAAAGCTTTCGCTTGAACATTCCCTCTTTTTTCCAGTGCTCAAGTGATTTCATCAGTATTCACATATGCAATGATCACACCACATAGTGTGTATGTATATATATATATATATATATATATATATATATATATAGTTAGTATTATCTCAAGAGAGCTTGAAAACTTTGATGAAAAGGGTTTCATTGTGAGTCTTTTCCTTTAAGGTCAGAGCAGTATGAGGAGGCCAGAGCCTCTCTGCTGTACTCCTTCACCCAACGCTACAGCGAGTACACCGTTCCCTGCTTTGTGTCGGACGGAGACCCTCCAGAGGAAGACCGACAGGCCCAGCCGCCATGGAGGTAACACTGAGTCCGCTTCTACACACACTGTAGGCCATGTCCTGCCAGATGTATCAATGCCCATTTACAATATTTGCCATTTGCAGTCCTGCTACTATGTACAGACTTTGTGGTCCTAAAACCTGACTGTAAGACCGCTATTTTAAACAACTGCCTCCTTTACCAGACAATGTGTTCCACCTTTTAACCAAAGATCTTGATTCATGCAGAAAAATAAGGTCTTTGTTTGATATAAGTAACGTATCTCAACCAAGTCCAGATCAACCCACCATAGCGCGACATACAGACCCAGTGAAAACACTACGACTTGCCCCGGGTTTGCAGAGTTTCAATTTGTTTAAAGCCCTTAGCGTTCCAGTTGTTATAATGTTTTAGTAAAACTGGTTCTCCCAGTGGCCTGAATGTCTGGGTTGCCTGCTTTGCCGATCAAGTTATGCAGTCTCCATCTCAACTGTGAACTCTGCATAGCATTTAGCAGCATGCACTTTATCCTGAGGCTATTCAACTTAGGAACGGTCAACATTCTTGTCTGTCTTGTTTGTAATTTGAGCTCACCAAAGGATGTTCCTAACTACTTTTGTTGTAATGGCAATAAAACAAACTCAACAATATAAGCACTGCTACAGATTTATGTAATGTTCCATCATTCTCCCGACTCAAAGTGCCGTGTGTGGGAGCTGTTATATATACTCCTTTTTTCTCCTTGTCATGTCTAATATCTCCACAGTCCCTTCAATACTCTGTACTTGAAGCTGCAGTGTCCTGCTGTACAGCCCCCTCTAGTGGTCGTATCCAACAATGGACAAAATGTCATAGACTTCCATCAGGTGGCAGTGGGTGAGTCATTTTGAAAGTTTATGTCGCTTAATAGTTCTTCACGTACTGTAAATGTTCATTTGTGCATTCAGCATGCATACCTTTTATTCTTACCTATTTATTGTGTTTTATTTGTGTTGTCTATCTTTAGGAGAAAAGGTGATCAAGAGGTTTACAGTTCAGAACATTTCCAAGGAGTCTTTGGATGTATCCTGTCAACAAAAGTCAAAACACAATGTTTTACACATAACTATAGAGCTATTTTAAACTGCTAATCCACATAGATTGTCGATAGTTACAAAATCCCACTTGATGGTATCCGTGTTCAATAGACACTTCTCAAGATATCTGTACAAATGTTCAGCATACTTTATAAAAAATTGATAATGTGCGCATTCAGTAGTCTTAATCTTAATTTTTAATATGATTATTAATTAATTAATAATTAATAATCTTAATATTTTGAGCTGCAGGTCCACTCTACTTTCAGTACTTTGACAAGTTGTGTTAAATACACTAATGAATATAATTAGCATGTAAAAGTCTTTAAATGTCTTTCTGCAGATAGTATGAGGTGTTCTCTTTAATATATAAGTGTGTATTAAAGAGTCAGTTCACACAAATTACAAACATGTTTTTCTTACCTCTAGAAGTATGTAGCACCACAGACAGTTTGGGTTTTATTTTCCCAGGTTTTAAGATATCAGTCTCTGGGGATTTCTGCTACCACCCCAGTATAATTGAGATCAGTGTTTTCAATGTTTGTGGTGGTCACAGCAATGAAAAAAATTGGAAAAGAATTAAAGATTCAACAGCAGTATTTATTTTTAAAGTATTTTGGGGCATTTTTGTACCTTTTATTTGAGAGCAGACGGTTGAGAGAAGAAAGGTTATGAGGGGGGAGAGAGTATGACATGCAACAAGATTCTCTCTCAGAGTTGAACTGGGGAAGTTGCATTCATTGCGCCTTTAACCCCTCAGCCACATTTTGTATATGCACTTCTGTTCAAAGCATTTCTAAAGAAAAGTGATGTGTAGTCACACAGTGGGGGGTTATATAAACTAACAAGGACACTTCCCCTGGAGATGCATGTTGCTTTTGAGAAGTTGAAATGAAAATTGTCAATGCTGTGAGCACCACGAGTGAAATTTTGTTAACGTTCATTGTACTGACAGACATTTGAGAGACGGGCTGCCCAGGTGGCCGTGGGCAACATCCCAGGTACATGTTTGGCTGGGTTTGGGGGCCTTTGCTTTATGTCATTCCCCATCTCGCTCAATCCACAGTTCCTGTCTGTCTCTACCCAATAAAGGCACTAAATGCTCAGAAAAAGAAGACGAAGATCTCAAAACCTGGATAAATAAAATCATCTTTTAATGTCAAAGTAAAAGTTCATTTCTTAAAACTTACCATGTTAGATACATACTTTACAATTGTCTCTTTATGAATGTACACCTATAGGGTTAATCCAGGGAAAAAGTCATAATCTTCAATAGATTTACCCTATTTTATACATATGGCATCTCTTTGTACTCGTTAATTTCATGTCCAGAGATGTCCAGGCCCTAAATTGCCACTACTACTTTTATTATGGCAGATACTATTACTACAAATAATAATTATAATCTCAACTGTTCACCACTGGTTTTCTTTGACCGTTTCCAAGCTGAGGTCGTCAGTGCTGGATATATGTGGTCCTTTTTCCCTTCTGAATGCTCTCAGGTGCTTAAGACCCGGAGGACAACAAACTCTGGTTCTGGCCTTCAGTCCATCTCTGGAGAAAAAGGTGGGTTAGCAGTGCAGAACTGACCATGGAGCGCTGGCTTTTTGCTAGAACTTAAAGGTGCTCTACGCGATGTTGGGTGACGTTATTTCATGTTGATGTTCGAAGTATTTTTAAACAAAACAAGACTAGCTCTTAGAGTACCTTTAATAAACATATGAGCATCATGTTACCAGTGTGTCTCACGTCTCCCACTAATGAATGACCCATAAGTCTCAGAGTGACGTTGAATCCAAAATGATATATTAAACCAGTGATTTGTCCTCATCAGAATTAGCCATTGTGCCTCTCAAATCACATCGCACAAATATTGAGTAATACTTTATTTGTACTGTCCTCTAGTACTGTGAGACTCTGGAGGTGCGTAGCCAGAAGATGACCCTGGAGATGACTGTGTGTGGGGAGGGTGTGGTCCCTGCTGTCACCTCCTCCCACCCTGGAGGTCTCCTTGACTTTGGCTATGTGTTGGAGAAGGAGAGCACCTCACATGTCCTAAAGGTCAGTCAACAGTGTGCTGAGGGCAAACGGAAAAGAAGAGGTATGAGAACAACGTTACGTCTTGTTGGTTTTGAAGATATTTGTCCACTTCTGATGATTCAGGTCCATTCTGGAAACAATCAAATCCAGAACTGGATCGC
Source organism: Gymnocephalus cernua (assembly GCA_023631565.1). Classification (NCBI taxonomy): domain Eukaryota; kingdom Metazoa; phylum Chordata; class Actinopteri; order Perciformes; family Percidae; genus Gymnocephalus; species Gymnocephalus cernua. Next base: position 19,949,304 of record CM042433.1, read on the forward strand.
TGTTCATATGCAGTGATTGCCTTGATGCTTTTGAGGGGGTTGCAGACTCGGAACTAACGTCATGCAGTTTTTTTTCCTGCAGCTGCAGAACAGCTCAGCGGTGGCAGTGGGTTTCAGGGTGCTGCTGGCCAGCCTTTGTCCCTCACAGCTTCAGGGTGGAGCTGACAGGGTGGCCTTCCTGCTGGGCAGTTACAAAGACTCTCAGGTCCAGCCTACTGTGGGTAAGATGTAATTAACATTGCAGTGATTCACCAGGGAAACTGACAACGTTGACTGCTAGAGCTCTAAAACGAAAGGGATCGATTTCCAACACCAAATCTCAGGTGATTAGGACAAACCTGAATAAATGAGAAGAGAAACAACAAACGCAAACGCCTCCAGGACACAGTCTCACTGAGAGGCACTTCCCAAATATTAATATCCACTACTGGTCGGGATATAGTGCATTTTTTTAATCATTCTCATCAATTTACCTTAGACCATTTATCTTTTGTTCTCAGTTGAGCAACCGCATTGATGAATACTGTTCAACCAGAGCATCACAGCTATCATGGATAGACTAAAGAAAGTGGATGGATGGATGGATGGATGGATGGATGGATGGAAATAAGATAAGATATAAGATGTATATCTATAGAATACACAATATGAAGAGTATACTAGAATGCATTATAAATATACTAAACTACTACTACTAAAATATAAGTTGTAAACATGGGATAACATACTATATACATTAGTGTGCACATTATTCAGTATTTCTTCAGTTTTTACTCAATGAGGTAAAGTGGGGGTTGTGCAAAATTGATGAGCAAGGTTACTGAAGGAGCAAAACAGATTGAGAGAAACTATAAAGCTGAGAGTTCTCTGTTAGACTTAGTTGAGGTGTTGTATTATAAGCTCAGGGAAATAAAGATAATGCTTATTTGTATTATTTTAACAGCGGTACTAGTAGCAGAAGTAACAGTAGGAGACATGGTAGTAGCAGTATGTCTTTTGCCTCCTGTACAGGAACCCAGAACTGCAGTGGGCTGAGTGTGTTCAGCGTGGTGCCAATAGAGGGCAGCATTGCTCCAGGACAGAGCCAGGACATCACTGTCACCTTTCAGCCTGACCACCCATCTGTCAACTATTCTGACAGACTAACCATAGAGCTCATAAATAAGGTCAGCAGAACTCCACACAGATAAAGACTCACACCTTGAGATCAATACACTCAACGTCATACCTTGACCTTAATCACTGGTTTAAAAGTATCACAATGCTGCATTCTAAATGCACTTACTGCACGCTGAATGCCCTCTATTCACTCTGGTCCTCCTAATATAACGACCTTAACCCTGTGCCATTTCTGTCTTTCAGAGTAAAGTGTGTGTGGTGGATCTGAGGGGGGCGGCTTCTTCACATAACATGTATCTGTTTGGAGGAGACCGGCTGACTGTGCCGATTGAATCTCTCCTCCCTCCACTGATAACCGGTCAACCTCAGCTTACAGGTATCCAAGCCTCCTCCTTCATCTCTTCTTTAGCACAGTATAACGGCCATTATGTAGTTTAATGAAATACATAATCAGTCTGGACGTGATCAATACTACTATCCTGGTTACCTATGGAAATGATCCATCAAAAATGATTCAAGTAAACATGTTCTCAAAGATACTGAAAGCTCCAACAAGGCATTTTCTCTGACACTATAAATATGACTAATAACTCACACATTCCATAATTTATGCCAGCAACAGCAGGGTATGTGTTGTAGTAATTTATGCTAATCAAAGGATGCTGACAGAACATGTGCTTGTCACCAGCATTCATATCATATTTCACCACAAAATCCATGTGTGAAAATAGGCACACCTCCTAGACAAGTTGACTGTAGATTTCACTACTTCACAGTGGGGTTGTACATTAAAATAGCATCAGCAGTTGGATGAATGCCTGAGCTTTGGTATAATTGTGTCAAAAAAAAATCACATATGACGGGGAAAAGGTTATTCAGAAAGCCTCTCGTCTTTTCCAGATTGTGAGTGTTAATGGACCATTTGTTTGTGTTTGCTTGTGCGTACTTATCATATCGTATCATTCTAGGCAACCACTGGTTTTCATTCATTTCCGTACAAGATGCAAATCAATTAGCAGACTCTTGAATCGCACACAAATTGTGTGTGCCATCATACTGAACATAAGGCCAGCATCATTTTTGTTAATTTTGTGTGGCATTGTGTGGCATTGTTTGGTAGTTAAAGGGTTCCAATTTATAGTTACTGCATCAGCGTGGCAAAGGTCTGCATTTGTCATCTGCGAGAGTCTGCCTGCAGCCCAAAATGTATAATTTTACATGTGTGAACACATTTGTGTATGCAGACACCCAATGTAGTATCAACAGAATCACGTGTCCATCTGCACCCAGTTTTAGACTATATCTGCACTTTTGAAGTAGAGATTAATTTGAAAACTCTACAAAACAAAAATATAAAAATGTATGTATAGCATGCATTTGAAAACAGTCAGAAATTTGTACAAATGATTTATAGATGGATTTGTAGGAACTAATGAATAAAATACATGAGTGGAAGCCAAAGGATGTCTGGAATGGTAGAAATAAGACGAGGAGTCAACAGCTACGCTAGTGGCTCTGTGAGGCTGTACTTAGGCACAGCTAAATGCTAACTCTAGCGTGCTAACACAACATTGACAGCCCTAACAAACTGATGTTTAGCAGAAATAATGTTAATCAGGTTCACCACCTTAGTTTAGAGTGTTAGCATGCAAACATTTGTTAATTAGCACTAAACACAAAGTACAGCTGAAGCTAATGAAAAGCTCATTAGTTTTGCAGGTATTTGGTCTTAAACCAAAGTAATGGACAAACAAAGATTTTGAGCCAACGATGGCGCTTAATGAATGAATCCTCAGGGGGCTATGAATATCTGTACAAAATTTCATCCAATTTCCATCCAATAGTTGTTGAGATATCTGTCAGTCTGGACCAAAGCGGTGGACTGACCGACCGGCCGAATGACAGACAGACAAATCGACATTGTCATTTCTAGAGCCATTCATTTATTTTTATTGTTTATTTTTGCAGGGATGGCGAACAATTAAAAGTAATTGCACCAGAGTTAGCTAGCAGCTAATTTGCATCTCTTCTCCCTGGGCAGGTAGACAAAAAAACAGCAACCACAAAGCAGCAAATACACTACATAAAACAGCACAATACATAAAAATCCATCAGTGTGGGAGAATAGAATCAGAATGATAAATACAATAACTAGGCAACCATTGGTGGTGACACGTTTGTGCTGACTTTAGACTGGTTTAAAACACTGCAAAGCTCCTGAGTCTCTAATCTTTGGGGGTAAGGACTTCCACTAACCCACTACATTAAGTGACATTCCATGCCACAAGCATTGCTAACATTGCATTCAAATTCCTAAATCACGCCACTATTTTTTTGCAAGATAGTTAGCTGGTATGAAAATGAACTGTACCAGCAAATTCCATTGACTCTGGTCCATTGGGCGTTACTGTAAAGTGAAGTGAAAGTACGATTTCTAGTAAATGGGCTAAATCTTGCAAAACTGCTCATATGGTCGTGTCTATCTAGCAGAGTCAGAGGTGGTGGAGAAGCCCACCATCCCTGTGCTGGTGACCCTGCGGGCCAGCTACACGGCAGGAGTCATCACACCCGCAGTGAGGGAGCTGCAGGTGGGCTGCATCAGCTCCACACAGCCCAGTAAGAAGGTACTGTGATGTCATCAGATACTGATACTGCCAAATATTTTCATCAAGTGTACTGTGATACATCATAAGAGAAGTTAATAACCTATTTGAGGCAGGGATTCACTTAGAATCATCATAGGATCAATGCAAAATGCAATATCGTTATTATACTGATACTAATATACTGTATATTCATTTGTTAATTTTACAAACCTCTGTGTGGTCTTATGTATTATGCTGTCAATATAGCATCGATCTGACCCCTCCATCTGAAAAAAACAGGATTATAAATAACTACAAAAGCATGCCTCTTAAAATTCTGCTGTCATGTTTTTTCCAGCAAAATTGAATAAATAATTGTCATAATTAGACGGACAAAGCATAATTATTCATAGATTATTAAGTGAAAAGGGTTCAGATGAAATGTCAATAAGCTTTATCAACTCCAAACCATGTTTCAAGGTAATCGATTGGTGAAAAAAGAGCAGATGTATCAATTTTGTGTTGAATGTCTGTTTGGACAAATTGTTTTGTCCTTGTTTTTTTTACCAGAGTGGTGAGTTTTACTGGGACAACGCGGCATCTCTGCAGCAGCACGGCTTCAGTGTGGAGCCCACCAAAGGCACCGTGGAGACAGGCCACAAACGCACCCTCACTATCACATGGACACCCCCCTGTGGATACAAAGTGAGGATGACTTATATCACTGTTATTGAATTGGGGAAACGACCTTTACAGAAGAGGGTTCTTAAGGAAATGTTTGCACCAATCAGTATCAACTTAAAGTTGTGTCTGTGGGGGTTTTGTTAAAAAAAATCTATATTTTACAGCAAATGCAAACTTTCAGATTTTTCTGCTGACTTAATTGCTGATTGCCAAAACATGAAAAGCTGCTCAGTTACAGTGGCAACAGTAAAATAGTCACTGTTCCTGTCAGGGTTTTAGTATTCTGATGTGTAAATGTATCATCAGCTGTTATGACACCACCAGCACCATTTAAACTTGTGTGTGTGTGTGTGTGTGTGTGTGTGTGTGTGTGTGTGTGTGTGTGTGTGTGTGTGTGTGTGTGTGTGTGTTTGTTTGTTTCAGCCCTATGAGGTGGTGCAGACATGTGTGCCTCTTACCTTGAAGGGGGATGAGACGAATGTTTACAGAGTCACCCTGATGGCTTTGGTCTCCACCACTACTGACTGACCTCTACATTACCTGGATGCCAGCCAATGTGAAAGCTGCTCACACACACTGGCACAATCTCCACAAAGACATGTGATAAACTGTGTATTTGTGTGGCCAACATGAATACATTAATTGGTTATTTATTAATTGAATTGAATTATTAAAGGTGCAATTAATTGAGTAGTGATCCATTTTCTTCTGCAGTGACTGTATAGCTTTCATGAACCCTTCACGTTAAGCACCTGACTGTATAACCTAATTCCACCAACAGGGGGTATATGTAACGCCAACTAAGCAGCTGTGGTATATTAAGGGTGTGTCAGCTGATGCGAGCCAGCTGATGTATACAGTACATACTGTAGCACTGCTGGTACTATACCCATGAAGTGAAAGGAACTATGTCACACTGAGGCCAAACAAGGTGCAGTCTGTGAGATATGACACAGTAGTTGGGCATAAAAGCCACTTGTATAAAATTATAGCCTATTGATCAGGCATATACTGACGTATTGCTCTAGTGTATTGGTATTAATAGCATTAGTAGGAGCTGTAAGCGTAATTGCTACAGTAACAGTAATAGTGGTAGTATCAATAACAGCGGTATTAATCAATTAGTAGTATAGGTTGATGATTTTTTTTTCTTCCTGTAAGCTATAGATCAGCTATTGGCAACTTCAATCCAAAGATATTAGGGTCAGAGTGACCTTTCAAAACCCATAGGTGTTTGGTTTAACTATGGTACTTTGGATATCCACCAAAATAAGTGTAGGTGCAACAATGTTACCTTTAGCTTGTCAAATCTCCAGCTCACATATCTATTCTAAGTTAGAGTTTGGCTTTAGCTTTTTAGCATTACTAACCCTGCCGTTACATGGATGTCAAAGTCAACAGAATTTGATCCAGAAATGCCAATCCTAGCCTATGGAGAATGTTATGAGCATTTTACATTTCTGAATTAGATCATTTCAGTTTCAAAAACCAAAACAAATAATAATAATAAAACATATTTGGAATGTCACCCCAGTTGTTTTACATGGTGAAACAGGTAGTGAAAGAGCATATGGATCATCACAGTGTGCATTGAAATTGATGCATTAGCAGCAGCATTGAAGGCTGCTGAATGAAATCCTTCTTTGCTTTCATCTTGTGGACAAATCTTACTGGCCGATATCTGATTGTGAATGAAGATCAAAATATATTTCACCTGATTTTTAACATTAGGGAGATCACTTCAGTCGGTCCTTTCTTTGGTTGTCACTCCGATCCAGAAGAAGGCCTGCAGACTGTGACCAGTACTGCACTAGAGTGTTGCTCTTATGCAAGCACTGGGAGCCCCTAATGTCCCCACTGGCCCTCCGGTTGTTATGGAATCGCTGGAATGTCATGGAATTTAAAATGTGTATTTGTGTATTTGAAATTGTGAAAGTTAGGGATGTTGACCTTCCACTCTGGGGAAAAGTCCTGGATTATAATAGTGTATTTTGAACGGGTCACTTTAATGGGACTTTTCTAGTTAGTTTACTAACACTAATCTGCACAAAAGATCAAATCATACCTGCACACTGCTCTCTCGTTCCCAATTCTTCTTTTATTTTAAATGGACATGACAAAGTGTTGACCATTAAATACAACGATTATTCTTAATAAAATAAAACTGGCCACTAACACAATACTTACATTATAACCACCTCTTACAAAAAAATATTTTGGTACAGCTCTTTGAACAACATTTGTTCTCCAAAACCCAGAATTATATGAACTTAATCCAAAGAAGGTATGTGTTGAGTATCTGGCACTGTACAAAAAGGACCTACTGAAATTAGGTATTTCCAGAATAATTTTATGTTTCTTTCTTTATGTCTAAAAGATTTTTGGGAAAACATTTGACATCTTTCATTTCCTTGGGGTGATTTCTATGGACTGGGTATTATATATATACTGTATATATTTCAAATACACAAATACACATTTTAAATTCCATGACATTCCAGCGATTCCATATATATATATAAATATATATACTGTATGTATGTATATATATAATAAATCACATTTCATGATGCAATGTCAAAATATTTTGTTAATGGATTTGAAATGCATAAACTACTCCTTAAACTACTCATTTATAGCTTTGGATCAAAAATGAAGAGGGGGCTTGCCACGTACCAAAGTAATCAGGACCAATGTACATTTTATTACCATTCATTTAAACATTAGATTAAAATCATGCAATTGCTCCATGTACATCACTGTATTATGCAAATAATTACAATCACATTTGACATTTACAAAAAACATTTGTCTTTAGATAGCTGATATGAAGAATAATCCAGCACTGACAGCAGCATAAACGGACAATCTTTGTCATCCAGATTTTTAACCAGATTTTTTACACAGCTCACTTGTTGCACTCGTTGTGACACAGGCTTTGTGCATGTGAACAGCAGATGTCAGTAATGCCTCAAAATAGACCAATAGGATCTGACCTCTCAGAGATACATGCTGTAAGCATTTATCAGAGATTGTAGGAGATTATGCTAAATCAGATTACTGTACCCCCAACCTGCCTATAAAAAGCAAGGTCATTATGAGCTTAGCCTCATGTAATGTCACTCGTTTTATGAAATGTATGAGATCATATTAGGCAATATTTGTGTTGCCATTTCGCCTCTTTTTCTAATCTGATTTCTCCTCTGATCTCTCGCTAATACTGTGAGATAGGGCTACTTACGGTCCCTGCTCTGTATGTGTGTGTGTGTGTGTGTGTGTGTGTGTGTGTGTGTGTGTGTGTGTGTGTGTGTGTGTGTGTGTGTGTGTGTGTGTGTGTATGTATGTGTGTGTGCTTGTGCTTGTGTGTCTTTGTCTGTCTGTATGTGAATACAAGCTATGGAGTTAATGAAAGTGAATTTATAAATTAATTCAGGAGAGTGAAGATGCTCATGAAAGTTGACTTTCTTGGACTTTCATGCCCTTGTTAAGTAGCCTATGTATATACAGTTACTATATTAAAACATAATGGTATATTTGTCATCATATAGTAAGTGATGCTAGTTATAAAAACAATGAATTAATGTTTCTCACAGAGGAAAATAGAAACATTGTTAGAACTCCTAATTTTTGCTCCATAATGAGCATTATAATTACTGTTTAACATAGTTTGACTACTGTATTTATCACAACTAAATCAGAGCTTACGTTGACACCGAAAGCACATCGAGGTGTGGATTGTTCTCTTTCCGCTCTCCTCATCACAAGGCTGAATGCAGATAATAAGCTTTCTCCCCTGGGTGGTCTGAAGCTCTGCTAAACAAGCTTCACAACACATGTATGCAGACAGGCAGGGGTGTATCCAGGGGCAACTAAATCTCACCAGCATTAACCTGGGCAGATGAGTCCCGGCGGAAACCCACACCTAGAACACAAGCACACACACAGGGACAGTGTTTTCAACTCATCCTGTGTCTACCTAGCACTGTTGTTTTTTTAAGTTACAGGCAATTATTGTTCTATAATTGAGGATTGTTCATACAGGAAAGCAAGCCAGTTTCCTCCTACAGATTTGAGGTTTACAGAACTGGCAGGGACATACACAATTTTAATTGACACATGCTTTTTCAGAGTGCATACATCGATTATTTTAACAGCAAAATGTTACTGTCTAGAGACAACAGGGGGAAAGATCTGGCACAAACAGTACATCCCCAAATGCTGGGCTACAGTAGACAGAACTCTCAGGAGCGTTCTTTGCCTCTGTCTTCCCCCATCGGACCAAGCCCATACACACTTTGTTGTCCCGGGGGATGCCAAAGTGTTCCACGTCTCCAAGTAACGACTTAACCCACTGAGCATTAACGCCTCCTCTGAGCACTCTACCTAGACTACTGGTGATAATGATCAAGTCATCTCTTTGTGCAGCAGTGATGGCCCACACACAAACTCTCAGCACAGGAGTTAAATCCCCACTGATGATTTTTTTTTTTTTTTTTTTTTTAGCTTGAACTAGAGCACAGAGGCAACATTTCATACACTTTAAAGTATGGCAAAGTTAATATCACTTCTCAACAAAAACTTCCATTGCCAGATTTCTGGGGACAGTGGCAATGACTGTTAAGGTCTTACTAATGGATCAGTGAATTGTGAATGTTTTACTGATTGGATTTTTTTTTTTAAATCAATTTTAGACTCTAAACATTTAGGTTGAATGTACATGTAGCAAAGATGTGTTTTGGATGTAGCCATACACACTGGTAGGAAAGAACATTCACTGCTTTAGTTACATTTGTGGCGCAGTCTGTTTTGGTTTGCAAATGAGACAGTGTTGTTGGCTTTAAGCAGCGGTTGTTGTACTTAAGTCAAATTTTTTCGAGTCCTCAAACATGTTCATATCACAGACTCACAGAAAGACACTTTTGGTCATATATATCCACTTTTGTAAAATCCAAGGGTCTGGTATGCACATTTCTTTGGGATTTTAGAGTATACACTGTGTATGGAGAGTTACTATTGGTAGAACACTAGTATACGTATTACTAAATATTAAAATTAATTATTCGTGGTAAATTATAGTAAAAGTACCCCCAATAACCTGTAGAGCTGTGTAGGCCACATTTTTAGAACCACTGGCAATGAACAAGGGCTGTTGTGTAGAAAGGCTGTTGTTCTAACCTACTGGCATGAGAGATGCTGATTTTCGGGTCACATCTGATTTTAACTCCTTAAATGAGCTAATTTGTAGAATAAAAGCAGTGTTTAGTAGGTAAATTTGATCTAGGTGTGTTGGTGTTACAAAAATGGCAGTATTTCCTGATCTGTTGGTCGCCGACCCTTCGCTGTGCGTTGTGACGCTGCCGTAACGTGGGGTTTCCCAGACCTGAGTGCAGGGTTACCGCGCCCATCTCTGCTGTTTGATGGCCGGAGGAAGAAGCGACTGAGATCCTGGCGTGAAGGAAGAAAAAGAGGGACGACGACGGTGGGAAAGACAATAAGGGATTTTTGTTTTGAGTTGGAATTTGCGTTGAAACGGAAGAACGCTCATACGGGACTCTGACACGTCTTTCTGGGTGAACACCGACTTGTCTCTGCGCCTCTGTGCCGGTGTGTCTCTCCCTCAGCGGGTCAAAAACAGGGTTCGGGGAGTGCCGCTCCTCGGTAGCTAAACTAGCTCAATCTTAGCGCCTGGGCGGAGAGAGGAGAGACAAGATTTTGCTGTTTCCAGTCAATGTGACATAAACAACGGATACCCTCGACTGAAAGCGGGTAAGGATATGTGTTGATTTTTTTAAGTTGCGCTTCAGGAAATGGATTGTTAAGTGTCTGTGCTGTTGGCTAGCCTCTCGAGCAGGAAAGATGAACGAAAGGGGTTAAACTGTGTTGAGTGGCTCCTCCGTTAGTTAGCCGTTAGCCTGCTGCTAGCTAGTCGATGCTGCCAAGAGAGTGGGTGGGGGGTCACTGTTAAAGAAACTTAGCGCACTGCGTTAACTCTGATGCCAATACACCAGTACAATATTTAGCTGGTTTGATACATATTGGTTCTATCCGGCAGGCTGGTAGTTCATGTCCAGTGACAATGTTAATTAACATTAGCTAGGTTATTGGTGACAGCTCGGTAACGTTAGGTTAGCCAGCACCCCTCTCCAACGTCCGGGTATCTTTCTCCTTCTCTTAAGAAATAAGCTGTCTGGATTAAACTGTATCAGCATTGCTTTAGTAGCCCATTTACCCGAACAATATTTTAATTCAGGGTGCATTATAGACGTAATAGTGAGCCCAATTATCACCAACATATTGGATCTGTATGTCGGCCCACATTTCACATCTTTAACGTTATTCTATGGCTAACGTTAGTGATTGACCAGGTAAGCTAACGTTAATTGGTCGCACATTAGTCTGTTTATTGTTGACTAACGTTATGCGAGCTGTGTAAGATAATGGCCACATAGTTGCAACTTCTTATACTTGCACTACTCAAACGTGAACAGAGTTTGGATTTACTTCCTCCCATGTTGAAAATGTGTAGCATCATGCAAATGACAACGAAGGGAGTCTAAAAATGGCTACTTCACCAACAGAATCACCACCACCACCCCCACTATTCCGTAGCCAGTCCATACAAGTTAGCCAGCAGTGACCACATCCTACGTTTGCAGCCTGGTATGGCTGATCTGGGTGTGTATATATCTGAACATGGCAGCCAGAACAATTTTACTGTACTGTATCCTTAGCTAGTACATATGAACGGTGTTGTTAAGTGCCGCTTTTATGTAAAGCTCGTGCATTGAAGCGTTAATATTTGCCTTGCTAAAATTGTTTAACCTTAACGTTACCTAATGCCGAATTTCGTAGCTGTGGACATTTATTTGACAAGCTGTGGTTAAACGGGCTAGTTCAACTAACAGCGTTTAATTCAGTGAATCGAAACCAAACCACCATGGATTATGGCTACTGTATGCCACAGCTATATGTTAACATTCCCACGTTTAGTCTGCAGAGTCAGCCGTTCAGTCATCTCCTGATAGTGCTGAAATGGATCATTCGTTAGGGCGAGTCCCTAGAATGCACAATGTATACAAATGATAGAAATTTGCATCTATTGCCAAACGGTAATTGTAAAAAAAAAAATGACAATAAGCGCCGCTGTGGACATGATAGGGGTAATAGCCATTTTAGTTTCATGAGTGTTAACTAACCAGCGTCGGTTTGCGAACCCAACGTTCGACCTTTATCTGAACTTCTTCTTTTAATGATGTGAAAACGAGATTGTCTAATTGGATTTTGACAATCTGTTTATCTCGATAGCGGGTATGTTGCAGGGCAAGTTGTTAGCAGCTACAGTAACCATGCCCCGCCGGGCCGCGCTGCTCCATAGTATTTCAAGCTCTAGCCCGGAAAACAGGCACCCTTTATCCACAATGAAGCACCAAATCCTAGTAAGCACACCAGCATAAGGCGTTAAAGTAGAAGAGAGGAGTTCGGAGGTGTTTTATTTAGTGGTAAATATTTCGAAAGATGGTTTAGCAACGACTCAGACGTGCTGTCGCAGGAAGCCGAGCTGAGCACCTCCTCCAGCACCGCTTTGACGAAGTTATTGACCAGCAGTGTGAATATATGGCATCTAAATAATCCATTACTGCAAATAGCCGATTTCTAGTCGTTTATAAGACATGTTCGGTGTTTTTTTTTTAAAAAGAGCTATTTGTATTTACTGGTTCACAAAGATGAATTCATTTTGCCAGTGTGCCCCCTCCCTCCGCCTCCTCGAATGAATGGGTTCCTGTATTCAGGGCCCAGGCAGCTGCAATGAACAAGATGGCGTTCAAAGCCTTTTTCATCACCGCTTTTTCTCAGACTGCGAGAGACAGATGCCGAGCATCGGATGGGTCCAGGCTTGGCGGACTCGATTTCTTTGATTTCCCCATCGTAAAAATGTACAGAATGTATTTGCATTAAAACGTTTTTTAAATCTGATGGGATTCCTGGTAAAAATGGATCCAATATGTGCACCTCAGATACTGGAAAACATGGTGGGGAAGGAGTTTGTACATCTCGACTGGGAACCTACCAGGGAACATGGCAACTATGATAAATATTTTTTATGATTTTATAAGAAAGAAAGAAAATATAAAATAAACAATGATTTACATATTTTGATATTAAATCTTAATCCTGACTAGAACTCTGTTAAATGTAACTGAACAGATTAAACAGTCTAAATATGTGTGTACATAAAATATCCAGAGAGATAGCTTTCGCTCAGCTTTAAGTGCAGTGATTTCCTCACCTTTTTTCATTTGTCAAAACTATTGAAACTGGAAAACATAGATGTGACATTTATTCAACTTTATTTAAAAAAACAGTGCTGTGTGCTTTCACATGCTATAGATCAGCCACATTTCGTTTTTGCCAGAGTTCATATAAGTATGTATTTTTTTGTTTTGTTGACTATGTAGTTTATCAGTTTGTAAGGGTTGAAATCTTGCAAAAAATATGTAATGCCACTGAATTACCTAAACATTTACATTTAATTGTCAAGTGTCGACCCAAAGCTCCCAATACTGACCTAATTTTCTGCCCTGGTAATTACTAACAGGATGGTTCCACCACACCTGAGGCAGCTGCCTCAGTGATGTCTCTCCATTACAATATGAAGTGTATATCACTGGACAGAGCGCATTATAATGTTAATCAATAATGGTTTTAGTTTGAGAACAACTTGTATGGACATTCAAAAGCATCGAGTTATCTAACTTGGTATAAAACATTGTTCCATTTAATGTTAGTCAGCTTTTGTGACCTGGATGTGACCCACACTGTACTCACGCCCAGAATGTTTGTGGCATTTTGTCCAGTGACCCTGGTGGACAGTTATGGCATAATCTATGGCCATTTCTGAAAAATTGTATTGTCTATATGATGATAGTGGAGTATGACAAGCCTATCTGAAAGCCTTCATGGCAGTAATGTGTGTCTGAAAAGACATGTGTCCCTGGGTTTGTATACAGCAGAGGTTGTCAGTGGGATGAGTGTCACCACAAGATAATGACCATGTGTTTTAAATCCTGAGTCATTAGCCTTTTGCGGTGCGATATTATTATTTTTATTTATTTATTTTTAATAAAAGATTTTCATCCCGCTGATGTGTATTTTTTCCTCTTTTAATCTGCGAGTGCATGATATGAATGGGATTAAAATCTTAGTCTGGATTTCACTCTGGGATTATGTGGCTTTGGTTAGTGATAGTGCTGATTTTTATTCACTTCTCTGATGTGATCCTGCTGTTGATTGCGTGTCCACTAGGCATCTTTAAAAGGTAGAAAGGTGCTGACAGACTTTGCAAACAAGCACCTAAAAAACTTCTAAAGGCACTGAGTAAAATACACCAAGGTTTCCTGTTACGCTACTGCAGATGAATGTAAAGGTATTAAAAGCATTCACACACAAATGAGTGTTAAAATACACACATACCCAACTTTTTAATACAATGTAGTATACACTATACACATAGTGAGGTCAGTTAGTAGTAGCTGCACTAAACTATCTCCCATTTATCAGTGTTAAAGTTCATTAAGACATTCTGTCATCCAGTTTGATCAGAATCTCCACATTTTTGTCAACATCTGTACTTTTTATATCTATACTTTTACAATTTATACAGTATGGAATTTAGACAGTATGGCAGCATTGGTGTTTCATGTCAAGACTCAAACAGGGCTGCACCGAGTTCACATTAGCCCAAGCAGGTTCTACAACTGGTTTTAGCCACAGAGGTGGCTATTTGGCCACAAATGTTGGTACCAATTTGTAGCTTGTCAAAAGATAGACAGTAAACTTAAAACTTACATCCAGTGGCGCTCATATCTTGGGTCAGTCACATTCATTAGGTAAAATCCCTCCTTTTTTTTAAGAATTTATTTTGGGGGCATTTTTGGCCCTGAAGACAGGAGAGAGAGAGAGAGAGGGAATGACATACAGAAAAGGGCTGCGGGTCGGACTCAAAACCTCTTATTAACATTAGAAAAAAGTAGATATTAAAATTGTGATTTGTTTCTCTGAGCGCCTCACCGTTTGTACCAGTGGAATGAGTCTAATTGTTAATTGTTTTGAAGACTGCTTCAGGCGATAAACTATCCTGTCTTTATTGGCAGCATTTTTCTATAGAGTAACAATATACATCACCAGTCTGTTTTGTGTCAGACTTTATTTACCCCAATCCTGTTTAGGGTGGTCTTATTGACTGCGTGGCTAAATGTGCTCTAAGTAGCCACACCACTGACGTCTTGTTATCTAGTTTATCTTAACAGCTCTTTACGTTGAAACTTTACGTTTACGTTGAAACTCACATCTTTCTATCCAACTTTTATTATCAAAACAGCATGGTGTTTAGCTCACTCAACGGTATGCCTATTTAGGGAAGTGGGCGGTTCATTCCTAAAAGACTGCCGTATGATTGTTTAAAAAAACCAAAAAGAATTAAAAAAAAACTTCCAGAGTGTCTCTGGGTTTTTAGAGTGCTTAGGTGCATGAGATGTCATACGCACATTGCAGTTTGGTGACGTCATCTCACAATTATTTGCATGAAGCTTAGTGGTTGTCGGTTGCAGCGAGGTAGAGATCAGTAAAGAAAACGGAGGAGCGGCTTGTCAGTAAAATGAGAATAGCTCGTCCACCTTAAGTTTGTGAGCCTGTGCTGAAGTTGTCGTTAGCTCCGTGGCTAACCCCCTTCACTTTAACCAACAGGTAGTGAGCAAGACATGGGAACTTGGAATAAACTTCATACACTGCACTGCTACATTCACAGTTGTAACGTTACTGCTAACTTCATACTCACTGACAAACACACCTCACTCTCTCCGCCATCGCACACTTGCTAATGTATGGGCTGCAGCTGGTGCTGTGTGTGTAACATGCATACTGTGTGGCTGTGACACAATTTGTGCCCATGTGTACACACATGTATGCACGTGTGTGCAGAAGACAACCAGCAGACGCCCGTCCCGTGTGTCCACTCGTCCAGACGCTCTCCACGTTGTTACTTTCGGACTCTTAGGCGGTGCGCAAAAACGCTTAGGCACTGCGCCTAACTCGTATAATGGCAGGGGAAACCCTGACTTCCTCTGTGTGATATGATTGGTTGTAAGGTTATTGTCCAGCAATTTCACTTATTGACAGTATATCAAATGCAAGCACCCAGGAACAGCGCCAGGCTGTGATGCAACCATGCTTAGCGGGCAGCGATGGAATTGCAACGTCTGGCAACCCTCTAGCCCAGAAAGACTGTTCCCATAGACTTTACATGGCGAAAGACACATCTATATATCAGTGGATAATTTTTTTTGAGGTACATTACCTTACCAGTCCAAACATTTAAATTGTTACTTATTGAAGTCATTGTTTTAAAAGTTGTAACATACACAAATAGCTGAATCCAGAGTTATTTAACTATGCATAATGAGCGTGAGGAGACCCACAGGACTGCGCCCGGCTGAGCTGCCCTGCACTGCAGGCTAATATGATGATTCTGTGTTCCTGTGGCTGTAATAATAGATATGACTAGAGCTGCAACGATTAATCGTTTAATAAATTAGTTGTCAACTCTTAAATTAATCGCCAACTATTTTGATAATCGATTAGGCAGTTTGAGTAATTTCTTAAGACAAAAGTCAAAATTCTCTGATCCCAACCTCTTAAATGTGAATATTTTCTAGTTTCTTCTCTCCTCTGTGACAGCAATCTGACTATCTTTGAGTTGTGGACAAAACAAGACATTTGAGGACGTCATCTTGGGCTTTTGGGAAACACTGATCCACATTTTTCACCATTTTCTGACATTTTATAGACCAAACAACTAATCGAGAAAAAAAATCAACAGATTAATTGACTATGAAAATAATCGTTAGTTGCAGCCCTAATAATGACTTCAATTACAGTAATTCATCATTTGTATTATCTTATAATGCATCCTAGGGCTGTATCGTGGATGTAACGTTAACGTCTCAGTTCTCAGCTAGTAGCTAGCGGTAGCTAGCACGACATAATGATTACATCTCCTTGGGTCTCTTAATACATCCATGGTTTATTTTGATAAGCAATGAGGGACAACGAAAACACAATGTTTAACGTTGGTGAATATATAGCAATGTATCCGATGTAATGCCTGCCAAAAAGCTGCTGTGGCTAATCGTGGTGTGTATTGCGGCCTATGGGCTGGCTATTACCAAAGTCGAGTAAGCAAGCTCATGAACACGCAGTGTTGCTACGACAACATAAACTGTGGAAGCAGAGCGGAATATCCGGGTATTCTTTTTAGCTCCATGAGTGCTTCATGCTATTGGACCGGGCTTGGCGTCGAACACTGTATCCAGTTCTCTTAGTTCATCCATGATCAAATGTTCAAATTTTCTTACCGAGGAAATGTTTCTACCGCAATCAGCGGTTTGCTGTCAACATCTATTTTCCTGGTTCCTTATTCCTTCATTGTAGTGAAAGAATTGCGGACAAAATACGCAGGACGGCACGTCTGCTAATAAATGTGCTCCTCTTCATTGTTCTGTGCTCTTAAAGGCGTAGATCTCTTCATCCACAATGGTGTCTTCATCAACTTGCTTATTCTTGTATCTTAATTTTAAATGGACCATTAGTGGTGGCCTCTGCATTATTGCTCCCATTACTTTACTCTTAGGTCTGATGTATTGTGGTTGAGCAATCTAAATCCTTTTTCCTCTTCACTCACTAAGCTTCATACAGAACACAACTGAAACCATTTCACCTGGGTGTGTTGCACATTTACTGTATTGGCAAATTTGGGACTAAAGATGGTGTAATTGTAGCTGTCTGTCGGTGTTTCCCACATAATTAGTCTATTTGTGGTTGGTGGCTGCTGGGGTGCGAGGTTGGGGTGTTATGAAAATTGTATTTTGATATTTGAAGGGGAGCCTTGTGTGTGTCTCTCACAGTTGTTTGTTTCCTCACTCTCGTTTTCAAGCTGAACAGCCAATCATATGAATATGACCACCGCCGATCAGACAAAAAAAGGGCGACGAAGGCCGACGCTTGGCGACGGTGCGGGACACACCGCGCGTTCTGATTTGTTTTCCAATGGGGGGTTTGAGGGGAGGAGAGCGTGATTTAGAATAGTAGGGGAAACACTGCTGTTTCTCTGTCGTTTTCTTTTTTTCCACATGGAACTGGGCTGGTTAAAGTTAACCAACTTCATGCAGAGTCTGCTGTACATTTTCCAACCAATATATTTGCCCAGGTGTGTGTGCGGCAGAGGCTGTGGAGACTACCCCTATCCCCCTTTATCCTCAGTCAGCTGGGAGGTGTGTTTGAGCAGCGAGTTTGCTTTGTTCCACAAGCTCTTAGCTTTTTGTAGTCTAATAAATGAGCAAAATAAACTCACAAACTGTCAAAGAAAATATTCTTACACCTATTTGCCTTATTAATCAAAAAACATTTCCCCCCATAAATTCAAGTTTCTTTTTTTACCTAACAAAGACTACAGTAGATTAATTGCTGTCATCCAAAAAACACTTCATTCAAACTCAACGGTTCAACAGTAACGTTGCCTAAGTGAAAACAGCGTGTAGATCTTTTTTTGCACCAGTTTGGTTTGTTACTCAAAAGCATCATATGTCTTACCATTACATGCCAGGATATAATGTTGGTGTCTCTTCTGTCATTTCTCACACAAAGTCTTTGGATCAGAATAAAATCTGTTTTAGCCTAATGTTACTACTGTGAGTCCGTTCAGCTTTACAGATCTCACACACAGCTAATGAACAATTCCAGATACATAACACTTTTTGCAATGTGCATCTCACATGACATTTTCCCTCACTATTGACCACTACTACGGTGATAAACGTTGTGCCAGCTACCGGCAGTTACCTCGGAACAATCCAGCAAATGGACGGTACCCTAGGGTTACCTGAAACAGGTGATTTAACGTCACCGCTCATTTTACACAGTTTAGCAACAAACCAAAACACTGAGGGAATATTAAAAAAAAAAAAAAAAAAAAAAAAAATGTTGGTTTTGAGTGGTATGCACCCCCACCAACCTGGAAGACGTTTTAAACTGTAACGTTAATACAGCGCATCGGGGAATATGTCTCCTGCAATGGAGGATCAGAGGCAGAGGGACCGCAGGGTTTGCTAACGTTAGCTTCTTGTCTCATCTGGGGTCTGATGAACAGTAAATTCATCAAATTCAGTATCCACAACGCTATTTTCCAATATCCTGTAGCTGTCATATTACACTGGACCCGCGTTAGTGCAGCTTTCGTGTCGCGGCTTTCGTCGCTTTATGCCCCTGTACTCGCGCTGTTTATTTGGTTGCCAAGACTTCGCGAGTGATGACGTCCTGTCATTGTTCCAGTTGCTCACCCTCAAAGTGGAGAGAGAGCGGACGACTGTTCGCTTGAGTTCAGTAGAGCAGACGGCTCTGCAGAGTCGGTAATTAGGACTTTTCTTGAACAGCTGAAGGAGCGGCGGTACACCACTGCTACGTGTCTAAATTTTGGTCTAAAACCAGTACAGGGTTTTTCCTGATGTCATGCTCATTTGCATATTAGTGATGTCATTTCACAATTCTTTGCATACAATTAGTGGTTGTTGATTGCAGCGGGAGAGAGATTCCTAAAGCAGAATTTGGAGGAGCAGCATGTCACTAAAATAAAGAGCCACCTTATAGCCTTTAGTTTGTGAGCCTCTGTTGAAGTCGCTAGCTCCGTGGCTAACCCATCCAGCAGCTAGCAAGCAAGACACAGGAACTTGGCTTGGGTCTTGATTTGTAGCATTTATTCACCGACAGAAACTGTAAACAGACAGCACTGCTACCTTCACAGCTATAACTTTACTACTGCTTCATACTCATCGACAAATACACCTACCTCTCTTTTTCCTTCTCTCTCCATTGCAAGGTCAACGAGTAATCGTGTTAAATTGTCGTGATTTCAGTATTGACCGAAATAATTGTGATTTATATTGTGTTTCATAATCGAGCATCCCTAATGTAACACCGTCACCACAGGTTGCTGCTGTAGGATACTTTTTAATTCGCAAAAACGCGTCATGTTGACAAAAGGCGGTTTAGCCTCATTGGCTGGACCAACTTTGGAGAACGGGCAGAGCGGTGAATATCGGGGCACTTTCACCACTGTCACCGGACTTTGCTCATATATCTGTTCTTATGGGGGGGGGGGGGGGGAATGTAACCGCTCTGTCGTTTGTTGAAGCTGCCTGTGAAAACCCAGTGTAAAGCACAGTGAAATGTTGTTTTTTTCCAAGTGTGTGGTAAAAAGGATTTCCCAGTGTGTTTGACTGTAGGTGCTGTTATGCATACATAGCTTGTCACCACTGGCCCAAAGGTCTTGGCCACTGTTTTGAATAGTTAAAGTAAGTGTCACCAAGGCAGCTTAGTGACCCATACACACAAGCCTGTCACTCCACTTAGACACTGTTACCCTGCTGAAAGCCCATCACAAGCCCTAGCAGTGTTTTGCATGTGCACCTCAATGCCTGCCCTGCTTTGAATAGAGACCGTTTCTGTCTATTTACATTCTAGCCCTTACATTTCACTGCCACAGGAGCAATGTGACCAAACCTGAATCCTGAGATGACGAGGAAAGCCAGCTAGTATTGAGTTTTCTTCCTCTTTAAGCAAGAAAGACCATAGTCACTTGAGCAAAAGAGTGGACTAGCTGTCATGTGACTTTTCACACACACACTTGTTCCTCTCTTGGAAGCTTGGAGAGAACGCGTGGGGGGAGGGGTATGATTATTAATGCAATCAAAGGAGTGTATTTTATGTTTTAAAAAAAGTCATGCTTTTGGCTTTGGGCTAGCCTGACCTTCCCTTCCTTTTTTCCTTTTTTAATTTAACTCATTCATTTATCTGTATGAAAAGCTGGTTGTTCAGCTCTCCCAAGCACAAAATGTACCTTTGTATGGGACTGCGTTTTTTCCTTTCCAACATGGACTTCTTAATTGTTTTCAGACATTTGCAAAAAATCGGCTAACATTAGTGCTAGCCTGTTTGTTTGGCTTGGGCCCTGTTAGTCAGAGTTGTATTACAGACCAGTTTATACTGAATTATGTTGTCGGATATTTGTTTTCCTTTAGCTAGTTCTGTCTGTTCGGATTCAATTCTACAATAGCCAATGGCTGCTATTTCTAGTAACAATACACCCTGTCTAGTAAGAGTACACCGCATCATGGAATGTTTCACTAATCAATCAATTAAACTCCACTGTCAGTCCCATTGATGTTATGTCTCCTATCATCAGCCATTACCCACAGCAGCCAGCATTGAGGGGGCACACACATTCAGTTGTTCCTAGTTAAAGGTAAAGTTCACCAAAATGTCGGCTTAATTTGCGCGGTGTGTCCCGCACCGTCGACAAGCGTCGGCCTTCGTCGCCCCTTTTTTTTGTCTGATCGGCGGTTGTCATATTCATATGATTGACTGTTCAGCTTGAAAACGAGAGTGAGGAAACAAACGACTGAGAGAGACACACACAAGGCTCCCCTTCATTTTTCATCTCATCTGATCTATCCAATACACATGAGAGCTGTCAAAACTGGTCAAAAATGACGTTTGAATGTTTCTTCTAAAAAACACACAGGTTTGAACGATTGGAATAACTATTTTTGCAAATTATGTCCACAAGATGGCAAACGTACAACGAGATATACATAACTACTTGTGTAGGCATATTATTCCAACAATAACATGTTTTTTAAAAGATCTCAATAAACTAATGTTAATAAACTATTACTACTTCATGTGTAATTCACACGTCACATCGAAGGAAAGCACATTGCTGTCGCCAGATGAGTGTGTGATGAAGGCATGTTGGTTGGGCGAACTTAGAAAGCCAACGTTAGCTAACGAGCCAGCAGCCGGCCATTCGGTCTCTCCGCTCCCACTGTAGGGAGACTTGTCATCTCCCAGTGTCTGCTGTCTTCCCGGCGGGGAGTGAAGCAGAGGGACCATAGGCTCTGTTCGGTTCTGCTGCTGATTGACCAAACGCTGTTTGTTTTGGGTATCATAGCAACGTTATCCGGTTTCCCTTGTTGAATGATGGTATGGAGAGTTATTTCCTCTCAAGCAGGCGCAGAACGTATGTGGTACTTGGCCATCGTCTGTAGTCTTTGCGGTGTGTTCCAGGGAACAATTCGGCCAAGACAAAGGCGACGAGGGCCGACGAGAGGCGACACCACAGTCGGCCAGCGTCGCCACTAGTCCCTGGCCGTCGGCTTTGTGTGTCAGGACCTTAAGTGACTGGAACAACAATCTTTAAAATTGGTGAGCTGATAAGCAGGATTTTTTAAATATTACCTCTTATAAAGCCCAATCCATTTATATTAGAGGGACTGATTAATTCGAGAGTGGCAGCAGCTTTAATTATGAAATGTCAGTTTTTTGTCTGCCACAATATGGCAGAAGCTGCATGGGGTTAAAAAAAAAAGGTCAGTTTGCCTCTAAATAGAGGTTCGATACCCTGTATAGTTTCAGGTAGAGTTTAAAAAGCAATTAAAATACAGCGATCTGCATTGGTGGTATACATACACAGTGTTTCCCCTAGGATTTTTTTAAGCCGTGGTGGCAGGTATGTCAACCACCCCCCCCGACACTCCAAGGCCGGAGTTTCAAATAAAGAAAATTATCGTTCAAAATGGTCTTTCTTACTGAATTAATGCAATTTTTTTACAGTACATTAGTGTGAGCAAACTCCTCAAAAACATGGAAACTCCATAATGATAACTGGCTCTTTAACTAGAACAAGATCTCAGACTAGGAGGCAGTTCACTGAGTGATTGTTAAAGTCTGTGATTAAGGAAACATGGTTGTAGTATGCAGGAAATGTTTGCAGAAAGAAAGACTGTTGTCAGGTAAACATGTCACAGTCAAAGAGGCTGAAGGGAAAATTGATGTAGAAAAGCCTTTAATGATGAATGGACTGATAAGCAGGCTACCATTCATACTGTATTCCTCATTTGCAATGAAATGATGCTGTTGCAAAATAATACAACCAGCATCATCATCAAGAATGAAGAACGCGTCATTCACGTGCATATTAAGTAGCCACATGTATCTGTTTTGGTCTTATAATACATCCATAGCTTCACCTCCAGGAGAGAGGACGGTTCGCTCAGCCAGCAGTTCAGTTTATAAGAATTTGTCCAAATTTCTAGATTCCCGCCAAGCTAAGCTAAGACTACAACCAACAGCTTTATTTGTTTTAGCTTTTTGCAGAGTAGAGCTGAGTTTGGTAAAACAGCGCGGTGGACGAGAGCAGACAGCAGATTAAAATATCTCTTCCTACATGTTTATGCCGGTCTATACAGGTGAGTGCATTGATAAGTATTGACTTTTTACTCATGAAGGTTTTATCGTAACCTACTTACAGTGACGAGACTAGCGTTCATCTGCCCCCCTGTGGCGGTGCGCCACTTGCAAATCAACGTAGGGGAAACGCTGATACAACAAAGCACTTATTTGGCAAAAAAATATGAGGAAGGTAACAGGAAGTAATGGGAAGTGCCACTATCAATTACAAAGTATTTTGGCACCTCAGCCTTTTCAGAGCTGTGAAAGCTCTCACGATGGCTGCTAATAATCCTGGGATTGTAGATCCCATTGGCACGTTCAAGTCAGCAATGATACTTGAAACGACGGCATCACCTGAATGTGAGAATTAAAATGAGACAAAAACAGACGGGAAGGCATGTCGTTCTCCCCACAGCATTCAGGCAGTCCCCGCTGCAGATTAATACATTAATAAATAATCAGCAATATTGTCGATATGACTAAGTGGGTAAAGGCAAATAAAAGAAAAGCTAAAACAGTCTGGTAGGTTCAGAAAATGACATTACTGTAATGTAGTCTATAAAACCAGGAAAAAAACAACAAGTGTGATTATGACATATTTAAGACGATATCTAGCATTATAACGATATCGATATATTGCCTAGCCCTAATGGAGCATTACTGATTATTTAGTTTTTGTTATTGACAATATGCCAGTTTTTGAGTGCCTGAATTCTTAACAGTAAGAACTATGACCAATGAGCCACCATTGAAGTGTTTGTAAATGTGAGTAGATGTAAATGCAACTGTTTTGCGGTCAAAGCTTTCGTCCCTGTTTGTCACTCTGGCTATGTAGAAAATGCTGTACTCGATGCTGTTGTTTATTTGGTTGTCATGACTTTGTGATGAAGTCCTGTCACTGTTGAAGTTGCTCACCCTCAAAGAGGAGAGAGAGTGGATGACCGCTTGTTGTAGTTCAGTGGAGCATACGCAAATAATTTCTTTTCCCCTAACGGCCAAGTGGGTTATTCTATTTACTTGCCCGATGTTGGCCTGGGCAATATGGACCAAAAGTCATATCTGTATTTTTTTGGCTGAAAATAATAAACAAATAGCCTATATTAAATCAAAAGTCATTTTCTGAGAATGCTCCTTTAGTTACACAATAACAGACAGATTAAAAGAGAGAGAGGCTCATAGATAAGAGAGAGGGAGCATGCAATGGACTGAAGTGTATGCTACAAAAACCTTTTTCATCATGAAGCCAATTCATACTGTACAATTCTCTGGTTTATCAGTAAAGTGTATGAACACTGCACATTGGATTATCTACTCACAGAGTGACAGCTGACTCATTACGGGTCGCCACGGTAAAATCAGCAATTACAATGGTAGTAATACAATAGTTTTCCTCTCCTGCGTACCAGAATATACAGCTGTTGTAATGATTAACAAAAATTTTTAACAATTACAAAAGGCTACAGGGCTCAGCGCTAACTTTTTAAAGTGGTTGCCGGCTTGGCAACCAGGTATCAGGTTTTGGTTGCCGAAATTGACAATATGGTTGCCATATTTTAAACTGCTTATATTTGGAGCAGTTAATTTCTTATGTAACTATACCACACATTTTAATAATGAAACAATGAGAGAATGGCTTGCAATTTCATTTCCCATCCCTCTCAAATAGGGGTGCAACGGATCACAAAGTCACGGATCAGATCACAGTTTTAAGTCACGGATCGGATCCATTTTTGGATCAGCACAAAAGGGGGAATTTAAATGATTATTAAAAATGTAATAACTTTTAACAATAATTACTACTTTCACCAGTAAATTGCTGTTAAAAGAAAAAACAAACTGATGAGAAAAGGGTATTTTACAATAACTCTGTATGCACCACAAGGTTTACCAGTTTACCAGTAAACGCAACATTTAGTCCCGTCTGTTTGTTTTTCAGACAACAGCAGTGACCAGTGCTAGTTTGTGTCTTTTAGCTCATAGCTTTAGCGGCAGACTGTTCGACTCCTCTACAGTGAAATACGGTCACACTTTTACACCGTTTAGCTGTCAGCATTTGAACTGTGTTTTAATCCAGTAACTATTGTAGCTAACGGTAGGCTAACGTTACCGGCTGTATAACGTGTTATTAGTGTTTACTAGCGTGACATGCAGCAATGTTTCTGTTGCCTCTTACGTCTGTTTCGGCGCATCAGAGCGCCTAGTGTGCAGACATTAAGTGGTACCGTAATGAGGCACCGAAATCTGCGTTGCCATTTCGTCGAGTAGATACCGGGCGATTTTAACGTGCGGCATTAACAGAAAATTGTGTTGCCTGTATCTTTTCACAGCAAACGCGAGTGTGTGTGTGTGGAAAGCGATCGCACAACAGCTGCCATGTTGTGTTGCGCACAAACGTAGTGTTCCAGTTTTGTACGTTTTTTTTTTTTTTTATTTGTTACGTTGGCAACCGGATTGAGGCTTTACAGAAGGCTTTACAGAAGCTATATCGATATAAACGGTATTGTCTTATCCTGTATCCAGTTTGAAAATATATTGATATACCTACCTTAAAAAATATATATATGCCGGGCAACCCTTATTGTTTAACCCTGACGTATACCATTCATACTTACATTACAGTTAATCACCAACACACCTACAACTAGGGCTGGTGAGTGCATACAGGTGAGTGCATTGATAAGTATTGACTTTTTACTCATGAAGGTTTTATCGTAACCTACTTACAGTGACGAGACTAGCGTTCATCTGCCCCCCTGTGGCGGTGCGCCACTTGCAAATCAACGTAGGGGAAACGCTGATACAACAAAGCACTTATTTAAAAATTAAATCTCCGTTTTTTTATTTTTTTTTATTTCGATTTCCGATTTTGTACAGATTCTTTTTTTTTTTATTTTATTTTTTATTTTTTTTCTACTTATTAATAGGGTTGGGTATCGTTTGGGTTTTTTCCAATACTGGTGCTAAATCGATACTTTTAAAACGGTGCCGGTGCCTGAACCGATACTTTTTAAGAAAGTAAAAAAAGGGTAGGCCTACTAAACAGTTGGTGACATTTAAGAACACATTGTTTATTACTAAGGCCATATGGCCAAAATTAAATGATTCAATAGTAATGTAATAACTATAACTTTTAATACACAATAACTTATTTCACCAGTAAATTGCTGTTGAACGACAAAAACAACAACCAGATGGGAAAAGGATATTTTACAATAACTTTGAATGCACCGCGAGGCTGTATGTTACCAGTTTCAGTGAACGCACCGTCTGTGTTTTTCCGACGTCGGCATCTGCTGCGCTGCAGAGCAGATTGTTGATATACAGTCACACTTTTTTACCTGTCAGCATTTTAACCGTGTTTAATCCAGTTGCTAGCTAAAGGTAGGCTAACGTTACCTGCTGTCGAGTGTAGTGTAAAGTCAGGCACCGAAATAAGGCACCGAAATGTTCATTCTTATTCGGTCTCGTTACTACCGTTTACGTCGGAACCGGGGACCTATTGGCACCGAGTTTCGGTACCCAACCCTACTTATTAAGGAAAGCAATAAGTACAAACGGCAGACAACTTACCGTCTTCTCCACGGTATATATGGGTGCGACCGCTTCGGTGATTGTTCTCCACCGTGCCCCTTTCCTGTCATATGCGGTGTCTTGTGCAAAGGATTCAGCTACAGTTAGCTGTTTTTAGCTAAGGTTTGTTGGTCACTGCGGTTTTCTTCGTCTCGGAGAGACTGGCATTTTTCATATTCGGCTGGATGTCTCTGTTTCAGGTGTGGGAATAGGTTTGTGGTGCTGCTGCCTTTGACTGTGATGAGCTTTAGGCAAATGTTGCAGCGCGGGGTTTGCTGCTCCACGTCTGTCGCAGCAAACCCATACCAGTTCCAAACAACAGATGATTTTATTCCTTTCTTGGGAACAAACTTCCCACTCTCACCGGTAGCCATGTTGTCACTTGCTATTGCTGTTTTGTGTGTGCTATGATGATGTTGTTGTTGTTGTCGTCGCTTGCCATACTGCTATCTGAAACTAACTCTACGGAAGCTCCGGAGAGCCAAAAATGCGCCATTACACAAAAACTCGATTTACTTATTTTTTAAATCGCCCGCAACAAAAAATACCTGCCTACAACATGAGCCTAATAAACATTCCATTAAGAGGGAAAAAAAGAGGAGTTAGCATTGCATTGATCAGCATACTTTCAATTACAGAAGCAAAGTAGCTTTGCGTTGTGCAATTGACAGTACATACTTTTTCTTAAGCTTTTAGTCTTGTGTGACTGTTGTTCAGGAAATGCAAGGGTTTCTTCATACTATTATTGCCCTGGCTCCAAGTCCACTGATGTGGAAAGGTTTTTGTCTCACGCATACAGCTCCAATGTATCTTATGAAAAGCTTTTTTTCTAAAGCCAGCCCATCAACCCTCCTGGTCTATGACTGAAATTATATCACATCATATGAAAGCATATAAAGTAGGGCAGGGACGGTATGCTTGATTCTAGAGAAAATTTCGTCACAAAAAAAATCACGATACATACGATTTTCAATTTTTCTTCCCATCTCTAAAGCAAATATATGTCAGCTATTTTGTTAATGCATGTGTCATTCTTCTGGGCCCATGTTTGTCCTGTATGGATGTTTCAGTGGCCAAATGTTGCTACGAACAGCTGAATAATGAAACCCTCTTTTTGGTACGATTCAACTCGGTATATAGTAGTATATCAGAATGGAAGGCACCACATTCTCCCCAAAATTATTCAGGGAAAAGGTAAAGGCAGCCTCTTCAAGTTAGAAACTAGCTGAAATGTACTTTTTCATTCTTCTGTCGAAAGAACACAATTCTTTCGACCAATTCAGTGGAACATCATGATCAGAACAGTGTCAGCTTATGCATACATACATACTCATTTGTTGCCCCAGGATTTTGCTCCACTTTCAATGGAGCAAAATGGGTTATGGGGCCCAAGGCTATTCATTTTCAGTTCAGCCATTCTTCTAAAGACCCATAATGATTTGAAGTCCACCTACTCTTCACATAGTGTTTAAAGGAATAATCCACAGTTTGTCAACTTTTGCTCATTGCCTTCTATATATCATTAGGAGGAGTGGTCATTACACGGCACAGTGCTAATCAGCACACTTTGCATTGTCAGGGCAGTCTCTCATGCCCTGTTCAGACCTGGCATTAATATGCATCTTTGGTGATTCAATCACAAGTGGACAGCTTTATATGTCAGTTCATACCGGTGTCTTGAGTGACCACTTGTGATCGTATCTCACTTCCCAGCTCTAAATGCAAAAAAACACAATTCTACCCAATACAGGGAGAGTAAAGATTCCCTTCCTTCTCCACACCGCTGTAGTTGCCTCCTGTTTTGTGGAAAAGCACCAAGCCGTAGAAAGTCTGTTGGAGAGAATGACAAAGTGAGTAAGATTGAATAGGGCTTTTAAGAAATGTCCAGGAGCAATTGCCTTCTGTCTTCTCTTACTGCATCATCAACCCCCTTGTTCATGCTTTCTTTGTGACCTGGTTGTGTTTCAGCTACATTTACCATGCATCACTTCCCCACAGCACTTAGACCCTCACCCAACAACCAGACAAAAAAGGTGCATGCCCTTAAAGTATCATTTTGCCTCTGTTTTGCAGCAATAAAAACTATCAAATTGGATATCTTTAAACACGGAAAATTAAAACTGACGTAAGTAATATTTCTATCAGGGATTATACTACCTCAGGTTGCGATCAGAGTCATATGAAGTAACTGCCAATACCAATATGATCTGAATGTTGTACTTTTCTACATCTTCCAACTTCAAAGTGAACATTTCGACTAAGTAAGGTTACAGTAAATTAGTGAATCAAGGTGATGTGGCAGTAAGGTTTTGGGCAGAATTTGAACATCTCTTCATCCCCAGCCTGAAGTTTCAGTGCATTTTTTTTTTTTTAAACCAAGAACACAAATGTAGAGGTGTGGTCCACCTCAGGAATGGATCGCATCAATAAGCCAACAGGATTCATCACAAATGGATCGGAGCAGCTTACTGTTTTGAAACTGCTCACTGTTCTATTTGACATTACTTTGATTGATCATAATGTTGCCAGTTTGGTAGTTACAGCTAGTCAATGGTTAGACTAGAGGGGCTGAGCCATATGAGATTTACCTAACTTAAGTGAAAGGACACAGGACTTTTAAATATTGCAGTGTGTTTTCTTCCACTGGATGGATGGATGGATCGTTGGTTGGTTGGTTAGGTCGATTGAGAGAAGACGAAATGAGGTGGCTTCTCTCCAGACAGAGTGCTTTATATAAAAGCCATTCCAGTTGCATCAAGACCTGAAAGTGCAGTCCCATTGTAAGCCAGGAATAGGGTTTTAGAGCCATCTGCCACTTTACTATTCTGGCTTTGACCTAGGTACAATGTGTGTGACCATTTAGATATAAATTGACATTTGAAAACGGCACATAAAATAGCTTTTCATAGCTTGTTTAAGCCAGAATGAGATCCAGTAGCTGTGTTTGCTCTTGGGGTTTCTGATGTGCGTATTTGCATCAGGAATGCTCAAGGATAAGATTTTGTTACTTTCAGATTTGTATTTGTTTCACAGACATCTTGTGCCATATGTCTTTGTAAATTATAATATGGTCTAGACCTACTCTATCTGTAAAGCGTCCTGAGATAACTCCTGTTATGATGGTAAAGTTTGATGTTTACCTCTAAATGAAACCAGGCACATATACAGTACGGTGTTGCAGAACAGATCACTGTCAATAAGTGTTCCTACCGATCCCAAGCATCTGGGAATAAATAAAAAAAAAAAGAAGTGTGTTTAAGATGTATTTTAAACGAAAATGTGTTATACAAGTAGCAAACTCCTTTTAAATTATCACATTATGCTTTTTGGCTTTTCCCCTTTCCTTTGTTGTTATATATCTTTTTTTGTGCATGTAATAGGTTTACAAAGTGAAAAAGGCCAAAGTCCACCCCAAAGGGACTTACCATCTCCAACAGAAAACACTGTTCACAAACTGCTCCAAACAGCTCTGTTGTAGTCCAGCCTATTACCTCCGTGAAGAACGTGCGTCACTTTGTAACACACGTTATACTGCTTGCCTAGCTTCTAGCATGGCACTCACTCATACTCTGCTTCTGATTAGCTAGCAGTGCTTACCTAGCTACTGCACATGTGCGACTCCCAACAAAGATGGAACAGAAGTGTGATGCCTCACTCGGTAGCTAAAATGGGGAGCTCAATACACAGGGTGGAAAGAGGAGCTGCAGCAATGTGCAGTACAACAAAAATATGGTGTTTTTTTTTTGTAAGCCTATTCTGATATAATCTCTAAATACAATTATGAACCTGAAAATGAGCATAATAGTAATAATTTAAGGACGAGCTGCATAAATGAATCGATTAGTTAACTATTAAATTAATGGCAAACTATTTTGATAATCGGTTTGAGTCATTTGTATGGATAAAAAAGAAGAAAATTCTCTGATTCCAGCTTCTTAAATGTGAATATGTTCTAGTACCTTCACTCCTCTGACAGTAAACTGAATAGCTTTCAGTTGTGGACAAAACAAGACATTTGAGGACGTTATCTTTGGAAAACATTAATCAAGGTTTATTATTATTTTTTTTACCATTTTCGGACATTTTATAGACCAAACAAGTAATCGAGAAGATATTCAACAGATTAATCGACAATAAAAATAATCGTTAGATGCAGTCCTGACTTAGTGCGTAGGTTGTGTGTTACTTTAGCGAGTGTGCAGTCAAGAGGGCAGGTGAGGCGGACTGACCATTAAGGTGGACCAGCCACTCCTCCGAGTTTTGCTCAGTAAATTAATAGTGGTTACTGTTACATACCTATTGGTTCCCTCTTTCATTCAGTAATGGACTTACAGTCGCTCAGCAAAGTGACTTGTCTCATGACATTGTCCCTCAGTATACTCATTGGCTTCTTCGTGGCTTCTTGCATTTAGTCAGTCTTGAATATTTGTTTACCAGCATGGACTAGGCATAATCTATGTCAGACTGACCTAATTTTGTGTGTTGCAGCACAACACACAGCGCCTCCTGCTGATCCTCCATCCTTCCCTCTGATTTCATCCCTACATTTGTCTGTTAGCATAAGCCGACTGTCAGGATGTCCTGTGTAACTTGTTATTGTAACGCAGCTGATTGCATAGCCTGGTTCAAAGCCTGGATGGACACTGGCAAGCGCAATGGTAGTAGTAGAAACCACAGAGCAAGTGTATTTGTAAAGTGTGTGTGTGCTGTCGCCACATCCGCATAATGTTTTGACAAAGGGAAGAGAGAGACGAGCACAGCTAGGGAAACACCCTTAACAAGGAAACGCCTGCTCAGAGAGGCTACATGCTCGCATTAAGGTGTAGGCAGCCTGCTGACACACATCAGCAGCAGCCGAGGCACTGCCCCAGCCACTGAAAGAAACCAGTCCCATCCATACCCTGCTGAAACACAGACTGTATGTTTCTAGGAGCAGCAAATCAACCACAACCTAAATTGAACTCTAAAGTACTAGAATATAAGATCCCATGGAGAAGCTAGTTAGCAGGAACAATCAGACCGGGGAGATGGGATGCAGCCCTCATGAAGGCAAGGGGTGGGGCAGCTGGTATCCAAGCAGGAGGGCCTAAATTATTAAGCCCACCATCTCCATCCCACCTTTGGAACACTACCGCATGCTTAATACATGGCTGTGCATCTGCCCTTACAACTGGGCAACATGTAAAGAAAAACATAATAATGACTGATTCTACCAAACAGAAACTTAAGGACTTAAGGACAACCTTGTCTTAAAACCGAAGCGGCTCAGTCAAAGTGAATCTGTTCAAACTCCTTGTTACAATTTGTTTGTTTTGTGAGCTCCTTAGTTCACAAACTCTTATCGGTTTTAGATTTTTAACCTAACTCAACTGTAGAGAGTTTCTATGGTTACATTGACGCCCTCGCTCTGAATCCTTTTCTGGATTAGGGTGTTCCTAATACATATTTAACTAAAATAAGTTCAAGACCATTTTGCTTCTTTTTTTTGATTGCTCAAATGTATGTTCTAGTCGATTTGGTTTTGAACAATTGTGAATTGGGTTAAACTTGTTTTCCTAGCTTTTAGCAAGACTTTTTTGCCGTGTCATTATCATTCATGTCTATACAATCACTGCGTTTATGATTGAATTGTTTACAAGAGCACACAATTGGTAACAAGAGCACAAAGTGCCAGATTGATGCATTTACCTTTTTAAAATTCCTCTGGACTCTGGTTATTTTCATTGTTGATTTTCTTGATTAAACGTTTTAGTTGTTGTCTACAAAATCTCAGAAAATGTTGAAAAATGTGGTTCAGTGTTTCCCAAAGCCCAAGATGACGTCCTCAAATGATTTTCAGTTTACTGTCAGAGGAGTGAAGAAACTAGAACATATTCACATTTTTTGTTTTCATAAAAAATGACTCAAACCGATTATCAAAATAGTTATAGGCAATTAATCGAGTAATCTTTGCAGCTCTAGGTCCGAGGTCCCCCCACCATAGAGCTCAACAGTGTGGTTCCGGAAGTAAAAATCCCGTTGATTTTCTCCATAAGGATTTAGATCATCAGCCATAATGTAGACTGATTCTGCTCCTGTAGAAGCCAGAAGTCTGTATGAAATTAACCTTGTTTTACGAAAAACATGTTTTGTCTGCGATCTTACGGAGAAAACACTACAGTACCCACAATCCTAAGTGTAACAGCAATGTCTCTGATTGGTCCAACTCGATGTTACCATAGAAACGTTTGCCGTACCTGCAAAACGGCTTGAGCGAGCTTCTGCCATTGAGCCTATGATAGTTTGTGTATATGGTCTTGTACCTTTGCCTTTTCGCTGTTTTTCAAAATGTTTTTTTGTGCTGAATCAAATGTTTTATGCTCACTTTTCATCTCGTAGCTGGTTGGCTTGGTTCCAGACTTAAAACTCTTTATATAAGCAATTTTCGAAACATCAATGAAACATTTGAATGGGGGAAAACCAGAGCCGTTAAAAAGTGAGCTCTATAGTCTCACAAATCCTGTGGGAAACACTAGCCTGGAAATCCAGACCCAAATCCGAAAGGATTAAGGGTCTGACATCGAGTAATGAAAGTTGCCCATCTCGAGGGGCGGCACCAAGCGTGCATTTGAAAAACCTCACTGCACGCAATTGGATAACACTACGACCAATCACAACAATACACAGGGTGACGTATCCAGAGCCTCATACGCTTAGCTACCCGCGGAGCCAACTGGTAGATTAAACTGTCGTCATCTGTTTAGCCTATATCAGATACAACGATGTGATTGGTGCAGATCAGATACAAGGGTATAGTTAATGAGCAGCACTGCTCGATGCCAGAGTAACTCGCTGAGCAAATTCAAATTGTACTCTTGTGAGAACTCTGGATTTCCAGGGTAGGGAATCACTGGAATATCAACATTCTTTCAGCGTCAAGATTAGTGTGTCAGCAAATGTCACTCGAGTTTTTATTATGAAGGTGATTTGACATGTTTACTGTTGGTAGATGTGCACTTTGGTATTTTCCCTGTTTGCTTAAAGTGCTGGACACGTTTAAATGTGGTTACATCTATTTCATAATAAGTTAATTGTAGAAAATGTTGGACTTAAAATGTTGGAAGATTTAGCCTGCTTGCTCTGGACTACAAAACGAGACAAAGTAATCAGGACTTGTATTTCAGTATACAGTATGGTATGACAAAATCTCTGAGTGTGGGTCTAACCTAAAAATATGGTGCAGTGAGTGGAAAAAGAACATTACTTAAGGGGAAATTTGCTAATAGAACCCCCATCACTGGCAATTAGCATTTGATATTGTTTGCTGTGCTTGTCAATCATGTCATATCAGTCTAGGTGATCATTAAAATGTTGCGAATATGTGATGTAGCTATTTCTGTTCTGACTCCTTGTACTCCTTGTGACTCCAATGTACAGTGCTTCGTACTGTATGCTTATTTGTACAGAGTATTTGGCTGAAACCCAGATGAGAAAAGCTATATTTTGGAAAGGCCAAGTAAGTGTAGGTCTCCTCTGTTCAGTATTTAATGCTGGGAAGCTTACCGAGCATTGCTCCCCTTCACCAAAGGGTTAATTAGCAGCTCCCCTCCCAATTGTCCTCTGCTTGTTCACTCTCATTAGTTTAATCTGGCTCTGTCCTCTAGCTTGCCTCTCTTGCCTCTATCCTCTTGTGCACCAGAACATCTCACTGCCTACCCCACTCTTTATGTCATCAGGGTGGAGCCTTTCGTCTACCCCAAGAAACTAGTTGTAAACCCCACTAGACCATCCTGTGGTTTTATATCCCTTTACACCTGCTGCCCTATGTTTTCTTTTTTTTTTTATCCATAATTTATTTTGTCAAGTGTTTTATATTTTTTAAATATTCAAATATTGGAGATTAAAAGTGTCCTTAGTATGTGTTGGGTGATGCTATTACAAACTTAATGTCTAATAATTATTGTCCTGTTTCCAACACTGCACTTTTAGAACAAAATTGTTCAAAGGTAAAAAAAAAAAGGTTTTTCTTTTTGTAAATCACATTTTTAGATTTAATTTAATACAAGTTACTATTTAAACGTGTTAAACATTATTTATCAATCATTTCTGTGAAAATAAGTGTTGTAGAGAAGTGAACTTGCATTTTTTTTTCTCTTCCCGTGCCGTGTGTAAAGAAACACCTACAGAAATGTTCTGATTTAGAAGCTTATTTAGCCCACTAAAAAGTGTGTATGATGTGAAAATGAATGGTGCATGCCTGATCATTGTCGTATGGGAAGGAGAAATACCAATGAAGTGTGTTAGTGTGTGGAGTCAAATTACACTTCCTCTCTCCTTGTCACTGTGTTGTGCTCGAGATGTCGGAGCTGATAGGAGTGGCTGGAAAATGTGAAGTCTGCTCCCCTCCTCTTTCTCCTCCTCCTCCCCCACCACCTCTCTAAAAATAACTAGCAGAAAGAGAAGGCTGCAAAGTCGAGGCTCTGTTTGGCTGCCAGTGGTTTCAACTCTCCCACCATCAGCACAAGGGAAAAAGAGTTCTTTGAATCACACCTCTAATACTAATTGCGAGTAAAGACTACTGCCTTATTTTATGATTTGTCAGTAGACATTCATCATTTCATCAATTTGACATTAACCTGATCTTTTTTTTCGCATTTTAGAAGCCAGGTTATTTTTTAGCACAGAGGCCATTGAGTACAGCATAAATATTTGTTAGTTTATTCATACAAAGCAGTCTGAAATTGACCCAATTTTGGAAATGTTTC
Organism: Gymnocephalus cernua; assembly: GCA_023631565.1. Lineage (NCBI taxonomy): Eukaryota > Metazoa > Chordata > Actinopteri > Perciformes > Percidae > Gymnocephalus > Gymnocephalus cernua. The sequence continues at coordinate 19,984,345 of CM042433.1, forward strand.
TTTCTTTCTTTTTTTAAGGGCCAAACAGTGGAATGTTCTTGACAGGCTGCATCTATCACCTGACCTCAGCTCAATTCAGCATGTGTTTCACTTGTTTAAGCCAAAAGTAAAGCGAAAAAGCCCCTTAAACAAGAAAGAAGTGAAGATGGCTGCAGTACAGGTCTGACAGGGCCTGCCAGGAAAGATATCAAACCTGTACTTGTGTAAATGGATTGTAGACTTCTAGCTGTTTTTGATTGCAGATTTTTTGCAACCAAATATGTGACTTAATTTAAGGTAATATGTTATATTTTGGTAAACTGACTCAATATGGATTTATAGACCTTTAAACTGAAAGCCACCCTGTTAACCATTATGCCAGTGTTTTCACCTACAACAAACACCATGTCTATGTGATATATCTACTAGTGACTAATGAGCACCTGACCAAATACCTAGTAAATATGATGTGACGAAATGTTTTCCAGAAGAATTGACCAGGATTGCCTGAACACACTACAATATACAACTTACTAGCCCACCAAGGACTGCAAAGGGTATGCTGATTGTGTTCTCTGCCGCATTGTCATTTGAAGCTTAGACAGCCAGTGATTGCTTGCAGACTGAATGGATGCGGTTTACATGTTGTAGCAGCCTCAAGGCTTGTGTGACCAGTCAGCAATGCGTAGCACTGCAGACTCCACCCCCATAGATCCTCGGCGCTGGGAAAACGCTACAAGGGGAGCAATTACGTTTATAGGAGCAGGATCTGTGACCCTTTGCAAAACATGGAATCAGACAAGAACACAGAAAATTGAAAGAAACTTAAGGCTTTAGAGGTTATTTTAGCTGTAACGTATGTAATAATTTGGCACAAATGAAGAATTGTCAGTAGTAGGAGTGTGTTGAGTTATTTATACACTGCAGTGTATATGAATCACCCTAACTTAGACTTCATCAACCGTGAAACGTATCCTTAGCCCAGTACAACTTTTACAAATGCTCAGGTGTTAGTTTCGTATGTTTTCAGGTTCCAAAATCTGGAGACCAACATTATCTCTTACACCGAGGGCTATTACAGAGAAGACAGGAATTAGCCCGTGATATTACCATGAGATGTTTTTATCACCAAGATTAGGGGTTAAGGCGCCTTGCTTAGATGCAGACCCATTTAGCAGCGCCGGCCAATCAGGTGACAGGTAGCTACTGGGATGTCAGGCGCTTGAAGGATAAGGTGTTCATTTAGAAGGTCTCAACACTCCTATAGGACCTATATATCGAAACCCAGAGGAACGGGGAGGTAAGGTGTGTTTGCAGTGCAAATGGTACTGTAGTTCGCTTGTATTTGACAGATGGACAGTTATGTTACTTAGTGTTTCCTATATTATAAAGAGATGTTTTATAAAAGTGTTAGGATAGTTGGTCTTTGAAATGAGTAAGAGGAGAGGGCATCAATGGAAAACAGTTCCTTAATTTACTTCACTGTATGCAGTCACTGAAATTATAAATCATTCTAGAGTTTACTGTTTCAGTGGTCTGCTGTGACTTAAAGACACCTAAAACAATAACAATTGTGCCACTTACATTGTCTTCCATCAGTGTCCAACATGCCTACAAGCCTGGAAGTAGTGTTAATTTAGTCACCTATTTTTAATTTAGTCTTAGTCTTGTGCCAAATGTTCTTGTTAGTTTTAGTCATATTTATTCATTCACATACATTTTTTTTTGTTTGTCTCGTCATTTTAGTCTGGTTTTAGTCAAAATAAAACTCAATATATCTTAGTCATGTTTTAGTCAAAACATTGTATTCTTTTTTTAAATAAATTATTTAAATAACCCTTTCCATTTATAATGTCACATTCAGATTTTTTGGGTCAATATCATTGTACCTAAAATGCGACCAAATATCGAGCCTCTTCCTTATTTCACCAGTAAATTCCTGACAAAAACGACCACTGGATGGGAATAGGGTATTTTGCAATAACTTTGAATGCAGCACGAGGCTGGCGAGGCGAGTTTCAAGTGAACGCAACATCTGTGTTGTTTTTCAGACGGCAGCTACAGACTGTCGTACGTCCCGGTATTGGAATCTTGGAATACAGTGCTGTCAGCGTTTTTAACCGTGTTTAATCCAGCTGCTAGCTAACGGTAGGCTAACGTTACCTGCTGCCAAGTGTAGTGTTAACTAGCGTGACATGCAGTGATGTTTTGGTTGCCTCTAACGTCCGTTTCGGAGCATCAGAGAGAAGCGCAGGTATTTTAGTGGCACAGATTGCTATTCGGTCCGGTAGATAGCGGTCGTTAAGGCACCGGTGCTGTATTAGCACCGGGTCTCGGTACCCAACCCTAGTAACAGCTGAATATTCTATCTCATGATGAGAAAGTAGAGAAGATTGTAGACGAAAATGAAGAGAGATTTTATCTTAGTTTTTATTTTATGCAAAACATTTTAGTCTCGTCTTTTTTCGTCAACAATAATGCAAGTTAATTTAGTCTTAGTCAGCGTTTTTGGACATCGGTGCAGTCTCGTCAGTGTCTTAGTCATGGAAAAAACAGTCGTTGACGAACATATTTAGTCTCGTCTGATGAAATTAACACTACCTGGAAGCCAGTTAATAAATGTAACAATATTATTTTTCTTTTTAGTAGAATTTGTCTTTCTATGGAAAGTGAAAGTGTCAGTGCTAAGAGCGTCAACCAGAGGATTGGGGTCAGCGGGATAGCCACTGCTTTTAGGATCATCAGCAGGTTTTGTCTTAACCGGATTTGGCTGGAGAAGCTGAATCAACTGTGTCCCAGGATTACAGGAATGACATTGGAGAAGAGTCCAGAGGCCAGAGTATTGACAGCTTTGTCGATCCCTGCCCATCATCTGAGCACCTTGAGGTTCCAGTAGTGCAAAGAAACCCCAACTGGTCTCTTGGTCGGCCTCTCTGCTTTCTTGATATCTGGACTCTTAATCCTTGCTTCTTTTGACTGACAGGCAGGGGTACGTTTTGCTCCCTTATGACCGAGTGGGTATTTTAAAACATTTTTTAATTTTGCCTTGGCTGTTAATGAATGGCCATCGGCTGCTCAGTGTGGCCAAATCTTTGCCCGAGGAGATTGCTATTGTTTGTGAGGGGAGAGAGAACAAATTAAACATCATCCTCAAAATTGTTATCTTAAGCCCAAAGTAGCTGCTGAGTACTTGTTGCTAGGTAACAGTTTCAAGCTGGCAAGGAAAAATCTGGAGCTGTCTAGAAAGTGTTGGGTTGTTGTGATTCCCTGCGACTTTGTCTGGGCCTTACAGATTGGATTTAAGAGACACTATGTGATCCTCGGCTGCATTTTGTTAATGTAACCATCAACCATGTAACCAAGACGAAGCACATAGGCCTAATGGTTTTTGCATGTAAAAAAGTCAACGGTACAAGTTACTTAACTGTACATTTTGTGTATTACCAACAACATGAGAGGAGTAGTATGTGGTGTATGCATGTTGAACCTTACATTTCTTGTCTCCTCCAGATCAGCAAGAGTCTAGGCGGCGGAGCGAAGCACACCATTAGCAGAGGAAAATGAGTGAACTGGATCAGCTACGCCAGGAGGCTGAGCAGCTCAAGAACCAGATCAGAGTAAGTCCGTTTTTATTTATTTTTAATTTTGTTCTGTTAGTTTAAAAATCCAGATTGATACTGTGTCAATTAAGTTCTGTGCTTTAGAGATATCACACTGGTGTTGATGAAAGCAGAGAAGAAGCTTCCTTCCCTTTGTTGACACCATAAAGACATAGCATAAAGCCATTTCAGCCATTCAGAGTTAGACGGCTGGATAAAATTGGCTGTTGTACTTCAAAACACAGGTCTGTCTTGGTTAAGTGTTTGAGATTGTAAAGCTTTCACGGGTTATATAGCCAATGACAGTATGTTAATACATGACAGTATGTTGATTTAAGGGTGTGATGAGATGCACAGCTCACGAGACGATACACAATATTGGGTTTACGAGAACGAGACGACATTTTAACCCTATTTTAAAGGAAACTTCAATCTCGTCTTTTATTCAATCGAAAGTCACAAAATGAAAAAGGAGCACTGTGAAAGGTTTCGCCACAAACTGAAATGACTGGCTTCTCTCCTGTATAACTAACCTCTACAGATCTAATAACTGCAGCGTGAGCGTAAAACTACTTTAGTTTCCTCAATTAAATTTTTTTTAAATAAAAACCGTAAAAATAAATAAAACGGCGTTTCTTGTCTTATTTTTTTTAAGTGCAAACCATAATCAAAGTAGTATTCTCTCAATAATCAAAGTGCAAACAGACTGACAAAAAATAATTAATCGAGCATGATACACTGCTCAGCCTAAGATATGGTCATGTTCTTTCTTTTTTTTTCAGGAATATGAGCACGTCCACGTTTTCTGGCAGTAGTTGAGATCTTTGGGCACTAACTATGTCTCCTGCAGTTGACTAACCATCACTCTGTGGAGACAGATGCTCTTTTCTCCTCCTCTGCATTTCGTACGTTGCAGCAGTAAACAAGGAAATAGATACTCTAGTATCGATTTATGACCATTTTAAGATGAGGGGGAGAACATTTCTCTTTGTTTAATATCATTAAAAGTAAAGTTAGGCTTTGCTGTCAGCTTCCCGACTCATTTTAAAAAAAGAAAAAAACAAAAACATGCGTCTCGAGCAAGCACGAGAGAGAGAGCGGTGTAACACAGGGTTTGGCAGGCAGCTTTATTACAACTGCAAATCCGCTACCGCGCTGCAAAAGTAAACTTAGTCAACTTTGGAGAATGGGCGGACCGATCTTCTTTGCTAATTTCGAAGTCAAAGCCAGACTCCGTCACGCTGGCTGCTGCTCTGCACTTGTGTACTGATATCGTGAGACAACTTTTCACCTCGACGAGAAATATCGTCACGTTTCAATATCGCGACACACCTCTAATGTTAATACATATTATTGTCATTGGCTCAAATGAACAAATTCACTGAAGCCATTGCCTACAGTGCTGTAAACGAGCCACCAAAGACTAAAGTGGGATGACAATATTTCATCATGAGCCACTGTACTACATTTCACAAATTTCTGTGACATTAAGCTGTCTGCTAAAGCCCGTACACGGCTCCCAATTAGCATCAGTAAAGTGACAGGCAATCTAATGAGAATCATATTTAATTCTATTTATATATATCTTAGTTGTTACGATGTATTTTTGTCACTTCTATTACTCTATAGTTGCATGATGACCTTTTATTTATTTTCAATGGTTACTATTATTGCCACAATGCAGTTACCCTGAGATAACACAATTGTATATTTATGATTTCATTTTGACAGCGCATTGGTTTAGTAGTGAATGAGCTCCAGATCCCACTGGCTTTTGAACTACAATATAATCACTTTGTGTGACAGAGGCAAGTTATACATGGGATACATTTTATTACCAGGACCGAAACCATACTTTTTCAGTACACTTTGTGTACACTTTCAACACGGTTTGGTTTATTGGTTGGTACTGACAGTATTTAGGTTTGCGACACAGATCCTGTTAATTCACTGATGTTTGTGGGCCGAAACGGCATTTGACTGGGCTGTTGTGTTTCAGGATGCCAGGAAAGCGTGTGCGGATGCTACCCTGTCTCAGGTAAGAAATGTTTATACCGTGATCTTCACTCACCATTATTTGTTATTTAACTATTATAAAATGTACTGAAATTGGCTTTGATCTTTGGATGTGGGTGGTGTTTATACTGAGTGCACAATTTGAAGTCTTCATTCTTGTGTTTTTGTCAATCATATCTTTAATCGTGCCTTTTTAAATCTCTTTTAAAAGAAATCCCACCTCACTCTACCGCACTACTTGAGTGCAAATAGCAGAAACATATGTAGCAGTCTAAAAGTGACTTTTTCTCCCATTTTAATCTCCTCTAGATCACAGCTAACATCGACCCTGTTGGCCGAATTCAGATGCGCACTAGACGGACACTGAGGGGACATCTGGCTAAAATCTATGCCATGCACTGGGGCACTGACTCGAGGTAATTGCATTCAACTCCATTGCGTCCATTAACTAAATATTTCATTCCATCAGCCCAGCCCCCTCACCTAAATACAGGAAATGGATATAAAAGCACGCTTGACTGACTTTGTGCTAGTTACTTCTCCTGAGGGTCCTCGTCGGATCAAATGACATTCCACACGGCTCACTCTTCCATCCAAAAACAGGTCTTTTTCTTTACATCTGTCCAAAGTGATCTATCAGATTAACATTAGGGCTGCTTGATTATGGAAAAAAATATAATCACGATTATTTTGGTCAATATTGAAATCACGATAATTTAACACGATTACTCATTGACTTCTGAAAAGATGTTGCAATTATTGATCTTTAAAAACAGTGGGAAAAGTAAAATAATTCAACAGTTAAAAAAAAAACACATACAACTGTGAAATTTGCCTTAATACCTTTTTAATAATGTATTTTTTCATTCAGAACACGAGAAAATAAGAGTTTACTTGCAAAACGTAATGAGCTGAATGATTGTTTTTCTCGATTATTCTGTTTTTGTGATCATTGGGAGCAAAAATCATAATCACGATTACATTTTGATTAATTGCACAACGTATACTCAGTCTTCTAACAATTCAACAGTAGGATATTTGTGCACATGCTCAGTAGATACTGCATTTTGTTGAATGCACATTGGGAATGCATAAGTCATTTATCTTTGAGTATGTCTACTGTGCTGTGTGTTATGTGTGTTACGTGTTTGTGTGCATTGGGGACGGGGTATGTGGGTAGGGAAAATACTCAAAATGGAGTCAGCCTACGTTAGAGCCATGTTTAGGCTAGATAGCCAAGGCAGATGAAGCAACGCTGCTCTCTTCGCATATAAAGCATTTTCCCTAGAGATGCACACACCTCTCAACCACCAACACGTTAATCACTGTGGTGCTGGTGTGCGTCAGTCCACAGAGAGACCATTGCAAACTGCTGTCATCTCATCATACTTCCAGTCATATAACTAAGAAAACGTCTACCACTGTCACTGTTTGTTTGTTTCATCTGTTAATGTTTCACCTCCCAGAGGAGTTGGGGTATTTATTAGACTACCTGCTGAGATTCAGCTACCCAGAAAGAAGGCTGCATGAAGATGTTTTGACCCATAGTCTAGGCTAAGTCTGCTATTTTTAGCACCATCGAGACACTATTGTCTGTGGTGAGTTTACACTTTGAGAAGGAAAACCGTTAGTTAGTTCCACTTCCCTTCGTTAACCAATAATATATTGAGTTAAATGTACTCTCAGTATTGGTATCAATAATGATCCAAAAACTACACAAATCATTATCTTATAAATTGTAAATTGCCCGTAAGAGGCAAAGCTTTGTAGTTGTAGTGTTATAATTAAACCAAAAATAAAAAAGTGTAGCCCAAATTTGATGTTACTGCTGATGGTCTTGTTGGTGTAATAACCTCTTTGCAAAGAACTTTTATGTCCACCTTACTAATGACATGCGACAGCTTGCATTCAGTATTTCAGCGCCCTACTTTACTAACCAAAACTACTCGTGTTATATTTGATTTGTGTTTCTAGGGTATAGAATTAAAGGAACACGCCGACTTATTGGGACATTAACTTATTCACCGTAACCCCGAGAGTTAGACAAGTCGATACATACCCTTCTCATCTCCGTGCGTGTCGTAACTCTGATGGCTCCACCGTTAGCTTAGCCTAGCGCAGATCCTGGAGGTAAACGGCTCCAACTAGCCTACTGCTCCGAGCAACATGTTCCTATTTACATGTTGTGATTTGTATAGTCACAGCGTGTACAAATAACGTCACTTGAGACGCAGCCATCTTCTAACTGTATATAAACTGGGAACTAGCCTATATTCTCAGAAAGGGAAGCAGTATCACTCCGCCCAAGTAGCACTCAGCAGAGCTGCAGCGTATCACTCCGCCCAAGTAGCAGTGCTTCCCTTTCTGAGAATATAGTTCCCAGTATATATACGGTTAGAAGATGGCTGTGTCTCATATGACATTGTTATTTGTACACGCTGTGACTATAGAAATCACAACATGTAAATAGGAACATGTTGCCGTTATTTTGTCACTTACTCGGAGCAGTAGGCTAGTTGGAGCCGGTTACCTCCAGGATCTGTGCTAGGCTAAGCTAATGGTGGAGCCGTCAGTTACGACACGGACGTAGATGAGAAGGGTATGTATCGACTTGTCTGTCGGGGTTACGGTGAATAAGCTAATGTCCCAATAAGTCGGTGTGTTCCTTTTAAGATGAGTGTTTTCCTCTAGGATTTCTTCTTGAAAATTTGTGGGGGGAAACGGCAATGGAAAATAGTGTAGGTTATGGGTCCTGAGTGTGGTCTAATATGAACAGATTCTGCATTCCATGATATAGTGTCCTTTCTCCCACATAAAGAGTTCTGTTTCAATCTTTGGACCAGAATACAATCTGTTTTATGACTGTTAGTCCATTCAGCTTGACAGATATCGCACATAGTTAATGAACAATTCCAGATACATAACACATTTTGCAATGTCAATCTTCAATCACATTTTCACTCACTATGACCACTACTTTGTCATTACAACACATTATACAAACATTCCTTCTGGCATTATACTTGACATGAGTAGGTGGAGGTGACTCCATATTCTAAACACATTCAACACAGTATGAAACTTAGAAGCCAACATAACAATAGCAATACTGATATCAAGTATACTCAGCCTTTACTTTTTCTTTGCCAAAGTTAGGTTAGGATAACATTTAAACCATGGCTTCACAAGCCTAAACTGAAGCAACTGTATCACTCACTGTGTTGTTCACATACTGAACATTGTGACAAAATAATAAATAGCAATTATTGTAAACCATAAACAATAATGTTGCGGTCAGTGGGTTTAATTGCTAGCTAACCACAGCTAAAGAAAAACCCAGCACCTAGACGGCACCTTGGGACACGTGAAAGAGGTGATTTAACGTTACCGCTCGCTTTCAATACAATTTAACAACAAAACAATATGCTCTTCTGGGACATTACTTCGCCTTGGTTTTGAGTGCTATGTATCCTTACTGACAAAAGTTTGAAACTGTAAGTGAATACAGCTTTTCACGCGAACATACCTTCTCCTGCAGCAGGCAGTGAGGCTGACGGACCGCAGGGTGCACTAGCTTCTTGTCTCATCTTTCGTCTGATAAAGCGTAAATTCAAAATCCAAAACGGTGCCCATACCGCTATTTTCCAAGCTACTGTAGCTGTCATATTACACAGGAAATTCCATTGGAAATCAGCCGTGAAGGCTTTCTTCCTTGCTCGTCACGCTGCCTTGTGGCGTACCGCCACAAATAAATCAATGTATGGGAAACACTGCAAACATTAGAAGAAATGGAAATTGTGGCTACGTCTTATGTTTTATTATTCTTTTGCTGCTATTCACTTTAGCTGAACAAAGCTGCAGCCAAACACACACTCCTCTCCTTGTGTTTGACTATCACTTGACAGCATCACAGTTACTCAAACAAACCTGGTGAGTGATGAGCAACACACACTGATTGCAAATTCAAAATCAGCTCTTTCCAAACTTTGGGTGTCTGTTCCCAACCATGTTGTCAGAGCTCTGTTTTGACTAGAAAGTGAGCACCTTAATCGCATTGCATCATCGTCTCTCGGCTGACACACACAACTTACTTTCTCGCTCGCATTGCACCAGAAGTTAATATGGGGCCTAATCTGAAGTTAGTCCTTTTCTTGCTTTTGACATCAACTTTGATTATTTGACTTTAATGTGTTCATTTTAAGGCTGGGAAGTTGATGCTTCATTTTCTTCTAGACTAAAATTCCCAGCACAGACCATTCTGTCCCAGGCTCATTATCTGCTGGAGTGTGCACGTGTTGGCGCGTTCCCGCCTGCCTGGTAGTTAAGATTTGCATAGTCCCTGCAGGCCTTGGTGTGTTCACTCCTTTCCCTGGTCCTATGTGTATTGGGACTGTCACTGTGGTTACTCTTGTTGGATACACCCAGATAGCAGAGCACAGCCGCAGAGGTACCTAAGAGCTGTCTCTAGAATGCAAAACAGGGTTTATAGTGATTCCTATTAGAATAACTGCTTACCACGCAGGCTCTGCAGGTTGTGTTTTTGAGACACGTAAAATATTTAAAGTAAATAAATGGTCTTGAAAGTATCGAATATTGTAAAAGAATTACACAGAAATGAATCGGTATGCCTCAGCTCTCTGGATCAGTCCATTTTAGGATTAGCACCATCCATGCTGTGGAATACTGTGAAGTTGATACAGCAACAGCTTTAAAATAATGCTGTGACATATTTATCTGCTATACAGGTACAGAATTTAAAGCTTTTCACTCATTACCAAACATGATTTAACTGCTTAAATTCCATACAGCATTGCGCTTGTCTTTTTTTTTTTTCAATCCAATTTTTTATTTTACTGTCATGGAGGTTGAAGTCTGCACAACAAAATTATATTCAAAATGTTCAAACAGAAAAAGCCATGGCCTCGCATATTGTGTCAATCACTGTTATTTGCGTTAGTGAAGGTCACATGTAACAGAAACTGAGTGTGTGTGTGTGTGTGTGTGTGTGTGTGTGTGTGTGTGTATATATATATATATATATATATATATATATATATATATATATATATATATATATATATATATATATATATATATATATATATATATATATATATATATATATATATATAACGAATATGTACAGAAACATATCCATCACAGGTATAGATGAAGGTGACATTTTTTGTGTTGTGTGATAACGTACCTCTATCCAAAATGGGCAATGGACTGATCATTTTGAATTATTCTGTAGTTTGAGCCATCTTATCTTTCTTTAAATCAGGCTTTTGGTCAGCGCTTCCCAGGACGGCAAACTCATCATTTGGGACAGCTACACCACAAACAAGGTAAAAACGCCATATTCCACAGAACTGAAACAATCTCAATGCTGTGTAATTATTGTGTTTTCTTACACTTTTGGAAGGTAAACGCCTTCATTCAGAAAAATGTGTATGGTTGACTATCACCAGATTTCCAACTGAAAAAAAGACTTGGTTTGATAAATGTCAGGTGAACCATTGCCTTTACCTGTTCAACAATGCTTAAGTCAGCAATAATCATTACTCCCCCATTTCTGGCTGCTAGTTCAATTTAGATTGACAAAGTGCTGACTTCATTATAAAATAATTCACAAGTCTTTGAAGGTGCCAAGTCATGCTTTTTATAGTGGGTATTGTGCCCTTGAAAGGTTAAGTTAATATTGCGGACAGACTTTGTCACATGTCCTCCTCTTTCTCTCTCCCATCTGTCACCACATGCTGTCTTAATATTACATCTTCCTTCCCTCTTCCAGGTCCACGCCATCCCGTTGCGCTCCTCCTGGGTGATGACATGCGCCTATGCCCCCTCTGGGAACTACGTTGCCTGTGGAGGCCTGGACAACATCTGCTCCATCTACAACCTGAAGACCCGTGAGGGAAATGTGCGTGTCAGCCGTGAGCTGGCCGGACACACAGGTAGGCTGGACACATCCATTAACATGTACCCATTTACCCATCAATCTCAGCATTTGTTGAAGGTCAGGCCAATAAATTATATTTGTACAGATACCCCCCCACCCACCCACCCACCCACCCACACACACACACACACACACACACACACACACACACACACACACACACACACACACACAACATAGTTGTCTTTGGATCCTTCAGGACTACTGAATAATGTCCCCCAGTAGTCCCTGCTGATATAATGAATTCATGTTAAATCTACTCTTGGATCTGCACACATTAGCTTAAGAAGTAACTGGAACATGTAAAACATCAATAGACAACACCCGGCAGGATCATGTTCACCCAGCCAGTGTGCACTGCGTTATCATAATGTTATTGTCACGGAGCACTCACTGCATTTTTGGAAACCACACTCAAGTTTCAATTTGCCTCTTCCTTTTGTGAGAAGAAGAGCTCATACCCAATACTGAAAGCCATTCTATTATTGATGTCTTATATTGATATTGTTTGCTCATGTGCTGGTGTGAGCCTAATTATTTTCATATCTGAGAGATGCCAGTCACGTCTTTCTCCATAAATACAGGAGCTGGTCGAGCTGTATCCCAGCGCAAACTAATGAAAGTGTTGAGCTCTTAGGCAAGGAGCATTCATCTGATCAGTGTCACATGATGCAGGAAGTGTGTCAGCATTTTAGTTCTAGTTCCCTCGCTATAGGGAGGGGTATGTACACTCTGTCAGCTAGTAACTGATGAATTATGGAAGCAAGTCATAAACCAGGAGATACCCTACAGCTTTTTTTCTCTTTCTGGGAGTGAATTATTCGATTCATCTCCCCCACATTTCACACACAGCGCACACAGCATTCTCTGAGGGTGTGATGATAATTTGGAATAGGATTTCTTCCTCTGTGTAGTGACAGTAAGGAAATGAAGCCTCTACCTATTAATACGAGATAAAAGACAGTCCATCATGAATTGGTTATTCAATCAGTGTGTTTGATTCCCGTCAGGTTACCTCTCCTGCTGTCGCTTCCTGGATGACAACCAGATTGTCACCAGCTCTGGAGACACCACCTGGTGAGTTGTGATACTGCACCCAATACAACACCACAAAAAACTACAACCTCAGAAGATGGACATAGTTAGCTTAACACCTGTCTAACACAATTTAATCAAAGAATTGCGCATTATATATTTCAAATAAAGTTTAAGTTCCAGGGCTATCGTATTTGTTTCCGTTACATTGCTAAATGTTCCTACATATAGTCCACCCTGATGATTTTTCTGGTTGTCAACGCTATTTATGGAAACATAGCCGTATCAGTTGCCTTAATATTAAGATTCTCAGCCAACGCTGTCTACTTTAACGGGTGAGCTACCGTTAAAATCCAGGCCAACCTTAACCCCCAAGTGCCGGGTCTGCCTGAGCCAGACAGACGTCATACAGCTACCAGCATCACATCGTGGGTCAATCAGTTTACAGATGTTGTTTTGTATATTGCAGTTGTAATTTGACAATGCTCTTTTTGCTTTCTTGCAGTGCTCTGTGGGACATTGAGACTGGTCAGCAAACAACTACATTTGCTGGTCACACCGGTGATGTCATGAGTCTCTCTCTGGCGCCCGACACCAGGCTGTTTGTGTCTGGAGCCTGCGATGCCTCGGCTAAGCTCTGGGACATCAGAGAAGGAATGTGCCGACAGACCTTTACTGGCCACGAGTCGGACATCAACGCTATCTGCGTAAGGCCACGCGAACACACACACACACACACACACACACACACACACACACACACACACACACACACACACAATATTTCATACACTCTTTTAGGGGTGACTAGAAGGACTCTTTATGGACCAATATAACAGAAAAGGTGTGGCAAGATACTGTTACATAACCTCAGGACAATAACAAATGTAATTACAATTAATAAAATAAAGGCATGTGAATGATATGCTACAATCACTCTAAAGGGTAAATGCACAAACGTACCAACATTGAGAAATCTCCCTTGACCTTTGTTGCAGTTCTTCCCCAACGGCAACGCATTTGCCACGGGTTCAGACGACGCTACCTGCCGGCTGTTTGACCTGCGTGCTGACCAGGAGCTGATGGTTTACTCACATGACAACATAATCTGTGGTATCACCTCCGTGGCATTCTCCAAGAGTGGCCGCCTACTGCTGGCTGGCTACGACGATTTCAACTGCAACGTCTGGGACACTTTGAAGGCCGACCGTGCAGGTGAGCCACCATACAGGGCAAAAGAGCACAACAGTGTTGTGCTGATGTACTTTTCCGTGCCAAAACTCACACACATTCAATACATGTCTGATAGATACTGGACACAACACATATTTTAGGTGAGTTAGCATCTCCTCAGGCAAAAACCTCCTCATCCTTTCACACTTTTATGAACGAGCAATGATGGTTTATTTTCTACCTCCAAGTTGTTGTTGTTGTTTATTGTAATTATATTTCAAAATATTTCCAGGCCTGCTCCATTACAGTGGTAGCACATTCAGCATCTAAATAGCAAGCAGTAAATTTCATAGTTCGGTGCCAGTCAAAAATGTGGAGTAAAAAAAGATTATTAATTTACGTTAATCATAGGTTGACTTAATCGTAGGCTGAGTGTAGAGTTTTGTTTTATCTTTATCTGGAAGTTAAACAGCTAGTTAGGCAATTACCTGTTAGAAACTACATCATGGAGGCAACAGAACATTTCCAAACATAGTTATGAAAAGTTTACAGAGTATCACCAGTCAGGGAAAGGATACAAGAAATCTTTCAAGGCACTGAATACGGCCGGCCACCAACAGGTCTGTGGACACCCTGAAGGAGCACCAGGGCTGCATGGCTGCGATGGGAGACACTACAGTATCATACAAGTCATGCCTGGCTGCTTAACAAGTTGCAGCTTTATCCGCGTTTAAAAAAATATATATATATATATCACATGACATCTGGACTAGTGGCTGCCAGAAGGCAACTCTAAAAACACAGGGAAAGAAAGCAGAAGAATAATTTGTGATATGATCAGACAAAAAACTAAATGCTGTATTTGGCGCAAGTCAAACATCACGTGTCAGTAGAAACACATAAGACGCGCAATGCTTATGAAGGTAGTAATATGAATGCAGCAAAATACAGAAAAATCCTGGAGGGAAAACCAGCTGCCAGCAAGATAACAGTCCTAAACATGAAGCCAAAGCTGCACGCAAATGGCTTTTAAACAACGTTAATGTCCTAGAGTGGCCAAGTCAGAGCTTTTGAGGGCATGTTCAGGTAAAGTCTCATGACGTCACCAATGTGGTTAAGTCAGAGACCACAATTCAGTCAGGACTTGAAAATTCCTGTTTACTCACGCTCCCCATGAAACCTGAGTGTTAGCATTTTGGAAAGAAAAATAGGGTAAAAATGTAGTGGCCAGAAGTGCAAATCTGATTCAGACCTGTCCACTTACAACATTGCTGCCAGAGAATATTATAATATTGACTTATTGACGAAATACTTCAAACATGTAATTCATTGTTATTTTGCCAACGTGACAGTGAATTTATTTACAAAGTAGATAAGCTCTTGTTGGCGATTGCTGTTTTAGCATTACTTTCTTGTAGTGCCCTTACTTGAAACGTGACATTACAGCAGACTTTGAGCTTCACATTGTGCCACGCACGTCCCTACAAACGCCACTGTGATGGCCTTTTACCAAGAAACTGCTGTACCAGATGGGATTGTGCACATCACTGTAGACTAGATGAAGCCTCCACACGGAAGAAGGGACACCAACCTATTTTATTTTTTAAAAAATGTTTTTGAAGATTATTTTTTGGGGCTTTTCCGCCTTTAATTTTTGACAGGACAGCTAGGTGAGAAAGGGGAGAGAGAGGGGGATAACACGTAGGAAATCATCACAGGTCGGATTCGAACCCTGGACCTCTGCGTCGAGGCATAAACCTCTCAGTATATGTGCGCCTGCTCTACCCACTGAAACTATCAAACTATTGAGCAAAAAGCAACTTCTTTATGTAATGGCTCTGTACTTTTCATGGTATAGAAGGCCTTTATATACATCTGGATGAGCAGCAAACGTCACCTTCTCCAGCAGGGAAGAGTCCCTGTGGAGGCATGAATACTTTACAGCTATTGACTGCATAGTGGGTTGGGGATCAGAAGAGGCCCACGTATGAGCTGGCTATTTCAAATACACACTTATTTGATCCATTGGTGGGTGGAATATTGATTATTGGCATATTGGGTCATTAAGTCTTAAAGTTTAGCTAGTGGCATCTGGAATATATACTGATCTTTGCTGTTTGAACCAAACAACCAAAACATACAAGGTTGGCAGGTATCAGGACCCACAAGGCCCTGGAACCTGCTTCACCTCCTCCCTAGTTCACATTATTCCCCATGTTTCACCTTTTTAGGAATCAGGTTTCCACAGACGTGTCATTGATGTAAGAATTATGAACTTACTGTTATCCAGTAATTTGGTTACCCAAGTCTAACCTAGCATGTGGTATCTATAAGACAGAGCAGGTTTGTTGCTGTGTCTCAGCCTCTGGTTTCTCTGCAGGTGTCCTGGCTGGTCACGATAACCGGGTGAGCTGCTTGGGTGTGACTGACGACGGCATGGCAGTGGCAACAGGGTCCTGGGACAGCTTCCTCAAGATCTGGAACTAGAGTCTCGAGGTAAAAGATGAACTGGGAGCAATGTTCCTCAATGTGTGACGGTGAACAGCTGTCAGAGTAACAGTTTAGAAACAGCATCTGCTACATGGAACACCATCTAGAGGTTGCATGGACTGCCATCTGGGGGTTGGGAATGAAGGTGCAATATATGAGACCTAAAGAGACCAACCAAACGTATCACATAAGCTACACAGTGGAATTATCTTACCTGAGGGCCCCTGTGTTAAATGTTTTTTTCATGCAGTTAGATGTCTTTTTTTACCATGCACTGCCAGTTTCTGGCAGATCTGCTTTTTCCCGTTGTCATAGCTTCAGACATTTCTTGTCAAAGTGATGTGGTTTTGGACTTGAAATTCTAAACACAAATACAAGTAAAATCATGGCGTGAGCCATTTTTGTCTGCAGTTTGTGAATATTTGTAATTGCTAATCAAACTTGGAGTAAGCAATATGCACATATGATCAAACCTGGATTTAATGATTTTACAGTCGTCTGGCCAATGAGTGATTTTGTTGAGTCACGATAATCAAATAATGTGTTTTTTTTGTTTGTTTCCAGATGGCATCTGAGTGGAAGACCATTCCAACATCACAATGTTCAATTTTATTGCATATCCAATCTTTTCAAAAACACCATGATACTGACTCCAAACACCCCCCAAAAAACTATCAAGGGCAAAAATTCTCTCTCTATCTCTCTCTCTCTCTCCTCATTTAAAAGAGCACAATTGTCTGTCAATCATTCAGCTACAAAAAAAAGAAGAAAAGAAAAAAAAAAAGCTCGAGGAATTTAGTGGTTTCAAAATGGAACAGAGGGGAAAATTGTGCATTCCTCCCATGACCATGGTCTGGTATTGTAATAAGTAAAATGCAAACACCCCACAGCTGCCGCTGCCACCACCACCACCATCACCACCAAGCAAACTTGTCCTGCGTCCTCGTTACACACAGGTCTGAGTGAAGGTTATTACATGACAGTGATCTAGCTTTTTGGCCACATTTCTTTTTGTTTCTTTTTTTTTGGTTTCATTCTTTTTTGTTAAAGAGAAGTAGATCAGTGAACTGTCAGTTCATGTTTAAAATGAGGATCAAAGCTTTTTGTTTTATTTCCTAGTCTTTTTACATTTTAGAGAAATGTTTTTAAGTTAAACTAGAAGAACCTCCAGATCTCATGTCATTTTAAATCCAGCTTTATCGCACTGGAGAACAAAGCGAGAGAATTGAGCTTCAACAGGGAGTCCTTGAGCCACTTCTGGCCCTTCTGTATATTTAGTCCCATGATACTTTTACTGTTTCTTTTTTCCAGTGTAGTCCACAAATCTTTGTTTGCACAAAAATTTAACTTTGCATATATAGAATAATGTCTAAAATAAAAAAAGTGAACTAACCAAGCACATGCTGTTTATGATAATGAATGCTCGTTTTTAAAACGAAAAAACAACAACAAAAAAACAACCATTTTAACCATTCTTACACCTTTTTGTCTGCCGACAGTGTAGAATAATTAAATGAAGATTAACCCATCAGATCATAATCCACCCTGCCCCTCTTTTTTTATTGTTTTTTTTTCTCCTTTAATTTAGTTTGTTTTTCCCCGGTTTCTGTTGCCCGTGGTTGGGACCGGTGATGTGATTTGGTCGGGTAGGGAGTATCTCCACTTTAGCCCGGTTGCAATCCGGACGTTTCTCTTTTAACAGAGGTGCCCATTCCGTGCTTGGAAATGCAGTTACTACTCTGTGAATGACATGTTGTAAAAATCAATGTTTGAAAATAATGATATTGAAACTTTTTAAGTTAAAAACGGAAAAAAAAAGATTTTGGTTGTCTGCCATGGGTGGGTTATCTCTTAGAATCGCATGCTGTAGAATTGCTTAAAAAAGGTGCATATGGAATTAAGTCCTTTGATGTTTTTCTTTAAGAAAATAACCTGTTGAATATATCAATACAATGGTATTTATATTTTTCTTTTCTTTTTTTTTCTTTTTTTCCTTTTTGTTTTTGGCTACTCCGTGCATACATGATTTTACTAAAATGTCAAAGCTATGCACTTGAGAAGCAAACCCTGCAACATAAACGGTTACTTGGTCCATACTTGGGAGGGATTCCACAAATTAAGAAGTAACGTAAATGTAAATTGTACACACATGCATACGTACATTCATTCACCTAAACATACACAATCTCAAATGGAACAAATAAATTGTCATTCCTTCTGTAGCAAACAAAATTCCACTTACAAAGAAAAACATTTTATAACAGGTTTTTTTCTGTCCTTTAATAAAAAATGAAAAAAAAAATCTTGCAGCATTTGAATGGCAGAATTTTCTGTTGTTCCCTTCTCCTTGTAAACAGAGACGCTCTTTCTTTAGCAGTAGTGACATTTTTTTCCATTCTGTTTTTTCTCTGCGACATTCTGTACAAAAATGTGCTGTAATTGTGCGTTAGGCCTGGAGTTGGCAAAAAATAAAATGAAATAAAAAACAAAAAATTAATTAAATTCCCTTTCCTTTTCTCTCTTTCTCCATCAAATAACTGTAGAGCTCTGCACCCCCACTATTCCCTTTTCACCTTTTGTATTTAATTTTAAAGTCAGTCAGTGTACAACCGAAAGCTGGATGCAAGATAGAAACTATATTAAAATGTACTGTTATTTAAGATGTAATAAAAAGCAGTTTGAGATGACTTACTGTGTTGAGTGTGATTCACTTAGAGCAGTTATCACTGAAGCTAGAATGTTGCAGACTGTTTGGTTTCCTTGTAATTATGTTCAAGTCAAATAAACAATTTCTTATCCACTGTTGAATCAGCCTGGCTTCTCTGTACCGTCATTTGCACATCGTTTTTTTCTCTTTGCGTGCTAATAGTCATGCAGTTTGTTCAACAGCATTTACACAGAGTATACTTTATATGTGGAGTTATTGTGAGGATAGAAATTAAAACTGCAAACTATGACTTGTCAAATTGTGATGTGTATGTTTGGTAAACTGCACATGAAGAGAAGCTACATAATATGCTATACACTTACTGAGCACAACTGCGGCGGTGTCGCCCCCTACTGGACATGAGTGTAAAATGCAACATGGCTTTTAAAAAGATTGTATAGATTATTGGAGAATACATAATTAGGGCCCGAGCGCCGACAGCGGCGAAGGCCCTATTGGAATTGAAGGAATTCTTATTATTCTTTCTTTCTTTCTTTCTTTCTTTCTTTCGCGCAATGAATTGCCTTTTTGAGGGGCTTAACATATTCAAAAACTCACCAAATTTGGCGGCCGCGTCCATTCTGGTGAAAAATTACGTATTTTAAGGGTTTCGGGAATAGGCGCACAAAAATGGCTCGCTAGCGCCCCCTACAAAGTCAAAACAATTGAGCCCCTGCAGTGCGTTTAACGTACGCTCACGAAACTTGGTACACATATGTAGCCTGTAAAGACGTACATAAAACGTCATTGGAGCCATACCTGAAACCAAACAGGAAGTCCGCCATTTTGAATTGAATGTTCGAAATTAGTGCGATTTTGGCCATTTCCACATGTCGTACTTTAACGAACTCCTCCTAGACCTTTCATCCGATCAACTTCAAATTTGGTCTGTGCCATCTTAAGACATGATAGATGAAAAGTTGTAAAAAGAAAAACTTTTGATCATAGGGCATGGCCGTGGCGGGGCGGCCATTTTGTGCATTTCGCCATCGAAACAGGAAGTTGGTGTAACTCAAGTGTCCATTGTCCAGTTGGCTCGAAACTTTTCACCATTCCTAATAGTCCAACCCTGAGGACATATACGGTCCGATATTTATTCAAAGTCATAGCGCCCCCTAGTGGCAGCAGGAAGTAGGCCTAAAAGTCAAGGTGTTATACTTTAACGAACTCCTCCTAGAGATTTCATCCGATGGACTTCAAAATTGGTCTGTACCATCACAAGACCTTTCCGATGAAAAGTTGTTAAAAGAAAAACTTTTCGTCAGACGGCATGGGCGTGGCGTGGCGGCCATTTTGAGCATCCTTTGATGAACAAAGAAGTTGTTATAACTTTAGTGTACGTTGTCATATCTGCCCGAAACTTGTCACGTTTAACAAGGGTCCAGGCCTGAGGACCCCTACAGGCCAAAATTGACATTTCGTCATAGCGCCCCCCGCTGGCAACACGAAATCTGCCTTATATGACAAACATCATCCGATTTACATGAAACTTATAATGTGTGGTCTATATGTGATACTGAGCCGCCCCATATACTTTAACCACGCCCACTTACTCAGACCACGCCCCTTTCGTAATATTTGAACTGTTTAAGGTACACTCTTGTGTGAGGTATCATTGAACTCAGCAGAGAGGTCCTTCTTCATTGGTGATGGTTTGGCCCGCCCCCTATGCTTAAGTAACGCCCCCTTTCATAACTGGTGACCCATTTAAAGTACACTATTGTGTAAGGTATCATTGAACTCAGCAGAGAGTTACTTCTTCATTGGTGATGGTTTGGCCCGCCCCCTATGCTTAAGCAACGCCCCCTTTCATAACTGGTGACCCATTTAAGGTACACTATTGTGTAAGGTATCATTGAACTCAGCAGAGAGTTCCTTCTTCATTGGTGATGGTTTGGCCCGCCCCCTATGCTTTGGCCACGCCCCCTTTCATAACTGGTGACCCATTTAAGGTACACTATTGTGTAAGGTATCATTGAACTCAGCAGAGAGTTACTTCTTCATTGGTGATGGTTTGGCCCGCCCCCTATGCTTAAGCAACGCCCCCTTTCATAACTGGTGACCCATTTAAGGTACACTATTGTGTAAGGTATCATTGAACTCAGCAGAGAGTTCCTTCTTCATTGGTGATGGTTTGGCCCGCCCCCTATGCTTTGGCCACGCCCCCTTTCATAACTGGTGACCCATTTAAGGTACACTATTGTGTAAGGTATCATTGAACTCAGCAGAGAGTTCCTTCTTCATTGGAGATGGTTTGAACCGCACCCTATGCTTTGGCTACGCCCCCTTTCACAAATAATTAACTGTACGACATTGAGTCTTGAGTGAGGTATCGTTGAACTCGTCAGGGAGTTCCCTTTTCTTTGGCGACCATTTGCAACGTCTGAGTGCCGTGCAGATGCACGGTCGCAAGGAGCGGCGTCCGCCGCTAACCCCGACGCGCGCAGAGGAGCGAGGGCCCGTCCATCGCTGCTTGCAGCTTTAATGTATATTGTTTTAGTATAATGTAACATGATCAACATCGTCATACACTACTCGCTAATCGAAATCACTTATTAAACTGCCAAAAAAGAATATGAAAATACTATTCGCACTGTCAAGTTCCTCTTGTGTTGGTGTGAACATTATACTGTATGTCAGGCTTTGCTGTTGAGGTAACACTTATTGCATTTGTAGAATTGCGTGTTAAATAATTACTTAAGCTCAACATTTATTTACAAAGTCTAGCCTGTGTTAGAATTTGAAATTTAAAATTATGAGAAATCAAATGAATTCAATTGGTCACTGACCATTGTGCGCAAACAGCCTAACCAAGATGTGCCTATTTGAAACATTTATTCATGAGTGACTGATAGGAAACTTTATTTTATAAAGTCAAATACGTTTTGCTACACGTTAAATACTGATATATTTGTAATAATTACCCTGTCCTATAGCAGTTCACTGTGCAGGTTTATTGTGACACACTGAATGCCAAGTAGTTTGCTTTAAGGAGCAATGTTAATCATATTTCACATAAGGTCAAATGTGGCATGGCTTGTAAGGGGAAATGAATGCCTTGTAGGCTATTACTCTGCAAATGTACAAAGCATTCCAGAGTTTTGGAACATTTATAGGCTAAATGAACAATCATGATGGGATAGATTTGTGTGCAGTGAGCCAGACAGTGGCGCTATCACACTGTGGTTTACAGGTTGGGCATGACTTCTTTACTGTATGGCCCACATAACTGCTTATTTGGGAGACAAGAACCCAAAGTGTGTTAGATTGCCGAAGTTGGATTACCAACCAAACAAAGTGGACAGCTGCCCCAAGGCCCCAGGTCAGATTCCCAGGGTGCAATTGGGGGCCAGCACCTCCTTTTTGCCTCAGGGCCCTCCGTTTTTCTGGCTATGCACAGTGGTCAGACCACAGTCAGTCCTATTGCATCACTATTTAGACAAACTGGGAAAAAATTCCAATTGCCACTTTAAGATGATTTGACATCATGGAACAATATTACACATAGAAGTATACGGAAGGGACACAATTTGCTTCTCTAAATTTTAAATATAGAATTATAAAAACAAATTTGATCAATGTGTAGGCCTGAATACATGAAGCACAAGAGAAAAAAACGTCTATACGATATTATATCATTAATATTATTATAATTGGTATAATACAATGACTGTAAAACAATTAGTATAGTGAATTAAATGGCTTGACAAGCTCATTCATTAAGTCTGTAATATATATATATATATATATATGTTTTTATTATAATGTTATAAAATAGTTATATGTCTCTCTGATACAATCACAACGTTACCGTTATATATCCCTGGGCTGGCTCTGGTCAGTTTGGTGAAGTCGTCCAACATGACGTCGGCGAGAAGAGAGCCTGTGATTGGTCAGTCCGTATCAGGAAGTGATGAGCTGACTGTTGACAGCTCTCTTGCAAAGTAAGATGGTGTAACATTGTTATCTAATGAAATAATGGTGAGGCTGTGATCCCTACGGCAGTTTGCTGCGCTCCGAACTTGTCTCGACCGCTGTAACGTTGTGGGTGAAAGGTATTGTTTGCCACATTAAGTGAATTATATTAACGTTACGCTTTGTGTTGAGCATGCCTATATTCTAGCTTAGCTCACTAACTAGCTTAACAATAGCTTAGTTAGCTAGTTCACTGTAAATATTCTACCATATGGATACGTCACCATTCATCCGCTTAACAGTCATGTATGTCGGTGGAGGTCTTGTTGCTAACGTTGATCAACATAGACTAACTAGGCTTGCTAGCTTAATTTACAGTACGGCTGCTTAATTTACGTAACGTTAGCGTTTAACTGTAAATCTAACGTTATGGTATGTCGCTAAGTTACAGCTGGCTAACGGTAACCTCAGATCACGTGAATCCCTTTTGTGCTGATTTACACTTGCCGTTAGCATGACTTGAGAGTTTCTCAGATTGTAACATACATTTCGGTAGCACTTCAATTTGATATAACAGTGACGTTACCGTTAGACTTAGAAATAGCTGCAACTTAAATTTGGCGAAGGCATGTCACTAAAACAATATTACAAGTTGAAAATTAAAAGAAATCTGGGCGGACCGATGAATTGTATGTGTGCCGAATTATAGACTGACTCTTATTTATGGATTTGTTTTTAACATCAATTGAATTGCCTTTTTTCAATTGAGTTTGGCCTGGACTTCAGGTTGATTAATGATTGTATGCCTGTGGAATGTGAAATCAGCCTTTAGCCTGGACTGGTGTCCCCTGTCTTTTACTGGCGTGAAGTCAGCAAACATTTGATGCACCTACATTTCGGTGTCATTGTTTATGAGCCTACATCAGTTTCACATAACGGGCTTGCCTTAAGGATTTAAATGACATTTCCTTACCACTCACTTGAGATGTAAGCCACATTAGGTCACATCAGGATGGTAAACTTGGTTCAGCTGTTTAACATGAAAGAACATGTCCTGATGCAATGATATTTTCAGTTCATAGAGCAATAACCTGGCTGAGTTACTAATCTGTAATATTTTAAGAACATCTACTGTAGCTTTAAGATAGATGTTCTCAATTACCCCCCCCCCCCCCCCCCCCCCCAGCCAAGGACCCCTTACGAAATTGAGAATTAATATATGGGGGACTAGGGCTGGACGATTTATCGAAAATGTATCGACATGGAAATTCTGAAGCTGTTATCGACGTATTTTTCCCATGACAATAATTTCGATAATTTATTCCTGTTGATACTGGCCTACTTTCTCCTTAAAACATTTACCATGTGTGTAGTCACATGACTTCACCCGGACCAGTCAGCTGCAAGGAAAGCATAAGGGAGGATAACTCAAACACTGAATCCAAGTCAACTGAGCAACTTATGCCAAAAAATAAACATTTTGGCTTCAGGAAAGATGATTTAGAACAACGTTAATATTTATCGTTATCGAGGTAAAATGTGCAGTTATTCATGATTTTGATTTTAGGTCATATTCGTGCAGCGCTACGGGGGACCTCCTCATGTATGTCTCTTGAAATAATTTGACATAGCCTATTTTTTTTTACACTTCTATAGTCTTAGTTATGTGACAGAACATCACAAGGGTAAATGTATTAGAAATATATTAGCAATGCATTTAACACATATTGCAGATTCTAAAAGTTACGTTTTTTTTTTAGATTACAACGTAATCTTTAAACTATTCCAGATTGTAAAATGAATGAATCTGAATCACTGCTCTAAGCTGCTGCATTAGAAACATTTTTTGAAATAGCCGTGTGACATGATCTGTGTTGCACCACCTCAGACGTGGCCCTTCAACCATCACAGAAATGACTTCTAGGAAGCTGAACTTGAGAGCATCTGCACGGCTCATGGCCTGGATTACTGCACAGGCTCTCGTCCAAATTCTTCGTGCGTCTGTGTATCCTGTTTTCTAAAACTCCTAAATCATATAACAATAAAGCAATAAAGAGCAGTTAAAAACAATTAATATTATTCCATTATATTCAGTGGAGGATCACTGCCGCACTTTGTTATGTCTTCCTCTTGTTTAGATTCCTCTTGTCTCGTGTCCTTGGCCGAGGGAGCAGAAAGTAAAGTAGGTTAGAGGTGAACAGCTTTACTCCTGGCTTGTTAAGGAAAAGCCCATCTGCCTTAAAAAGATGTCTGCGGTCCCAGAAAAAGTTGAAATGATCAATGAAATGCAGTGAATGCACGGTACATGCAGTTGAAAGCCATGTGTTCAGTGCCAACAGTCTGCTGAATCTCTCAACTCCTCTTCTGCTGACTGGTGGTAGAGGGCCACTGATAAACACCTCAGCATTCAGAGAGCTGACTGTGTTCAGCAGATCCATAAAATATCGCTATATATATGCATGTACTTTTGATTGAAAAAAAACCCGACCCAAATCGGTGCAGGCAACACGGAGAAGCTGCAGCTACGTGTATGAGCTTCCACTCAGCTAAAACGACAGTTGTCAGGGCAGATTTTAGAGTGCCTTTGTGCCTCTTAACAGACACAAAATGCAATTAAAATGTCTGTGCAACATGAACGGGGCCCTTACGTGACAACAAGATGCGTTTTCAACTCAGACATTGTTTTAATTCACCTACCCTGTCTCGATGCTGTTAGCTGCTAGCTGCCGTCCGTGATAAGTTTGTTCAGCCAAAATATCACACAGCAGTTCCGTGTGTATTTGTAGCTCATCCATATTGTGTGTGATCGATCTGGTGTTGGTGAGTAGGAGGCTTATTATTTGCATTTTGTGTCTAGTCTGTAAACAGTTACAGGCGAGAGGTATTCAATCACAAAACCCAGCAGGACTTAAAAAGTACCTGCTATGCAGCCACGCCAGAAACCTTCTGACATCAACCTGAGCATATAGCTCTACCCACTTTCGCCACCACTTAACAGTTGACCCCACGGATTCTCGAAGTAGAACCAATGGGATAAACCTCATCAGAGGGAAACGTAGAATTCTCCCACCAAAGTAATGACCCCAAAAACCTACCAAATTTGCCATCCAAGTTCAGTTTCCCAGAACAAAAAGTTCAAACTGCCAAATTAAAGCAAAAATACAAGTCATATTGTTCACTGAATGGAAGATTATGAACTGGCACATGGTTCAGGCAGAAGGAGGGAGAATACACAAAAGGGTGGAGGTAAAAAATTTAATTATGTGGCCGGGTTGGCTCAGTGGGTAGAGCAGTACTGAGAGGTTTATGCCTCGACGCAGAGGTCCAGGGTTCGAATCTGACCTGTGACGACTTCCTACATGTCTTCCCCCTCTCTCTCCCCTTTCTCACCTAGCTGTCCTGTCAAAATTAAGCCCCAAAAAATAATCTTAAAAAAGAAAATATTATATATAATATATTTATAAAAAAAAGACTAATTAAAGAGATGTAAACAATCAGTAACATCAGTGGTGTATACAAGTGCCAGGTTTAGTAGAAGTAGTGTAGTGTGAGTATGAAGAGGTTGCATGCTAAAAGAAGATGAGAGAGAGAGAGAGAGAGAGAGAGAGAGAGAGAGAGGAGAGAGAGAGAGAGAGAGAGAGAGAGAGAGAGAGAGAGAGAGAGAGAGAGAGAGAGAGAGAGAGAGAGAGAGAGAGAGAGAGAGAGAGAGACTTGCCCACTCGTCAGCCCAGGTGAGCCGGCCCCCCAGCTGCAAGGGGAGGAGTTACATTTGACTCGAGCTTCATAAATAATTGATGTCCCTTGTTGTCAGTTTACTTGCAGCCTGGCTGTCTGAGATGGACGGTGGAGAGGAGGTGCGAGTGGAAGCTGTCCCATACTGCTGTTCCACCTGCGACGGAGGGGAGGTCGCCGGACGTAGCCTGGCTCGACGCAACAGGAAAACCCGCAGCCTGAGCACCTCCTCAGCCAGCAGCTCCTCTGACTTCAGGTGGGTGTTGAACAGGGAACATGACTCCTTAAGGTGGTGACAAGCCTGCTGTTATGTTTGGAGCCATAGGTCACAAGACGACATGCTGCAAGATATGAGGAAATATCTTATTGCGAATATTTTGAATGACATTGCAATTGCGATATGATTCACGACATTAGAAGGGAATGATCATTTTTCATTATTCTCACGTTCATTGAAAAATATTAAAATGTAAACGATTACAGTGTGACTTTTGTGAGGATCTGAGGAACAAAGATGTTTTTCTTTAGTCTGTAGGATGTGAATTGTAGGCTGGGACGTCTCTGCATCACCATCAGTTTGGTTTGACAAATATGCATTCCCATCAGCTCCTTCAACTTGTGCATGTGTCTACCAAGATCTAATAACGCTGGTGATTGGCTGTCTGACGTTACACATCGTAGAGGCAGGCTGGAAAAACTCTACGTTACGCGCAGAGACGGTCTAATGTAGTAGGCCTATGAGCTGAAAAGTAAATAAAAAGATTTGTGTAATGTTGCAATTTCTTTTTGTTTTATAAAAATTGGTCTTGGAAAAAAAGTAGCGTTTGGGAACCGGTATCGAAGTCACGGTAATGGTATTGAATATTTTTGAACGATACCCATCCCTATTCTGTGCTGGCCTGGTGTATCCGGTACCTTCTACTCGACCTCAACAGGGAGAAAAGGCTATTACCTGGTTGGTTTAGATCTTTTTTATGTTACGATTATTTTTTGGGCTTTTCTGCCTTTAATTTTGACAGGACAGCTAGGTGAGAAAGGGGGAAGACACGCAGGAAATCGTCACAGGTCGGATTCGAACCCTGGACCTCTGCCTCGAGGCATAAACCTCTTAGTATATGTGCGCCTGCTCTACCACTGATCCAACCCGGCCACTAGTTTTGGATCTTTAATGATTCTCCTTGCCTTTTTCTTGCAGCGCGTGGTGTAAAAATCCTTTCGGCGGGGGGCAAGGCACCGCTTACTGTATGTTCAGCCGATCACACCACTCTCTGCGGGGCCTTGCGGTGCTGTTTCCGTACCAGGTAGTGACGCTCCTAATGATGCAGGAGTAGAAATTCCTTAGTAGTTAAGGGGATACCTGAAATTTCCCCAGGCGTCTGAGGTAAAACAGACTCAGCCTTGCCTTTCTCACCACTGAGTCAGTGTGCCGCGCCCAGGTCAGACCCTCGGCGATGTGGACACCAAGATACTTAAAGGTGTCCACCCTCTCTACCGTGGACCCGTTGATATTAAGACTCATTATAAGCAAACACGCCTAGGTTTGCTGCATCTACATTTTGGTGGTGTTGTTGTTAATGGTCCTATAGATAAGCTATGTCCTAAGCTAGGTCCTATAGATAATACATAAGGATGCCAAACTTGGTTCAACTGTTAAACCTGAAAGAACATGTCCAGTTCATAGAGCACATTGCCACAACACAATAACCTGACTGAGTAGACCGCCCTGTGATGTTTAAGAACAGCTGCTGTTGCTCGAAGCTGCGTGAGAAACATTTTTGAAATAGCCTTGTGAAATGATCTGTGTTGCACCACGTCAGATGTGTGTCCCTTCAACCATCACAGAAATGACTTGAAGAAAACCAAACGCTTGATGCCTGAAATGTTTGTTTGCCTTAGATGTAGCAGGAGCTTTGTTTGTATGTCATGGCAACAGTGATGTTGACAAGGACAATTGAAGAGGCGTCGGCCTATGTCCTTAACCCATTCGGACTGTCCCATTATTGATGAGGAAATGTCAGTGTTAAATGTCAAAGATTACACTTGTCCAAGATGTTGAAATACACTCCCACAGATACAGTTGTATTGAGTTTATCCTAATTTGGCAATACAACTTCTAATTTATGACATTTGACATGACTGTTTAGGAATGGGAATAGGAAGGTGATGAATTGAAGAATGCTACAGTTACTTGGTGATTAAAGGTCAGTGACTCATACAAACCAAACCATGATGAAAGGGGGTTCCTTTGGCTGAAAGGTGCTTAGGATCTGAATCTGGTTTGGTTAAAAGCCTAAAATAAAGTCAGCGGTTAAGACAAAGACAAAGGCTTCTCTCAACCTTCTTTGATCATCACCAAACAAAAAAAGAAAACTGAAGGGTGATTATAATAATAATAATAACTTTTGTTTATATAGTGCCTTTCATGAAACCCAATGACACTTTACAGAATTCCTGTGGTTAGTGGCCGGTTAGCTCAGTTGGTAGAGCAGGCGCACATAAGCAGAGGTTTATTCCTCAACGCAGAAGGTCAAGGGTTTGAAACCTGTGACGGTTTTCCTTCATGTCTTCCCCCCTCTCTCTCCCCTCGTATCTCTCTCTCTCTCTTGTATCTCAGCTTTCGTATTTCCTATCCAATAAAGGCAGAAATGACCCTTCACTACATTTCAGCATTTATATAGACTGTCCATTCATATATATTGCGTTATAACTGATAAACACCAATAACTAGATAAAAATTTGCACAATTTTTTTTTATAGTTATGTTTGACTCTTCACTACATCTCAGCACTGTTATAGACTGTTTATTCATGTATATTGTATATTCGTGTGTGTATTGTGTGATGACATATTACCGTATCACTTTATGTAGCCTATTGTATTCTGTATTCCTGTATTGTATTGAATGTGAAACTGTATGTTGTCCTGCACACCTATGCTTTTCTTGGCCAGGTCGCCGTTGTAAATGAGAACCTGTTCTCAACGGCCTACCTGGTTAAATAAAGGTCAAATAAAAAAAAATAAAACGCAACGTCAGTTACTTATGACATGCTATACAGCTGTATCTGTCGTGGATGTGTAGCATTTAGCCAGTGAAACATTTACAAAGGTTACAAAGTGGCATAGATGTAAATAGCTGTTTTTGTGAATTACATCCTGAAACATTTTATTTTGGTCTTGTAAATTGACATATAAGCTGTGGAAAGATATTAATAATGTTACAGTTGACAACATGCTTGTTACTAAAGAATTTATTGTATTTGGTTGCTATGATTATGGTGACAAGGACGTTAATGCATTTTTCCTTATTAATTAATTTCACTTCTCACCAAATTCCACTTCCACTTTCACAATGTAAATTTACAGACAAAAAAACCTAAAATAGGGTGCATTTAAGGGATCGCAAGATCCTCCGTGATGGTGGAGGGGCGTAATGAAAAGCACCCAGCGTGTGCTAGGATTTTTCCACTGTTCAGAAAGCATTGTCGTCTGTGGTCCAGAATAGATAAAGATATCTGATGTGTTTAATGTTAATGGTTATTAGAACTCTTGGGCTTTTTTTCATC
Source organism: Gymnocephalus cernua (assembly GCA_023631565.1). NCBI lineage: Eukaryota > Metazoa > Chordata > Actinopteri > Perciformes > Percidae > Gymnocephalus > Gymnocephalus cernua. The sequence continues at coordinate 20,014,516 of CM042433.1, forward strand.
ATTTACTGATACAGTGTACTGCAGGTAGGATTGATAGAAGTGTTTGTTTTTCAAACATTTCCCAATGCATCATTCCCTTTTGCCAAAAATTGTGATAAGTCTTCTTGACACACCAAAGGTCACAGAGTATATTTAGCACGTGTTCATGTTTTATAATACATTAGACAGAGTCGGGGTTTGTCACTGGGTGACCACAAAAATGACTCAGAGTGTATGAAATATAGCATATCTGCTGATGATGAATTCAATTGTGGAAATCCTTTGGCCCTGATTCTTTCTCTAAATGTCTCAGTCACTGTGGCTTTACTTCTCTTTTTTTCTTTTAAAATAGAGAAATGAAAGTGAAATTCATTTGATTTGAAATTGTGACATTGTCATTTAGAAATGTAGGCATTTTAGAGATGGACCTTTCTCCAGCTCAGCTTACAGTGTCCTGTAAATGATGAGAATGTAACACTTATCTCACATATCACAAGTGAAACCAAATTAAACTTGTATTTGTTCTTTTTTTCTTTTTTTTAAAAATAGCCGGCAAAGCCACTGTGTTTTTCTTTAACAAATTGTATAGGTGATCATTTGCGTACTTGACTGGCAGCGTCGGCTTCTTAAACCTGAATGTTTGCCTTTCTTATCTTCTCTTTTAGGAGGCCACAGTCGCTTCATGGACCAAGCCCTGTGACCACATTCGGCCCAAAGGCATGCATGCTTCAGAATCCACATACAGTTATGTAAGTCGAACAAGGCAAATGGCTTCTGCATTATAAGGAGTGTTTGTACCCTGTTTTTTTTTTTTACAACTTTGCATAGTTGTGTCAGTTTAGTCTGTGCAGCACCAAAAACCATGAAAGCCACTTGCTGTTGCTTTTAGATCTTGTTGGGCGAGACTCTGATGCTTGGGGTCAGTTACACTGTTAATATTAAACCTTTCTTTTGACCATTTTACTTAGAACAGTTAGCTGTCAGATGGCGTTTAAGCCTGAACAGCACTTTCACTATATAAAATAGTGAAAAGTCCAAAAAAAAACTTTTAACCATGTTGAAATTTGGCAAAATGTGTAATATTTGAACACTTCTTATTAAAAAGAAAATGTAATACCACATACAACAGCACAAGGCGAGGCCAGTGCAGCTGACTGCCAGCAGACATTGTGAAAAACAACCTGCCTGTCAAGTAATGGTTTAACCATCTTTTCATGTAGCTTATCAACAAGCTTCCTCCCTATTGAAAGCCAGTGGAATGTGTAATTAAGTAGTAAGTAATGTGAAGTAATGTAACATCAAAGCCTGTCAACGGAAAGCCTTTCCACTCCCTATTAAGCCCCATTGTACCGAATTTGATTGCAGTTCCAGCAGAGTTCCACTGGGGGGGATCACAGGCGAGTGCAAAATGAATGGGACTCTGTGGAGCTAGACGGCTAAATTTGTCACTTTCGCCTGATTGTCGTTGAGAAATCTCAGATTTAATTGTAGTTTTTGCAAGTTCAGCATGGATTATAGGTCGAAAGTTGAATGAATGAGTACTTCTGTCCTTTCGATTTCTTACAGGTTGAGTCGTTGTTGCCCATAACACGCTAGCATTCTGCTAATGAATGCTGATTGGTCAGTGAAGGACTGATTACGATCGGAGATCCCGCTTGACGGCATCCGAAGTGGAACCAGAATGTCAGAGTGAATATTTCGGCGTGGTCGTTAAAACATTAGCAAACCTCTTTCTAGCACGTGTATTGAGAGGGAGAGCCTTACCTGTTAGCTGTGTTGTCGATGCCTCGAGAGTAAAAAGGAAGTGACTCAGAGCTTGGCGTAAAGCAGTATTTCTGGTTATATATGTGTATGACGTCATTGACATTTTAAAAGGCTTTTTAGAACCAAAAAGCCACTTTAAAAATCTGACACCCAGCAGTGTGTATTTTCTCAGCCTCCCCTTTCAAATGCAACATTCAAATTACTAAAAAAATGATATCCTGAGAAAAGTGGATTTTGAGTGGTATAGTTCCATAGAGTCCCATTCATTCTGCACTCGCCTGTGAGCGCCCCCTATATGGAACAAGAGTGGAACTGCAACCAGTTCGGAAGCCGGAAGTATCGAGAGTGGAACTTCTTCCCTTATTATAAATGATTTGATAACATCTATAGGGAGGGGTGGAAGGGGGATGGTTGCCACTTAGGGAGGGAGGGAAGTAGTTCAGGATGGGAGGGGGGAAGGGATTAGTATACTGTTCGAATTTGATTTTGTCAAAAGACAGAGGGTGTCGTATGCTGTACCGATTTTTAAAGCCCTCTGAGACAAATTTGTGATATTGGGCTATAATAAGTATGTAATTGAATAAGACAAATAAAATAAAGAAATATTTGCGTTTTGTTGAACTGATCGATTAATTGACTAGCAATATAAACCCTACCTTTTTATAAAGCTCCTAACACTTAGTTTTTGTTCAGACTGTGTAAAAGAGGCGTCGGTTCGTTCTGTAGATGGAATGCCATGCACCTAGCAATATAACATATTTTTTTCTTTTATAATGCAATACAGTATGCCAACACAGATGACTCCAGAATCATATCAGTTTTCAGTATTCTGACATATTATCATCAGAAGCTGAACACTTTCCAAAGGTGCGTGGGTATTTAATTGGTGCAGAGCTATTGCATTTGGATTGGACAATAGATAGAAGGTGTTCATGTTAATGTGTCCACCTGCTGAAACTGTTGCATTAATCTACCTAATGAGTCAGTCTGCAGAGTGATGAAAGACTCTTCGTGTTTTCTGTCAGAGCCTCGTCAGACTGTTGGCCTCTTGACTCCCTCAGTTACGTATTTTGTTTTGGGCAGCAGTAATTAAAGGATTAGCTTCCTCAAAGCTGCTAGACGGGTTAAAAGTAGCAACACCAGGCTATCTTTATTCCAAAATAAAACAGGTTAGGCTGCAGTACTTTTACTTTTACTGCTGTACTTTTTAAATACCTAGTTCCTCAGAGAAATACTGTGCAAATGTAAAGTAGTCCCAGTTTAGACAATCCAAACTGAAAATGGACCGCTTCTTTCATTCCCTGTGGAAGGGTGTGGTTGTGATACTGCTCAAGCTAGACTGGCACAGTTTTTTTTTTTTGTTGTTGTTTGGTATTGCTTTTAAAATGAATTGTTGGAGAGCATTTGTTGTTCAACTACAGAGAGAATCACCCTTCCCAAAAATCTGTCGCCATGAACACACCTTGAAATGAAACATGGCAATGATCTATGGAGGCATTTTAGAGACAGCCTTGTCAGAACACTCTGTTCCACATTCTTTTTTTATGTGATGTTCTTTATAAACAAACTCTGAGACTGTTGCAGACGACACACAGATAACACGTACACCATTGGCTGTACACTGCATGCTAACATTACATCATGCCCATGTGTGCCTATTTGTCCTAAAATGAATCATGGTCAAGCCCGATGGGCGCCTGGGTGGCTCACCTGGTGGAGCGGGCGCCCATGCATAGAGGCTTACTCCTCGACGCAGCGGCCGCGGGTTCGACTCCGCCCTGCGGCCCTTTGCTGCATGCCGTTCTCCCGCTCTCTCCCCCTTTCACGTCAAGTTAACTTATTATATACTTTCTGTTTAGTTAGTAAAGTTGTTACTTCGCCACCAACTTAATTATCAAAGTGTCACCATGCAAAAGAAACTCCGGCCGTGGCTTCCACATTGATGCACCCATTAAATTATAAATGCAAATCTGTCTCAATCAAAAGCATATGCAGATGTTGATTTGTCTTTGTAATCTAACCCAGTGAATAGTCTGTAGTAGTATAACGGTATCTGCTGTACAGTATTTTGCCTACCTGTGTAAATAATCACTGCCATGGCAGTGTGTGAGATGAAATTGCTTTTGACAGTCAAAAGCAACTTAACAGATTGGTGAGCAGTGAACTGGTTATGCTTTAATTATGATGGTGACTGTAGTGGAACATTAGGAAGATCAAGCACTTCCTGTTGTACTCCGATAGCACATAATTACATAATTTACCCCCGTAGCCCTGTTGATATATTTCGCCCTGCACTTCCTCTTCCTGCAGGTCGTCAGGCCGCATTGTCTCTTCTTGTCATAAAATGAAAAAGGAATTTCTCTGGCTTTACATAAAAACACATACACTTTATTTATTATTTAAGGGGGATGTTTTGACATGGTTTCCTTTAATTAACTAGAGAATATCCAGCTGTTTTTTTTTTTGTTGTTAAATAAGTAGGAATGTAAACCACAAAGTTATTCATTCATCGAATACAGTAATACAGTGTGTGTTTTCCACGTAGCATCTATCATTCTTTGTTATTTTAGGTAATTAAAGTGATTGCATAATTCTTTAAATAAAGAAGAATACTTGTGGTACAAAAGATGGCTGATAATACCATCTTTACAGTGGATATACTAGTTTCAGGAACAGCATGTGTTTCGGTAAATCACACCTGTCCAGTAAGGAAAGCCCTTCCCTGAAATGGGTGGGTTGAGCAGGGCAGAGTGGGCTGGGCTGAGGTGAAGTCAACTTTAAGATGAGTGAGAGCTGTAATTCAGCAGCAGAATGCACCAGGAAGGTTTAGCGTTAAGTCCTCATTGGGACAAATATAGCCACAGAGGATCCAGCTCGAGGGGTTGTTAGCTGATCCTGGAGCCCGACCACAGCGCATGGAGAGAGAGAGAGAGAGAGACTCTCCCACCGCCTCGCTCAGTCTCTCAAAGACAGCCGGTGGCTGACTCACAGCTCGACTGCAAGAAGTGAACTGACTCAGTTGCTCCAGCTGCTCTACAATGTGTTGCAATCGAGGAAGTTGTTAGAGGTGAAATGAGCTGTTCTGTCAGTGTGGGCCATTGGAACAGTGCCTCGTTCTCCAGCTGAGTCAACCCGAAGCAGCATCCTTGTTACAGCTTATGTTTACAGCCATGAAGTTCAACCAGTGCGTACTGCAGGACACTCCCGGGAGTCACAACGAGAACAAAGTGTGGAAATGGTGAGAGCGTCTTCCCTGTCTCTTTCTCAACAGAGAGAATATGTTTGATTGGTTGAAATATTAACCGGCACCACCAGGTAGTGCGTGGAATATTGCCAACCCACCGGATCGGAGAGGTTCACTGCAGCTAGCTAATAGTAATATTAAACTAATGTCCTGCTTTAAAAGTAAAGAATTATTATTGGCTTTTTTGACGTTGGCTCGGCTTGAATAAAAAAAAAAAAAGAATGAAAAATGTATATTTGTCCTGAGTGTTCAGGGTTGGAACGATATCAAGGTTTAGTTGTAACACTTGAGAAGTGGCAGTGTTTGCGTGTTATCACAGGCTGGCTGTTGTAACAGCATGGCTCTGTGGTTTGGGCAGAGCGGGCTCGTTGAATGAAAGGGGGGGGGGGGGAGGTCAGTGTGTGGATGCTTTGAGGTGGTCAGAGGAGAAACTGTCCCTGAATAGATCACAGCTCGTCGCCGCTTCAAATGCAAATGAAGTTTTGCTTTGTGTCCTGAGTTTGTATTTGAAACCTGCACAGTTTCCGTTTTGTACGTGTCCATGGTCGGTTTAATCAGGTTCACTTCATTTAGGATGTGTGTTTCATTGTATTTGGATGTTTGCCTCCAGCTGTGGCACCTTTGTAATAAAATGTAAATGTCAAAGGGGATTAACACAATAACATTTGTACAGTGCCTTGTGCATAATCTGTGGCAATTTTAAGGCTTTAGTCAGTGCCTTTGCTTCGTTATGTTGTTTTGGTGTTTTTCATAGAACAGGAACAGGATATGTTCTGATGATTCTGCTTTCTCATGCTGTTTGTTTGGACAGAAGAGATTTGTATTTGTGTGTTTTTGAATCACTGGTCTCAAACTATATAGTTATATGTTTCTTTCAAGCACTGACGTGTTCTCCTTGCAGGGGCCTTAGGTGGGGACAACCTGCAGGGTTGATTGTATTACTGAGAATGGTGCCTGATAATTTTAATATTTACAGTAGGTAGTACTGTAGGTAGTATTAATAGTAGGCCACGTGCGGCCGGTGTTGACACACTGCTGAAATCTCTTTGGCCGAGAAGAGATATCAGAACCAAACAAGAAAACTTGTTAATCAGCATTAGAAGCCTAATGGGAGGCTATCAGCTGTAAAAAACCAACATGTCATGAATGCAGCGTTGAGCGCATTGCTTTTCATATTGTGTAAAAGTATTGCATGACCAGAGGGGAACAAGTGTGGAGTGTGTTTTCTGATGTAATTAAATTGTTAGTTTTTTTTTGGAACCGTCTCCTCATTCTCTCATTTAGTCTCAGTGATGTCTGTTTGAAACTAGGCTTGAATCCGCCGTTCTCGCAATGTGAGTGGTGTAAATGTCGCTGTGTGATACCAATGCTAATTTGCAAACCATTTGAAGCAGAGCTAATGGTTGTCAAGTTTGGGTATGTGGGCAGCCTGTGTCGGTGTAACCCTGCCTAACAAGAACTAACACTTTGACTCAGTAACTGCCTAATATGTATGACAGAGCTGTAACTAATGATAGCCGGCATCATCAGACTTCAGTGTTGTTCAATAATCCTCGACTAGGATCCCTCGGCTATTTCCAGTTTCGACATTTACCCATTTCCCATATGGTTTTCATTAGTTCCAGCCCCAGGGGAGTTTAGATTGTCATGCCTCCTGTTTTAGTTATTTGCATGTCGTGTTTTTTCCCCTTTGGGTTCATCCTCACAACTCGTGGCTCTTCCCCTGCCATCTCCGAATGCACTTTGGTTTTAAGAGTGGAGGTTTAGAGATATTTTGTCTATTATTTTCCCCCTTATAAAACACCACTCCCACAGTTTTATCTTGCCCTTTTATCTTTTTCTAAACATTTTACATTGTGCCGATAATGTCCCTGACTTTCTGTGAGGGGTTAAGATGAGGTGAAGGCCCTGCAGATGACACGGGGGTGGGGTGGGGTGGGGGGGGGGTCAGCAGTATGTGGCCACAGAGCTGGACTTTAAGATGGCGACTCTAATTGGATAGGTTCTAAGCAGCCCTGGTTATGATTAACAGTAGGTTGTTTGTTAACAGATCTTACATAAGCCCCAATCTGAGGCTCAGGTCTCCGCTCGTGTAACGGGGGGAATCCTTATCAAGTGACCGCTGCGTCTGTTTTTCCCCTCCCTGAGATGAAAGTTGTGTTTGTGTGGCTTCAGGCACATTCAGGACCCCGCCAGCCAGAGACTGACATGGAACAAGCCACCAAAAAGTGTCCTCGTCATCAAGAAGATACAAGATGCCAGTCTGCTTCAGCCTTTCAAAGAGCTCTGCATGTTCCTCACCGAGGTATGACCACATGTTCCCTGACACGCCTGACTGTGAGGCGGCCTTTAACAGTGGACGGAATTGGCAGTGTTTGCGGGTGGGAAGTTGTTGAGGGATCAATGTGTGTGATGCCGTCTTTCATTCAAAGTCCTTGCTGTCAGTTGCTAATCTTTTGTGTGTTTTGTGTTTTTTTTTTTGTTTGTGTTTTTTTTATGTGTGTGTGTGTGTGTGTGTGCATGTGCGTGTGTTGAAGGTGAAAGACATGATTGTTTATGTGGAAAAGAAAGTTCTGGAGGACCCAGCCATTTCAGACGATGAAAACTTTGGAGCCATTACTAAGAAATTCTGCACTTTCAGAGACGGTATGAAAACCAGTCATTGTATGGACACTATACTATATATATATATATATATATATATATATATATATATATATATATATATATATATATATATATATATATATATATATATATAGATATATATATATATATATATATATATATATATATATATAGATATATATATATATAGATATATATATTTATATATATATAGATATATAGATATATAACAGTCAGGATCTTAGTTGAGATATTTAACAGGTTTTTTGTATTTCTCAGATCTTGATGACATCTCCAATCGCGTAGACTTCATCATCTGTCTTGGCGGAGATGGAACTTTGCTGTATGCTTCTTCGCTCTTCCAGGTATTCAGCAGTTTTGTATTGGCCACTATTTCAGATGTAATCTTAGTCTTTAGACAAAAATGCTTATTAGTTTTAGTCACATTTTGGTCATTTTTATCCGTCATAGTCAACGACAACCAAATTGTTTCCCTCTTTAAACCAGTGTTAATTTTGTCAACTTTTTTTTTTAAATTAAGTCTTTAGATGTCCTCGTTAGTTTTTATCATATTTAGTTTATCCTCATCAGATTATATTCAACATTTTCGTTAATATAATCTCCCCTCAACCAATTATTTTGTCATTTTAGTCAAACTTGTTTCACTGAAAGATTATCTGATGAAAAACGCTGGTTAAATGATTTAGAATGCAGCTTTGCAGTTACTCGGAGTCCTCCTGACTGTGCTCATTAGTGATGCGCGTGCCAGTCACACCCACCCGGCCCACTGTGAGAGCCAATGATACACCGTCCAACATGCAAACGTATACGTTAATCAACCACAACACTTCCTACTGTCACTTTAAAAATAGCCGTTGTGGGGCGGCCTCTAGCTCGCCCAGTGAGAGCGTTCGCCCCGTGTTGGCCGAGTCCTGCAGCGGCGCAGGGTTCGAGTCCGACCTGCTGCCCTTTGCTGCCTGTCATCCCCCATCTCTCTCCCCCTTTCGTGTCTATCCACTTTCAAATAGAGGGAAAAGCCCCAAAAAAATAATCTTTTAAAAAAAAAATAATAATATAGCTGTTGTGTGCTTTCACATTTACTGGTATAACAGGTATAACTGGTCTTCTCCTTTCTTTTCTAGGAGAGTGTTCCCCCAGTTATGGCCTTCCACCTGGGCTCCCTGGGTTTCCTGACACCCTTCAAATTTGACACCTACCAGTCTCAGGTCACCCAAATTATTGAAGGTACTGTATTGTAAGTTCTCTAACATGTCTGCCAGCCTCTGTCTTTCTGCAGCGTAAACGCCCTTGTTTTGTTTGCAAAGCATGTGTTGTGCTCCAGTTTCTATAAACACATAGACACTTCATATATCTGTATATGTATTGTATATAGGAAATGCTGCCATTGTCCTGCGAAGCCGCTTGAAAGTTCGGGTGCTTAAAGAGAACTGGGAGAAGAAGGCCAGAGTGGATGAAAAGGGCATCATCCTGACTAATGGGGACAACGAAAGCAGCCGGAAAGCCATGCAATATCAGGTAATATCTGCAGCTTACGCCGGTTCGCGCGTCATTTCACTCTACTATCGCACAAAACGGACAGATCGCTTGCCGCCTACGTCCACCTGTTAAGAATATGAAAATAATGATCGCAGCAAAAAATAACACTGTTGCTGCAACTGAGGAAAGAGAGGAGGCAGAAAATACTTATTGTGTAAATTCATGAGCTGTAATATTTCTTTTACCACTCAGTGCACTCTCAATGCCAACCGTTTTTATCGCTAACGTGACAGCTGCACGTTCTGCAGCTCTTACACTTTAAACTAGATTCAAGATGTATTGATGCAGCACATTTAAACATCATACTCAAGAATTAGGTCTGACACTGTCCCATAATGAAATGCACGTAGAAATCGCTTTTAGTTTTTGGCCAAATCAAAGTGGATTGAATTTTATGGATTGATTATTATCTGTGATAATAGGCTACCAATAGACTAATACATGTTCTAATCGGTGTTCTATTAGCTGCAGTACGTGGAGTGTAAAACGGACTTCCACAAATCAGGACCAAGCATAAAAGCATAATCCAAAGCGGTAACCTTTGAAGGAAGTAAACATCATACCGATTGATAATATAGTGAACTATTAATGTATGATTTATATAAGCTTGCTTTAGAGCCAGTGTGGGCCAATATCCAGAGAACACTACCGTCATATTCTGTAGTTCAGCGAGAGCACCAACAACCTTGCAAATAACAGATTTTCTGCACCACTGATGGAGGTTTCTGTGACAAAAAAAAACCAAACTATTAACGATGGCTGCATTCCACTCAGGAGAGGCCCTGGTGTTGCGCGTGCTGACTCACTGAAGTAGCTCACTGGGACACTTGATGGAATTGAGCCATCGTTAAGGTTATCAATTTCAGCTGTGCTTTTCCTACTATGACAAGTCAAAATGTCTGCTGTGAAAAACGGTCCATTGCACTGTTGCTCTGTTCGGTGGCACAACTAATGTACACGTTACGGCTGACCAAGTTTGCAATAATAAACTCTAAACATTAAATGGAGAGCCACCTTTTGTAACATTGAAAACTACCTGGCTAACCCACTAATCTCGCTCAGCCGTGCGATGTCCTTAATCACTCACCTTTCTTCAGCCTGATGCCTGTGGGATTTGAACCTGTTTTTAAAGAACTACAGAAGTAAACGGTGCCATAAGCTCCAGAACAACAAAAGTCGCTCTGACTGCAGGTATGAGGTTAACAGTCGTTGACAGGAGTTTTTACTAACACAAATCCCGCGATGAGGGTGTGTGTCAGACGACTGCTGACCAGGCGTTAGTGACATCATGTCAGTGCAGTGGGTTTATGACAAACGTGTTTACCACGTGACGGTGTGTTTCAGGTACTGAACGAGGTGGTGGTGGACAGAGGGCCATCCTCCTATCTCTCCAATGTCGACCTCTTCCTGGATGGACACCTCATTACCACAGTGCAGGGAGACGGTGAGTGGGCCGATCATCCGTCTCGATGTTCAGCGCTCTCTGGGAAAATGTAAACGCTTACATGGGGGGGTCAGTGTTTGCACTCCACCGCCATCATTTTAACCAGTCCAGAGTCAGAGAGTGCTGGCACATAAATCACATCAGTGTGTTATGCTGCTAAGGCTGCCGAGTATTCCCACTCTCACGACTGAGTGTTACTTAATACCCTGTGAGTAAAACCTGTGTGACCGCCCAAACAAAATAGAGCTAGCACGATAGGATAGGATTAGACATTTATTCAAAACACTATATATATATATATATATATATATATATATATATATATATATATATATATATATATATATATATATATATATATATATATATACATACTTAGGAAAATTGTAGCTTGACATCACAGCAAAATATGTAATGTGTAATTTTCTTTCTTTGGCTCGCTCGTTGCATGATGTTCTGCTGCTTAATGATTACACAGAACATTTCAAATGCAATCAGAACTGCGTGTAACTAATTAACTTGCATGGTGGGTTAATTTGTATATTTACTTGCAAGTACATACTTACTATATTTTTTTCAAAGAATGTGTCATAGAAGTATCATTTATGCCTTGCAACTACAGCGTCCACTGTTCACGTCCTGTTGGAATGTTGACGCATAATATGTCTGTCTAAATTAGTGCTGAAACAATTCTATTCGATTAATTGCAGTAAAATTTGAGTGCACTTGATATTCAATCCATTGTTTAAGTCATGTATCAAGCAAAAACGCCAAATGTTTTCTGGTTCCAGCTTTCTCCAGTTTGAGGATTTGCTGCTTTCCTCTGTTTCATATAATTTTCTCACTTTTCTGACATGTTATAGATGAAACAATTAGACTATTAATCAAAATGATCACGAAAATAATTGTTAGTTGCAGCCCTAGTTTAAATATTCCTCATATCTTTCTGCTAGGGCTAGTGTGTCAGATGACTTGCAGTGACTCCTTAAGTGCCTTTAGGAGAATGATCGGCTGTCACCTACTGAGGTACAGTATTAATGTCTTAGAGGTGATGTTGTGCCTTAACTCGCTGTGTGCGCGTGTCTTTGTGTCCCCTCAGGTGTGATAGTATCTACACCTACAGGAAGTACAGCGTATGCAGTGGCAGCAGGAGCTTCCATGATCCATCCCAACGTCCCAGCCATCATGATCACCCCCATCTGCCCACACTCGCTCTCCTTCAGACCCATCGTGGTGCCTGCCGGGGTGGAGCTCAAGGTATTGGTAGTGTTTGGGTCAGTCGAGAAAGATGGTTTGGTTTGACATCAGAAGTCGAGGCTTTTGCCAAATCTGATGCATATGATATCACATTACCATGCAGTGCTTCTACTACTAGCACATTAACTGAAGTTACATTTTGATAAACATCCTACATATTGGATTTTAATTATTTGATTATTGAATGTGTGTGTTTGTCCAAAGAGAGACAGCCAGGTTTTTTTTTTTTTTTTTTTTTTTTTTTTTTAAAGACCATAGTATGTTAGAGGTGATGAAACTGACTTGTGGAGGAGTTTCAGTAAAAGTTTGTGATTTAAGAATGAGTACATTGAGCATTGAAGGTAAAAAAAACAAACATGATTTCTCTCAACTGTATTAAAAAGAAAAAAGAAAAAAAAAAACCTGTTCTTTCTGTGACTTTTCTGCATTCTTTGCATGTGTTTTTTTTCTTCCAGATAATGCTGTCATGTGACGCCAGAAACACAGCCTGGGTGTCATTTGATGGAAGAAAGAGACAGGAGATCTGTCACGGAGACAGGTCAGTCCACATGCCGAGCTGCTCATTACACGCCAGCCACACGAACAGCGAACACACACAGACAATAAGAGTGACGTTCATAGCAAATGGAGCAAAACAAAGCCCAGAGACTCTGTATGGATAATAACTGTCCCAGCAGCTGCCTCGACACAGACATGCTTTGTTCCATGCGTCTCAGTATGATTAATGGGCTCGAGGCCAAGAGCGTCCTGCGTGCCAGATCCAGGTCCTTACTTTATGTTATTGATAAAGCCAACGATTGAGATAATAACCTTCCTGGTAGTTGAAATACACTGCCAGTCATTTTGAGTCATTTGAGCATTCTTAAACAAATACCCAGTGTTGCTTTAGAAGGAAGTTGCGAAGTTTGCTTTCCTGATTGCAAGGTACTTTTCTTTCTTCATTTGGCCTGCAGCCATTGTGACACAAAACCTTTTCTGATGTTTTTTTTGTTTTTTTCCTTCCCTGTTGCAGTATTACCATCACTACTTCCTGCTTCCCCGTTCCCTCCATCTGTTTCCGGGACCCGGTCAATGACTGGTTCGAGAGCCTGGCCCAGTGTTTACACTGGAACGTGAGGAAGAAGCAGAACTACCTCAGCTCAGAGGACGAGGAGTTCTGAGGCATCTTTTAAAGTCTCAGAAGTCTCAAGGATTCCTTCCTCTTGGTTATAGCTTGACCACGCTCTGTGCCATTTTGTCTTTGACGGATAAAAGACAAAACGGTTTAGGTTTCGGCAAACTCCATTCAAAAACATCTGTCATATTAATGTTGCCCTTCATACGTGTTAACATTGTTCAATAGTAATATTCCAAGTATTGGGCCAAACAGCTCTTTCAGTTAAATGAAATAAGTCATTCAAATAAATAAATGAACCAGTTAATTTACATAACTATGTGAAAGGGAGTCTGTTTAGTTTTTTAGCCAACAGGAGATAGTTGGCTCTAGAGTCTGGTGAGAGGCTGGAAGCATGTTATTGGCTGAAAGGTGAGGAGGCGGAGACTGGTGACAACTCAATGCTTAAATAGTGACAATAAAAAACTGGTAATATGACATAAAGACAGGCTTTAGACCCTGTCTCGTTTGAAAATAAAAATTGTATAATGAAAAAAAAATGAAACTATTAAAAGTAGAAAATTATGAAGTAACATTTCATAAAACTTAGTTTAGTTTTAATAATTCATAAAATTGTTTCACAATTTATTTGACACTTTGAGGTTCCATAGAAAACAAATCTGAATGTTGAGCCTAATCAAACTCACTGATGCTACTCAGAGAACGGGGGTTACACAAGTAACATACCTAAATCTGTATGTCAGAGGCACGCAGCATTAATAATCTGTAGAACAGCCAGAAGATATTATATCATGTTCTAATGTGTATGCACGTTAAAATGGGGGACTTTGAATGGAGTTTGGCCCCACTATTGGTCCAGGACTGTGTGCTTTCCTTCTGTATGCTGTGTAAACCGGCTATTTGAAGTCAAAAAGCAGTTTGTAGAGAAAGTAATCGGAAGGAAAAGGCAAGGCTTGGCATGAACTTGGACTAAAACTCTAAAGGTCAGATGTGGATAGCAGTTATTGCAATACTCTTTTGATGGTCTGTTTGAGCACTTTTTAAGTCTTTAAGACAGATGGCAGGGACACATCTACTACTTTTATAGACAACAAAAGCTAGTTCTTTCAGTAGCGGTAAAGGATCAGTTGGAATTATCTGGACGATTTAAAAAAACAATATCTGTTAAGTCAAACTTTTAATTGTGTTTATCAAATCAGGAAAAAGTGATGTAATGTCATGAATGCATGGCAAATGTCTTACGCAATTGTTAGGTGCACCCTGGGGAAGAGGACATTTACAGTACATCTACTTGGCAATAGTGGCCCAACTATACAGACTGTGCCTTAAACACTGGTATCATTAATGTATAGAAGCGTTATTTCTCAAGGTTTACATCATGGTGATGATGTAATCATACACTTGCACAGATGTGTGATTTGTGCATTTTCATTGTAACCACATGTTGACTGTTGTCTGTGCTGTCTGCAGCCCATGACACTTGACTAACTGAGTTATGTAGAATGTGTCCCACAGTCTCTGTTCTGCAGTCATGTAGTCGGCGCATTGGATGACATGTCAAGAATGCGAAGAAGTGATATTCAAAGAGACCACAGTTCAAATGTCTTCGGTGTCTTGTTTTTTTTAAATGTCGTCTAAGCCATAGCTGAACCCTGTGTAGGTTTTATAGACCAATATCTGTGAGCTTTGAATTTTTCAGACTTGTCAGTTTGCTACAAGTTTGCCACTACACAGTCTCACTGAATGTGGCCTTCCTTGCATAAATGTTCAGATAATAATGTCTAGATGTTATATATATTATGAATTGGTTTAACAAATTGTGTCAGGGTGAAAACATGAATGGTGGTGTACTGAAGTGGACCAACTAAGCTCTAAGAGGCAATCATTCCTTTACGGAGTATGTGTACATATGTGATGCTTGAATAAGATGTATTTTGTAAAGTATATGTTTATTAACCCGTTTACAATGTATCATTGCTGAAAATAAATTTGATACTTTTTTACATTAATACCTTCTTCAGTTTATTATTTTTGTTGATGAAAAGTGTTTTAGCAGTTCTGATTCTCTAACTCGGTGAGTCAACAGCTTGTAATTGGTCAGAAGTACTTGTACATTTAAATAGAACCAAAGCTTATTCAAAATCAATTCCGGGAAAATTGAAGTTTAGTTTTCAGATGACGCTGTGTCAAAACCGATAATGTACACGGTTATTGTTTTTTTCTGAACTGGTAAGTGCCAGTAATCGGCAGTTCTCCAAAAAGCCCCGGCGTTGACTTCTCTTTTCTGTGAAGCATTATCAACTCTTCCCTCAAAGTGCTTTTTACTTTTGTAACTGACTTTTGTATCGATAAGTTTGTTAATGTTTCTAAGAATCTTGCTATTTCTTTTTCCATAACACCTTAATAAACCGAGAGATCATGTAACCAGGAAGTGTGTATCCTCCTGTTTAATCAACGTGCTTTACAGCTGAAACCAGTCCTTGGGTTCATGTTTGCTATAAATCATGGAAATGTGGTAAAAGTCATGCAATGTGTTCGCAATATCCACTAAAAATCAAAAATAGGTACCTGGATATAACTCCAGTTCTGAGACTGTGCATAGATAAGGTAGGCTGCATCCAAAAAACTTCATTTCCCCTCTTCTTATTGAGCAACAATTCAAAACATCAATCTTGTTTTGATATTTTATTAAGAACCTTGAATGAAAAAAGAATACTTGAGTAAGTGCAATAAGGTGCGAAAGAGAAAGAATAAAATCAAGTTACCGGTAAGTAAAAACATGAAAGTGTTGCCCAAAGAGCAGTTTAGACAATGCAAATCACAAGTTTAAGTTTCACGATTACAATTTCAAAAAGCAAAGTCAGTCAACATTGAATGTAATTTACAGGAAGGAAATGGGCGTTGGCCACTTTAAAAAAAAATAAAATAAAAAAAACATTATAAATCCAATCTACAAAAGGCATTTGATGTCATTTCAGTTGTGATGCTTTACATCCTGGAAACAGGCACACTGACAAAGGAGTGTTAGCTAAAATAAAAATCTATACAGTATAAAGCACTTTAGGCAAAAATTAGGATGTCAGCTGACTGATTGGTGGAGTTGATGTTGAATAGAACTAGTAACTCCATAGTGAGCAGCAATGTTGGGCCCTCAGCATGCAGCTTTGTCCTTGGTCCACGCCCACCGGGTGTTTTATCATTTGCTGGGTGCAAACACTGCAAAAAAAAAAAAAAAAAAAACATTTTGGTGTTCTGCCGCTTTCTAGCCGACATAAACACGGTTAAGGTCAGTACTGTCTGTAAAAGGGTTCTAAGATACAGGGATGTGATTAAGACAACGTAAAGAGGAAAGTAGTTTAGGATGTTTGGAAATCTGCAAAGATTAGTTAATATTCTGCCGATGTAGCGTTTGTTTTGTCTTCTGCTCAGAGTAAC
Organism: Gymnocephalus cernua; assembly: GCA_023631565.1. NCBI lineage: Eukaryota > Metazoa > Chordata > Actinopteri > Perciformes > Percidae > Gymnocephalus > Gymnocephalus cernua. The sequence continues at coordinate 20,030,938 of CM042433.1, forward strand.
GTTTGAAGGACTAAAACCAAGAAAAGAAAAAGCTGTGACATCAGACAGTATACTCACTCCTCTCCCTCAGGCCTTGGCCGAAGCTGTGCACCAGTCTGATGAGGCCCCAGAATAAAACCACTTTAATCGCCAGTGAAATCAAAGCTCCGGTGATGGCAGCTGCCAGGATGGCAGCTGCCATCACCGTGCCGTTGATCCATATCAACACCACCTGTAATTAAAGCAAACCATTGTTTTCCTGCAGTAATCCATTTCTGAATGTACACCAATGATAAACTCATATAAGAGCAACACATACTATACTTTAATGTCCCCTTGGGGAAACTTCTACTACTTTGAACCAATCTCACATCGCTATCGTGCTAAAACGGTCGCTAACATACTGTCACTCCTGTTTGAGTAATGTTTGATTAAAAACTACAGTGCCCAGCTCTGTTAGGAAATTAGTGAGCCTATTTTTTAATAAAGCTATATATTTGTGACTTTCTTTAAGAAAAGCATCCTAAAATGACCAAATGCCATCCATCGATCAGTATTTGTAAAAGCATTCTGTACTCACACAGATTCAGAGATATTGAAATATTTGATCTCAGGGAAAACTCATTGGCAGCTCACCGTGTAAATCAGATAAACAAAGAAGGCTAGCTGAGGAAGGTTCAGCAACATGAAGACCCAAACTAAGCTCTTGGCTTCCTTTAAAACCTGAAAAACAACAAGAAGTTACGACCACCGACTGCTTGAATGTATCCTGTATGATATTTTAGTTTATGCTCCCTTTGTGTGAAGAGCAGTTTTACTAGTGAAGATGATGGATGAAGAGCACTTACTGCAACAGCCCCAACGGCGGCGGTCAGGCAGGCCCACACCACTCCGACGCCCAGGATGATGTTGGGAGCATACATGGCCAAGTCCGACGTTGTGATCACGATACACAGACACAACTGAAAGAAACCACCAACAACATGTCAGGAATAAGAATGAGAAGTAGATCATTTGAAGAGGTACTTGTATTTCAGTTTGTTTCTGTCCTCTTACTCTAAAATCACACACAAAGGCTCGCCATTTTGTACCAACAAACACGAGGAGGAACGTGTTGCAGAAGAGGCACACAGTATATACACACACACACGCGCGTGCGCGAACACACACACACACACACACACACACACACACACACACACACACACACACACACACACACACACACACACACTTTAAGGCCTCATCACCACTATGAGGTCTAACCTGTTACATCAGCTCCTTGGCTAAATGTATCATGAATTTCACTACATGTACCTGTATAACCAGACTATGAATAGTAAACTGTCATAAAGGGGTCATAGTATAGTATGTCACAAAAATGTTTTTAAAAAGTCACAGTATAGTCTGTTGTAAAAGAATGTTTAAAAGAAGTCATAGAATTATGTCGTAAAAATGTAAAAAAAACAATAAAAAATAAATGTGATAGTATAGTATGTAAAAATGTTAAAAGTCCTCAAAAAGTCATAGTATATTATGTGAAAAAAATCATAGTATGGTAAGTTGAAAAAAGTCAAAGTATAGTATAGTCAAAAGAAATCATGAAAAAGTCATACTGTAGTATGTCAAAAAAAGGCATTAACAAGTCATAGAATAGTATGTCGAAAAAACTCTGAAAGTCATAAAAAAGTCATAGTATAGTATGTCGAAAAAAAGTCATAGTATAGTATGTCGAAAAAAAGTCATAGTATAGTATGTCGAAAAAAGTCTTGGTATAGTATGTCTCTACGCATCTTCAGCCGAAGGCTAAAAACACATCTCTTCTGACTACACCTGCAAAAACAACTGATGCACTTTCATACGGCTCTTTGTAGTTTTTCTTATCTAAAGCTAAAGTACTAGCACTTACTACTTGTTGTCTGGAGTTTGCACTTTCAGGGTTGAAAGCACTTAATTGGAAGTCGCCTTGGATAAAAGCATCAGCTAAATGACATGTAATGTAATGTAAAACGTTTTAATTTAAAAATGTCATAGTATAGTATGTCGAAAAAAGTAAAAAAAGATGTTGTATAGTATGTCGTTAAAAAGTCATAGTATAGCATGTCAAAAAATGTCATTGTATAGTACGTCGAAAGAAATCCTGAAAAATCATTAAAAAGTAATAATACAGTATGTCGAAAAAAAGTCATATTTTGCATTTCATATTTTGCATGTCAAAAATGTCATTGTATAGAATGTCGAAAAATGTCATAGTATGATATATTGAAAATAGTCATAGTATAGTATGTCATAAAAAGTCATAGTATAGCATGTCAAAATAAATCATAAATAAAAATGTCATAGTATAGTATGTGGCAAAAAAGTTTAAAAAAAGTCATAGTGTAGTATGTCGTAAAAGGTCAGTATAGCATGTAAAACAAATCATGAAAAATCATGAAAAAGTCATAGTATAGTATGTCGAAAAATGTCATAAAAATGTCATAGTATACTATGTCGAAAAAAGTTTTTAAAAAGTCATAGTACAGTATGTCGTAAAAAGTCATAGTATAGCATGTCGAAACAAAATCATAAATAAAAATGTCATAGTATAGTATGTCGAAAAACGTCATAAAATAGTCAGTGTAGAATGTCGAAAAATGTCATAGTATGATATATTGAAAATAGTCATAGTATAGTATGTCATAAAAAGTCATAGTATAGCATGTCGAAAAAAAATCATAAATAAAAATGTCATAGTATAGTATGTGGCAAACAAAACATGAAAAATCATTAAAAGTCATAATATAGTATGTCGAAAAACATCATAAAATAGTCATAGTATAGTATGTCGAAAAAAGTCAAAAAATGTTATTGTATAATGCGTCGAAAAAAGTCATAGTATGATATATCAAAAAAAGTCATAGTATGATATATCAAAAATAGTCATATTATAGGATGTCAAAAAAGGCATAGTATAGAATGTCGAAAAAGTTTTTAAAAAGTCATAGTATGATATACTGAAAATAGTCATAGTATAGTATCTTATAAAAAGTCATAGTATAGCATGTCGAAAAAAAATCATAAATAAAAATGTCATAATATATTATGTGGCAAAAAACATGAAAAATCATTAAAAGTCATAATATAGTATTTCAAAAAAAGTCATAGTATAGTATGTGGAAAAAGGTTTTTAAAAAGTCATGGTATATAGTATGTCAAAAAAAGTCATAGTATAGTATGTCAAAAAAGTCACAGTATAGTATGTTGAAAAAAAGGCAAAGTCATAGTATAGTATGTCGAAAAGCGTCATAATATACTATGTTGAAAATAGTCATATTATAGTATGTTGAAAAAAGGGATAGTATGGCATGTCGAAAAAGTCATAAAAATGTCACAGTATAGTAAGTCGAAAAAAGTTTTAAAAAAGTCATAGTGTATGTCGTAAAAAGTCATAGCATAGCATGTTGAAAAAAAATCATAAATAAAAATATTATAGTATAATATGTTGAAAAAAGTATACGTATATATACAGTATATATCCACACACACACACGTATGTAAATGTATATGTGTGTGTCTGCACTGTGGAGGTTGTCTGACACATTTTATATAAAGAAATGCATATGAACCTGAGCCTGAAGATCAAAGGTCACCATGGAGAAACACAGGTTGAGCAGAAAGTATTGCTCCTGGAGGCTCTCCAAGGCCCCGCCCACGCGGAATGCCATCATGTTGGGCCTCTGGATGAGCAGCGTGGTGCAGAAGACGTGGATCACGCCCAGACATATGATGCACACAAAGCGAACCTGCGACATAAATCCAAGTTGAATGAATTGGATAACTGAAATTGGATGGATTGGATAAAGTGCTGCTACAGGAAACGTCAGAGGATTGCCACTATTAATTTCATCATTCCATGGCAATCCATCTAATTAAGCTCAGCGTAAGGTCATTCAGGAAGACTTCTATGCTTTCATTCTCCTCTCTCTCTTTTTCCCAATCTGATCAGGTGACTCTGGGCATTCACTCTTTCAGTTAAATGATTTCCATGAGCCAATCACATCATTGCACCCCTGCTTTAAATCTGTTCTCCTCTCTGCCGCTGTCAGTTGTCATTTCAGGCAAATCAAGCAACCCTCATCTCCCCCATTCACCTCCAATCATCATCATTTCATACACCAGAAGTTCCGCTCCCATAACATCCATCCAGATCTTCAGGCTTCCTTCCCCACTACCAGTGTCTAGATTCCAGTGGGGGATATTCCTGCCTACTCATGGCCTCTCTACCCCTTATCAAATTTGCATAGCGGTGGAGTCTAATCGCCAAAGACTGTACATTTCAACTCTGTGCATCTTGTGATGAATAAACTTTTTTTCACCTTTCAATGAAGTCTCGCCTGATTGAAATAGTTATTGAGCCATTTCAGTCCGGACCAAAGCGGTGGACTGACTGACCGACTGAACCACCGACTGCCATCCATAGTAACATGACATTTACATAGTGCTTCCTGCAGGGTGGTAAAGCCTGAGTAAGATCATTCAGGGCAGGGGTCAGTACCTACAGTACATGTCATGGAGAGTTCAGGTCACTGATCAGCAACTAGAAACTAACCAGTAGCTGTAGATTTAAACATGATAAACATAACTTATAAACAAATAAGTAATGACTAAAGGTTGACTAAAATGTAATGACTTTTCATTGACTAAAACGATGAAAAGTCAATGTTGGTATTGGCAGTGGTAGAATAGGTACTCAAAATATTTCTTCTGAAGTAAAACTATTAACTATTAATACTGCACAGTACAGGTCCTGCATTCAAATGTTCCTTCCAAGTGAAGAGTGAAAGAGAGGCATCATATCAGCACAATGTACTTAAATTGACTTAATGTAGTTAAATGATAGTCAGATGTTAATCAGGACCGCATATCAATTTAGGTTCACAATAACTTTTGGCCCACCTAGTTTTTGTCGCTTTTTCTAAAGTTTTTCTCACTTTCTGCCACTATTTCCGTCGTTTTGTTGTTTCTGTTGCTTTTTTTCCGACCTTTTTTGTCACTTTTTTTCTATGATGGCTAAGGAACTTTTTTGCTGAGTTTTTCAGGACTTTATGTCGACCAAACTGTAAGTGAGAAAGCTATATGAGACATGCAATAATATAAAAAAATAAATAAATAAATTATATAATAAAAGCATGTCAATAAACTTTACATGTCCGGCCCTTGATGTGATTCTCATTTCCAGTGTGGCCCTCAGTGAAGTTGAGTTTGACACCCCTGGTTTAATGAATAACAATGCATCATATTTTAATTGTGATACTTTGTGAGTAAAGTCTGAATCTGCAACAAAACCAGTAACAACTTCTGGTTCTGGAGAAAGCTGCAAGCAGCAATACAGGAGGCCAAACAATCTGTTAGTTCCAAACAGGCACATTTTGAACGGGGACCGCACTAGTTCTTCTATCTAGAGAAAGACGAATGTAAATGACAGTGGTGTTTTCTCCTTCTGCACAAGCCAAATCTGTTTCTCACAATTTACCATCAGTTAATTTCCCCCATATGAAGGGAAATATTGAATGTAGATGATTCAGCATCAGCAAACATCAACCAGCAGTCCAATCCAGTTAGATGTGACTGATACAGTACATACAATAGTGACATCAAGTGGTGGAAGATAAGATTGAATTAAAAGCTTTTTAAGAAGAAGCGGAGCTTTAAGAATTGGAGGAAGACTAATTGGAATTTTAATTTGTCTATACTGACTGACACTCCCTCCCCCCCACACACTCCTACTTCAGAGAAAAACATTGTACTACCACATTTACCTGACAGACGTGGCAGATTCAGAATTTACTCACAAAATATCACAATTAAAATGTGGAGTAATCACAGACATTTGCCTTGCCATGAGCCACCTAACGGGTACCTAGGAAAAAGTGTGAAGTAGATCGGATGAACGGTTCTTGAGATATTACACGCACACGCACACACACACACACACACACACACACACACACACATTTAGAGGCTTCCCGATTTATTAGATAGATGATCATTCATTATAAAACTGTCTTGGTGCAGTGTGTTTTCTTTTTCTCAGAGAGGCCAGTAGAGGGCGACCTACCAGCAGCTCCTGCTTGGCCTTTGGCCCCAGCACGGAGAAGTTGACCACAGATCGAACCATCACCCCCAACAGGCTGAGCACAAACACCACCAGCTCCTGTCTGTTCTCCTGCAACACACCCCGGCTGATGTAGTAGATGCAGAACACTGCGGGGGACAGAACATACAATGCTCACATACAACATCAGTCACTTCATTACAATAATGTATTTTTTGAATAGCTACACTTTCACATTTGCCCTTTTACATGTACTTTTTTATTTATTTAACGCTCACACACTCCATCATCTCTGTATGTCTGCATCATAAGGACTGTAAAGCCCTTATGATGCACTGTCCATTGATATTTTATTATTAGGGATGCACCATTCCGATACTGATATTGGATATTGGGCCGATTCTGACTCAAATAGCTGGATTGGGTATCGGTGACAATGGGGCCAATTCCAATTCTGTATTATTTAAATAATAAACAACAATTCAGTACATGTATATCTGCGGGGTGGCATGGCTCAGTCAGGAGGTACGCATGTCTAGTAATCGGTGTATGAATGTGTGTGTGAATGTATGAATGCTGGCATGTGTTGTAAAGCATTTTGAGTGGTCAGTAGACTATAAAAGAGCTATATAAAAGGCAGTCCATTTACCAAATCTATTTATTTGTTACATTTTGTTTTACAAAATTAGAAAAGCTATTTCTTTAAAAGCAAGTCTAATTAAGGAATGATCCCAGCCACTACCACACGGTGAGGCATACATCTTATTAATTAAACACTAGTATCGGATCAGTACTCTGTATTGGACGACACTCAAATCCCAGGTATCGGTATCGGAACTGAAAAAGTCGGATCGGTACAGCCCTACTTATTATGGTCCTGGTGCTGATCTCTTTAACTTTTTAGTGTATAAAATGTCATTAAGAATAACAAATGCCTATTACAAGCTGCCAAACCCCAAAGTTTTATTTGAAGGTTTCTTAACTTAGTCTGATCATCTGCAACAAACGATTAATCTAGAAAGATAACTGGCAGATTGATCAATAAGGAAAATAATTGTTAGTTGTAAACCTAATTTAATGACAGTTGTGGCTATTGTATATGTTTAACTGTAGAATGATGGAAGTGATACAGCATCAAATCCATTATTAAGAAAAGTAAAACACTGCACACAAAAAAAGATCAATGCAGACACGTTGGTAAAAGATAAAGCTTCAGCAGATGGCTATTTTCTGTCTGTAGGAGATAAGGGCAGTAAATCCATCTGGGGCAAATGCAAGGTTAAAGCCATTGCATTCATCTCTTCCACAGTTTCCGTCACATGAGTACATCAGAAAAACTTCTGCTTTTTGTGCGACTGGCTGTTAATCGGGCGTGGTATTAAATGGACTTGCAAAGACACTGGCAGTACATGGCTGTCTGCCTTTTAGTGGAGTGATTTTACTCACAGATTCCAACCAACTGGATGAGAGACACAGTGAAATTGTCCTCATCATGTTCACCCGTGTCTATGTAGATGCTGAACAGGGTGAGGCCGAGCAGCGCCAGCAGAGACGCTATGGTGAAGCAGAAGTAGAGCTTGAGCAGACATGATAGCTCCGACCAGGGCTTTATCTGCAAGAGGGCGGAGATGGAGAGGACAAAGAATGTGAAACAACCTGTGATAAGGACAACACTTAGATTGGAAGTGTCTGCAAGTCCAAGTATGACAATATAAATACAGTAGGGCTAGAGCTGGGCGATATGGCAGAAAAAAATCAAATATCACAATATTTTTGACCAAATACATCAATGTCGATAATGCGGCAATATTGTAGGGTTGATTATTGGTGCTTTCACAAAATATTAAACACAATGAGATTTGTGATAAAGAATCACCAACAATGTGGATACAATGACTAAGTGGGTAAAGGCAAATAATAAAACAGCAAGTAAGTCTGGTAAGTTCAGAAAATGACATCACTTTAGTGTAATGCAGCCTATAAAACCAGTAAAAGACAACACTTGTGTCATATCACGATATTGCGATATCCAAAATTGAAGACAATATCTAGCCTCACATATCGGTCTAGATAATATCGATATATTGCCCAGCCCTAAGTAGGGCTGAGGGATTTCTGGGACATTGTTATTCAATAGTTTGAAATGAATTGAATGATTATTTAGATGACATCTGAGCCCTTCATCACACCCACAGAACTGAAAACTAACTTCTACTTTCGAGACTTATGTTTTAGTTTAATTTCTGCTGCAGCAGCTCACCGGTCCACATGGCGTCGGGATCAGTTCGTGGTGTCTCGGCCTCAGGTTTGGAGACAGAAGGTCTGGGTCCTCATGTGGTTGCCCAGAAATCTGGTGGCCCAACAAAGGACTGCAGTGTGTGACAGTTGACAGTGATCATTAATTTCATTATTTACAGCTGTGCGTTTCCTACTGTAACATGTCTTCTGAAAAAATGATGATGATGTACTTTTAAAACAGCGTGTTTTAGTGATCACAAGCCATCTTAAAACAGAATGAAATGGGCCTAAAAGTAAGTAAACCAATAAGTTCAAAGTGCTTCACAAGTCAATAAAACAGAGCGTGAGAAAAACAACTGACAAACCAACACAAAACACCAACAAAGGTTGTGTCTACACAAAAAGAATTCCAGGCACTATTTAAACAGCCCACACTGCTGACTGACCCAGTGTCTATAGGAGGGCCCCAACAAAAGTCAAAAGTCAAAAGTCAAAGTAAGTCTTTTTTTAATCCTGCAAGGGGAAATTTGTGCACGTTACACGTCTCCTCAAAAGAAAAAGAAAACACAACACTTTAAAATATGGTCAGTACGAACAATACAGTATACAACACATACAAACATACAGTAAGACAATAAGAAGTTCTGAAAAGCAACAAGCAATTCATAGCCTGAAGAAAACACAATATAAATAGTATCCAAAGTGCAATTTTCGACAACTATGTAATTTCTTATGATCTTGAACACCCAGATTAAGCCAAAAGCAGAGAACACTGCAGAACAGATTTATGAAACATTTGAAGGATGTGACTGTCTATTCTAAATTGAATAGGCTTTCTAAGAACGAACATTCTCCATTGCAGTTTCCTAAACTTATTTTCATACACGTTCATTACAAATCAGTGTGTAGCGTGTAGGTTGAGACCCGCTCTTCTAATTCACCATTAATCTTGGAGGTAGGAGCTGTGCTCGCCATCTCTTTGGTTTCCTGTAGGCTACGTACATTAGCTATAATCAAAGGCTGGTCAGGAGAACCCTGAAACATATCCTGCTGTGAACAGAGGGAATGTGTACAGTAAATAAGAGTCAGCTTTCCCATTAATGATTTGTTCAGGCATGTGAATAGTAAGCAACGACTCATAACTGACTGCGTGTTGGAAAGTTGGGAAATTTGGGAACATGACAGTTACTTGACATGCTGTTCAAGGTTAAAAGACTTAAGATCTTTAAAAATAAGTTTTGAAATGAATTATTTACTTACATTAAATGATATAATTGCTTTATGGTTCAGCACTTTTGAGATCAGCTTTGTGGATTTAATCACAAGAATGGGTTTTTGTGTAGAACCAAAGTGAAAATATTAGAAAATAAACGATGTATGAATGAAATGGTCAAACACACAAATACATTAGTTTTAAATAACACATAGCCTAACGTTACAGACTAATAATGAATTAAATACACGCAACCAGACATCAACAGATCCAAAATATCAATCAGAATATGATGCTTTATTTTTCTCTTTAGTACTACACAACTCAAGGTAACATAATTTCATCTTTGACGTTCTAATGTTTTCTCTCTCTTTTTGTGTATTAAAAACTCACTTGTATGTCTCCGCATCTTTGTCTATTTTCTGTTTTACAGCAGTAAGTGGCATTTTAACAGAAGAACAGACAGTCAACAGTGAGATAAAGTATTCAATTAAAATAACCTGTTGTTTGATAAAACGTTATTAACGGGTGTCACGAGTTGTAGATGCTGTAAGCAGGGTAGCATCTAGCGTAAACGACCGAATAGCACAAAACATAAACTGTAAAAGATACGTCTACAAACTTCTCTAGTGACCTTATCTCTTCCATTTCCTTGGACCAGCCTGTAGGACCCGGCTTACATTCCTGCGACCTTTTGCTTTCTCCACCTCCAGCTGACAGAACTTCACTTTCACATTTGACTACTAATGTAAACAGGAAACACAAGAGTCTGTTGTGGTCAAGATGCTAGATCAGATCCGCTATACGTCAAAGGACGTGCCTCGTGGCCCGCCTTATTCTGCCTCTGATTGGTTTACCCTAGTATTCTTACCCTAACCCTAACCAATCCCCACTCCTCATGCCCAACCCTAACCAAAGCGTCTCTGCCCTAACTACGTTAACCAGAAGGCTTCTTCTTCTTCTTCTTCTTCTTCTTCTTCTTCTTCTTCTTCTTCTCACATTTCTTCTTCTTCTTCTTCTCACATTTCTTCTTCGTCTTTTCAGTTCGGCTGCTGCCCCCTGGAAGACAACAGAGAGGCTGTCTTACTCCATAACCTATTATATACTAATGGATGTATGCTGTAATGTATCTGCAATTACTATGTAGAATATAAACTTGAGTGTATTGTTGAATGTGCGTTTGAATGATCATCATCATAATAAAATGATTTGTCAATATAGCCTAATAATTTGCATACTTTGTCATTTTTCTAATCAAACCAGCCAGAACCCTCTTCTATATGAATACAGTGCATGCAATGTGCATACTGTGCAAGCTGTTGGTTTCTAGTACTGACATCTTTTTCCAACTTACAATTCAACCATCACTGTAGTTAAATAACAGGCATACATGTATACAGTGAAACAAGTTAGGATGATATCTTTGTCTGCAGCTTGTATCACTCTGAATTGAAATAGGAGTGATATATTCCTCTTTATTCCTTAATTATATTATTATATTATAATGGATTATAATTATTGATAGATTAATGTAGGCCTATGTAGGCTACTGTTGCAGCTAGTGGTTGGGGGTAATTTTAATTATTTTTGATAGGCTATTAATATGTATTTGTTGATACTATGTTGTATTAATAATCACAATCTGCAAAGTAACTAAATGTATCAAATACATGTAGTGGAGTAGAAGTATAATGTAACATAAAATACTCAAGTAAAGTAGGCCTACTTGTATTCAAGTCATAATAATCACTTGGTTATCAAACAATACAAAAAATCCCTATCGTGAATGTTTTCTCTGCGTTTTGACTGCACTATTTTGAAAGTTGGCACAAGGGATGATATGCTAGTATTTTATTCCAGTGGTGGAGTTGAAGGGAAACTCTATCACCAACTTTGCAAACAGAGATCAGTTTCCTAGTCGCTGAGAGTGCTATTCACCCTGTGAAAAAAAAGCTATAAGTCTTCTGTGGCTCTCTGTGGTGGAGGAGCTTTGATAAGTAGGCTATGGGAAAATACCCCTGATGATGTCATCATTGGAGATGCCAAATTATTAATGGTCAACCTACATTTTAAACCAGGGGCATTGAGTTTGAGAGTAAATTATTAGTTAAGAAAATGAACCCACACATTTAATAGATGATGCTCATTTCCCATCAATTGTGCATTTTTTTTCGTCAAATCAAATTAAAAACGGCATATTTACCACAAACACAATGCCCTACGGTTATTTTGAAGACATCACCACTGATGGTGCCCTTGAGCAAGGCCCTTAACCCCAACCACTCCAGTGGAGCTGCTCAGTGGCCAGCAGACCAGACTGTGATCGTACTACAGCTTCCAGGTATGAATGTGTAACTGTGTGAATGTGACAGGTCGAATGAAAATGTGTTCTCAATCGACATGATAAATAAAGGTACAAATTTGATATCTATTTTCGTGGCAGCTGCGTCAAGGTAAAATTAGTCTTACCGGAAACGCAGCGATTGTATCATGTAAAATAAAAGCATGTACTTTTATTCTGTCATAAAACCTATGATCAAAAATACATATCTAAACATATTCAAAGCAACAATTACGATGAAATGAGTTAAAACCCCCGCTTAAATGTAACCCATATGGCCAATTGATTAGCTAGCACTAAAATATAATCGGGAATAGAGGTTTTATTTTGAAGGTTTTTGATTGTGTTGTTTTTCAGGTTAGCTTAACTGCGCCTGATTGTTGTTAGCAGCCACGTCTCGTCGTCAGGTGCACAGACTATACGAGTTACTCCAGATACTCTAGATAGGTGGTGCTTTGGGTGTAGTCTCGTGTTGTGGAACATGTCGGTCAGCACGGCTGGCTTTGTAGCTTCCACTGCTTCGCATCTCATGTTACCGCAAAAAACAGCGGCTAGCTAACGTCAGTGTGCAACTTCCTCCTTTTTTGTTTTTTTTATAAAACTCGCAGCTGTCTCCGGGGCTTGATTTACTGAATTTTTCCAGTCCCAGTTGTAGCATCCAGATTCAAAGAGGTAAGAGTTCTTATTATCTTGATTTGCATTTAATACTGACACCTTTTGTTCTAGCTATAACGTTAACTACACTAAACTTAAAATACCGTCTGTCTGCCAGTGTTACTTGCTGGTTATTGAGAGCAAAGATCAGTGCGATTTAAAGATACTGATCCGGTTGAACAACTCTTAAACTCCGTGTAATAACGTTTACGTTATAGGCTACCAAATAGCACACGTTGTTGTGGGCTCAAACGACTGCTTCCTGTCATATTAGGAGCTCTGCTTATGTTGTAGCGTTTGTGTGAATTAAGAAAACGAAAACGTGTTTAAACCTATTGCAGCATCAGTGTAGTATTCAATAAATATGTAGTACAGTAGATAGTATGTAACACAACAAACAGTTTAAGTATAGTGAATAGAGTACGAATGTGAAGTAATATGGAGCGACGAAGAATGTCCATTAGGCTATGTGGTTGTTTGTAAAAGATCATACCAGCATGAGACTATGTAACAAGGGGATGGTCAATCACTAAATGTGTATGTGACACAGTATGATACAAACAATTTGATCTTTACCAGTGCATTGCAAAGAGGATCATTTCCTCCCCTCTGTTCACCTTTTGTCTCTCACCTGACAGAATACCTTCCAGCTTCTGCAGCAGATGACAGGGGACGCCAGGACGTAAAGCATTCCCAGCATTTACTACAAGACTGAGGGACCGATTGACTGCTGGACCAAAAAGAAGATGGACTAACTGTCACAACTCTCATCAAGCCCTCACCTCCCTCTTATCACCCACCTGTGGGGACCCTGGATGCCCTCAGGCAGCAGGAGTGATGCCAGGCGACAGGCAGACTGCTAGGCACCCGCTGTGGCGCCTCTTGTCACCATTCCGCAGCCACCAGGAGCGAGTGGTGCTGGCCCGCAGCGAGAGCCTGCCAGGGGAGCAGGTGCTAAAGATCACAGTCACAGAGACTACTGTGATAGAGGCAGAGTCAGGGGTATGGAACTGGCGCTCCCTGACCTACCTGGGCCTTTGGTACTTCTTCAGCTTCTGCACCCTGTTCCTCAACAAGTACATCCTGTCACTGCTAGAGGGGGAGCCCAGCATGCTCGGTAAATAAAATGACTAAAACATGCAAAACCTACAGCATGACCTTTGCTGCTGTAGATTGTTAGATAGAGTCTAGCTAAAGTAAATAGTAGGTTACAAGTTGCAGCTCAAGAAGTTGAAGAAGTTTGTTTGACATTGATGCTGCAGGTGTTTGTGGCTGTAGCTCTAACTTGTTGTTCTTCTATATGCTGCCCAGGTGCAGTTCAGATGCTCTCCACCACCGTCATCGGCTTCCTAAAAATGTTTGTGCCCTGTTGCCTGTACCAGCACAAGTCCAGAACCGAGTACCCCCCCAACTTCATCATGATCATGCTGTTTGTTGGGCTCATGAGGTGGGTCCACTCTCTCTTTTTAGTTTTTTAGTCTTTTAGTTCATTTGTAAATCACCAGTTGGAGACTAACTAGTTGCTTCTAAGAAAGAAGAACAGACTTGATAATACAATGACAAGTGAACTAATGCAATCTCTTGTTTTTCTAAAAGTCCAGTATTGACATCACCTTTGTCTCCAGGTTCACCACAGTGGTTCTGGGCTTGGTGAGCCTGAAGAATGTGGCAGTGTCTTTTGCAGAGACGGTGAAGAGCTCAGCACCCATCTTCACTGTCATCATGTCCAGGCTGATCCTCGGAGAGTACACAGGTAGAGGACACACTGATGTATGTCTGTATGAGGAGTCGGGGTGTAAAATGTCAGAATAGCAGCGCTTCAGGGGAAAAAAATCAATCAATCAATTCTAATTGTCACATGAAATCGTTAGAAATTAGATCAAAAGATGGATGCTTTTGATGACATATATAGACAGCAAATCTCATCGCTGTGCTGAGTAAAACATTTCATTTCACAACTCCCCCATCAGTCACTTTGTTGGCATAATGCCGGAATGGGTTCCACAGGGAAACCATGTCAGATGGTTTTGTGTGGTTAAGTGTGGTGACTCATTTCAATCTGCAGGACTGTGGGTGAACCTGTCCCTGTTGCCCGTCATGGCCGGTCTGGGCCTCTGCACAGCCACGGAGATTAGCTTCAACATGCTCGGCTTCTCCGCCGCTCTCTCCACCAACATCATGGACTGGTACTGCCGCACTTAACACAGGTATCCCACGGCAGTGTGATGCTTTATTTAACCCTTTTTATCTCTGATCTCAGTTTGCAGAACGTATTCTCCAAGAAACTGCTAAGTGGAGACACGTACAAGTTCAGGTAAAAAGACTCTGAACCCGCTGAGTAAAATGACAGTATTTGATGCAATCAAACACTTGTTATAAAAACTGTGACTTATTTCAGCCCTCTAGAACTGCAGTTCTATACCAGCGCAGCAGCAGTCATCATGCTTATACCTGCCTGGGTGTTCCTCCTGGTAGGTCAACACATAATTGTTACAATTATTGTTGCACTGAATTAATCTCACAGTTAGGCAAGTGTATTTACATTATGTTTTATAACTAAAATCTGTAGTCATTTGTGCCATTCATTTTCTTAAATAAGAAGCAGTATGACACTGCCAATTTCAATCATCTGTTAGACAATACAGTAGCAATATTCCCATAAGAAACGGGAAGGGATCTGTATTACGTGTAGATGTGTGGATGATGAGTTGATTAACTACAAAGTACAGGACTGAAGGTGGAGTTGGGATGTTGGGATGTTGATGGTTGTCATGCTCGGTCTCAACGTATCCAGGACATCCCAGTGATCGGGAAGAGTGGGCGAAGCTTCAGCTTCAGTCAAGACATTATCCTGTTGCTGCTTTTCGACGGTGCCCTGTTCCACCTGCAGAGCGTCACTGCCTATGCTCTCATGGGACGGATTTCCCCGGTTACCTTCAGGTAAGAGACGGGCACAAAACCCATTTATAACGTGGCTCTTAATATTTATTGACAACATGTTACCATGTCTGGTTACTTGTGTCACCGTTCCTTACTTGGCTTATACCAGCTGCAGGCTTTGGTTTTCTAATGAAGCTGATGTTGAAGATGATTATATACACTGTTGGCCACTTTATTGGGTACACCCTCCTGAATATGATCCCTTTTATCTCCAGTACAGAACATAGTTCCTGGTAAGGTTTATCAGCATGCTGGTAAGGGGCCGTGCTTATTACAGTAGATAACACCATGCATGCTGAAAATCCTCAATTTCAATTTATCTTAAAGGGGATTTTACACTTAAATGTCTGTTTACTGGCCATGGGGAGTACTTGTGCATTTGTGAAAATAAAGTTGTTTAAAAAAGCCTTTGTGGCCCAGGAGGGAGCTGTGCAATGTCTGGAGCTGAAAACCTATTATATAGTATAAATTAAGTAAATCTGGGGCTGCGAAAATGATCTAGACTTACCAGACCTGCTGTAGCCCTCTTCTCAAGTCTGCTTGAGACGCAGTCTCCAATTGTTTTGATTATCATTGCTGTAAAGGCAATCTGTTTCTGATGTTAATATACAACAGACTGTAGATGATCTGTAATCTGAATGTATTTATGACTACTAAACGTCACCGTCAGCCACACAAAATGTATTCTGTTAACTAAACCTTCATATCAGACAAATATATCAATTCAACAAAAATTAAAGTTTTTTTATAAAATGTCATAGTGTTGAGTCAATTCTCAAGACTCTCATGTTAGATCAGGTGAGAGCCAGGCATTTCCCATCATGCCGTGGGTCTTGAAGTCGGTGGAGAGCAACTGCGGTGCCTGGCTCTTAAAACTGCAGCCGCCTCGATCTCTTGAGGTTATTGTTGCCCACGTGTGCATGACATCAGAGCAAATCCGGGTCAAGTCAGACACACGTCTCTCATCCGGCCGAAAAGAGTGACATCCAGCGGAATTTCCGGCAGAACAAGAGCAATCCCGTAAGTGGAACATCGTGGATATAGCCTAAGTCAGACATAAATCTAACCGGCATGCATTGCGCAGGCCTGGCTCATCTCAAACAAGCCTTATACCTCTCGTTCTGCTGCATTCATTTTTATCTATTGTTAGCAGCTTGAAATATTAAGTGCTTTATGACTTGACACATTGACCTGCTGAAAAACAAATGCAGAGCGTGTTGCCATGAAAGGGCGTAGCTGGTCAACAACAATGCTGATGTATGTTGTGACGTGTAAATCATGCTCAGTTAGTATTAGCCTAAATTGAATTAATACGATGTTAATGCCAAGAGTAAAAACCCTCATCTCTTCCTCAGTGTTGCCAGTACTGTCAAACACGCCCTGTTGGTTTGGCTGAGCATAATCGTGTTCAGTAACCAGATCACCATCCTCAGCGCCATCGGCACCGTCCTCGTGTTCATCGGGGTCTTCTTGTACAACAAGGCCAGGCAGTTCCAGAGGACAACCTTACAGGCCATGGCTACTGAGCAGAACCACAAACCACTTCTGCAGGACCAGAATGGCCAAGCCCCTCAGTCACACTGAGGACTCGACACTTTAGACTAAAATGCTGCCTGCAATGAGATCAAGGTCTTCACAAAATTCAGTTTGCTTACCTGTGGCTGTCCAGACAGTATTCCTGGACACATTCCAGTTTGTTTTGTTTTCGCAGGATCCATTTAGTGTCATTGTCATGTCCTAGAGCTTAAGGTAAACCTTGGTCACTGGCTTGGTACAAGTCAGTGTCTGTTTGACAAAACCATCCCTAGTCCTGTGGAGCAGCTTAGACAGTATTTATTTGTCCCTTACCTGATTACGTACTTGTATCTAATCATCCTTGATCCTTTGCTTTGTTTAATATCAGTCAGTAAAAGGGGAAGCTCAGGGTGTCCTTCAGCGTTTTGAAGGAATTGACTTCTGTAAGCTCTTTGTCTTACATTTACATTCCAGAGTGTGCTGGTTTATCTGTCATCTGTGGTACAGCGGCTGCTGATTGTATGCTATTGTAAATATGTGTAAAGCATTGAAGCTGTAAGATTTTAATTATGTGATGGTGTAACCTACACTGTATCATATAATGTAAAATTGATCTTGATCGCATCTTAATATAAGATGTGAATAGGGCACCGGTGCCTGAGATGGGATGCCTTTTGGAGGGTTGTCCAGCCAAAGCATAGACTTACCATTTTTTGACAAATTATTTTTAAACAATGTGTGGAACATTTGAAAGCCACATACTGCATTCTAGGAATGCTCATCCTCCATCATGAACTGTTGCGGGTGTATGTAGGGGTTTATGTTCTTGCATTTTTTTTAATGTTTAATTTTTTTTGTAAACTGACTCTTCCCCCAATGCATGCTGGGATAGAAGCCCCGGGGACCATCAACAGGAAAAGAGCCTTAGAGAATAAATGGATCGATGAGCAGCTGTAGATCACACATTCATAATCTTAAAGAAAAATGATTTATTACAACATGAGTTTTATTTTTGTAGCTCGGCCCATCGGCTCGATCGGTTACGTCCAACAGTCAGACGATTTGTGTCACTCGTGTTGTCTTCGCGTCAACCATGGACTCGTCCTTTTGTCCTTCTGGGTCAAAATTGAAAATGAACTCTTTTTTTTGTGTTTTTTTTTAGACATTTTTGTTGCTTTTTCTATGCTTTTGAGGCTTTTTAAAAGTTTTTGATACTTTTTTCAACATTTCTTTTAATTCATTAATACATTTCTAATCATTGATATGACATACTTAATCAATAAATTATGAATTATTTCGACTAATAGTTAAGATCAGAGGATGTTGAGTGGATCACAGACTGGTACATGTCAAAGTTTAGTCAGGATACTGTTTTGAATCCATTTAAATTATTATTTTTGGGCAATTTGGTTGAAAGAAACCCATATTTCTGACATAAAAAACATTGAAAATGGGTCAAATTTGACCCGAGGAAAACACAAGGGTTAAACAAACCCCCAAGTTAGTCACATTAGAAGGCGAACTGTAAAATTCATACACAACCTGTCTGTTGTAAACATCCATCACAGTTTAGTTTTGCCACATGCATCAAACCCCAGTTACTATATTCAAGTAGGATTCAATGTAAAAACGTACTTCTGTGAGCCATGCTGTGGTTGTTGCTACTTTTAAACATACATCAACTTCATGATATGAGCTGTAAAATTCACATTCAGTAAGTGACTTTCCCATGTTGACATCTAGCCAAAAGCAGCTGCATGGTGTCAATAATTTAACATGAATTTTATTCTGACAATAATGCTTTAATCATACTGCCACAAGTCTCCTACTCTACTAGTGTGTGCGTCCAGGCATCTCTCCTAATTTTTCTGAGATCAGTGACTAACAAAGTCCATCAGTTATCTGATAGGACAAATCTGTGTTAATCATTGTCAGTCTGACAAACCATCGGTTTGAGTATTTTAATATTGCTCTACATTTGCTGCGTTTTTTCTTCTATTTTGACTTGTTGGGCTTATACTAAGTTTTTTGAATTTCTTGAAGTGCTTATAAAAACCAGGTGTGGGCTTAGATTTGATATTGATACCCTATGAATATATGTTTTTACACTTCTCTTCCATATTTAGTCATTGGAATGCTGCTCTGAGAGGTAAGTCCAAAAATGCTGAGGTGGTAGTATTGAGGAGAGAGCAGTTATGAACTGTTTGGGAACGTGCAAATCAAAGATGTAAAAATATTCACTAATGTGACTCTTTAGTGAGGATGTAATGATGTTTGGTGGACACTGCAGAAAATAAAAGTTTTCTTTTCAACACATTGTATAAGCGTATTTTGTGTTTTGAGAGGTCAGCCAGTATTGACAGTGATCTCATGTTGCATTGCTGATTGATAAATATTTGTCATTACGAGTTACCTTTTTTTTTTCTTTTTTTCACAAAACAGTCGTTTGATGTAAATATGTTAATTCTAGCAGTTTTAACTCAAGGTCCATCCAATCCCACCTCAAGACAAGGACGGATACTGCCAACTCAACAGCGATCATACGTGGCTGGGCTGTCAGAACATCTACAACATCAGAGTCTTTAAGTCACAAGGAGACAAGACTTATCACTCATTTCCAGGATGGACAGATATGCCAAAGGTGTCATGTGTACAGTCAACAGAAGTAGCAGCACATACATATTAACATTTGGAGACTCTGAATGCCAAAGGCCACGCATAGTAATGTTCCAACTATTCTTACACACACAGTTTATTCATTTGTGGCCTTTAAACCCAATTAGCCAACTAGAAGGCCTCCATGGAACAGTCACCAATAATAAAATCATCTCCATTATTTGTATTGTTTATTTATTAGGAATTCCTTCACTGTTTGTGTCCAGTTGAGAGGTAGAAAATGCTTTGAAATAAAAAACCTATAGTGTCCGCAGCAAAGTTCTAACGTTTACATTCACATTTTGGACAACGATGGATTTGATATCCAGTAAACATGAGCAGCTTAACCCTGCAGTTCAAGTCACAAGAAAATCAGCTGGAGCTGAATTTGAACATTTTCATCAACTCTGTTCAGCTGAAGTGTGTTCAGATGCGGTGTGCAGGTCTGTAATGTTTAGAGGCATCACAATGTTGAATAGCTTGCTAACTATCATAGTGGAGGCACCCAGTAAGTCACGTTTTAAGTAACCCTGAGAATATCTGACCTACAGTCAAATTGTGTATGTATATTAAAATGTCCACACCACAGGAAGGTCTTTCAATTTGCATGGCAAGGAGTGTATCTAATCGCAGTCAAGAGTGAGGTCATCTCGTCGGTGGGCAGAAAATCCTCATCAGACTTTCGTAGCTGAGGAAGGTGACGGCGTTGACAGGGAAGGCTCTCAGGCTGTTCAGTAGAAGGCCTTTGAAAAAGACCCTCACTCCCTCCTCTCTGAAGCTCGCTCTCATGCAGTGGAGGACCCCTCTGTACTCCCGGCCGCCGGCCCCTGACATCTGGAGCCGGGCTTTCACCACGTCCATGGGCGTGGCAAAGGCCCAGGTCACCACACCTGCCACGCCACCTGCCATTAATATTGCAAGCGTACCTGACAACAGAAAAGTTAAGTGAATAATGTAAATCTTTCAAGTCATGCCTGTACTGAAAAATGACTGTAGATTAAAAAAACAAACCTGGACATTTAAATGAGGCTGAATCAAAACTAAAACCCAACTATACATACACAGTTCCTCAGAGCTTGGATGGCACTACACAACACTACATTGTGCCTAAATCTCCTCATTCGAGATTTCATTAAATGCTTCTGTGTAAGTCATCAAAGTCTCCCAAACCTTCATGTATCGAGTTAAGCTGCTCCTGAGTTTTTTTTTCCAGAGTCAAAATGTAATTATCTCTTGACATATTATCATAATTCTCTCGCAGTATCTCATAATTTTGACTAAGAAAGTTAAAAGTTTGGCTCACCATGTCATCATTTTGATTCACCATTAGTATTATTATTTTTTTTTCATTTCTAACATTTTATCCATTCTTTTTCCTGACAGAAATGATCTTCCATATTTCACACAATACCCTGGTTACTTAATTACTGAGGGTCGGTGATGTTCCACTGTTCCCTCTGAAACTGACCTGGCTCTTTGCCGCTCTCAGTCAGAGCCTTTCGAGTGACCTCGTAAGGTAAAAAGTAGAGTCCATAGCAGGGTATGTCCCTCAGGGCTAGGGCCAGCCCTCCTCTGAACAGACCCCTGGGTCCCTCCTTCTTCAGGATGACAGCAACACAATGAATGGGTCCACGGTATCGGTCAGCAATTGTTTGACCCTGCAGACGTACCTTCACCAGGTCAACGGGGGCAGTAATAAACACCTGAAAGCAGATTAAGTTAATGGGTTTGTCCACCCAAATTATGCCTAATGGTTATTATTTTGTTTTAGTCAGTATTTTATAAGTTTTATGACATAAAGAAGCAAAACACATCACAATAATGGATATCCCTGGTAATATTCTAGAACAAATCCCATAAAAAGACTAAAACCAACAAAGACTAAAACTAATCTAAAACTAACACGTACTGCCTGATATATCTCAAACATTAAGTGTTTGCTAACCGGAATAAATATCAAGTTCCATCTAGGTGTTTTTGTTTCTTTAGGCGAGCTGGACCAGAGAATATTCAGTTGAAACAGACCGGTGATGCCGTTTTGTTGTCCCTGAAATTTGCTGGAAATGATGTAATGTAGCGTTTTATGTGAAGTGAGCACTGTGCCAGACTCCCCCGACCCATCCGCCAGACTACAACAGTCAACCTAGGAAGCACACTGCATTCTAAGTGGATTCTGTGACATCAGAAATACTTTGAATGAGTACGTAGTTCCACTCACAGTTTAGTAGGCGGTCCTTAATGTGGCTGAGGACACATAGACGTACACACTGCTATAAGAATGTGGCCATATGTGGCCTGAACCCTCTCCGAATGTGGTCTGAGTGATCAGATCTCAATGCGTCCTCAATGCGTCCTGGGTGCATTCACACCTGTACTTAGAGCTGTCCTGTTGGTTACACCACCAGGAGGCCCCCCTATTTAACCACCAGTTGGCCTCCTGGTGGTTAGATAAAATACTGTGTGAACTAAATACTGACTGTCATGACATTTGACATATTCATGATCTACAGAGGATTCAATTCAATTCAATTTTATTTATAGTATCAAATCATAACAAGAGTTATCTCAAGACACTTTACAGATAGAGTAGGTCTAGACCACACTCTATAATATACAAGGACCCAACAATTCTAGTAATTCATAGGATGATTGTTTCCTAAAGATTTTTGATGAGCCCATGGCCTTTCCTCCACCACCATCAGGTCAGAATTAATTATCTGGTCCATGACATGGCTATCTGAAAGATTAATGGCCAGATTTCCCAAAGGTTGCTCTTAAAAGTATGGTACTCATGGTGTTTATCGGTGTTTTAAGCCCCCAACGTCTCCTTCCAGGCAGCGCTGCCTGGAAGGCACTAGGATTAGGCAATGGTTATGGTTATGGTTATGGTTAGGGTTAAGGTTAGGGCTAGGTGTCTTGAAGTCAACGGTCGCAGCACTGCCTGGAAGGAGAAGTTGGGGGCTTAAAACACCATTGAGCACTCATGGTTTTCTCAGAATGAATTCTAATGATTTTGGTGCTCTCTTGACACTTCTGTCAATGACAAGGTATGTTCAGAAATCAGAAAAGGTTTTATTGCCACAATAAGTACACTTATGTGGAATTTGCCTGGGTGAAAGATGCATACATAAACAAACAAACAAACACATTAAACATGAATATGGAATAAACAATAAATACAGAAAAAATAAATATATACATACAAAATAACCGTTGCATAAGAAAAAACGTTGACAACTATTGAATTGTACTTCAACCTTACAGCCTTTACTTAGGCCCAAGCATCAGGCTAAATTCTTACCTGAACACAGGAAATATCTAAATGTACATGGCTGATTGCTACAAGTTTGATTTCCATGAACCTTTGGCCTCTTCTCAGGCGCCTGGCTCAGGTCACATTCTTAATCTTAACCTCGCTCTGATTACTTTTTTGTGGGATGTAATGAACTTTGCAACCTCTAGGGGCCAGTAGCACTTTACACATTCATCTTGTTTTATTTTTACATTTTTCTCCTTAGAGTAGGTGAAAAACACATATGCTACAAGAAACTATAACAATTTGCTATTACCTGTGTGAATTGACAGTCTTCACACCCTGAGAATGGTCAGTTTCATAGTGGTCCTGTGAAACCCTTACAATCATCATGCCAGTAATATCTGCACTTAAGGTCCTGCACAGGTGCTTTGGCTCAAACCAGCCAGTACTGAATATGTCAGGTGTTCTTACCTGCACCAGGCCTGAGAAGCAGCCGGCAGTGAAGACCTGTGCAGCAGAAGCCGGTTTGCCTTGATTGCGGTCACTGCGCTGAGACTGAGTGAGGTAATCTAAGGCATTACTGTAAGAGCCAAAGACAACAGAGTTGGTGATGCCTGTAGTCAGCACCGGAAATGCCATGCCCTTGAAGAATCCATGGAGCTGGTGTAATAAAGGCATAATAAACAGATAAATAAGCATGCATCAATACTTTCTGTCTTGGAGGCTATTTATGCAGTACTACTTGGTAAAACAATTTAAGAGCACATAACACCTACCCCTTCATTAGAGTATGTTTTAGACATACAGTGAAACATCCCTTTGTAAACAGACTGGGCCTGCAGGCGCACCTACAAATGAAACATGAGGTGTCAGAAGAAAAACTAGCCTAGTTTTATGCATTTGGTCATGTTTATAGATTTCAGTGTCATGCAACCTTCACAGTGTCTAATGGATGACCAACTGCCAGTCCAACTGCACCTACAATAACCAACAAGGACATGTTATTTCTTCACATACAAATAATGTATTCAATCAACTTCTCTGTTATGTCAAAAATAAAATAGAGTTTTTCTTACCAGAAATGCTCCCAGCTATGAATTCCAAAAAAGGCATGGCTTGCACAATTTCACAACCTGCAAAGAAGACCAACGCGTTTGAGGCGTTAAAAAGATAATACCTGAGGATACTGCTTTACAGCTGCTGCAAAGCAGACTGACTACCTGAACCTTGACTGCAGTGCTCAGCAACACTGTATCATGGCTTCCATTCAACTACTTTGATACTTTTAAGAGCAGATACACCTTTTTTTATTTGGTTGTTTTCTGTAACTGTTGTGATAAATGTCTCATGTCCTATTATGTTGTGTTTGTGGTTTTTCCCTCTACAGCAAATCAAATTTCCCCTTAAGGGACAATAAAGATCTGAACTGACTGATTAACTGAGTTAATATATGACAGTTACATATGGGTCAGGTAGATGTTTACATCAAATTGAGCAAAAGTTAAACTGTAGAGCAGTGGTTTTCCACCTTTTTTGTATAAGACCCACCACAGCCCTGTCACGTGAACTCAACCCTCATCAATTCACATGTTCCAAATGTATAATACTATTCATAATAGTGTTGTTTATTTTTTTTATACTTGTTTAACTGTATAGCTTATATTTAGATTGCTTAATGTTTCAATCATGTGTCCATTTTACTAATTATTCTAATCTAATTATTCTAATCTGTAGGCCTTCTTTTAGCTAACCATTTCGCTTATGCAATACCTTGATCATTATTTCTATGATTTTATCATTACTTTTAGAGATAGGCTACTGGTTAAACGTCTGTCCTCGCTTGCTAACTAGTTTTCAACTATAGTTTACATAACTACAACAGAGTACTTAGGTGTTATAGCTAATGTATTCTTTTAATCAAATCACTTTATTTATTTATTTTTAAATTAGTTGAGCTGCTCCACAATATTTCCACCACGTAACGTTACCCCCTGGCAACAGAAGACGTAACCCCTGGGGTACAAGTAAACCTGGTTGTAATTTAGAGGAGGGAGCAACATATGACTGAAGTGAGGACGTTTTTTTTTCTACAACTCTTTGTATGACTTTACGTTAAGCGTTAGTTATAGTCTGAACATAACTACATTTCGCCTGCAAAACCCCTTCAGTTACACATGAAAGAATTATGTCATGCAAAAAAAACATCCTGCTGCTCCTCGGTTCGGTAAAGTTAAAAAGATAATTCAAATATTCGAACTTCTGGGATCAATAACTCATCAGCGAACGTTATTAAAACACAAACGACGCCTATTTCCTACCGTAGTAAGGGAGACAACAAGCTACAACCTCATTTTCATCCAAACGAGTCGTCCTCCGACCTGGAAAATAACATTGGTCTCCGGCTGGCAGGGACCGTCTACAAAGTGCAACACCGAAGAGAGATAGAACAAAATATTTAATAGCTTCAATATTAATGTAGTGTCATTGCTGCACACATAACTGGTCTCACGTTAGGTGTACTACAACACTTACTTTTGTATGCATAATTTGCATGATGCAAATTGCATATGCATAATTTTGGGGAATATTTGTTGGCAAAGAATATTCTAATAGATATAGCCTACAATGTAACGTATGTATGTCTTAAACAATTTAAGGATTTACACTGCTGGTTGTACTACAACACTTATTATTGAAAGAAAATGCCTGTATATAATTTTAACCCTTCCATCCAAATTGAATTCTCTATAACTGTGTGTGGAGCCCTGGCCCAGGCCAATAAGCCTACAGCCTGGCCTCCTTCCCTCCTCCTCTGCTGGAGTGAACCAGAAACTAAACAAAATTAAAAGTAGTTAACATAAAAAAATATTGTTGTATTGTACTCATTATTTAGTTATTTTCATTCTAATTATGGAGAAGCTTTGCCCTAAGCAACCAAGCAAGTATTTGTAGTTTGACACGGCTGCCTTTTTCCAAATAAAAGCCGCCTCTACAAACAAACAACAATTTACAAAACTAAACAAAACAGAAAGCATTCATAGCAGGACAGTTCATACCCATTAAAAACACATATAGACACAAACCCTCTGCCTGCCCACCCCCTCCACTCACACATGCACACAGGCATATCATTTTACCCATAATAAAAAAAGGAATAAATAAGTGATGTAATAATAATAGTAAAAGTATAGTAATTTGCCAGCTGTTTATGCTGGTTAAGGGACAACGTTAGAGATTTATGGTGAAATAGCTGAACCATTAAATATGTTAGAATTTTTTGCCAACAATGTTTTGCACATTTCTGCTAATAGCCCTGGGGTTTTCATGAAGCCTTAAATCAGTGCACACTTTGATCCAAGTAACAGTGCTTAAAATGCCTATTACTTATTTTATGCCTTTCTAATTATCATGCCTTTTATGTCATGCAATCTTTATTTTTCTTCACGGAAGCAGGTGTTCTTCTAAAGGACACCTAGAGGCTGCAACATGGTGTCAAACCATGACTAGACTGCAAAGGGGACTTTTCGATATTTTACAGCAAACCTCTTCTTCATCGCTGCTTGCAGCTTCATTATTATTATTATTATTATTATTTATTACTATTTATTATTATTATCATTATTATTATTTAGGGTCATGGTACTGCTGCAAAACAAACTTGTTGCATAAGGAAACAAATTGAATGTTTTTCTCTACTCTAATTAAAACACAATATATTTAAATTTAATAAAATAAAGTAATTGGTGATATGTAATGGTAAAGATTTTGTTGGCTAGAAAAACATCTGACTGTATAGGTTGTGCTGTCCTTGAAAGATAAATAAACATTTACAATGTCCATAGCCAGAGGTAGGATATTTTTGGGTGCAACAGGTTAAAATAACGTACCTTTATTTTTCTTCAAATAGCCAAATCTACATAGCATCACAAGGTATTCCATGCAAGGAATCCGGTTGTTAGAGAAAAAGGGCAAGGTAGGCCTTTGGTATTTGGGTGAAAGGACTCTGGGTGGTAGAGGAAGAGGGCGAAATCAAGTAGGCCCAAATAGGCTTAAAGCCTATGAGCGAATATGAGGATTGTGGTGACTTGATTCTGGGTGCTAGAGAAAAAGAATTAAGTCAAGCAAGTATTAGGCAAAATAAATATTAAAATCCTCATATTATGCTTTTTGGCTTTCCGCCTTTCCTTCATTGTGTTATATATCTTTTTGTGCACGTTATAGGTTTACAAAGTGAAAAAGCCCAAAGTCCACCCCAAAGGGACTTACCATCTTCCAGAGAAAACAATATTCACAAACTGCTCCAAACAGCTCTATTGTAGTCCAGCATTTACTTCCGTGACGAACGTGCGTCACTTTGTAAAACACGTTATAATGCTCGCCTAGCTGCTAGCGTGGCACTCCCTCATACTCTGCAACTGACAAGCTAGCAGTACTTACTGCGCATGTGCGACTCCTAACAAAGATGGAACAGAAGTGAGATGCCTCACTCTGTAGCTAAAACAGAGAGCTCAACACACAGGGTGAAAAGAGGAGCTGCAGAAATGTGCAGTACAACAAATATATAGTGTTTTCTGAAAATTAAATCACATAAACCTATTCTGGTACAACCTCTAAATACAATTATGAACCTGAAAATGAGCATAATATGAGCACTTTAATAATGACAACAAATATAATGGTTAACTTTTACAATCCATTAAAAAAAAACTTTCAATAGAGTTTTTGGATAAACTCACTGTACATTTAGGAGGGAAAGTGATATGTTGCCCATAGCACGTTATGGGGTAATGATAATGATGACAATGGAATGTTGATGGAAAAGTTAATGGAGATCAAAAATATAGTGTGCCTAAATGATGGAAGTGGTACAATAATTAATGTCAGAACAGGAACAAAGTTCGCTATTGATCTTACATAAGTGTCCGATTCATTGGCAGGGGTTTGTTCGTGGGAGGCAGTTAGAGGAACAACTAAAGGAAGTGATCACTATCCTCTAGTAACTGAAGTAGGTT
Organism: Gymnocephalus cernua; assembly: GCA_023631565.1. Lineage (NCBI taxonomy): Eukaryota > Metazoa > Chordata > Actinopteri > Perciformes > Percidae > Gymnocephalus > Gymnocephalus cernua. Next base: position 20,058,838 of record CM042433.1, read on the forward strand.
TGAGTTTAGAAGAATATGACATAGGAGGGTTACAGAACTGGTCTCTCAGTAGTGCTGATTGGAAACAAAATTAGGTATGTTAGTGATAAAGAAGCCCCAGTGTGTAAGAATTCAATACATCCATGCTATGGAGTGTCTACCCCAGTTCATGTAATTGCAAATGTAAACTTTCAAGCCAATAGGAATACTTGAAATTGATGGTGGTGGTCAATATTCATAAAAAAGGACAAGTTTGTGAAGGGCAATACAGATTTTGATAATAAACAACTACAAACGTTACACACTGGGGCTTTAATGATGATGTTGATAACTTAAATATGTCTGTTTGTAAATCTATTCTAGAGGCTGCAAAACCGGCTATGTACAACCCCAAATCAGAAAAAGTAGTGATTTCTAAATGTACTTTGACTTGTATTTCATTGCAGACAATACAACAGCACATCATTTAATGTGTTCCTCATGTTTTGTATTGTTTTTTTTTTTTCAAAAAAACAAAATTCCTATTTTGGTTCTTGCAACACATTTCAAAAAAAGTTGGAACAGTAAAGCATTTACCACTTTGTAATGTTGCCATTCCTTTTCACAACACTTAAAAGACGTTTAGGGACTGAAAAGTGATGAAGTGTTTCAGGTGTAATTTTGTGCCATTCTTGCTGCAAACAAGTCTTAAGGTGGGCAACAGTACGGGGTCTTCGTTGTCGCATTTTGCGCTTCAAAATGCGCCACACTATTGGAGACAGGTCGGGACTGCAGGCAGGCCAGTCAATTACCCATATCCTCTTCCTCCGCAGCCAGGACTTTGTAATGTGTGCAGAATGTGGTTTTGCATTATCTTGTTGAAATATGCATGGACGTCCCTGGAAAAGATGTCTTCTTGAAGGCAGCATATTGTGCTCCAAAATCTCTATGTACTTTTCAGCATTAATGGTGCCATCACAGAAGTGCAAGTTGCCTTTGCCAAGGGCACTGACACAACCCCATACCATGACAGACCCTGGCTTTTGGACTTGTTGCTGGTAACAGTCTGGATGATCCTTTTCTTCTTTGGTCCGGAGCACACGGCGTCCATTTCTCCCAAAAGATACCTGAAATACTGATTCATCTGACCACAGTACACGTTTCCACTGTGTGATAGTCCATCCCAGATGCCTCCGAGCCCAGAGAAGTCGACGGCGTTTCTGGACACTGTTAACATAGGGCTTCCTTTTGGCACAGTACAGTTTTAACTGCCATTTGTGGCTGTAACTACGTATTGTGGTACTTGACAAAGGTTTGCCAAAGTAGTCCTGAGCCCATGTGGTGATATCGCTTATAGATGAATGACGATTCTTGATGCAGTGCCGCCTGAGGGATCGGAGATCACGGTTGTTCAGCTTAGGCTTGCGCCCTTGTCCTTTACGCACTGAAATTCCTCCTCATTCCTTGAATCCTTTAATTATGTTATGCACTGTTGAAGGTGAAATAAGCAAATGTCTTCCTATCTTTCTTTGAGGAACATTGTTTTTAAACATTTCAAAACTTTCTTTCTTTCTCACGTATTTGTTGGCAAACTGCCGATCCTCGGCCCATCTTTGCTCCTAAAGGACTAGACTTTTCTTGGATACTGCTTTTGTACCAAATCATAATTACAATTACCTGTTGACATCACCTGTTTCAAATCACATCATTATTTAACCAATTTACCTGATTACTAGCCCTTAATTGCTTCTGTCCCAACCTTTTTTGGAATGTGTTGCAGGTCTGAATGACAGGAAAGGAAATGAAATTAAGTTGACCAGACAAAACATGAAATATTTTGTGTTCACATTGTCTGCAATGAAATACAAGTCAAAGTACATTTAGAAATCACTACTTTCTTTTTTTATTTGTGTTTTTCATACTGTCCCAACTTTTTCTGATTTGGGGTTGTAGAAGAAGGGAGGCAAGCACAAAAAGAAGATTATACCATGGTGGACAAAGGACAAAATAGAAATCAAACTTTTAAAATGCTAAAAAGCAATCATAGTTTTCAGAACCTTATTGGATATAAAAGGATGCAAGCAAATGGAAGGAGAGTTACAAAAAAATGCATGTAATTCTGTGGGAAGGGAGACTGAAGTTGGTAAAATCTGGAGAATGATACAAAACATGAATGGGATTTAAAGAGAGTATGGGTATCCAGTCTTAAAGGATGGGGAAACAACAGCAGTAAGAGATGAGGAGGAAGCAGAGATGCTGGTAAAAGTTTTTGCCAACGTTCATTGTCCGGACAACATTAGTGAAGAAGGGAAAATACAATAGCAGAAAATAAAAAGCTATTACAGCAAGATGAAGAAACTAATGATGAAAACAAGCCAGTTACAAAGGTAGAACTGAACCGCTCTCTCAAGACAACCAAAATGTCAGCACCAGGCAAGGCTCAGATTTGTTATGTAAGGCTAAACCATCTCAGTCAATCGTCCAAAGATATTTTATTAGATCTATATAATAAAGTGTCGGAGGATGGGAACTTTCCACAAAGTTGGAGGGAGGCAGTGGTAGTGCCAATAAGCAAACTAGGAAAGAAATGCACAAACCCAGGGAATTATAGATCAATTGCTTTGACATACAACATCTGCAAAATAATGGAGAAAATGGTAAATGAATGGTTGATATATCATATAGGCCTACTGTAGAAAATAAAGGATATATATCCGAAAATCAGAGTGGCTCCAAAAATGAGTGTTATCAAGTATTATTTAATATCTTAGACACATCAATAAGCTTATTGAAGATATGATTTTATTTTAGTTTTGAGTATTATTCACATTAGTTTCCCGATAGACACTCCATACAAATTGGTGGCGGTCCATTTATGGGTCCCATGGATGTATTAAGAGAACATGGGTCCCTGCAGGTAATGCGCCAAATCGTTGTGGAATTCCATGTATGGTCAAAGAATTTCTAATATATCCGTAGACCGGCTTTGGTATGGTCATGTAACTTTATTTATTTTTCTTCATAATACTGGATTAGTAAAAAGAATATAGTTTTTGTTTGTTTGTTTGTTTGTTTGTTTGTTTGTTTGTTTAATTTTGAATTAACTCAAGCCTAGACTCTATGACATTTCCATGAAGTTCATGGTATACACTCCTGTACAGTTGGTGGCGGTATAATACAAAAGTAGTAATCTGCCATAAACACTAAAAGAAGAAGAAGAATGGTCATGTAACGTAATCACTAGTGGACGGTAAGCTCCACCTTGTAAACAACTAGTGACGTCAATGTAATGCGCTACCAAGCTTTGAATAGGTTTGCGAGGAAAAGTCGCGTTTCGTGCTTTTCGGGTCGTGAAATTGATTATATCCTAAGTTAGTTTTAAAGTATGCCTATGCGTCTTTGTAAAAGCTGACATTTTACTCCTGCCCTTCCATTGGTTGTCATTGTCAAGCCAGACAGCGACAAAGGAACCATATCTAATAAATTTAAAACAGCCGACGCTTGAGAGACTGCTGCTTTGCCAACGTTAGCTAGCGAGACAATTAGCTATTCGTTTCATTTGACAGTTTTGGAATAGAAAATATGACAACTCTAACAAGGCAAGACCTCAATTTTGGACAAGGTAAGACAACCAAACTAACCAGCGACATCATCAATCATCCGTCCTTCAGCTGTTGCTCATGCCTCGACAAAGTTAAGTTGATATATTTGGCAATTCAATTTTACTTTGGCTATGAGTTGATTAACCATTAACATATGCTGAATTCTGGGTATACACTGGCCTATTCAGCATAGCATAATACATGTCAGAAGTTTACATTTCTGTAAATTCTCCCTTTTGTTGATTGTGAGCTTATAGGGCAACACTAAATTGCTGAGTAATTGCATTGAGTTTGGTGGTACTTTGTCAAGTCGGTACAAGGAAACCTGAAGTGCATGGAAATCTTATTATTCAGTTGATTCTTCTTTTCCAGTGGTTGCGGACATCCTGTGTGAGTTCCTGGAGGTCGCTATTCATCTCATCCTGTATGTCCGTGAAGTTTATCCCTCGGGAATATTTCAGAAGAGAAAGAAATACAATGTACCTGTACAGGTACATATGAATATATATGTGTAAATACCAGTAATTCTCACAGTTTTTAGGAAGGCTTGTCTATTTGTCTGTCTTATATTGGGTTTCTGTTTTTGATGTGTTTTTTTTCCAGATGTCATGTCATCCAGAGCTGAATCAATATATCCAAGATACACTTCATTGTGTAAAGCCACTCATTGAGAAGGTAAGACATGACGTGATGCTGACTAAGATTAATTAAGGAAACACCCGACATCTCTAATCTACCTGATGCACTGCTGAAGTCTTTCATTTCCCTCCCAGAATGATGCAGAGAAGGTGGTGGTGGTCATCATGGACAAAGAGCATCATCCAGTAGAGAGATTTGTGTTTGAGATGTCCCAACCTCCTCTGCTGTCCATCAGGTTTCCTCCTTCTTCTTCTCATTTGTTTTGTTTTTTTATCAGTAGTGAGTGTATAAAGAACTACTTTGTGATACATTTTCAGGGTGATCATGGTCGCTAACTTAACTGCCTGTGATTTTGTTGTTACAGCTCAGACACATTACTGTCACATGTGGAGCAGCTGCTGAGGGCATTCATACTGAAGATCAGTGTGTGTGATGCTGTTTTAAATAATAACCCACCAGGTAACGTCACTTATGATTACGTGAAGAGAAGAATTTTGAAAAATGATTTGCTCTGATTCCCTGACGCGATTCAGACTAGCTAAAGAAATGAGTCTCTACAACGGTGGTTCCCAAAATCTTTTCAGTGATGCCCCCTCTTTGTAAGACGAACCATCGGCAATTGTTAGCGTCAGTGCACAGTAGTTTATTTATCACTCTCAAATGATTTAGATTCATGCAGTGCAGCGATTGATAACATTATTCATTGAACTCGTGTTTGACAAGTCATATGTAACCTACTTAAGTTAATTGATAATTGATCCTCATGGGGAATAGGTAGGATTTCCAACTTTAATAGAATTGATCTCATCCTACACAATACACAAATTGCTTACTGCGATATGATTACTAAGCCTACCAGGCTGTGTAGTGCCTAGGGTGAACAGATGAGAATGGATGAAATTCAGGATAGGAGAGTTGGGGGTGGCCGTTGTCACGGTGGACGTGGCCTCAGTACGTTACGTTTAGTGTCACAGTGACTGTAAAACACGTGACATTTAAAATTGAACCCATCATGAACATGAAGTCAACTGTCAGGGGAAATAAACACCATGAATCTGTTGTATGCAACGGTGTGTAAATCATCGGTTTCACAAAATCATTTTATTTTATTCATTTCGTCAGTGCGGTGCCTGTGACATCTGTCTGCGTGGCGCGCATATCATATCAGTCCTCCGTGGCTGCCTTCAGCCACACTTTCCCTGTCTTTGCAACTTCTGCTATCTGCCACTATACTAGAAAACAAAAAGGGGAAAAGAGCACGCACATGTTACTTTGTGGCTATAACTAATCAAACTTAGATTGAGTCTAATTTTCTGGACAAACAGGACAGGATTCGAGTCAACTGCTCGTAATTCAGGGCTTTTCATCCTAATAGTGCCCCAACAAGCCCTGTTAATCAAATGCTTTAGGTTGCAGATGGCCAGAGTTATGGCTGTGGTTGGAATTAATGTCTGAAAATACATCAAGAGTCTTAATAATGACATTATATGACACATAAATGATATTCAAGTAAGTGGGAATAGATACAAACCATAGACTTGTTTGTGACCTGTTGTTTGTCACAGGGTGTTCATTTACAGTACTGGTACATACCAGAGATGCTGCGACACGCAACATGGAGAAGGTTCAAGTCATCAAGGTGAGGTTTTTAAAACACTGCAAACCTACAGATCAACTCACGATGTGCCACTGCTAATACTAACTGAGCAGCCAGTTTAATTCTTAGTTTTGTAAGTATTGTAAACAGCTCTAATAATATGTAAACACCGAATCATTTGCATGCATTGTGTCACATTTGTGCATTTCCCTCTTCAGGATTTTCCTTGGATAGTTGCTGATGAGCAGGAGGTCCACATGCAGGAGCCTAGGCTCATCCCACTGAAGACCATGACATCTGATATAGTAAAAGTGAGCAGAAACATCCCACTCATTGATCAGTTCAACTGTTCAAAGACCAAAAATCATAGACATTCCGATTGTGAAATTCACTCATTTGCTCGTACTGATTTTTGATTGATGTCTGTCTTTCAGATGCAGCTCTATGTGGAAGAGAGGGCCCAGAAAACGTAGTCCTGTGACGATGTTGAATCATGAGCATAGTATATAACACAGCCCATCAGAGCTGGAACAGTCAAAAAGAAACATGAGTTTTTGGGATCATCAAGAAAGAGATGTGGAGTGTGTTCAGGAGGTGTGTACATTCTGCAGCTAGCATTAAGGGTTGGACTGATACACTTTCATTGTGGCTCTGATTTGATAACATGCCATACAAAATGCATGAATATGGCTGTTATTTTTCAATGCAGATCTTTAGTTTAACATGATGATCTGAATGTAGCTGTGTCACCATGACAATAAAATGTAAGGGCAAATGGAATAGACCAGTATAACAATGCAGGAAAATCAACTGAAATATCTACTACCAGCGTCTTCTACAAACCACATGTATCAGTTTAACCCTTAACTGTGTTGAATGTTTGCTGTAAAAATATTCACTATTTCTCTTTGTGGAGGAATTATTGTCACACTGGGTGCTATTTAGTATGCCAGAAAAAGATTTAGTATGGCCCAATACATAGTTTGTACAAGGATGTCTTACTGCATCCGGTTGCATTTTGCAGTATGCAAGCCAGCATGCTTTTCTCGCTATTCTGACCCAAAATCCTTTTGCGCAGCATATATGAGCAAGAAGGTTGCAATGTTATGATGAAGTAGTATGTCCCAATTCTTTATTTTTATTTTTTTTCGCCTTTAAGGCCAGCTAGGTGAGAAAGGGGGAGACATGCAGGAAATTGTCACAGGTCGGACTCGAACCTTGGACCTCTGCGTCGAAGCATAAAGCTCTAAGTATATGTGCGCCTGCTCTACCCACTGAGCCGACCCGGCCACTATGTCCTAATTCTATGCATACTGCATGTAACAGTATGTACCAAAAGTAGAAAGCATATTGGTTGGATATTCCGAATAAGTCCTTTTTCAAATATAGCATTTTCCGATTAAGACGTGGGTTATTCCGGTAGTATTTGGGTTTTAGAGGCATTCTTTGGACATTTATATAGTGCATTTGGAACATGCGTCTCAATCAGGGGTTTTACAGCAGTTTACGGCTTGTGGTCAGCTCTGTGCGTTGCTATGGTTGCTGTAAACAAACCAACCAGCCAACAGTTTGCAAGGCTGCAGACCTGATAATAAGGAGAAACAGCAACTTTTAAACATGATCAAAGACTTGGATATCAACAGGTTTTTGGATATTCGCACAAATCGCTACGCCGACCTTTTCAAGAAGCTGGTTGAAGGAATGAAAGAGGGATACAGTGTTTGCACGGTCCAACAAGTCCGCCCAAACTGATCTCACAGAATTCCGTGAAATGAACACGGCCCCTTAACTCAAAATCTGTGGCAGTTTCACGGGAAACTGCACAACGTGACGGTTGGGTTTAGGAAAAGAAGAAAGCGGCAGTTGGGTTTAGGAAAGGTGACACGCGGGACACACGATCCTTGGTCATCTGGGTGAAAGTCCTGTGTTGTTTGACCCACCCATCCACCACCCCAACCAACCTCCTTATGCGGATTTTTGGCCTTTCATACTTCTTGCTACCGTAGTCGCTCTTAATGCTACGTCATCTTCTCATTGACTTTACATTGGCATTGTTTTCCATGGTGGCCACATGGAGTTTTCACACATTCCGTGCCACCACCACGTAATGTGGTGTTAACAGTTTGTGATCATTTCACGGAATTCTGTGAGACCAGGGTGGTCCGCCGCTGCTGGTAAACTTTGAAAAAAAATCCTGTTTTGCACGGCTACATGTAAACGGGAATATTAGTGGAATACTTACTTTCATTAGCCATGTAACCAGCTTAGTCGGAATATCGTCTTTTTCGGAATTAGGGCAAAAACGGAATATTATGTGCATGTAAACATAGTCAGTGTTATCGGTCAGGGATGCAGTGTGAGAGTTTTGGGTGGGATCCTATGAAGTAAAAGAGATCTTGGCGTGTTATTTCAATGCAACCAGTGCTAATGTTCGCCTCCATTCTTATGTGACAAATTCAAAGTTTTGATGTTGTGACAAAAGAACAGTTTTAACTGCTGATATGATTTTAGTATGTAAAAACAAATATGAAATTGTAATAAAAAAATGTTTTTAAAGCACCACCACTAGAACTCTCTGTCTTAGTGTGTATTAAAGCAAGACACTTGTTGAATGACTCTTGGTAATAAGCCAAACCCATTCTTTAAATTTAATAACAATTAGTGCAGATGGTTCAAAGCCTTCAACAGCACCACACACCAGGAGCTATTTATTTACTGACCTCTGCTTGGTGGACTCCGGTAGAGCTGAGGTTGAGTTGTTTAGAACTAAGTCGAATGAAATGTTTGTGTCAAATCAGGCCCAGAGCTCTTCCTGGTCAACCAGTGTAGTTTTGATGTTGAGAGTCTGGCCCAGGGACGGCTGTCTATATGTAACCAGCCTGAGGTGTCTGTCCTGGATATGCAACTCCCTAACATGAACACATTATGAGAGGTTATAAGGTATCTCTAGTTTATGATTATGATATGACAATTTGAGGGCAGGTTGTTTTTCATCAAGAGGAAATATGCAGACCAAATTGTAAGTGTACAGCTGTAATATGAATGTCTTTGTTCAGCCATTTTGGTTACAGCTGGTCATATTGAATGCACTTCCTGTGCAGTAGAGGATAGTAGCAGACGTTTAAAGCACCAGTTATAGAAGATTTAATGAATTAGTGATTGACACGCAGTTAGACACCCCCCCTCTCAGGGAAGCCATGCAACAAAGTGCTTTCTACAGTGCTGATGGATTTGATAAAGTATTATTCCTGCTGCTGTCGTCACCATCATAACTTTACAGACTTTACATAATATGCACATGTCCATTTAGATAGAACTCTTGTGCTCTTGAAAAACACACACATTTGATACTTTTTACTCTCTTTAATTCTGTTGACTCTTTGTTGATGCACAGCACTGAAGTTGTATTAACACAGCAGATAATCATTACAATAAATAATATTTTACAAACTTTTATATAACTTTCAAATTTATGACACCAGATTTATTAAAAAAGTAAATCCCATCAGAAATGGACGTTTTACTTGCAATATCTATGTCAAGATTGAATTTGTGTTATTTCATATACAAGGTTTTGCAGTCATTTTGGAAAAAGCTGATTTGATTTTCCTTTAGCAATAGAAGACCTCACTGTGAACATGCTGTGTTGTCATTCTAAATGTATCCCAAATCTCCAAGCTCTTTTCTCTGACAGGGCTCCACCATCAGCACCTATGGACGTAGTATCCTGTCACGTATCCTATGATGTAAATGGACACCAGTGCAGCCAAAGCTCCTGCGGCCTTCACTGCTACTCCATAGCTGCCGTTACACACTCTGTCGTAGATCCTGTGACTGTAACAGTGAGGGAGGCAGAGTCAGGTCAACTGTTGTCATTCTGACATTTGATGACCTGGTTTAACAACGTTGTCGCTTTATTTTTACTATAAATTATTAAGCGTTAAGCGTTCAACTGTCAGCTTTAAAACCTAATTTTAGTCCACATGTCCACATATGGTTTTATTTCATCCACATCTTCTTACATTTATGTTTGTTCTTCAACAGCATCAGAAAATCATCAACTTATGAAAACTTTATATTTGATGAATCTTTATATCAGGCATCATTTTGTCTCACCTCGTCACAGTAGACTGTGATGCATCGACTTTCATGTTGATGTCCTCGTTCCAGCGATCATATTGCACGCCGCCGGCACTGTTGGAGTCCATGTGGGAAGTCTTTCTCCTCAGAGGGTTATATCTGCTGCCTGGAGTCACTGTTCACTCACTGCTTCACTGCTCAGCCTGGACACATAAACACTGTGCTGTGACACACTGAGGATGAAGAGGTGTCTGTGTAACAAAATGTCTACAACACTACAGCATATTGACTACAGTAAAAATAAGAAAAAGCTGAGTTGAATATCATATAATTATGTGTAGTAATATTCAAAAGTAAATGTAACTTACTGCTGTTGGATTACTTAACAAAAAAATCTACTTTTAATACATCATAATTCCCTTAAAGTGTGAAATGAATCAAGTATTAACAGTGTTTATTTAGCCCTGGAGCTAAATCAGACCACATATGAAATCATTATACTCAAAAGCAGTGATTTGATTATGATCATGCCGAATCACTTCATATCACTACATTCAAATACACTTAACTAGTGCTCACCTGTATCTCAAACACCTCACAACCTGTCTAAAGAGCTCTGCTGCTCACTTTTAAAGCCGCGACTGAGACTGAGAGAGCCATATCTCCTGCTAAGTATGAGACCATGGTTGGTCATAGTTCATGTGTTCACTGAGGTCAGCCTGTCATAAATCCATTGGTTGTGCTCCAGCTTGTCTTATATGTCCCTCAGTGATAAAGGACAATTTAAGCGTTGTCTCCGGTTTCATCACCTCCTGTTCAGATAATGCACTGCAAAGCAAAAATACTTAGGTTAGCAGATTTTCATGATACTCCCTCTCCTGCATGAAAACGTAATTTGGTTGAATATAAAATCAATGTTGTTTTAAAGATTTTCTCTTTGGCTCTATTGCAGAAGAGAAACATGTTTGTGCTGGAATAACAGCTCTCTCTTGTGTTTTTAGATGGAAAGAAACCTAGCAATCTTAGCTACACACTCATTTAATTTTATTAAGTCCAGTGATCTTAAAATGTCTCATATGGCACCTTAAAGCACGAAAACAGACGTCTTAGTTTCATTATGCGTACAGATGCTGTCTGTACAATACCCACTTCAGATTAAACATGTATTCACATTACATTTGCACACTAGGATGTAGATGTAAATGAACTTATTTTCAGGTTTCTTTAGATTTGAACACTCAGGTGAAAATCATGTATGTGATGAAGATGTTATTGTTACATATGTATGTATATTGTCTGTTATATCAATGTAAGGTTAAGGGGTTGAAGGTGGCTTCAGGGCTTAGGGCTTTACATGCATCCATAGATCCTCAGGTACCAAGAGGAAGACTGTAGCCAGCATTAAGCTTATAGTCTTGCATTGCCAGACCTGTCTGCACAGCACTGTGGAGTAACAAGCATATGGCCATACTTAGACTGTTATGACTCTGAGCACCTACTACACCTCTCTTTATACCTTCAAATAATATGAGCCCATGTTTTTTTCACATTCTTTTTACTCGTATTATGTAACACTTTAACACATGCACATTTTTGCATAGGATCAGGCAATGCAGACTATTTCTAACTAACATGGGTTTTCTTGGTGATCCTATAATAAAACATTTAGTTAACTTTTGAGTTGCATATGTACAGATATAACTTGAATCAAAATATATGAGTTCCATCTCCTCAAAAGACAGGCACACTTTGTTTTTCACCATCATACTCTACCGTATCATATGCAATCAACACTTCACTCGATTGACTTTTACACTAAACTCGATATTTTGATTTCCTACTATTTAATATTGTATTGCTATTAGTCCATAATGTACTGTGGCTGTAGCACTGCTACTTCTGTCTAACCATATGGCACTTGTTGTATTGTAAAATTTTGCGTCAGCTCATGTCCATGCGACCGTCCATCTATACATCCATGTTGTCCATGCGGAAAGCATTATTCTAGAGCAGGTTCTCATCAACGTTTTATAAGCCAAGGACCCCTTAACTGAGAGAGACAGATTAGGGACCCCCTACTACATTGTATAAAATGAAGTTGCATATTAAACTGGGCCTACAGTAACATATAGGGTGGCCTAAAGTATGCATACCTTTTTATGCATAAAGCTATTAGCTATTAAGCTATTAAAATAATAATTGTTATTAAAATAATAATTGTTGGCATGATTTTATAAATCATGTTTTAATGTTAAACATACATGTGGCACACTGAATCCTTAGGATGAACTGTATCTGGGAATGGCTACCCAATGTTTTTTTTTTTCCCACAAATGGGTTAATTTATATTTGACAATAAGATTTCATGTTAAGACATTTTAGTTTTTGAAAAAATTAACAATAATTGAATGGCCCCCCTGCAGTAGCTTGGAGGACCCCCTAGGGGTCCCGGACCCCCTGTTGAAGATCTCTTTTTCAGAGCGTAAAGTATGTCCCATGGCGCAATAGGTTCCATTATCTTGTTATGACTCAGGCCGGTGAGGGCCTCTGCTCCACTGACACTCCCGATGACCTTTGGTACAGGGAACAGGCTTCTGCATGAGCAAAGCTCCACGCTGAGGCAATAGAAATAAACAGAAGAGCTCTACTTTAAAAGTCAAAGGTAATACGATGTTATCCTTTATCACGTCGCTTATTCCAACTTCCTACTTAATACCAGGGTGGTTGACTCTCGATATAAATCCACTGGATAGTTTACTTCAAGGTGAGCTACTCATCTATTCATTTCTCTGACGTCCACATTGCTACAGTCTGTTTCTACTCTCGAATATGTCACTGGTTGAAAATGCAGTGTTCTGTGACCCGCAGGACTGGTAGGTGCATGTGGGATCTCTGTGCTATGCTCCACAATACGACTGCACTTATTTCTAGAAGAAGAGAGGTAAGGAAATCCGCTTTTACTAGATTTGTGCATGAAGAACGGTTTGTAAGATTTCAAGTTTTTTTTCACCATTCTCTTTATAGTGTAGTTTAATTGTTTTACTTTCATTTCTGACTTGATTTGTTTCCCTACAACCCACAGTTGTAATGATAAAAATGATAAAGACACATCAAGCCAGAGGACACCCAGTCATCAAAGGAGCACTAACAGTGGACTTTTCGGGATACTGCAGTTTTTCTTTGTGACTGGGATGCTGGCTGTAGTGGGCTCCCGTGTTGCCTCCCTGGTGGTACTAGAGTTTTGTCTTCGTGCTGTCTCTGGATTGGTTACAGCAGGACCAGTAAGAAACCAATCATGTGATTGAACATATGCCTGGTACTCAACTATATCACCTGATTTGCCTGTTGCTGCTACTGCTCAATTTCAATTTCTAGAGTTTATCACATCATGATGACACATAATAACAACATCTATTATAACAAACACCTGTCATGTGTTTTGATTCATCCATCAGTTTTGTTCATGTGCTCCTTTATTCCCCAGGAGTCCAGGAAATTTGTGCAGCAGCTGTTAGTTCAAAGCCAGTTCTCTCTAGGCTGTGCCCTAACCTGCAGTTTGCACTTTCTCCATGAGGGGGCGTCCCAGCGCTGGCTATGCCTGCTCCTGGCAGCAGCACCTAGCTGGTTCCTGGCTAGTCAGGCCGCACGGCTGCTGCACCATGTCATGGCTCTGTATAAACTCCACAGCTCACAGCGCTACTGCGGCATTTGCATCTGCCTCCTCACATCAGGCCGCTGTGTGCTGCCCATGCTGTGCAGGACTATGATCATTACTTTCTCTGTGGCTGTGGTGGCCTCCGTTTCAATCATCAATCAACACTTCCTCTCTGCAGCAGAGGCCCTCAGGTTTTGGACACCACTGACTATCTGCTACACACTGTTGGTTGTGTACATGCAGGGTGAGAAACATGTCAAATGGGAAACATGTCCTGGTTATGGTGCAACACTCATTAGACACTGATCAATCTGGCAAGGACCTTCAATAATAACACAGCCTTAAGCATTGTGATAGTATGGAGCCCTCTCAAGACTGAAAACAATTATTAATTCATCAGTTAGCACAACGTTCTGGTCTTGTCTGACCACTAATGCATCCATCATTAATTTAAGCATCCTGGTGTTTTATAGATCTGTCCTAAATTGTATATTTTTTGCCGAATCTCCTTTTAATCTTGTGTTTTGGTTCTGCAGAGGAGCAGCACCGTCTGCCCGGTAGCCAGGCTGTCTTGAACACAGTGGTGGTGCGTCTCGGTGGTTTGATGATCCTGATGCTGACTGTTGGACGTTGGGCTGACGTGCTCCACATCCTAATGTGTTTCCTGGGTGAGGCTAGCTGTCTAATCCCCACTAAGGATCTGCTGGATGCGGCATCCTCACAGGTCAGTGAGTCTCCCTGGAAGCAGCACACGTGAGCCGAAAGCCCCATCTGTCCATCGGGACCCCAAAACTGGGGCAGAATATCAATGTGTTCATTAGACTGGGTCCCAAGATAAAACTGAACTTCTCAAACTTGTATCCCAGGTGGAGAAAGGTATAAGATCCCCAAGACAGATTCAGGTCAAAGTATTCTCTGACTCAGAATACTGAGCCTACTTTTCCCTTCACTGAGCTAGCCTGATTAGAGTTTCAAGTAAAAGCATACACTGTTGATACAGTGCTTATAAAAAAGTTGCATTTTTTGCATATATGTTAATTGGCTTATAAAAGTGGATTGAAAATATTCAGCAAATAAAAACGATTAAAATGAAGATTACGTTTAAAGACTGAGTTCAAAAATACATATGATTGGAGCCAAATTGAAACCCCACACAAATGTTCAATGTAATATTGTTGGTATTAATATAAGCTACGATTACGTTGTGAGTTATGAGGATTCATCTGTCATACATGTACATACAGGATGAAGAGGATTATACAGACTACGTACAAAGAGAGCGTCAACGAGGACCACAGGCACAAGAGAAGGAGCATCAGAGATAGACACAGTCAGATTTTAAAATGTAGTGGCATTTCTTTTTAATGACACTCATTTGTATAAGTCATATTAGGGCTAAATCAACAATGGATGCTTTATAACATCAAAACAGTTATATTGCCCATATTTGTTAGGTTTATTTTTACATTTTTTTGGTAATATTTGTATTGTGTATTTAATGTTCTTGACTGTATTCCCTTAATTTTTATTGTTTACTGTATATGCACCTAATACACCTTGCAAGTGCAAACTGCCATGCCAATAAATATGATTATGTTGTTCTATTTAGAATATGTTTTATATTTAAAAGACTAAGCAGCATATTATGCTGATATGGAAATTAAATCTCTTAAAAAAAAGGTTATCCAAAAACCATTGCCTATATAGGCTATGCGGAATAGTAAAATGAACCACAGTATAATCTTTTTGTCTGTTATTCTATTATAAATCAGATTTTCTTTGTGTTCATTCATTATAACTCAGGTGACAAACTTGCAGTTCTGGATGTTATTCTAGGAGTTTGTGTGACATCTTGGATGAATTAATGGCAGTAACTTGTGGGGAGAGTCATTGTACCAAACTGTCTTTGTGGGGCCCCAGAGCCTGGGGGAGTAACCCTTTCCACAGCTCTGATAGATGAGGGTCAAAATAAGCGAGGTTTACAATGTGTAGGTTATGTTGCTATAATCAAGCCTAGCTGTAAGCAATCAGCGATTCTCATTATCCCACTAGTTGGTATGATTTAAGGAGGTTTAATAATGTATTTTATTTCCATTCATTTAGCAATGGAAATTAGCTATTCACTTTTTACCTTTTAAATACCATGAGAACACAAACATGTGTTATGTAGGCCTACATTACATACATTATGAACTTCAAAGCGGGGGATATTCCATGAGACTATCACACACTCGCTCGCAGCAAAGTTTTACCATACAAATAGCTAGCAAATGGATTGAATGCGAGCACTAAACACGTTGAACAATTTTCACGGTTATGCAGTTCCTGACAGCTGCAAACGTTAATAAGAAATACAGACATTAACTCCATACCAAACAGCTTAGGCAATGGGTAAGTTTAATTTTCATTATTTTGTCGGTTAGCTCAATTTCCACACAACCTATGGGCCTAAAAATATCATCAGCTTTTGTCTCTCCGGAGGTTGTCTACTTGAAAAGAAAAGGCAAAATGGCTGACGACAACGTTAGTGCTGTATTGTCACACAAAATGGCGTTAGACAAAGAAAAGGCTGGTTTTACTCTGACATTACCTCTAAAGACTTGCGGAAAAGTTAAAGTCAATGACCCGCGTTAATAGACATTGTTTTACGAACACTACATTTGATATTTAACACCAGAGAGGATTATTATTCTATTTCGCCTTTACATTCAAGTCTTTGCTACATTGTCTCAATAACGATAAAGCCTTGCTTCTTGTGACCATTTATAAGCTCTCTGACACCCACATCAAATTACATCCACATTTTGATGCCGATATTATGCCCATTAGATGTGTCTTTATTGAGAGCTGTGGACTGACAGAAACATATATTCCATGAGAGGGTTTTTGTTTTAATAGTCCCGTCATTCCTTGACAAAAAGGCGTGTAAAATTACAGTGAGCACATTAGTCTGACGGTCCAGTTCCCAAGATAATCCATGTCTGAGAATCACTGAAGAGGAAATTTAGTTTTGGTGTCTAGTCGATCCACCAAAATATGAAATTGTACTCCCAAAGGTTTATTGGACTTTTAACTGAATACAGTTCCACATCAGGACGAGTTCAGTAGACACAGGGAGGACCGTTCTCCATGAGCACCCGAACATGGTGAAAATGCCCATTAAAATGACTGCGTAGTTGTTGTCACCTCCTTAGGAGCTTTCCAGACTTCTCTGTTCTCATCTGATAGGCACGCTGGACGCATGCGCATAGCAGTTGTGCGTGTCCCCTGTTACCGCATTTTGACGCAAGCGCACTTCTGCCTTTAATATGCACGCTTAATATAGTAACAAAAGCAGAATAATGTTATAGTGTAGTAACAGAGCTTTTCCACAACCCAAAATTCAATAATCGTTTTATATTATGAGCTAAACGTAACGTTCAGCTCCACTATGAATTACATGGGGAAATGTATTGAAGAGTAAATTAACTGAAAGTCAGGTTACTCATCATTTAGGCTTCTTACAGATGTTGACCCTCAGATTAAATAGTAAACTGCATTAAGCAAGTATCATAAATATGGGATAATCCTTTAGGGAAAACACATAATAATAAAAAACGGTGCCGCTTTTATATACCCCTCATCAATGTTTATCACCACCAGTTGTACCTTTGGACATGGCCTGATTGCTCATGTTACTTATTATCTTAAAACAGAGCTCATACCAGGTCAAAGTTTTTGACTTAATAGCATTCACACCATTTTGTAGCTGACTACTAGTAGTATAGTAGTATATTAGTTAAAGCTTTATTTGTCCCGATGGACCGCAGGTAAAAAAAGAAAAAAGGGAGAGAACATATTAAGGGTAGGCTAAAGCAGAATCAGACAAATTCTAAACCTTATTATGATAAAGTGAAGTGTTTTATGATAACGTCTGTTGTCTCATGTCTGTTGCATTGCTCTTCTGTTCAGTCCTGTGTTAAACTGTGACAGGTTTGGGGTTTGTATATAATGTTTTATGTCTCATCCTGTCAGTCAGCAAAACCTAAGGCATGATTGTTTCATTTTAGGTATTTGTTTTTATCAGTGATCCTAACAGATCTAACAATCCATCGCTCACAAATATTAAGGTTTCTTCTTACAACATATCAAGTCAACTCAATGACACTTACTGTAAAAGGGATTTGGTTTGACTGAATGCTTTTTTTTGCCACACATGTCAATCCCACGGCCGGCAAACCTTATTTTTTGAGGATATTTTTAAGACTAATGGAAAGTAGGCCCTTCTATTTGCACTAACATGTTGAGCAATCCCATATGCTTTGGTGATACGTAAGTCACTGATGTGTTTTTTTTCAATTCCCCCAAATTAGTAGCCTGGAAATCCAGACCCAAATCCCAAAGATTAAGGGTCTGGCACTGAGTAATGAACTCGAGCCCAACTCGAGGGGCGGCACCAAGTGAGAATTTGAAATCTCACTGCACACAATTGGATAACACTACGACCAATCACAACAATACACAGGGTGACGTATCCAGAGCCCCATACGCTTAGCTACCAGCGGAGCTAACTGGTAGATTAAACTGTCGTCATCTGTTTAGCTCGCCTCTGGCCCGCCTATCTCAGATACAACGATGTGATTGGTGCAGCTCGGCTACAAGGGCATAGTTAATGGGCATCATTACTCAATGCTAGAGTGACTCGCTGAGCAAATTCAAATTGTGCCCTCGCGAGAACTCTGGATTTCCAGTGTACCAAATTAGGCTAAATATGGCCTTTCAGTGTACAGACTGTGGTAATTGGTTTGTTATTGACAAACTAACGGGACAATAATGTATTTAGTGCTCCTTGGCATAGTTTGGCAAGTATCAGAACAGTACTTTTTTTTTTTTTTTTTTAAAGTTTGTTGAAATGTATATATAATTTCCTGTTAATTCTATGGGCCAAAAAGTACACTTTTTAATTAACAAAAATCCCTCTTAAACATAAAGATTTAAGATTGTAATCTATTCTGATTTACAGAATCATTAAAACTGCTCTACCTCAGAGCAAGAATTGAGAGATTAAACTTTAATGGAGTCTACACAGATCTTAACTCACAGTATGTCACAGCATATTGCTTTACTGGAGCTCATCACAGCCTCAGACGTTCTTATCATTAACATTCAGCCTACTACAGGCCCTTATAGTTTCCTGTTTCCTGCAGCGTCTTCAACACAGCCTTTTTAGACTCGTTTCAAGTGGAGGGGGCTCAACTCAGCAAACCCTCATGTATGACTAAATGCCTGCATGTAGTATTATTTTATTGACGTAAAATGGTACCCTAAGTTCTTGAGACAAATAAAGAGCAATTAGTGGTGACTACTACGTCATTAGTCTCACCCATTCATCTTTTCAAACAGTGTATTCTGTTTAGGTTCACAGGAGGATGAGTCCATCCCAGCACCAATGACATCCAGTTATAATAGTATTTAGTCAGCGGTAAATGATTGACACAGGCTACCTCAACAAACTATTACCGAATGCTCCCTTTGCTAGTTTTTTTATGTGGGTGTATGACTTGATAAATGTGTGTGATGTTCCTCCTTTGGCAAAACAATAACATATAGCCTATTATAATAACAAAACATATGCAAAGTGCCTCACATTGCCATACCCTGAAACTAGCAGGATGGGATCCTCCTGTGAGTCAAAGCTTCTCAGATGTCAAAGCACCTTCATTCAACCAGGGGTTTTCTCACGCATGCGCAGGGGCGGAAGACTATCTCATCGGGGAGAAAAAAAGAAGTTCACACACAAAGCCACGCCTGCGCGGTATGCCTCTCATTACAAGCGAAGTTGCTGCATCTTTTTAGGAAGCTACATGCTTTATTTCGACACCCAAAGGTCGCATGGTGTCAGGGACGCGCCTAGTCACGGGAACAGTCCGGAGCGCGTTCATGAGGTTCAAGATCGCGCTTTAACAGTGAAGAGTATCAAACAGCGTGCGAGGATCCAACCTAATGGTTTACATTGGGTCACAACGACCAGTCAATGATTTGCGCCAAGTGTTTTTTTTTTTTTTTTTTTTTCCCTTGTCCGGGGTTTATTTTACAAACCTTTTCTATTTTGCACGGGAGGAAACTGACATAGCAAACTCATCTGTATGATACGGGAGCAGGAGCACACAGTATGGTCCGGGAAACCAGACATTTATGGGTGGGAAATTTACCCGAAAATGTGCGAGAAGAGAAAATCATTGAGCACTTCAAGCGGTGAGTAGAAGCACTAATGAGCGACGTGTGTGTGTGTTTTGTATTGTAACGACGAGTGCATGGCCAGCATCTCTCTTGTTGTGTCACATTTTAGTGAAGTCGGGATGAAGCAGGAGGTTCCCCTGTAGCAAAGTCCCATTTGGCAACTGTGCTGTCAGCTCTCCATAAGCAACAACACTGTCTGCGCTGCATTTCAGCTGAGATCAAAAAGAAAACTGCTAACACGCTTCAACCACCCAGCTAGCGGACATATGGTTTTGCCATTTTGACAAGGTTTCTAACTTATAGGCTAGTGATAACTTGAATCGCCCTTTAATGTTTGTGGTTGATCATTCACACCCAGGTTAATCGTTTGACTTTAAAGACGCCTACCTTTCCACCTGGTTACTGTGAAGAAAACACATGTTTCTATAACAGTGTAAACAAACTTCAGCCTACCTGGCGAGCCGCTAGCATTGTTAGACGCCATGCATTTCAGTCTGCATTTGGCAGACCGTATGAAGTCTATCGCCGTGTGTTTTTCTGGTGCCTGAGAAAATCAGGGACCGGTGTTTCACTTGACTCTCTGTGAGTTTGCCAGGTCACTGCTTCCAACCAGACCTGTGCACAAAGTAAGGTTAATTAGCTTATGTACATATCTGAGTGCAATGTAGCTGTGGCAAGAACCGGATTTTTTCCCCCTAGATGTTACAGAAGTCAGTGAAAGCTAAAAGGTGACGCGACATCCACGCTGCAAACATTATTGCAAACTGGCTGTGATTGAACAGGGTGCTCTGTGTGAACTGATAGGCAACATTGTAACGTTGTAGTAGGTAGGCATTTTGTGTGTGCGTGTGAACACATACATGGTTATCTTCGCTACATTATTACCGCGTAGCTTCCCCCAGCTGCTGACTTGCACAGCCTGCAGCGTGATTTGATTGAAGGAAAATCAGACAACATATCGATATTCTAATTACGATATTCTGATTGAGCTCTACTTGTGCAAACCCATGCACCATTTATTGGCTTTCGGCTCTTTGTTGTCTTCCTCGGACGGACAAAATGTAAATATGGTTTCTTTTTTTTTCTTCTTTTTTTTTGTGGCTATCACGGTTGTCTGCGCGCTCTCGCCTCCCTCTTCTCGGCTGTCAAGGAAATAGCAGCCCGCCTCTCCGTCCATATGTGCTGGAGACCAGACTGCTAAAACATCATAGTCTACCTTTTATAGGAGCAACGTTGCGTTCTTTACTGCGTAATAATAATTTTGCTTTGCACTCTCTTGGTCTTATTATTTACGGTAGAGGGATGCAGTGAGTGAACTACAAATGTGGGTTTTGCGTCTGATCCATGCAGCCTTGCTGAACGCACAATAATGGGCTACCTAGTCTATATGCCGTTTTATTTACATAAGCCAGTGCTATGATGCGCTTAAAGTTATGTTTGGGGGATGGTGACTGGCAGCGTGTTATTGCAATAGCGGTTTGGAAACTGTGTCGGCGAGTCGCTTTTAGCGTGCACTCCGCTCCAGCGTTAACCCAGAGGTAGTCAGAATGTGCAGGTGCATGACAGCCCGATGTGTGATAGAAGTCATTGAAGATGGGGGACGGCAGAATGAGTAAGCAGTGTGAACAGCTTTTCTAAAATGGCGTCGGTGGCTGTTCAATGTTGGGAACTGGCATGCCAATAAATTTATGGGCACCCTACTGTCTCTGTCGGACAGCGAAAATACACTCCCGAAAGATCCTTGGGGGTGGGAAAACTCAACGCACAAAGATGATGGCAGGCTTTGTAACCCCAGACTGCACATTTTGTGTAATAGGTTTCCTATCAGTCAATTTCAACAATCACTTTACGAGGTATTTTGTCCTGCACATACTTATTAAGGAAACCCTCATATACATCTATTAAAACTACATTAGGCTATATCAGTTTAGAGCAGTTTTTTTTTAATACGGGGGAAAAATGAGAAATGATGTTATGTTAAATTGCATCAAAAGTGCTTTGCTATTAGTGAAACAAAAGAAGCCATATAGACATGCGTAATGCATTTAGATTTTTTTCTTTAATCCCCACACACAGCGAATCAGGAAATGTCACGTCTCTTTTTATGCCTGCCAAACCTCATCTGTGTGCTTTCCAGTAGCTGTAATCGTATGAGCTCACCCTCCTCCTAGACAACATGCTAATGATACAAAATCTATGCATTTATTAACATGCCATGTGCCAAGGTTTCAATTCCAGTTGCTGGGTTACTGTTGCCTTGTAAGAAAGTACCACAGAGCAGAAAATAAGAGCCTACCTTACCTCCCACCCCTACACACACACACACACACACACACACACACACGCGCACACACGCACAGGCACACACAGGCATAATTGAATTCAGCAGTATGGAAAAAAATCTCATTTGCAAAAAATTATCATTATTTTCACTAAGACTTAAAATTGAATACTGTGTTTGGAAATTTATAAATGCTGATCCAACATAATTGCTGTTCAAAACCTAGTGATCACCTTGTTTTTTTGTGTTCTCTTTAGATATGGACGTGTGGAGAGTGTCAAGGTCCTGCCCAAGCGAGGTTCAGAAGGTGGAGTTGCAGCCTTTGTGGATTTTGTGGACATTAAAAGTGCTCAGAAGGCTCACAATGCTATCAACAAGATGGGGGACAGGGACCTGCGCACTGATTACAATGAACCAGGCACAATTCCTAGTGCCGCGAGGGGGCTGGACGATAGTCTGACCTTAGGCACTCGTGGCCGGGATGTATCAGGGTTCACAAGGGCGGCAGGGGGGACTGTGTATGGGCCCCCCACGTCGCTCCACAGCAGAGATGGACGCTATGAACGCAGACTAGACGGGTAAGTGGACAAAGTTTCTCTGAAGGCAGGGGGAACCGTGGTTTCGGGTATACACCTTACCTCCAAGCATCTTCCCACCATCTATTAATTTACTTGTTTGGGGGGGAGAGGAGAAAAAGAGTTCATGCTCAAGAATTAAATCTTATAGGGATCCCCTCTACCGTCCTCAGAGTGTGGCCAGCGCTCCTGGATTCATACTTGCAGGTAGACAGAGATATTCCATAAGTGAGAGCATGTTTGTACACAAGTGTATCTATTACTTAAAGGAATAGTCAATAGTTTAGTCTGTTTGGGATTATCTTTGTGATTTTAAACATCTGTGTGAGGTGGATATATCATTTGTGGAAAATACGGGGCAAAGATTGGATATCGTAAAATTTCCCAGGATTATTGGAGATTGCTAGAGAGGGGGAGAGAGAGAGAGAGAGGAAAAAGAGAGGAAAAAGAGAGAGTGGTCCAGCGGCCATCCCTGGGATTCCCCTAATCTGGAGTTACACGCCCTGCTTGTTGGATTAATGTCACCATTTATTCCTCATGTAACAAAACAACCAAGAGCATACATTAGATGTATAAGACACTATTGTTTGGATTAGTCTAATTTGGTTTTCAATTATCGCGCACACCTTCACTTCTCTCGTGGGCGGAGTCATTTGGATAACCTACACAGGATATGTATTCCTCTCCGTTGGATTAACACTGGCCAAACACCTTAAGGATATGCTATCATGCTAAAGGTATGGGTTGCTTTCTTGGTTCTTTTGTTTTTTTTTATTTTTTATTTGGGATTATATCTAAAATCAGGGCATTACAATTTGAGTGCTGGGAGACCTCTACTGGTGATCCAACTCAGTAGAGACAAGTGAGCAAATGACTTTTTTTTTTTCCCGTCTTATTTTTGTGGAGATTATTTTTTTTACTTTTCAACGACTGAGTCTAGCAGATTTAATGAGGACCAACATGGACTATGTTTGGATCGTACAATTCAAAGAAGAATGCTGGAAATTGAGACTGGAAAGTTGCTGTTGGAGATAACATACCTCATGTCTGTGGATTACCTGCACCTTTCCTGAATGTGGAACTATAATTTAACCTCGGATACAATCACATGCAGAATTGGAGAACAAAGTTGCACCTGGACACTGCATTTCCCATTGACTCAGCTTCGGTTTGGACTGCATGCAGGCTCTTCCTCTTGTAAAGGAGGTTGACAACAGACATGAACATCCATGAGCTTCAAAACTGTTATTAATGTTCTCCACCCTGGGAATGAATACGCTACTACGAACAAATATCTGGATTACCATTAAGAGACATGTTCTTTATTCTTAATCTGTCATGGCCAAATTTCCCTCCCTCTGCCAAAGGAATTTGACTACTTTTACTGCTGTGCACAGTGTGACCAACATGGAATGTGCAGGACTTCACAAATTGAAGATGCAAGACTTAATTTTTCCATCATTGCTTGTGAAATCAATGGTGCACTACTTACGGAAGAGGGTCTCCTGGATATCATGTATTTTTTTTTTTTACTGGACTCAAGTGCAACACAGATTCCTCTCCCCCCCCACGTTTGGATGGATATATGGACTCATTGACATTTTCTAGCATACAAAACATCCTACCCTGGATCCGTACAAGGCCAAGTTTGTTTTCATAATTTTAATTAAAACACTCATTAAAGTACGCGTGATTCCCTGCCCTGAAGACGAGGATTACATTTTAAAATTTTTCCCTCTCCACTCAACATTTTTGCCCATTTTTTTCTGCTCACAAAGTTCTATCTCCCTAGATTGTATTTGGAATTATAGGTCAAGTTACCACTCTCTCAAAAGGTTGGTATGTCCTGCCCTGTGTATTATAGCTGTCCTCTCTAACCCGCTAGTTTGAACCCCTGTCTCTCTCCATTTCCCACACTAACCGAAGTAGCTGGTACATAAACTGCTATTATTGCCTGTGTCTATATGCAGCAATCTGTATTTTATCCTGTATTGTTTTCCTTTTCTCTTCCTCTCACCTGCCCCACAATTGGCCTTATGATGACTAGATCCATATTTCAGCTGTTATTTATGACTAGTGATCAAAGTAAATGCCCTTTTTTAATTTACTCACACTCACTGTCTTAATACAACTTAAAGACTGGGCTGTGGAATCTTATAAAGCTTCAAGGGATTTGGAGTCTCAAAGATCTGTCACATACTTATATTTATAATATGTGCAGTGAAAAGTGGGTCCGGCAGAGTACAAATATGATAATTAGAATAGGAATACAAAAAGAAATAAGGATTAGATCAAATAATAAAGGTAAAGGGATGCAATTTTTAAGATAAAAAAAAAAAAAAGAAATTAGAAATGTATTCATGCAATGCCTAATGTCTCTGAAAAAAACAGTGAGACAGAATGAAATTAATTAAATTTTACATATTTGAATGCTTCTAATTTGAGCTTTGTCAAGGTCAGTTTAGGATCGTTATGTCAGTATCTTTTATTGTGAAAATGATCAGTTGATTAATATTTAACAGAAAATTAACAAGACATTTTATTTTAATGATTTAAAGCCGTATCAAGCAGAAATATCAAACATTTGATGGATTTTCTACTTTTCTCTGTATATCATTTTAAATCTTTAGGTTAAGGTTTGGGCAGTTAGTTGGATTACACAAAATTTTAAATGTCACCTTTAGCCTCTGGGAAAAAATTGGCGACAAATATTCTAAATGATTGATCGATTAATTAAAAATAATAATGAGAATATTCATCAATAATTAAAATAACCATTAGTTTCAGCCCCAGTATCTTTTGTTCCTGCATGGCAGCTGCAGTTTTAAATGTCCTCAGCTTCCTTTTTATGGCACAAGAGTAGAATATGAATACTGAATAACCTGTGACAGGTTGCAGATTCAAAATTTGATTCTTAAACTCCTGAGAAATATAACGCGTTTAAGATTATTCTGTCGGCATTTTGACTCTTATTAGAGTTGACTATAGTCATTGTCAGGCAGTATGCAGGTAGAGAGATTACATCCCTCCAAAGTCCCTGACTGGATTTAAACGTCTCCATGTAGGGTTGGTCGAAAAAAAACACAATTGCTCTGGGATGGTAGAAATTTCCCAACGGTCACAGATTTTACTCTTCCATTTATTTTGTGGTGTCTATGCCTTTTTAATTTCTTATTATATTGGACTGTTGTAGGCTATGTTGCAAATCAATAAGCAGGACTGATTCATGGCAGTGCTGGCTTTACAGGACTGTTGCTTCAGTTTGATGGATTACCTTAATTTGTATTTGGTCAGTGGATTAACCAAAAATAGACATTCCAATTTGGTTATTTTATTTATAAACTGATTTTCAATTGCGTTTTCAGAAGTATACTATATCACAATATATATCAGTATTATTATATAAAATGCTAGTGACAGAAGCCCACCCCCAAGCTCCGTGGTTTTTGCTTTATCCTGCAAGGACCACAGGGTGCTCCACAGCTGCACAGTTTAACTGTTGGTTTGCACAGCAGAAGAATATTTAACAATAAAGTAATTATAAAAAAAGTTTTGGAAATTCTGAATTAAATTGATATGCATGTGTTGATCCCACATGACTGAGCCTCCACATAAGACACCTTTTTTAGCATGCTGCTGAAATGCATCCTTATAATTATGGTGTTCACGTAATCCCAAAACCGTTGGGAACAGTGATGTTTAGCATGCACCAGAGCAGACTAAAATTCAAACACATGGAGATTCTGCCAAAAAAGTGAACTGAATTATTTTTAAGCTCCATGAATAATGTAGAACCTGTTTTGTGTAAAGTGAAATTGAAGGCTATCTATTGAGCAGTGAGCCTGCGCCACCAAATTAGCATTTTCGAGAGCATCTAGGGGTCAAGGTAATCCATCAATTTCACAGCAGACATCGTTATACCATAGATGTTATTCATGAATCCAGCACACAGATGATTAAATCAAATAAGCTGAAACAGAATTTGCCCCTGACCCGCCGTACTTTATGTATAGCGCAGTGAAATACAGACAAAGTGCTAGTCTCCTAAACCAATTTATCCTCAACATCTAGGAGACTGTGTGCATCCCATGCAGTCTTTTGTTCTTGTGCTCCATGGCAAAAGCCTTTTGTTGGAAAGACTTAATGAAAGACTTCCATTTATCAGCGTATAAATGGATGTTAATAGTGTCTATAGGTTACATTTATGTCAAATGTATTACACAAATGAATATTTCCAGATTGGCCACGTCACGTAAGTTAGTATAAAGTAATTGCACAGTGACTCACCCTGCACACCCTTAAATCCAATCAGTAATTGTCTTTTGTTGTAGACTTACATTTTTGTCATATATCCTTGAAAAGGATAAAATAATAGGCTATTTGTTGGGGGAAAGGGTAAAAGGGTTTATTATTTGGTACAAAGGGTTAAGCTTAGGCGATGAATGCAGTCTTATCAAAGTCCTCAAGTATGACATGTGAATATGAGTAACACATTCTTTGTCAGTTGTAAAGGTCAGGTTGGGCGTTTTAAGAAACCATCTTATGGATCATTTACCAGAATGCCTTTTAGGACATCGCAGGGCGTCAGCGATGCAGAGGAAGACGTATATTCGATATATCTTCAGAGAAATGGCAGCCGCCTCCTGTTAGCACCTTGGTTGACCCGTTACTTTCTAAAGCTCAGACTAGTGTGAGGACCGGTTTGCCTATTAACTGGTATACAATTTCCTGCATCATCCAAAACAATAAACACTACACTGCACATCTTGTGCACGTCAAAGCACAAGAAAGTTGGAAAATGATAAAACTAAAACATAACAAAAGAGAGCCTACAAAATGCGTCGATGGTGGAAGTAATTACAAATGTTTGCTTGAGATTCAAAACAAAAAACATTGTGCACTCATTTTCACTGTTAAGAACACACTAACCAAAGGCTGCTGCCAACTTCTGTTTAATGAGATAAATCGTTTCAGAAGTTTCTCCATGTTGCAAATATCTTGGATTTGTACTTACCGTTCTTTGTTGGCATAGACAGTTTTGGCGTAGACAGTTTAGCAGCATGCAACCCAGCAAGCAACATTTGCATAGGAACATCTTTACACAGATGTACTCAAAACGTCTCTGATGGTCGAAATCAATCAAAGATCCAAACGATTTGGATGCCTCTAATCAATTATCAGCAAGGACAATTTGTAAATCCCATTTTGGGAATTGGTTGGATTATATCTTTTCTCACACTTGATATGATAAGCTTAATTTCACCCTCAAAGGAGGCAGAGCATATCATTTTTGTTGAAAGTTAAGTTCTAGTCATGTGATACTTTCTTAGTTGAAAGTAGAAATTGGCTGGAAAAATTGGGAATGGGAGAAGGAGGTAGTGAGGGTCTTAATAGGTTGCCCCAACTCAAACCAAGGACGTTGCAGTTTAATGATATGGACATTAAATAACTACTGTACAACAAAATGCTGTGCACATGGTTGGTTTTTATCAACCATATGAACATCATTTCTGGTTTGAACACTACATTACCTTTTTAGTTTTTCCACATAGAAAGCTTTGATTTCATTAGTATTTATTTTCACATTAGCACTGCAAAGGTGTTTCACCATTTCGACAGTTGAGGTTTGTTTTCCATTCAAATCTGGTTTGAACTGGACAAAGAACAAAATATATATCCTTTCATTTAAAGAACCAGTACAATGAGGGTTTGTAAGTGTTGTTATATTAAACCGTATTCCGCCCTGTGTTGGAACATCATGGCTAATTTGCTGATATAATGTGATCTGGATTCAAACAGTGGTAATTGCTGTCCTGTCCCGCTCATTACGGGGAGTTGGGTAATATGACTGCTGTAATGACACAGCAGTCGCATTACTAAATTAAATTCTGATTTGCTTTATTCAGAACGAGGATGTTCGGGTCTGAGCAGAATGTCCTTATTAGCGCGGTTTCTAGTGTGCATCTTCATTAAAGATGCTTTAAAGACCTTTTTTCAGGAGAACATGTGGTGTCAATTTGTATAACATTATAAACAAAAAGACTTTCATAAGTCACCTCCAAAAACCTTCAACAAAGCCTCTCATATAAATGATAAAACGCCTCTGTTAGTTACAAGACCAGAATGACTTGGCAATCTATAAAGGCTCTTATGTAAATTCCTTTTTTTGTAAGAAAGCTTTTTGCAAGTCTGTTATATCCTCCAATTATATTTAGAATTAAGCTGAAGATTTCTGTTCTATTAAACAGTAAATGCATGTATTTAGCTTAAAAACCCTTGTGGTTGTCCTGTGCTGATTGTATTGTTAATATAGTATGTTGCATTTTACAGTAGGGAATACAAGTTATGGTATGTATCTCTGTGATGCTTAAACTGAAAAACCAATGAATGATAACACATCTGCATTCAAAGAACTTGTTTTAAACAAACATGAAAGACGGGTACCTAACAACAGTAGTTAGGCAAGTTGTTGGTATGATGGCAGAAGGATCTGATACATTTCATCTCCAAGTCATAAACAGCTTAGAAATGCTTAGTTGTCTCAACCATTTTATCATTTAAATCCCCTTGTAGTTCAGTCTGTAGGCTGAAAAATAATTCTCTCTATAGATGCTTAAAAACTACCCTTCTCCAAACACTTTAGTGTACTGTCTTCTTATGTGTCTAATTAAGAAAAACCCACCAGAGACACCTAATAATTTTCATTGCCCAATGTTTGATGCTAGCAGTGTTTTTTAAATGTCTTGAATGTAACTGTAATGTGTTGTTCTCTCTCCCGGTTTGTTAGAACGGCTGAAAGTCGGGATCGGGCGTACGATCACAGTGCCTATGGACATCACGAGCGTCCTGGTAGCAGTTTTGAACGCCAGCGGCACTATGAAACAGACTATTATCGTGATGCAAGAGAGAGGACTCTAAGCACAGCTGGGAGCGGGTCTGGTACCTCCACTGGAAGTGGTACAACTGTATCGTCAGGAGTCAGTGGAACTATCGTTAGCGCTGTTGCTGGCAACGCGGGAACAGGTGGATCAGCAGTGGCCACGACAGGAGGAAGCGGAGGATCTACATCCAGCGGGGTCGGCTTCTACCGCTCCCACAGCAGGAGCCCTTGTCGCTTTGAGACGCCAGAGCCTCGCTATGAGTCTCGTGCCAGGGAACCCTTTACTTTGGCCAGTGTGGTTCACAGGGACCTTTACAGGGAGGACAGGGGTCGGCGCGGGGAGCGGTCATACCGCCATAGTCGTAGCCGGTCTCCACACTCAACACATTCGCGAAATCCCTCTCCTCAGAGACTGGCAAGTCAGGCTACCCGCCCTCCGCGCTCCCACAGTGGGTCAGGCTCTCACAGTCGCTCCTCCAGTTCAGACTCAGTCAGCAGTACCAGCAGCAGTACGAGTGGCAGGTGAGTGAAGCTCTCAAGATTTCTACCCTTGTACATCGCTGTTGTTTACCTTTGTGCTTAAACAAGTGCTGGATAGAGCACTAAGTATTTTTAGAAAGAAACCTGCACTCTGAATGCTGCTTGAAATGATTGTAAACATTTATTTCACGGAATTGAACAGTACTTGTTCAAGTTAATTGGACAAATTCAAAAGATTAGATAAATAATGCCATCCATCTGTCGTTTTCTGCTGCTTACCTGAGTCCAGCTCACAGTGGTAGCAGGATGGAGTTTTTGATAGGGCTAAAACAGAATGAATGTCTGACATTCCCAGGTATTATTCCAGTGCATTTGCCTTCATACTGTAATACAATATATTCATAATGCCATTATATATTATTTAAAACAACTTTCTGAGATTATTTTAATTCAACTTTCATAGTTTTTCTCAGATTTACCAAAAATGTGTTCATGTGGACCACTCAAGATTTTGCAAATCATGTAAACAATGTCACTGGTATACATTTTTAACCAAACGTGTCTACTTTTCCCGAATATGGACCTTGATTTCTATATGGGGGAATCAATTGAGTTTTCACAAAATGTGCATGTAATCTGTGTATAATATATTTTTAAACCAAATGCAATTTCCCCCAACATAGCCTATAGTTGTATTAGCTCTACTGAATTCTGCAACAGGTTTTAGGTCAAAACACCAGTTTTGCCAACAAGCAAAGACTTGCGTGTGCATTTAATTTCTATCACTGGTTAGCGGGGATTCCTATCAAGAATACTTTTGTTGCTCAACATTCCTTAATGCAGAAGCTGTGGTTTATAACATTAACCGTTTCAAGACATCATATCTCCTAATACTGTGCCATCATGTCTGTTTTGTCAGCAGATAGTACTATAGCAGATTGCATATACGTATCTGCATGTTAGAAAAATGATTGTAAAGGCTCACCATGACAGGGAATATTACTGTATAGCACCTCATCTTGATTCCACCCCACCAGGATTGAAAGCTGTTTCTATCTATATATGGGCAATGGCGCCACCTTGAAAGATGACCTCACTTTAAAGGTCAATTATATGGGTTTTTAGCAGCACTATCATTTCTAATTCAATAGCATAACATGGGTTGTAAATGTGCAAGAACTTTAAAGCAGTGTTCTGTGTGCCCATTTTTACATGATCATTAGTGAATTTTTCAAATGACAAATCGGTTTTTACAAGGTTGTTGGCTGAGTAGTTAATTGCTGTTAGGAGTCAAAGCCTGGAAAATGACCTTTGCTGCGTGTAACTGCTGCAATGACACACTTTTTGGGTTGTTAAGATTTGATCTAAATTGGTTTATTATCGCTGTTCAGACTTTGGATTAAGTCAAGGACCAGATGGCCATCATCACAATGGATGTCAGTTCTGTTGTGGATGTTAGTTTATTTGCTAATTTAGCTGTTTTTGTGCACTGCCGGCTGTTGCTACATTTGTTGTAATGATATTTGCATCCAGGTTCTTGTAAATGTATTGTTTTTTTATTAGTTGATTTTGAGTTAATTTTGAGTAGTAATTGTGCAAGGAATGCATACTGTAAATAAGAAAAGGTTGGAATAACGAAATGCAAGTGAGGTCTGCATTTTTAAAAACTGTCCATGGGATTTACTCCACTACAGTACATACATTCCCCTCACCCCTCTCCATTTGTTTATTTTTTTGAATAACCGCATCACCTTTGGATACAGCAGAGTCCACAGCTCTGTACGACATGTAGCGACACATGTGGTTTGACGAGGTAGTGCTGTGGGGGGAATTTCAAGAGACGGCTGGTATATTTTTCTCACTGCCTACCTCTGTGTATGTGTAATGGCTCCCCCCCCCTCCGTGAGATCCAGTTGGAACTGGAAATTTCTGGCCAGTGCTGGCTGCCTGCCCACTCCCACAGGCCAGGCTCCGTCAGCGGCACTTCCGGGAGAGTCTGAGCACAGGAGGAGAAAGTGAGAAAGCAATAAACAGCAGAGGGCCTAGAAAGCTGAGACAGTCATTGGAATTGTTTGAGAAAAAAGGTGCATCAGGCAGCCATGAACGTGCTACTGACATGCAAATCCATCTTCTTATATTGATTACCAGATGTGTTGTACACATTGGGGAGAAAGAGGGTGTTTTTCTCCTCTTCTTCAGCTGAGCGACATCGTGGTTTTTAAACCATAGAAAGACCCATTCACAGTGCATTGCACAATCTTTTATGCAAATGCTCACTATATACAGTATTGTGTGTGTGTGTGTGTGTGAAGCATAATATTACCAGTTCAATAGGGGTGTGCAAGAAAATTGAAAAAGAATTGATTCAAAATTGATTCATAGAATACCAAAAATCGATTCATATTTTTTAACAAAAACATTTATTTTAATTAAATTGTATATTACATACTGTCAATGGTATTTTTAAATCGAGAATTGTTTTTGAATCGAAAATCGATTTGGAGTCGAAGCCTAAAAATCTATATTGAATCGTGACATTTTCTGAATCGTGCACCCCTACTGTTCAATATAATATGTAATCAAATCCTCCTTTCTTGCCCTGCTGATTGGACAGAGCAAACACATTTTGTCACCTTTTTTAAATCAGGGTTTACAAAAATCACATTTTAACTGCTGTTCTTAACATTGGAATACAGCATTTGGCTTTAATCCAATCTATGAATAATTTGTTATTTCTCTCATTTCTCTTGCACTTGGTGTATCATTGCAAAATGGTAAATCTGTATACAGTATACATAGCAATTTATGATTTCATTGAGGTAAAAATAACAATAACTAGATTCTTTTTTTTACTTTTTTGGGTAGGCAAACGCAACAACCAGTGACAGTAACAGAAAATAACTACCTTTTAATCGTACATTGATAATGATAGTTTCAGATTGTGAAGCTTGCAACAACATCTAAGTCCATGTTCCTTTTTTTTTTTTTTTGCTACAGTGATTCTAGCAGTAGTTCAAGTGATGACTCCCCAGCACGTTCAGTGCAGTCTGCTGCTGTTCCTGCACCCTCAGCACTTCCTTTATCCTCCCTTGACAAGGATGAACCACGTAAAAGCTTTGGCATCAAGGTCCAAAATCTTCCTGTGCGCTCTACAGGTTAGTTAAAAGGGGCTCATGCGGTTTGCAAGCACAAGCTTTTTTTGCACAAATAGTAGTGCATTTTATTTCTGTACATCCCTCAAATACTGACACATTTTAATTAAAAAAATATTACCAATAGTTAATTTAATAATAACCTGTTACTTTTTCAGTGTACACAATTAATAAAACATGTTATCTATTTACTACAGATACGAGCCTGAAGGATGGTTTGTTCCATGAATTTAAGAAACATGGAAAGGTCACATCTGTACAAATCCATGGAGCTTCAGAGGAGCGCTACGGGCTTGTCTTTTTTCGGCAGCAAGAGGACCAAGAGAAAGCACTTGGAGCATCAAAGGGAAAGCTTTTTTTCGGCATGCAAATCGAAGTCACAGCCTGGAATGGCCCCGGTAAGTTCTGATTATTGACTATATTGCAGCACAAACATAAAACAACAAAACGCACAAGGTTTCAATAAGCACATTTTTCAGAGACAGAAAGTGAGAATGAATTCCGGCCCTTGGATGAGAGGATAGACGAGTTTCATCCAAAGGCCACACGGACATTATTCATTGGAAACCTGGAGAAGACCACCACTTACCATGACCTGCTTAACATCTTTCAACGCTTTGGAGAAATAGTGGTAGGTTAATGCTGTGAAGTGGTTAGGAATCAGGCCATATATGCAATAGTTACCATGCTGCACAGTTTGAAATGATCACACTTACTGACAGCATATTTCTGCTTTCATTATTCTGCAAAGGATATTGACATTAAGAAGGTGAATGGAGCCCCACAGTATGCCTTTCTACAATACTGCGACATCGCCAGTGTCTGTAAGGCCATAAAGAAGATGGATGGGGAGTACCTTGGTAACAATAGACTCAAGGTGAGAATTATCACCTTAATTTAAAATCATGGCTTTACTACCACATTTTTGTCTTTCACAACCAAAAGTATTATTTATGAGCATAGTTTGTATAAACCGTTTTGTAAGTTAACATCTATTTGACATTTTTTCCTTCTTCTTTTTCAGCTGGGCTTTGGAAAGAGTATGCCAACAACGTGTGTTTGGTTGGATGGATTGGCGTCAAACACAACTGAGCAGTTTCTTACTCGTCATTTCTGCCGCTATGGACATGTTGTCAAGGTAAGTCTGTTTATTTTCCCCCTCACAGTTACCTATTGTTTACTTTCTGGCACCTTGGGACTCTATTTTCTCTGTCTTTCACAGGTTGTATTTGACAGAATGAAAGGAATGGCCCTTATTCTGTATAACAACATTGAATATGCACAAGCCGCTGTCAAAGACACAAAGGGGTGGAAGATAGGGGGCAGTAAAATCAAGGTAACTGAAACAAAGCTTTGCTCTGTAATTTTTGTGCGTTCTTAATGCCTGACATGCTGTAAAAAAATGCAACTTATCCTTTTTTCTTCAGGTGGATTTTGCCAATCAGGAAAGTCAGATGGCTTTCTATCGTTCAATGCAGGCATCTGGCCAGGATATTCGAGACTTTTATGACCTTCTCTCTGAAAGAAGGTTTGTGTAGTTTCCTTAAGGGATAATATGTTTGCCTCTATACTGTCTAATGTTAAACCTAACATTATTGATGCCGAAGTATGATGATGATTTATTTGTTTTTTTTTATTTCTTGGCAGGGATGATCGACGAACTCAATACGAATTTCAAGCAGAAAGACAATATTATGAAAATGTACGAACGCCAGGAACATATACTGAAGATCCACGTCGCAAATACCCTGCCAGAAGTCGGGAATTTTACACTGAATGGGACCCATATCAGGGAGATTACTATGATCCACAATACTTTGAAGACCCCCGGGAATTTCGAGAATACAGAGCTGACCCTTATGAGCAGGACATTCGCAAATACAGCTATTTGCAACGGGAACGTGAAAGAGAGAGGGAGCGCTTTGAAACAGATCGTGGACGTGATCATGGGAGGAGGACCATTGAGCGTAGCCAAAGCCCATCTCACATTGCCTCTCGTCATCCTGCCAGCCCTACTGCATCTCCTTCACTCTCTGAGAGGATACCGAGTGATTCAGATCGGCGTATTTGTTGCCAATCATCTGAAAGAAGTGGTAGCTGCAGTTCAATCTCACCACCCAGATTCGAAAAACTTGAAAAAGCACGCACTGAAAGGTATAATAAAACTGAAAAACTTGAGAAGGATCGAGTCTTTGAAGTTGAAAGAGGGAATTTGGTTGAAAAGGAGAAGCGGGCTGGGCGTAAAGATCGAGGGGACAAGGACAAAAGTGAGAAACAGAGGCTTAAAAAGCTAAAAGTTGCATCACCTATTATCCAAGCATGTGAGACGGAACCTGAACTTGATCGAGATGTAAGCCCTGAGTCCGTCCTTCGAAGTAAAAACAGTAAAATTCCAAAGGAAGGCTTGAGCAAAGGAAGGCTAGACCTTCTGCCTTGTGTTGTGCAATTGACACGCGTTAAAGAAAAAGAAGGAAAATTGATTGGTCAATCTGTCCAAGAAAAACAAATACAGAGATGTGGGAGTGACAGTCCTAGGTTGGTATCACCTTCAGCTGACCAGAGGAGTCCTCCATTCCGCTCAGAACCATCAAAAAGTGATATATCTAAACATGTAAAGGTGCCTAGAGACAAAAATATGCACAGTTTCGTGGAGGTTATTGACAAGGTTATTGACAAGGATGCTAAAATGAAATCCAAAAAACATGGAAAATCTGAAATGGGATTTGACAGTGGCATTTCTGTGGATATCGATCGTTTAGCTGCAAGGAAAAGGCGTTTTGAAGACTCTGGGAAAACTGATCGACATAAGAGAACTAGTGAGGAGGATCTTGTTAGGCCTGGACTTCATAAACTATGGAACAATTCTAAGGAGACAGATTTAGAAAAGAACCTTTTGATAAAAGGGATGCATAAAACGGAGCACCACAAGGATAAATGTGTCCGGGTGGTTTCAGTTAGCAGTCCTAAAGATGGACGAGACTGTGAAAGCAACTCTATAGGCTTTTCTCTGGAGCAGCAATCACGGCTAGGGGAGCTGCCGGAAGATTCTACAGATCAATTGGTCTCTCCCTACCTTAAAATGGATTTGGAGGGATCAAAAAGTGAAAACAGCTCCAGTCTCACAAAGATGGTAGATGATGGCAGCCTAGATTTTGATGACTTAAAAGAACAAGAGAAACAAGTTTTGTCTGAAAACGAACAAGGAAAAGGGAAGTGCATGGACTCGGATGACGGAGATGAACACTTTGTGCACATTGACCAGAATATTTGCGCAAAACCGAGTCTATGGCTCCGACCTAAGCTTGGTGATCCTGATAAGTTAGTCAAGTTTGAAAACCCAGCAAGCAATGAGACTCATGACTTTGAAAAAGATTATATAATACATGATGTTCCGAAACCAATTCAGGATATGGCCAATGATGACTTCTCTTCCAGTAAACGAAAGAAATTAGAAAATTTTGACTTTGAAATAGTCACTGCAAAAAGAGAGCGCAACTATCCAAGTTCGCAAAAGTTGAATGAAGACATTTATCAGAGTATAACCTCCTCAATAGGACATGGTCACTTTGGTGCAAATGAGGAAGATGAGACTGCCCAGATTTCTGTGGCCGTTATAAACGAAGAAAGAAAATCTTCTCCAACAACAGATGAGAGATTTTCACACACAGAGTCACTAAAGAACAGTTTGGGCCTGACAGCCACACATTTTCAGTCTTCTGACAGTGAGCTCCCTAAGCTTAAGACAACCTTGCTTGGCTGTGATGAGGAGTTAATGCAACGTTGGGAAAGACAGATAAAGTCTGATTCGCTTAGAATGGAAATGACTTTCCCCAGTGATATTGCAAAATGTGAAACCATCCGCAAACGCCTTGGCCAGGATTTGGAACCTGGAGAAGTGCAGTCTGATTCAGATGATGATGGAGAAAACAAACACATCTCTCCCAAGTCCAATAGTTCCTTGTCTTATATCCTCAGGGAACGTGACGAGAGGATGACAGACTTGAAGCTTTCAGGCTCATTGGAAAAGAATAAGTTTTATTCTTTTGCATTAGATAAAACTATAACTCCTGATACTAAAGCACTCCTTGAAAGAGCCAAGACACTGTATTCCTCCAGAGAAGATAATTGGTCCTTTCTCCCCTCACGCTTTCCAACCTCCCACAGCTGTTCAGATAAAGACAAAGTGAAGCTAGCACCTCGACCTATTCCTTCTTGGTATAAGAAAAAGATTCGTACTGACTCTGTTGAAAAGCTGCATGATAAAAAGGAGGAACTTAAGCCACAGGACCAAGAGCGACAAGACCTGTTTGCCTCTCGCTTCCTGCACAGCTCAATCTTTGAACAGGATTCCCGGCGTTTGCAGCATCTTGAACGTAAAGACCAAGATTTAGAAACTGGGGTTGGCATGCCTTTTGCTAAGCCAGGTGCTACTGAGGCACAGCCTGAATCTGGAGTAAGTGACATGCCACAAGAGCCCATAGTGCTTTTCCATAGTCGGTTTTTGGAGCTTCAACAACAAAAGGACAAGGACCATCTTCCACCGGATACTGAGAATGATTCAATAGTGGCGGAGATTAAAAGAGATGAAGTGCAGCATTGTGATAATGTGCTGTCTGATAAGGAATCTGAGCCAGTACTGAAGGTTGATGACAAATCAACCAACCCCCCATTAACCTTGTTAGTTTCACCATTCGTTCCTTCCCCGAAAGAAATGTCTTCATCAGAAAATAAAGAATCTTTAACTCCATCCTCAGATCAACATGTGTCATTTGTCAAAGAAGAAACCGTAGAGCCAGTTCTTGAGGTATCTCCATCTCATTCTTTCCCTATGGAAGACTTCAAACCAGTTGCTCCTAAGCTAACCATAACCCCTCCTTTCGTCCTTTTGGGGCCAGAAAATGAAATGGAAACAAAAGAGTTAATTGAACCTGTAGCAAAAATTGGAGATAGTTTGGCAGTGGAACATAATCCTCTTGTGGAAGATAAGCCTCCTACACCTGGTGCTTTCCTAAGTGGTTGTGAGAGAGAGACTGCAGAATTCACTTACTCTGAATATCCAAAGATTGAAGAAAAATCTGAAATTAAGACAGAACCTAAAATAGAAAATCCGGAAACAAAACATTTTGAGGAATCTCAGAAACCTGAGACAGATAGTGAGGCATGTATGCCAGAGCTAGAGGCTGAAATAAAACCATTACCAAACCGCAGACAGCCCAAGAGTAAAAGGGCAAAATCACTTTCCGTATTACGTACTTCCCAACCTTCCCAAATTGTTGCCACTGAGAAACCTGCAACACGAAAGAGTGAACGGATTGACAGAGAGAAACTCAAAAGGGCTTCATCTCCTCGGGCAGATGTACCAAAAGCATCAATTGAGTACAAAGCCACTTCCAAGTCACCAATTCATGCATCAGATTCTGAGCAAAACCTTGAGTCAAGTTTGATCCATGGCAGAACACGTCGCAGGAATGTAAGATCAGTCTACGCCACGCTACATGAAGACGACCAAGCTGGCAAAGAGGTGGTTGAATCATCACGCTCCATGCGCAAACGTGGTGCTGAAAAAGAACCATTACAGCAAGATATTCCAATTCCCTCTACCAATACAAGGCGAGGACGCCCACCTAAAAGAGGCGTCAAACGAGGTGAAGATGTATCACCAGTTAAGGGGGATCAGCAGAAAATGATCGAAGAAGACACAGAGGTCAAAGAGACCTCTGCTACTGTAGAGGTTGTAAAATCCTCCGAGGGATGGCGTTCACCCCGCACACAGAAAGTGCAACAAACACAATTGACTTCATCTGCTCCAGTTAAGAAAGGAGGTAAAATAGACAAACAGTCTGGGAGCACTACAGTACTAGCTGAACAAGCTGATGTGGCAAGTCATGATGAATCAGAATGTAATCCTAAAGCTGATTCTGAACTGTTTGTGAAGCTATCAGAAAAGGTGGAAAATGCAAGCTCACCAGTACACAGAATGGAAAAAGACTTAAAAGATTCTGCTGGAAAGAAATCTACTGTTGGGGATATTGAAAAGGTAGACACCAGCTCCTCTGAGAGGAGACAACTGCCTGAAAAGAGTGTTAAAATGAAAACACCTAGGCTGAAAAGAAATACCAAGCAGGTCACTGACGATAAATCACACAGCTTAAAAAATCTTGAGATCCGTGTAAGCCTTGATGACGTAAAAGTTTTACTTCGTTCAGAGGATGATGAGCCAGAGTCATTTGAAGCTCCCACATTTACAAAAACCAAGACAATAGTAAAAGAGAATGTGGAAACGAAGATTATAGGCTTTCCAAAAGAATCAAAAGAACTTGATGCACAGGAACAGGAAGACAGCCTGTCAGAACCTGAACTTCCTGCTGATCCAGCGGCTCTCTTAGCACGGCAGATGGAACTAGAGCAGGCAGTTGAAAATATTGCCAAACTTACAGTTGAGCAACCTCCTCGGCCATATAAGGAACCACCTTCCGAGCAGCCTACAATATTGCCTCCTGTCATAGTAGAGCAAGAAGCTGAGGTTGAGGAGGAAAAGCGAGCTAATCCTGCAAGCGAAACAGAACTTGCAGCTGCTATTGATTCCATTACAGCTGAAGAAACATGTGCAGATGCAGATGGTTTCACAGCTCCTCCTACTTACACTGCTCTTGTTCCTACCCCTGAATCCTTGACATCCCCCTCCTCCAATGAGATTATGGAACCTGAAACACACATGGTGATTAACAATATTCTTGCTGCGGACTCAGATGATGGTCCTCTGACACCGAGCCCAAAGGGGCAAATTGCAGAGTCTAAGGCAGCTGAGGATACCTCTCCACTTGAGACACCAAAGAAAACGGGCAGAGTTAGAGCCAAAACCCTGAAGAAATCGAGAAGTCGTAAAGGTACAGCTAATAAGAAAGGGGATATTGCTGCAGAGGTTTCACAACCAGAGCCCTCCCCAGTCAAGTTACCGGAGTCGATCCCAGAAGACCCAGAAACCATCAATTCACAAGCAGTCACTGCTACAGCTGGTGTAACTGCAGCAGCTTCTGTGGTCACTGCTGTTGCAACATGTAGGCGTGATCTTACAAGTGCTATAACTGTAGACACACCAAAAGAGGCAGAACAGCCTGAAGTTGAACAGCCCGTACCGAAAGAATCTGCCTTTTATTCAGGCCCAAGCAACATATCTAGTAGTAAAAAGCATCCCCAGGCAGAAAAGCCATCTACTCCTACTCCTGCCCCTACCCGCCCACAACCTATATCCCAATTCGGCGTACCCCTGCTGCAGCCTGCCAAAATGCCACTTTCGCCAGACTGGCCTCCTAGAACTGAAGAAAGTAGAATTCATGTTGCTCCTTCATGCCACGTTACAGTGGTAACTCCTCCACCAGCATCAACTGCACTTGGAACCCCTTCAACAAATACCCCAATGCCTCCTGACACGAAGGCCTCGGATATTGACCCTAGTTCCAGTACCTTAAGAAAAATCCTGATGGAACCTAAATATGTGTCTGCATCAAACAGCAATTCTATACCTACTACTATGGTGACATCTACATTGTCAGATCCTTTGCGGATGTCAGAGAATGAAAATCCCTCTGTTACATTGGGTTCAAGACAGTTACATCCCGAAGAGAGACCACCTTTACCCCCCCAGCCCATACACCACAAGCCCTTCCCACTGACAGAGTCCCAACAGAACTGTGGAGAGAAAATCCAGCATACAGTTATTTCTCCTCCTACCTCAGTAATAAGTCGAATTCCAATGCCTTATGATACAGAGGAAACTCCCCGAATTTCCCTAAGCAACCGAAGCATTGGCCTGTCTATTCCCAAGCAAAAATTTAGATCAAACTCTAATGAGAATAATCGCTACCATGGCATGGATGTAGTAGAAGATGGGTCTAGAGGGCGCTCTGTTGTTGAGACCACTCCCTACAGCACAGGCTCCAATTCTGGCCTAAGGGTCAATACATCAGAGGGTGTTGTTGTTTTGAGTT
Source organism: Gymnocephalus cernua (assembly GCA_023631565.1). NCBI lineage: Eukaryota > Metazoa > Chordata > Actinopteri > Perciformes > Percidae > Gymnocephalus > Gymnocephalus cernua. The sequence goes on from CM042433.1 coordinate 20,099,944, forward strand.
ATTCGGGTCAGAAAACTGAAGGACCTCACAGGATGAGAGCCAAAATTAGTCAAATTCCTCAAGCCAGTGCTGGTGATATAGAGTTTCAGCAATCGGTGTCCAAATCTTCGATAAAGCAAGACCCACTCATCACATCATCCCAGTCGCCTACCTCAAAACTAGCCCCAACCCCTACAGCTTATGGGCACACAGGGGTTCTCTTGACAAGCCAGTCTTATAACTCTCAACCTGTCATTTCCAGTACAAAGCAGGAGAGTCTTGGATGTGACAAATCTGAAGCCCCGTATCACACCACATCCCAGGGTGGCGTTGTAAAGATGTACCAACAGCCAGTTAGTTCTCCCCAAGTCTTGATGTACAACCAAGCTGTGATACAGCAACAGCATGCCAAGAGAGGACCGGGGTCTGAACCTCTGCCAAAAAAGATTGACATTGGCAAAGCTGTTCAGCAGTCTAACCTAAGCCCAGTCATGAGTCCACACCACCCATCACTACCTGGAACCCGCATGAGCCCCAGCCCTAGCATCCCAACTGATCGGTCAGCTCTACACCTAAAGCAAGAACCCCAGTCTCCACGGACAGCTGTTCACTCCCCTTCACACTTTGTCAAAGCCTGTCCTCCAAGCAGTTCTCCTAGAGGAACTTCTGTCGTTCTGGGTCATGGCATGCCACCAATGTCTACATATCATTCTAGTATGCATCACCCACACTCAGAACAGTCCTCTGTCATAATTCAACCTCACAGTGTCACTCAGGCAATGGCTCACGAAGCCAGGATGAACACCCCACCAATGTCTGGGATAAACTATGGAAGGCGAGGTGATTCCCTGTCTTCATCACACCCAGGTCCTCCACAGCGCTCAAACACACCGCAGCCTAATGTCATCCGAGATTTGGTACTTCAGTCTCATTCTAGTCCCAAGAGGTCAGTATCAGGTGGTGGTGGTGGTAGCAGCAGTGTAAGTGAAGAAGACCCCAGACACTTTAACCAAGCTCTTAGTAGATCTTCCGTGCCCCAGCTCCAATCTGATGTAATGATGATTCACAGTGATCACCGAGGGCTCCACCCAAGCATACGCATGGACCAGTACAGAGACATGCACCAGCGCATCCTCATGCACCAGCAACTGGGAGAGCAGGCGGCTGTAGAAGCAAGACAGTCACGCACCTCAGAGACTGGAACGTCTCTAAGCAACATCTCTGGGCCTTCAAAGGGTCCTAATGTGGGAAAGAGCATTGACCTTTCTGCAAAAGAATCTCATAAACCACCAGAAGGAAAGCTGATACATCCATCCTCCAACGAAAGTAGAATCAGGGGAGTCCATGCATCTTCTCCTGTCCTGGTGTCATCTCACCCACATGGGGTTCAGCTGATGCATCCAGGAGGTGCCGGCTCCTTTCCAGTATATCGGGATATGCGAGGATTTCCATCCCAGTTTCCAGGACATCTATCATCGGGACACAACCTGGCTAACCAAGGCATTACATCTTCACAGGTCACTTGATATGCTTTTGTTATTGACATTCTGTAAATATTTTAGCATTGTAATATGTATCCTGTATAATTGTATTTTATAGATCATTTTCGTATACAAATACAAAATATGCCTAACTATGAAGTGGGCTATGTATTTTCTCAATCAGGTCCTGCCGGAGCCTGAGTTGAGTCACAGGGGTAAAATGTCTCAGTCACATGTGGGAGGAAGTGACTCCAACTCTGAGGGTTCCCATCTTCGCCATGCTACCTCTACAGATCTTTCACACATTTCCCGAATATCACGGGATACAGTGTCCCCCTCATACCAGTCTCCGATGGCGTCTCCTATGAGTCTTACTCATAAGCCAGATCTAGCTCTACAGAAAGGCCCTCCAGCCTTCTTGTCAACACCTTTGCAGGCAGTACCCCCATCAAGTTCTCTGCATCCTAGGCCTGATGCTAAGCTGGAACATTCGGGACATCGTTCCGTTGACATGGTGCAGCTTTTGACGGTAGGAAGACAGATCGACAAGCAATGTCATCACACATGGAATTTGTTTTCAAAACAATACCAAAGAGGAAAATATGAAAAAAAAAATAAAACGTATGTTTTTGTTGTACAGAAATATCCTATTGTATGGCAAGGCCTTTTGGCACTGAAGAATGACCAGGCTGCTGTCCAGTTGCACTTTGTTTCTGGCAACACCATACTGGCCCAGCGCTCCCTGCCGCCAACAGAAGGAGGTCCTCTTCTCCGTATTGTCCAGAGGATGAGGCTTGAGGCTTCCCAGTTGGATAGTGTGGCACGCAGAATGACTGTAAGTACTTTGTTTTTTACTAAAGCAGGTTCTAAAGTTTGGATCAACAAGATTGATCAAATGGAGACTTAATTGTAAATTCATGTATCATTCTTACATGAATTAGACTTATCATTCATGGCAGGTGAAGAATGACTACTGTTTGCTCCTGGCTCTACCCTGTGGTCGAGACCAAGAAGATGTCCTTGGTCAAACCCAAGCTTTGAAAAGTGGCTTCATCACCTACCTGCAAGCCAAACAGGCAGCTGGCATTATCAATGTGCCCAACCCTGGCTCTAATCAGGTCTGTGGTCATTTAAACTTTTTCTGTTCTACCTTTTCTTTTTTTAATTGTTCCTGTGTTTTTACAATGAAAAATCATAAAATTCTCTCATTGTTACTTTCATCTTTTGATTCACAGCCGGCTTATGTGGTGCAGATTTTCCCACCATGTGAGTTCTCGGAGAGCCACCTCTCGCGCCTGGCCCCAGACCTTCTCAACAGCATCTCCAGCATTTCCCCTCACCTCATGATTGTCATTGCTTCTGTTTAATTACCTCCATTTCTTTCCTGAACAAAGCCAACACCAGCCCCTTTGGACTTGTCCAGTTTTATAAACTGGAATTGCCTCATGTTTTTATGAGTTTTGACTTTTTTTTTTCTCCTTCACTTCACCAAGTCCTTAAGTCACTCAATGACATCGAATTCCAAAAAAATATACCTTTTACAGAGAGGATCTGAAGAGTCGAACTAGGATTTTTGATGATCATTTCTGATTTTTCATTTCATTTTTGCCATTTTTGGAGGTGTTGTGCATAGCCTTTTCTAATTCATAGCACCCATAAAGCTATGGATTGAGACCTTCCTATGGGATATTTTTTACCTTCATAAAAGTGATTGTGATTTTTTTATTTTTATTTTTTTTTTATTTTTAAAAAGACAGACGATATGAGAAGTCATTGCACTATGTTAAGGAAAAAATTGTGAACTCTGTACAGATTTGAGTATAAAATGATACATGTTATGGATTTACTCTCCTGATCAGCCATGCTTGTGCAAGATAAAAGAAAATCATTGCCTGGAAAATGATCAAGAATCATTTCAGCCTGATCAATCATACTGCTTTCGCTCCTTCACCATCAGCCAACTTCTACGTCATTTACGGACTCAACTCTCCATCCCAAAGTGTTCCCTGCCCCAGGAACTCATGAGGGGACGTTTAGAGTTGTACAGTTTACACTCAATGCCTCAACAGGGGACTATATAAAGAATATTTAATTTGTTTATTTTTGTTTGCATCTTTAAGCCGAAGGGTATTGTGGACAATTGTGAAACTGTAAATATTATAAATATTTAAAGACTGAAGCAATGTGGAAAGACCAAGTGAATTATTTTACAAGACAGATCATCCAATGTTTTCTTTCTTTCTTTTTTCTTTATTCATTGGGCAGGGGCAAGAAGAGGAATGGTGGGAAGGATCTGTTCAGGATCCAGGAGAAATATTGAAGAAAAAAATATTTTTAAAATTGATTCTGTGCCAAAACGTCTTTTGCAAATGCTCAACACGCGCAATGTAAACAAAAATTGACCAGAACCTATTTTCATATGTGACTTTGTATTTTGCCCGTCAGAGGGCAGACTTAATTCCCTTTTTTTGTATTGGTCATCAACCCAACTCTGTTACTACAGTGACATTTTACATTATGAAGTTGTATCCTCATTTTGAAGGAAACCTTGTGTTGTAGGGGTTGCATTCTTTTGTTTGTATTCCTGTTCTCCTTCTCCCTGATGTGGTCCTTTACTGCCCCCTGCTGTCTGAAAATCATCCTCACATTAAGCACTGCATCCTGAGGTCATTTAAGCCATGACTTCATGAGAGATGTGCTATAGCATGCTTTATTTTCAAATCTTAAAGGGTAAACTGAAATCATAAAGAATGTGACTTAAACTTGACATCATGCCGCTAATGGATGTGTTTATCATCTGTCTCCATCGCTCCCCTTGACTGTCTCCTTGAGCCAAGCTGTAAATACTAATGTCCTTAATCTGTGCTCCTGTGTATTTTCCCCTTCATACTTGTCTTTATTCAGGGTCTTTCTTTTTGTTTTGTGCAACAAAACAAAGCAGTCTGAAAGAGACAGGAGATAAGGTGTGTGTGAAACCGATGCTGAAAGTAAAACCTGGCTTGTCAGTTTTGTGGTGTAAAGATTTCTATGACTGCAAGCTAAATACTCATTGTTATGTTGAAGGCACTTATAATTTTTGATAAACAAATGAGAAAAAAATGATTAATATGGAAACTGTCTTTTGATCAATCTTCATTTTGAGTGTATTTTGCTGTTCCTCTATGAGGACATTTTAAACTGTAAAATAAATGGTTGTTTAACTTACTTCTGAAGATCATTAAATGGTCTTTCACTCTTGGTTTGTGTTTTTGTGACTTGCCTTGAGAAACTAGTTATTTTGATGCACTGGTGCAGAAAGATTTTTTTTTTCCAGAATCTTGACTGTGGGTTAAGAAATAGGACTTGCATCACTGTAATCTAAAATATGCAAGCTCATATGTTCATTGTCTGGAAGCTTTAACTTCTGTGTCTCTGCAACAGGTTGCAATAGTTTATATAGTGAACATACGCTAGTTGATATATCATTGCTCATCAGAATCACTGCTGCAGTCTATTCAGCAGTCAGAAGATGTCAGTATCTACCTAGACTACATTGCTTAGCTTCACGCTGTGACACAGCTTTGTGAAGCCAATCAGGCTACCACAGAATTTCAATTTCAATTCACCATGCAAATGATTTGACTTTTGAAGTTTTGGCCCGGTCTTTATGTTGATATGACTCTCTGGAGCATAATATCTTGGAATTTTAAATTTGTCAAAGAAAAATGTGCACACTTGGAAGCAGAGAACCTTTGCTCAGACCTTAAAAATACATCTAAGCAAGTAAGAAATGTGTTTGATTGACTTATATTGTTTTTATTAGCAGCCAGCAAGACCTGGGTTTAATTCTGGTCTGCGACAGAAGGAATTGTGGGGGATCTTGTATAACTAAACATGTCTGACTTGGTCAGGGAAGATTCTACTTTAAGTAATAGGATGCATGGGTTTGCTGTCTCACTGCATTAACAAAAGCAGTATACTATATCTACATATAAAAGTAAAAGGTGGGCAAAAAAGAAAATGTTAAGTGCATTCAGGATTATCTATATACACCTTCGAGCACCGTGTCAATGACAAAAACGTGGCTGTCATGGCTGCAGTTATAGTCTCATCCCTGAGGCAAACGGCTCCATGGTTTCTGGAATTTTAAGATTGTGGCTTTAACATTACTGTTTCCGGCTGCACCCGTTAAATTCAAGAGTACACTAGCCGGCAGATTCCCCCGGAGGGAGGCCTTTGGGGATTTAGTGGTGATTGGAATTCTATTTGGGAACATTTGGTGGTCAGGGCTGCAGGATCTTTCATTATTTTTGGAAGTATTCCTTAGAGTGCAATTAATTACAATCGAATGCAGTCGGCCTGTGAAGAGACACCAACTTACTGAATATAAGGAATTATGGGCTGTTTCCATCTTCATCCAACGAAGCTGATAGTAAGACAGTAGGTCAAGACTTAATAAAGGATGACACTGAGGAACACCAGCTGCAGCAGCATAAGCTGGGTAAGAAGGTAAGGGTAAGAGGCCATACCGTGCTCATTTTTTCTCTGCTGTCGTTATGCCTACAGTAGAAAGAAAGGAGTGTGACCAGGCAGAAGAGGTGAGGCATAAGCGATTTATTGTGCCTCGACAGGCCAAGACTTGGAATGTTAATTGACGCCCTGTTTGCAGCATGAGAAGAAGCAGATCAGATTGGGACAGTGAAAAGGCAAGATACTTCCCTGTATGTTGCCCCCCCTCCTCCAGATTTATAGTTCTTCTAAGATTAGTCTCTGCCTTTGAGCGATGAAGCAAAGTCGAGGAGTCGTGTGCCCTTGCCCTCAAAGTAGAGCTCATTCATATTTTTGAGCTGTTCTCTTGAATTCTTTGCCACAAGATGACATTTTGAACGCCCAATTTTAGCTAGAACATGTAAAGAATGTTGAAAATTCATAGGTTGGTTTTTCAGATGCTGATAAGTGCTTGTTTTCTTGTTTGTGCCCTTCTGGCACTGAGCAGCATTCCATGCTGGTGTTTGGACAATTTGTCCTTACATGAAAGCACAGAATAAACCAAGTAAAAGGGATACTTGGATTAAAAAAAATACTTACTTTGATTACTTTGTTGAAAATGTCAAAGTATATGATGCATCAGCATAGTCATGACAAGAGCTCTGGAATGCAGGATTTTGTTTAGGCATTTACCTATTATATTATTCAAACTGTCAATAAGAGAATTTACAGAAAGAGCTGTTGAGAGTAACACACATGAGGCTCAAAGGGCTTTAAAATGAACTTCTGCTCAGCAGATGGTTGCCAGGCTGCTTTCCTTGTCAGAAACTTATGAAGGCCTTAACCTTTATAACCCGAGGCACCAGTAATATCGCCTTTTAAAAAGTCTGCTTCACCAGCCTATTTTCTTCCAGAGTTTTGAAGCCTGACGAGTGATTTTATCTGAAGGCTTCAAATGATTTGGCTCACCTCTGCTCTGCCTACAGCTGCGTGGGAGAACTTTGATACAGCAGTGATGTGATTTGTTCTAGGTCATAAGCATTTGGAAGATTTGTGAACAATGACTCCCTCATGCGATGCTGGGATTTTGTACTGTTAATTGCAGTTGTTAGCTGTTGGGAATAGAAATCAGGCTTTCTACATAGTTGGTGGATTTTCTGTGTTTCTGTTTCTTTTTTCTGTGTGTGTGTGTGTGTGTGTGTGTGTGTGTGTGTGTGTGTGTGTGTGTGTGTGTGTGTTTGTGTATGTGTGTGTGTGTACAGTATGTTTATAAACCTCAAAATATGTGTTCCACGTTTTTCACCTTTCACACAAACCTTAAAGCAGACATTTCTTTGTCAGTGCGTGCCTTCTAATAAAAGCGGTATGAATAGATTTCATTTAGATTTTTTTATTTGGCCTTATGTGTACAGTGAATGTTGGGAAAATATATACATCCAGATATTTTATTTACTTGTATAAACTGCATACTGAAGAAGCGAACTTTTGTTTTTTTTTCTCATTGACAGATTGTGAAACAAAATAAATTGGCAACAAATTGTTGGGTACATTGTTAAAAGTGTTTCTAAAACATACCAGTTTGTCCAAATCCAGGTTTTTAAAGTGAATAAAATATGGTTTTGAGGATTATTTTGTTAAACATTAAATGCAAATTGTAAGATTGTTTAACACCTATAAAGATGAATGTTGAGTCTTGACATTCAAATTTTCTTTGATTTAAACATGGAGAAAGACTTATGTTAGTATCCTCTCTCAATTTTATTCTGATATGTTTTCTTTTTTTTTAAGATGTTTTTTTGGGCATTTTCAGCCTTTATTTTGATAGGACAGCAGAAGATATGAAAGAAGAGAGAGAGAGGGGGAATGACATGCAGCAAAGGGCCGCTGGTCGGAGTTGAACCTGGGCCTGCTACGCTGAGGAGTAAACCTCTATAGTGTATAGGGGTGCCTGCTCTACCAACTGAGCTATCCAGGGACCCTTATTCTGATATGTTAATGAACTAATATTAAATTCTTGAATTTTCTTCAGACTGTGTTTTAAACTCTCATAATACAACACTTATACTGCATGTTTAAAGGACAACATGTAGGGATGGTTACTTTATTCAAAAGACACGTCTAAACCCATTTAAGGGAGTTTGGCAAAATGAACAATATTCAACAAAAAGGATGAACTTAGGATATCACAAGGTGTGGCCTGGGTAAAGCATGCAGCAGACTGGACATGACGGGGATTATGCCACGTCACAGAGCCGGTTCATAATTTGGTCATAAACGACAGAGTCCTTGAATTTGTGTGATGATTTCGGCGTTGGCCCTTACAGACAGTCACAGAAGTTCCTAAATCTCACCGTCTCTCCAGTTAAACTTTTTTGTTGCAGTCTTCGTGTAGGTCACCCTTCTTCCTCTCCCTTAGATGTTTGTTTTTCTCCTGATTTTGTGCGGGTGGCATGATACGTCATCAATACGCCCACTCACTGGCTGTGAATTCTCAGACTTTGGGCTCCATCGGAAATTACACTGACTCTGTACTAGGGAGCTGGCAGGGTAAAGACTGTTTGAGGTCCGATCCAAGACATTTGCCTTCTCACATACAGCTCTGCCGGGTAATGTTTAGGTGAGTTCAGGTTTGCAGTACACGTGTGAAAGGGGCTTTACAGTGCTGATGTCACATCCATGTTAGCAGCTGCTCCACACTAAGATAAGATAAGATAAGCCTTTATTGTCTCCTATAGGAGAAATTTGTCTTGGGCATTCGAGAGAACAAGATGGTGACACATCACGCATAAACACACAATAAACATACAGTTAACCAACATAAAAACATAGTCATACATTATCTCATGCTTCAATGAACATTTCCCATTAACTCATGCTGTGGTGAATAACTTCTATATTGCACAATGCCCCATTGCATAATACCATATCAATTAACATAGCAAATATTGCTCCAGTACCCTATCATTGCACATCCTATAACCTCAATGTTCAGTACCACAGTCTTATTTAGTAGTAGTAGTCATACATAAATCACTGCAGCCAACACACACACACACACACACACACACACACACACACACACACACACACACACACACACACACACACACACACACACACACACACACACACACACACACACACACACACACACACACACACACACACACACACAATCTCTCTCTCTCTATCTGTTATTATTCATTAATTTGATTGCAAGCGGCACAAATGAGAATTTGTACCTGTTAAGCTTGTTTGCCAGTTTGGTAACCTGTACCTTCTGCCTGAAGGCATCAGCTCAAAGTCACTATACAGGACATGATTTGGGTCGTTGGTGATTTTGAGACCCTGTTTCCTCACCGCCTCCTCAAAAAGCTCCTGAAGAGGAGTTGGTGGCATTTGGCCAATTATTTTGCCAGCCCTTTTTATCAAGTTTTGTAGCTGTGATTTTAGTTTTACGGACAGGTTACCAAACCAAGCCATAATACCATAACAAACAATAGATTCAATGGCTGCCTTGTAAAACAGTATCATGATCTCTTTGTCCACTCCATGAACTCTAAGTCGTCTTAAAAAATACAGACGCTGACATATCTTTGAGCAAACACACTCCACTTGATGGGACCACTGCAACTGACAGTCTAATTGTATGCCTAAATACTTATATGTTGTTACCTGCTCAACAAGTACACCTTCAATTTGGAGTGTGCCGTGATCTCCTATAGACCTGGGGTCAAAAATCATTTCTTTGGTTTTATTTACCTTAAGTGTCAGGTTATGCCTGTTGCACCACTTTATTACCTCCTCTATCTCCTGTTTATAGATATCAATATCTGAATCTTTTGTAAGTAGACTAAGTATGGCCGTATCATCTGAAAATTTAATGATGTGGTTATTTCTATTGATGTTTCTGCAATCATTTGTGTATATTATAAAAAAGTAAGGGAGAGTTTACACAGCCTTGAGGGGCACCTGTACTTATGTTCAGAGTATCAGAAAGAATAGAATTGACTTTTACCTGCTGCTTCCTGTCTGTCAGAAAAGAACCATACCATCTAAAGATGAAGGGGTTCACCTCCATCTGTTGTAATTTACATAACAGTGTCTGAGGGAGAATACAATTAAATGCAGAGCTGAAGTCCATAAATAATAATTGAACATAAGCTGATGGATTTTCAAGGTGCTTCCTTAATCTCCCATTAAAGGTTTCTTTAATCAGTCTTTCTGGAAGAAAAAAGGGTAACAGGGGTTTACTATCTGTATTCTAACATCAACGAGTATCTGCTACAGCACTTGCTATTATAATTTTTTTTTAGCAAAGTTATACAGCAATTAATTTGTTGGCATTGCAAAAACTACAGCTCCCACGGAATTGTTCAAGCATCGCAATGCAAGTAGCCTACAGTATTATACATCATGGTTCATCATGGTACCATCTGCTGTCTATAAATGTTCCATAGTTTGGTTTTATAGCTTGCCATTGGACTAGCTTCAGTGAAGCTTTTGGCATTTAACCCACAACCATCATGGGTGTGTAGGAAATAGTTATTACAAACATTAAACGCTTTATTGTGATTTTAAATATTTTGGATCAGAACAGATACGGTATGGTTTCCCTACAACTCTGTATCACCAACTGTAGGCTGAATTTTTTGGTAGTTAGCATGAATATCCCCTGAAGAAACACTTTTTAACGAAGGTTCCTTTGTCACATATTGGGGAAGGGTATCAACAGAACAAACTCCCAAAATGTCATTTTCCCAAAGAAGGGACCAGTGATATTTTGTGTCCACTGGCCTCATCAGTCCCAGAGAACAGAAAGCAACCACTCACACAAGTAGACATGGCTGATTTCCATGTCAGCGCGATAAGGTACTGTAATACAGAATGTGGTATTTGTTTATTGTGCTAACATGAATGTTTGCTAATGGTAAAAAAATATCAGAGTATGTTTGAGAGATAGACATTGACTGGAGCCTGAGTGTTAATGCTTTGATCCGAGAGCTTTAAACTGTAAAGAAACAAGGACTGAGTTAGATAAGATGCTGTTTTGGTGTTTTAGTAGTACAGAACATTACAATGAGGGAGAAAAAAGAATGTGTGTATAAATACACACAGGCTCTATCAAGTAAGTTATGATTATCTTACGAGGTGCTCACAGTAAAAATCCCATTGATTTAATCATTTTTAAACAATCCTTAATGCATTTTAACTTCCAATCCATCTTGTAGAACTGTAAGTAAGTTGTCCTGAAAACAATACGACACATAGCTGACTTATAATACCTGCCCTTGTAAAGTGCGAATGCTTCTCCAGGCTCAGTATGAAAGATCAGCTTCAGGCAAACACCACTGAATGAAATACAGTTATGTGACAACTCCACTTTACAATGGACCACTGTTAGACATAGATCAAGTGACTGACGGGGTCACGGTACACGTGGACAGTCAATGCTACAGCTCTACGGCCTCACCCTGGTGACTCACGCCTCATAAACACAACACTTTCCTCTGACATCACGCCGTGCTGTCCTAGTTGCAGTCTGATATCTGCCCATATATCTATATCTATGTAATACGTGACCTTTCATATTCTATTTCTTACTTGGTTTATTTGGTTTCATAAAAGCTCTGTATTGCTGTTAGACAGATCTAAAATAATATGTAAATGTGACTTATAAAGTTTTTTGTATCTATTCTGCATTTGTATATATGTAAATAAGATCCTAATTTAAATGCTGAGGCACCTGGAAATATTAGTTCTTTATGGATGCATTAATGCAATTCAGCCACATAATTGTTTTTAGTTTTTTACCACAGCACTCACTTGTCTACATGAGGCAAAATCAAGCTATTAGCACGTTAGAACACTTGATCAATCAAGAATCATAATTGTTTTTTTAATTATAATAAGGAGCGAACATCTCTTACAGCCAAATCTTTAACTATAAACCTGCATAATTTAGCTCAGATTTGTAAGACTGCTCAAATGAAAGTAAATCATAGCTGTCAAACTAAACGTTGTATTTTAATGATTATGATAATTGCACTTACCAAGTTTAGTGCTTTCAGCTGAGGATCTGAGGCTGTAAATGGGAAATGGACTGCATTTACATTGCACTTTTCCAGTCTTCGTGACCACTCAAAGCATTTACAATACAACAACAAGCAACAATGCAAGGTGCCACCTGTTCATCAGGAGGGAATAGGTGGAAATAAACATTCCCACGTACGGGAGCAATTTAGGGTTCAGTATCTTGCCCAAGATGTACCTCCGAGGACATAGTCGTAAACAGGTCAAGTGTTCAACCAGATTGGCTGTGATGGAGTTTGTTAGTGTCCAGCTGAAGAGGATTTAAGTCTGCTAATATTCGTATTGCTTGATTTAGTCACTTTCTGTGGCTAAAATCAAAACTGGACGCACCCCAAATGTCATTGTGCGCACAAAACTATAAGAAGTATGCTCGGTCAAACGTTGGTCTTAAAAAGTGATGGGTGTTTAGAATTGACATTTTATTGGTGTTTTACATTCATTTTAAGTTTCTCTTCTCGTATGATCGTCTGACTTCTCATGTTTCTTGTGCCATCAATTGGCTCCTTCTTTTTTTGCAATGTCATGGTATTCTCAGATCTCAGCATTAAAGGGGCCCATTCTTGTTAACTAAACTTATTTTTTTTAGTGTTATTTACCAAAACACATGTGCGTATCCTTGAGGTTTAACAAGTATTTCCTTCCTCATAAAACATTTGCAAAGCCAATTTTTCTTAAAATGTTTAATACCAGCATTGTTTACATTCATGTTTGCTTAGCTGCGCATTATCACCAACTGGACATCAATGCAATTGCATGAAACCTTGACAGGACTTTTGACTAAATGCATCAGTGCCGACTGTTCTGATTTATGTTCACAATGCTACACAAATGCATTTTTAAGATAAACCAATCGAATACACATGTACAGTAGGCATGAACTATGTTAAATCAGCACATGTTTGGTTGAGCACTAGTTAAATAGAGCGTTATGGTCCATATATCACACTGGGACTGTGTGCGTTTCTTGTTCCATTCCTTCTTTCCCGGAGCGGCGGTGTTTGGGTTGTGATCTGGCTCCAGGGAAATGAGAAGTTGATTTGTGGTTCTTTCACTTTTCGGGGATAATAAAAGACAAGCGTGTGTGTGTGTTGTCTCTTTTTTTTCCCACCCAAATCTATTCTGGATTTAAACACTCTCCGCCTCCAGAACCCATTCTGTCAGCCAGTGTGAATAAGTGTGAGAGCCAAAACTGGACACAGGTCACTTGAGGTGGGTGTAGGTTTGAAAACAGTGTGCATGTGCCTGAAAGAGGTTTCCAGAGGTGGGGTGGGGGAGTACAAAGAGCTATTATGCTAGTCAGGATGTGTTGATTGTTCAGCATGCTCTGCCTGCACAGCGCTTAGGGAAAATGATGGGGTTGGAACTTTTTAAGACTGGAAAATGTGAAAGTGGAATCAAGGAAGAGATAAAACACAAAGGAAGGCATTTAACAAGGACAATCTGGATTCCTCAGCAGTGTTCTTTTACATCGTGAGTCTGTTTGTATTTGTCGGACAGCTAATTGTTCAGTCTCTGCATTGCTGGTTTTTGAATCTCCCCTGCTAGGCATCCAAAACACTAACAAGCTAGAAGCTGTTTACAAGAATATCCCTCAAACCTCAGCCATGTTATGATTTATGGAAAGCTGTGGTCTCACCAGAGATGCAGTTAACAAAGTCTAACAAAGTCACATTGCCAGATCCTCCTCCACAGCGTTGCGGAGGAAGGTCTGGCTATTTCACACAGCATTCCGGGATGGGAGAAAAACATGCTCTCGTTTATTGGCATTTCTTTAAACCAATCACAATCGTCTTGGGTGGTGCTGAGCGCCGAGCGGAGCCCGTTGCCGCTGCAAAATAGCCTCGGGGAGGAACTTGTTTTGGTGGAACGTGTACGTTCAAAAGTTGTTTTAGTCATGTAGGAGAAAACACAGATTGGACAGATAGCTAGCTAGCTGTCTGGATTTACCCGGCAGAGATCTGAGGTGCAGTTAACCATAGTCCTCAGAAATCAACTGGGGTTTAAAATTACAACACAAAGAAAGCGGAAGGTAACGGGACATCCGAAAACAGATTTTTCCGGCAGAACGAGAGCAATCGAGAGTGGAACGTCGTGGATATAGACTACTGTGCCTCTGACAATAGTAATAGTTGGCCATTGTGCATTCTTAGAGAAGTGTGGTTAGTGTTAGTCCTATTTGCCAGATTTAATTGATCTCCCTCTTATGAAGTTTTCATGTATTTCTGAGCAGAGAACAACCACCAATGTAATAATAAATAATAAATGCTCTTTTGTAGCTTAAAGGTACCAGAAAAGAACCATGTTAACAAAGAAACATTACAGTGGACATTGCTTTTAAAAAGTAGACCATTTTGTCAGTTCGGAATCTTTTACGTCATAAAAGCTGGCACCAGGAGGTAACTTGGTAAAAAGTTAGAAAATCAATACCAAGCCACTCTGTTATGCCAAGAACAACAAAAGGGACATGAGAGGTTAAAGATCTTATTTCAAAATGTGTGCATATAGCTTGCTCTGGACAGAGGAGCGGCTCATACCTTACACCAGAATTACATCTGGGCATATCAAGCAGCCTCCACCGTGGCCAAAAGCTGAAGTCAGTGCTGAGCAGAGTTAAGTAGGTGCAGTCCCACTAATGGTAAGCACATGCTGGCTCTCTAGAATATCTCTCACAATTGAAACCTATTGAAAAAGTTCCAATTTCCCTCTCAAAAAAAAAGTAAGTAAGCATTTTCCACATGAAGTTAGACTTGCATAGCTTTTGCTGAACTGACTCGTGTCGTCAGCCATCATGGATGCTGTTTTATTACTCGCTTCAGCAGAGATGATTCATTCAACCCGTCTCACTCCGAACTCGTAAAATACGGACGCTTGTGCAGTGGCTGTCAGCGTGTGTGTAGAACGCACCGGGCAGAGCAGCAGAGCAGCAGCACTTGAAGATGACATAGTATTAAGAGCGACAACGGTAGCAAGTAGTATGAAAGCCCGAAATTCTGCATAGGGAGGTTGGTTGGGATGGTGGATGGGTCAAACAACACAGGACTTTTGCCCCGGAGACCAGGGTTCGTGTCCTGCGTGTCACGTTTCCTAAACCCAACTGTTGCTTTTTTCTTTTCCTAAACCCAACTGTCCCATTCTTCTTTTCCTAAACCCAATATCCCGTTCTTGTCCTAGTCTTCTTTTCCTAAACCCAACTGTCCCATTCTTCTTTTCCTAAACCCAATATCCCATTCTTGTCCTGGTCTTCTTTTCCTAAACCCAACTGTCCCGTTCTTCTCCTGTGTGTGACAGAAACGTACCTTTTATAAGCCCACAATCTTTTTTAAAAGTGACGACAATAGTCCTGACCCACCGCGTTTAGATAAAGCGTGTTTAGATTTGATGCTAAAGGAGACTTTTAGCGTCAATAACAACGCCAAAGGCAGCTGACCAAGCGCCCGTATTTTACGCAATGGGAGGGAGAATGGTCCATTCAATGTCATTTGAAAGAAAACTCTCGGATCATGAGCTATGGATTATCCTGAGTACCCAGGGAAAGACTGCTGATATTATCATACGTCACTCTTCAATGCTCCAATCACTGCAAATGCAATTCCATTCAGCTCCATTGTATTTTAGTGGTGGCAGACTCAGAGATGGATATCTCAAAACCTCAGCAGATAAAACTGAAACTATCTGCATGGCTACACCCCATACAGGTATTTGATGAAATCTGATGAAATGTTTTGTGTGATTTCAATGAACTCAAACTTTGAAAAAGTTCCCTGAGAGAACTATAGGGACCAATGATCTTGGGGATTTGGTGATCCCCTGACATTTCCTCCACTACCATCGTGAGGCTTAAGATTTTGGTTTTGATTAAAATGTATTGACAGCTATTGGATGGATTGCCATGAAATTTGGTACAGGCATTCCTTGTTCACATGAAAATATATCCTACTGATTTTGGTGACCACCTGACTTTTTCTTTAGCTCCACCAGCAGGTCAAGAAACCAGGTGATCAATGTCTCTAAACTCTGTTACAGGCCCACTTGTGGATTTGGGCTGGTAATAAAACAGCTTAACGCTGGACAGATCCCCTCAGGAACATGTGTGGGCTGGTTTGGTGTTTGTTGAAAGAGACCAACAAGCAAGAACAGGCTCTCGGTGAAGCAGTCCTGACAGACAGGCATTGAAATGAGCCGCCATTCCACAAACAGCTGCGATGCGCATCGCTCCACTGAACCACCTTCACCACAATCACCAGCAAGCAGCAGCTCCCTTAGCGCTCGTGTCCACTGACTTTCTAATATGGCAAAGAAGCAAGCAGGTATAAATGCACCCGCCTGCACTGTACGTGCTCACACATGTACACACTCATGCAAGCATGCACACACACTCTGCATTCCTACACTTGAATCTATGGATGTAGCAGCTGCAGGCAGGCTGTCTAAACACTGCAATGTGACAACCTCTTCTGACAGCACTGCAAGTGAAAGTGAACATGTGTGTTCATAGTAATTTGCCATCTGGAAAGCCATTTTAGGTGTGTTTATGATGGCAAGAGGTTAAAAGACTCTGGAAGTTTTATGCCTTTCTGGTAAGGACAGCAGTTGCATGGCACCACCCACGTTTCTTTATACACAAGGATGTAAAGTGATACCATCTCTTATGCTGGCATTTTAAATCTGCCCACACACAAACATGCCTTGCCTTGCATATCACCTGATTTGCAACTTCTTTTTTTGGGACTATTTAGTCATTCTTATTGGCACACTCAGGTGTGGGTACTTTTGAATAGTTCATCCTGTATTCAACCATTTTCCTGACAAAAATAAAACAGAAAAACAACACAAGTATGTTTACCACAGGAATGTTGTACTTGGAAACGGAAACAGTACTGACACAATAGGACAAAATAACTCTTCACTGGAGCCAAGGATAATATTACATCCACTACCACTGCTACTACTGTCACTACTGCTACTGGTACTAGCACTGCCAGTAGTAGCTAGCAACTCTTGATCAACACTTCAGGTCCAGGGCTTCCCACAGACAACACTGACCAATTCCCCAATAATTATGTAATCTGGCAAATGTATTAATACCAATCATCAGTGGTGGAATAATCATTTAGAGCCTTTTCAAGTATATTTACTTAGCCTTGGGGACACTGCAAATTGATTTGAACACAACACTGACATATTATCACCTTACAAATTTGATATGGGGAAATTGTTAGGACATATAGTATATGCCTAATTATACACCCAGAAGACACAGAGCAATGTTAGCATTTATTTGGATTCTTGTCTCACTTGGCGAATGTAAGTCCAATATAGGAGAGTTTTTCCTATGTGCTTGATCATGAGGACATGTTGGGTCTCTGTAATCAAGAGTATGGGCTAGACCTTTTCTATATGAAAAGTGTCATGGGATAACTTCTGGTGTGATTTGGCGCTATATAAATAAAAATTGACTAGACATTGACTTGATATTCACACTCCTTTGATCTTTGTTTAGGTCAGTTATCTTCTTTTATCATTTTTATGCTGTCATATTGTTTTGCTGACAACGTCATATGATGCTGACAAGCTGCAATGCATTGTGATTTTATTGGCTGAATCACAAATGCATTACATGCATGAATTGGTTTATCAAGAAATCACATCCCACAAATATTGTGAATATTTTTAATTGAAATAAAATGAAATTACTACCCATTATTGTATTTAGTAATTAATGATGTCCATCTCCAAGACATGTCTAAGCCATTTTTAAAACAATAAAGTTGCAGACCTGAAAAGCAAAATAATGTGCTAGAAGATGCTAACAGGCTCTTTAGGGTAGAGGAGAACTGCAGAGTTGCGTCATTTCTCTGTTGCACATTACACATAGTCATTTGATCCATTGTTGAAATAGAAATATTAACTGGTAAGGCTTTAAATCTAATGCTTTACTTTTTATTAACTGATCACAAATATGCACAAAATACAATACTGTTTGGCCAATCCCACCAATTTTTTTTTTAGCAACACAATATTTCGCTCTATTGTTGGTGTTGTATCTTCCATTTCACTGTGAGTATCACTGCTTTCAGTTTCCATTAACAATTACGTATTAACAATTAGCCTCTATCTTAATCCCATAGACAGGAAGGAGATTAAGCCCTTCAAATACACATCCAGCCTACTTCAACACACACACACACACACACACACACACACACACACACACACACACACACACACGCTCACGCGCACACGCGCACACGCATACACACACACACACACACACACACACACACACACACACACACACACACACACACACACACACACACACACACACACACACACACAGCTGTCCCAACACTTTCATTGGAATAACAGTCCTTCAATACGTGGACATGCCTCACATGCCTACCTCAGCAAACCACAAACCACAGTGGGGGGGGGGTGGGCTTCTACCACCAGGACAGGTGCTGCTGGTATGACATCACTGCCTACTGTGGTGCTACTCGAAAAGCTCTAACATATCCAGGACCAAGCAGTGATGACAGCTACAACTGTGAGATAATGGGGATATAATAATAAAGAGTGTGACCAACAATATAAGTGCACCACTGTAGTCTATTTAGACTTTAACAGCAGCAGTAGAGATTAACTGCAGCAATTTGCGAGTCAGACACGACTTCATGGTCTCACAAAGAAAGGAAATGATGTATTAAAATGCATGAGTCATCCTCGACACATCAACTTGTTTCAATGTTAATTATTGCTGCCCAACTGTTCAAATAACAAAGAGCAGTCTGGGACTTTAAGCCCAAGAGCTGAAGTCCTTGCAGGCAGGTTTTACAAGTTGATGTTTTTTGTGAGCTCAGCAAACATAATTTCCATGTTGGATGAACATAAATAAGTAGTTTAATATGTCAGAATCTTGGCAGAGTTGACAGTCCTCTGTTTGCTTTCAATGGAATTTGTGTAGCGTGGGCATCTGACCAAGTAGGATCAACAGTGAATCATGAAAGCAGTGTTCTGGGTTGTCAATCACCTGTTGCTAATTGCTACAGGCAGGAAGGGTGGAGGGAGGAGGGGAACGGAAACTACAAGTGTTTATCTTACTGTTGATCTTTAAACTTACCTACCACAGCTTTAACATTTGTGGCAAGTCAAATGCTCATTATACATAGTCAGCCGGACTATGAGTAGAAATTTAGAATTAGTCATTGAGCTGTTGGAAGGTCTTTAATGTGCACCATGCAGCTGAGAGTACTGTCACATCAGGCTTTGCTATAGCTTTCATTGGAAGTCTACATGAGCGTTCACTGCTAACTGTGTATACTCTATTCTTATTTATATTTTATATACTTGCAATTATTTATTTTTTACTGTGCTGTAACACCTGAATTTCCCTCAGAGGATCAATAAAGACTTATCTTAACTATGGAGTTGGGTTATTTTGTAGATTATGTGACCTGGGGACATAGACAGTTAAAGAAATGGACAAAGTGACGCCGTAGACTTCCACTGAGACCAGTGAAGTCTATTAGAAGGACTTTTCCAGTGATGGCTGAGCGTTACTGTGCAGCCTCAAACTGAGCTTGACGATGTAGATGTGACGTGAGCAACGTGTCTGAAAGTTGTAAGTCTTCTGGTAGCTGTGCCAAGAGAAATCTCAATCATTCCCAATCTTCCAGAGACAGTGAGCGTAAGTATACGTAAGGAGATAACATAGACACAGGGTAATAATTGCTAACTAAAATACTAGTTAAAATTAGTCATTAAACTTAAACAGCTAATGTAAGTCGAAACTGCCTGCGAGATTCTCCTGACTATACGGTAATTTGTCTACTATGCGACAGAAAGTCGCCATAACGTGAGATACAAGGTAATGGAGCCTTTTATACATTGTCGTGTTTCTTCAGAAATAAACAATGGACACATAGAGTCTTTAAATGCTTCAGATGTAAAGTTATTCGCTGTCAAAGTGACGCCAAAATGAGTGGCAGTCAATGGAATGCTAACGGCAGGTGATGGCTTATTAGCATAAAAATGGCTCCATAGGAGGTATGCTTTGCGGAGGCTCGCTTACCCCCTTGCCTCTGGAGGGTGAGATGGAGCACAAGGTTGAAGGCTCTCAAATTACCAGTTGATTCACCATTCAACTCTCACTCATGGTTATGAGCTTTGGGTAATGACCGAAAGAATGGTATTGTAGTTACAAGTAGCCAAAATGTGTTGCTCAGAGATCCGGAGGGAGCTTTGGAGTAGAACTTCCTGTCAATAAAAACCAGTTGAGGTGGTTTAGGCATCTGATCAGCGTGCCTTCTGGACGCGTCCCTCTGATGTTACTTGTAAAAGATGCCATTGGGACTTAAGTTTCACTTTCAACTTTTGACATCTGTGCACTGAGAGAGGGTGTATCAGAGCAGACAGCTGGAACAGAGCTGAAACATCGGAACAAAGAAGGAATAAACAGTAAAGCTGTCACGTGGTAGTAAATGCAGTGTTGGTTTCAGTTCAGGTTTCTCGAATAAATGCTGCAGCTCCTCAAGACCAACATTTGAGGCTGTGTTCATAATTGTCATTGGATTGCAATCTAGGTTTGGTCTTTTTAACAAAGTAACATTACACTACACCAACTACATAATCACACTGACCATTACATGGTCTGACCATAGCCTATACTAGGTTTCAACCTCATCTTGTTTGCTCTAATTATGGCCTCTTATTTTGACCAACAAAACAGAATAGAGGCCCCAGGTTCAAAAACATTAAGGTGTGCAAGGATAAACACTTGAACGTAAAAGCTCATTTTCACACACTCCTCGTCCAAACACACCTCTCCATTTCCTCCCTCTCTCCATCCCATCTGATACCAGTGAGCCCAGTGGGGTCATCTGGAACTGAATCAACAGGTGGCTTTCAATGGAGGCTCTCAGCAGCCCAGGGTCCCTCCTCCTCAGCCCCTCCAGGAATCCACCTCAACTTTATTCTAAGCTCTGTCTCCTTTTGCTCTTTCCTCTGCGCTTCCTTAAACGTCCACAATGGCCTTTGGGCTGGCAGTCACTCGATATGGAAGGAGGAGAAGAAGGAGGCGCCTGAAGGAGCAGGTCATTCTACTTGGGTGAGCAAATGGGAACATCTGCCACTCCAGTGTGACCTATGTGTCTCCAATAAAAAAGCACGGGAGGCGTCGTCTGAGAATATGAGCACGTTCCAGCTCAGGGCATCGGAATGCTGAGATAATGTTGTGATAAGGAGTTGAATGGATGGTACGGTGCATCTATTCTTCTATTCTGCCTTTTCCCCTGCAGGGTTGATCAGTACTTTCCAAGGACAGTTATCTGTCTGTTAACGGGGAGGATAGGGAGGAGGGAAGGAAGAGGAGGCTGTATTTTGAACAAATATGGACAAAGAGACATAATTATATATATATACAACCCCAAATCAGAAAAAGTTGGGACAGTATGGAAAACACAAATAAAAAAAGAAAGTAGTGATTTCTAAATGTACTTTGACTTGTATTTCATTGCAGACAATGTGAACACAAAATATTTCATGTTTTGTCTGGTCAACTTAATTTCATTTGTAAATATACATCCTTTCCTGTCATTCAGACCTGCAACACATTTCAAAAAAGGTTGGGACAGGAGCAATTTAGGGCTAGTAATCAGGTAAATTGGTTAAATAATGATGTGATTTGAAACAGGTGATGTCAACAGGTGATTGTAATTATGATTTGGTACAAAAGCAGCATCCAAGAAAGGTCTAGTCTTTTAGGAGCAAAGATGGGCTGAGGATCGCCAGTTTGCCAACAAATACGTGAGAAAATTATTGAAATGTTTAAAAACAATGTTCCTCAAAGAAAGATAGGAAGACATTTGCTTATTTCACCTTCAACAGTGCATAACATAATTAAAAGATTCAAGGAATGAGGAGGAAATTCAGTGCGTAAAGGACAAGGGCGCAAGCCTGAGCTGAACAACCGTGATCTCCGAGCCCTCAGGCGGCACTGCATCAAGAATCATCATTCATCTATAAGCGATATCACCATATGGGCTCAGAACTACTTTGGCAAACCTTTGTCAAGTACCACAATACGTAGTTACAGCCACAAAAAAACTGTTACCAGCAACAAGTCCAAAAGCCAGGGTCTGTCATGGTATGGTGTTGTGTCAGTGCCCTTGGCAAAGGTAACTTGCACTTCTGTGATGGCACCATTAATGCTGAAAAATACATAGAGATTTTGGAGCACAATATGCTGCCTTCAAGAAGACATCTTTTCCAGGGACGTCCATCCATATTTCAACAAGATAATGCAAAACCACATTCTGCATACATTACAAAGTCCTGGCTGCGGAGGAAGAGGATACGGGCACTTGACTGGCCTGCTTGCAGTCCCGACCTGTCTCCAATAGAGAATGTGTGGCGCATTTTGAAGCGCAAAATGCGACAACGAAGACCCCATACTGTTGCCCACCTTAAGACTTGTTTGCAGCAAGAATGGGACAAAATTACACCTGAAACACTTCATCACTTGGTGTCTTCAGTCCCTAAACGTCTTCTAAGAGTGTTGAAAAGGAATGGCAACATTACAAAGTGGTAAATGCTTTACTGTTCCAACTTTTTTTGAAATGTGTTGCAAGAACCAAAATAGGAATTTTGTTTATTTGAAAAAAAAAAAAAACGATAAAAATCATGAGGAACACATCAAATTATGTGCTGTTGTATTTTCTGCAATGAAATACAAGTCAAAGTACATTTAGAAATCACTACTTCCTGTTTTTATTTGTGTTTTCCATACTGTCCCAACTTTTTCTGATTTGGGGTTGTATATGCACTGATAAAGTCATTAGTTATAGAGCTCAGTCAGACAATTTCCTTCAGAGATCATAGATAATGGAAACATCTGTGGGTAACCAAGAAAAAAGTTGCATCTCTTCAAATAAAATGTTCTTATGTGCAGAACAGTGTGGAAACCTTTGGTTGGTCAAAGTCTCTTAAATACAACACAACAATATAGCTTTCAGGACAAACAACTAACAAGTCCAGTGTCAAGTCCCAAAACCGAGAAAGCCAAAATGACTTGAATGAGGATGTGGTAAACATATCTGAAATAATGTCTCTGGTTAAGATATGATCCAGACATGTTTATGTTCCCTTCTGTCAGATAAACTATTAATCATTACATGAAAGTGCTCATATTATGCTTTTTGGCTTTTTCCCTTTCCTTTATTGTGTTATATATCTTTTTTGTGCATGTTTACAAAGTGAAAAAGCCCAAAGTCCACCCCAAAGGGACTCTATTGTAGTCCAGCATTTACTTCCGTGACAAATGTGCGTCACTTTGTAACGCACGTTATAATGCTCGCCTAGCTGCTAGCGTGGCACTCCCTCATACTCTGCTTCTGATTAGCTAGCAGTGCTTACCTAGCTACTGCGCATGTGCGACTCCCAGCAAAGATGGAACAGAAATGCCTCACTTGGTAGCTAAAACAGAGAGCTCAACACACAGGGCGAAAAGGGGAGCTGCAGCAATGTTACAGTGAAAACATATCCTTTGACAGTGATTTTTAGTTACATTTTTTTGTTTTAATTCTCCGTAGTGTTAGCCTGCTTTGGGCTGGTGGCTTCATGAGCAGAGTTAACTCAGGTTTTTTCTCACAGGTTATCATTGCATTAGCATTCCATCCATCTATATCCGCTTATCTGGGGTCGGGTTGCGGGGGCAGCAGCTCCAGCAGGGGACCCCAAACTTCCCTTTCCCAAGCCACATTAACCAACTCTGACTGGGGGATCCTAAGGCGTTCCCAGGCCGGTGCGGAGATATAATCTCATCCTTACCAGATGCACGAACCACCTCAGCTGGCTCCTTTCGACGCAAAGGAGGCTCTACTCCGAGTTCCTCACGGATGACTGAGATTCTCCCCACCCTCCTGAGGAAACCTATTTAGACCGCTTCTACCTGCGATCTAGTTCTTTCGGTCATGACCCAACCTTCATGACCATTGGTGAGGGTACGAACAAAAATTGACTGGTGGAGAGCTCTGCCTTCTGGCTTTTTAGTCTGATGCTGCACTCGTAATGGCAGAATCGTAAGACTGGTTCGACTTTGAAACACTCCTGCATTATTCCAAGATGGTTACCCCTGTTGCTAGCAGTGTAGTCACACTTTATGAAATCAAATATTGGATTTTGTTTAACTGCCAGGCCTAGTGCCTTTGCTACTATTTTCAGGCCATGGCCTGTCAGTAGGCCTGTAGTTCAGGCCTGTAGTTCTTTGCACCAACCATAAATATCTCATTGAAATTATAAGTAAGAGGCTAACATGAAGAGGTTCTCTTTTCTTTAATACTGTCTGCATGCTGTGACATGAACTCTGCATAACAAAAATATGCAATTGGATGCATTATAAGAATGTAGAACACAGCTTTCTTTGGAGCTTGCCCCAATACTACTGACTATAAATAAAGATATGGGTGCAAGTGCTGCTTTGGTTTTGACTGTTCATTTTTTAAGCAGTCTCTTGTAACTTCCAACTTTATGGAGATACAACACTAAATCACCGACCTCTTTAACCTGATTTTAAGCGTAAAATAATCTTATTTCCTATGATGTGGCAAGTGCTTGTAAAAAAGACACTACACAACATTAAAATGTTCTCTCTTTTAAATATTGAAGAGGGTTCCACAAAATAATATTTTTAATGGGAACTTTTTTAGGTATATATATGCAGCTCTGAAAAGACTATCAAAACGTGAAAACCATGAAAGGCATTACAGGCTCAACTTTGAAAGTACGGAAGATTAATCTCAGCATCAGCTGTTACTGAATGTTTCCCTTAAGCAATGGCCTCTTTAGCTGTTTGAAATACAAATGACCACACTGCAGCCAACCACACATGGTTGGTTTACATTACAACTCAACACGTAGGTCACACATGCCCTCAAGCTCCCCCCCCCCCCCTCCCTTCACCTCAATACACACACCATGGCCACATTACCACCAACATTTGCTTATTACCACATACACACATTTGTATGCATAATATATACAATTTATAGATGTTTCCCTTGTATGTTGATTCACAAAAATCCAGCTGCCACATGTGTGGCTTCTACAGGGACTGATGTAAAGTCCTGTTAGGGATAAGGGTTGTTTAAGGTAGCATAATGAAAATGCACACTGATCATTATCTTTCCTTAAACTAGGAACTGTCCATGCTGAACATGGCTTCCACAGGTCATTTACAATTAATCTGCCCAAACCTGATGTACCGTGAACCTGCCTCTTAATCTCCTCCCCACCATCGCCCTTATCAGGTAGAAGTAAATGTGACAAGGCACATGGAACTACTTTCTCATGCCAGGTCCAGAACATAGCTGGATCAACAGGATTAGGTTTTGTTTTTCAGGGGGGGGGGGGGGGGGGGGTATTTGCAGGAGATGGAAGCACCAGGCTATATAGCTAATCAGACTAACAGATGAACCAATATCCTGTTCTCACACATGCTGGCCTGGGCCACACTTGTTGCTCTATGTGTGTTTATGTGTGTGTGAGGGAACAATGGCCCTGCTGTTGGCCCATCCACCGCTGCTGCTGTGGTTGCCTTACACCTGTGCTTGGCAGCCCTCCCAGCACCCAACCCCCTCCCCAACGCACACACAACCCCAATTTACCCACCACCACCCGAGCCTTCAACCACACACCCCAATGCACTTTAGTTCTCAGTTTACATCCTGCATTAGCTTTTAGTGCTGCACTACAAAGAACAATGCATATTCAACAGGCTTACCAGGATGGATAATGCCCATGTGCACCCTCAGGCACGTATTTTGGTTTCATATCAAAATGTAAAAGGGACCATATCAAAGGTTTCTTCACTCCCCTGTTCAACCCCCACCTAACAACACTCCAACCATCATTACCTGAGCCCATAACTGAGGATGAGTTGTGAGAAGCAGGAGTGTGAAGGGATTGTGAGGACGGCTGTGGAGGCGAGAGTGGGCGGGTGAGTGGTTGGGTTTTAGGGATTCAAAAGCTCACTGAGAGAGCTATGGCGTTCTTATGTGGTTTGAGGGCCCTTTGTGAAACTGGAGCCCCCAGAAGGCACAGGGGTGGGAGATGAAGGGAGGGAACAGGGGACTGGGACCCAGCCCCGGCCAGCAGGAGCCCACCTCTTTTCCCGCAGTGTCAGCGGCACAGGTGTGCGAACGACAATGAATGTGTGTTTGAGAGAGAGACCCATGTCCAATCAATGACACGCTGTATTGTAATCACCTATTGTTGGGACAAGGCTGGTGCTCAAAGGTAAACGCCATTGGGAATAAACTCTCAGGAACCAGGTACAACCCTCTGACTAGAGCGCTGCGTTTGGTAATTTATACAGGAATGGGGGGGGGAGAGAGAGGGGGGGGGGGGGGGGGGGTAAAGTACAGCATCTCCTTATCGTTTCCATAGCTGTTGCTCAACATTTTTGCCATAGTAACACTGGGCAACAAACAATGAAAGTAGGTCCAATAACGCTTGACAGTGAATTCCACTCTGCACCAGTTGCTAGGTAAAGGACTTTTCTTAATTCCTCATATTCATACTGGGCTCCCCCACTCCCACTCCCACATACCCTCCTGGGTCTGAAAAACCAGATTAAACTTTGTTTTGTTCATAATTTGACCACTGTCTATCTACAGAGTTGGCGGGGTGCAACATTTTTGGGATATTTCCCATAAATTATGACGGGCTATCAGTAGGCCAGCTGTACTGTTGAATTCTGGTATTCAGAGATGCTTTTATGCTTATATGAATACATCTCTTTCCGCTTGTCAAAATGATTCTACCTCTGTATGTGGGGATGCGCAGAACAAAGAGACGTCAAGTAAAGCGGCTCCCGCTTCTTTTCCCCTCCTCGAGTTCATTCAACGTGGCAAACAATTCTAAATCAATATCTCCATGCAAATTATTCTGCAGGCTGCTTTATAGCCAGGTAGGCAACACTGTAACCAGCCTTATGGTACCTTCAAATGTCTCCTGTAAACTCTACTTCTTTTCGATTTAAGGAGAGTGGCTGACTAGTTGGTATTTGAAAGTTACACAGGAAGACAATAGTGCTGATCAGGTCTGCATTTAATGATTATTTTCATCATCAATTCCCAAATCCCAGGAAGATATCTTCAAATTGCTTGTCTTCATTTACAGTGAAATAAAAGGAGTGAAAAGCAGCAAACCCTCACAAGCCAGACACTGGAACCAGCACAAATTGATCGACTAATTCACTAGTGGTTTCAACAGTAGTGCAAATTATATTTACACATTTTCTGTAGGATCCACAAATGTTCACATAACTCTTTATTTATTAAGTTAATCGATTGCCATATTCTGTCCCCTTAAAGCAGTATCTCAGGCCTCCCTGGATCATGTATGGCACTTTTTATATAGTGTGAACCCACATAGTAATTTGTTTCTATAAATGCAATAAGGAACAAAAAACAAGAAAATTACCTGAATATTTTATTAAAAAAAACAAAACAAAAAACAGAAGCAGGGATCACTGGAACTTGCTGATGATTTACAGGTCATTAATTCACCATATTGTCTTAATAATATTATTTTGATCCTGCAGTTGTTGTTTCACTTTGTCCTTGTATAGCATGTATGTACAGTTTTGTGTTGACTAATATTAGACACAGAGATGGTTGCTATTTTTTTGTTTGTTCAATAGACATGCATCAGGCTGTACCTGGAATTTCAACTTTTAAGGCTTGTAGGCTACATGTGCGTTCGCAATGTTTATTTTTATTTATTTATTTGATAGGGACAATGCTCATTGATCAACAGACAAAATACTTGCTGTAAACAAGCCAGAGTTAGCTACAAGTGCTAGTTTCCATCTGTTGTCCCTAGCCAGGTCTTAACAGGCACCCTAAAATACAAAAGTCAATACAAATACACTATAAATGTAAATATAAGTAGCTACAGTAGCAATGTAATAAATACAGCAGGAATTTTAAAACAATATGAATATACCCTCAAACAGATAATATATTGCTCATCTAACCCTCAACTTGATTACAGTATAAAGTATAGTATAAATAAATAAAAAAAATGATAGTAAAATAAAAGCTAAATATGTTCATGGGCTTAAGTATTTGGTGTATGGTTACAATTGTAATTGTCCCTAATCCAAGATTTAAGTTGTTTTTTAAAAGAGGAGAGACTATTAGGCTACAGTCTCTTAACTCTCTTAATGTGTGACAAAATACGAAATGTCCGACAGTGCCTGAAGGTTGCAAAAGTTTCTCATGCACCACCCCCGCACCCTGAAAACACATCCCACGCGCGCGCACACACACACACACACACACACCCACACACACACACACACACGCACACACACACACACACACACAGACACACAGACACACACACACACACACACACACACACACACACACACACACACACACACACACACACACACACACACACACACACACACAAACACACACACACACACACACACACACACACACATTCCAGCAGGCGGAGTCTGTGACGTGCTGGCCCGTTTGTGAATGAGCTGCAGAGTAGCGTTCACCTCTCGGAGTCCCAGCCAAGCCCAGGAGCGGAGAGCGAGAGGAAGAAACGTTTGCCAAATGGATTTCTTAACTGGAGTCAGACCTTTATTATTTTCATATGTACTCATTAACGGCATATTAATTACTTTACAAACTAAAGAAGGTGAGTGTCTTTTTAAAACGATTTCCCAAAAGTTGACCAGGATAAATCTTTTTCTTCTTCTTTTTTTTTTAAAGTTAAAGTTTATTGAAGTGAGCCGCGCGTGCCATGCGGGGAACCTCCTTTAAGGAACTTTAAAACTAGGAAACACACTTTCTTAAACTTGTCACAGTCTTATAGTCAAAGTCGTATTTTATGAGAACACTTTAATGACATAAAATGTTTCTCGTTGAAGTTTCGTATTTACGGTAGGTATATAATATGATATGATCACTAGTTGAGAGTGAAGCCTGCATCTGCGCTGCTCTAAACTTTGTAACACCTGCAGGTGAATTCTGGAGAGAACGTGCAATTCGTTTCTGGAAAGTTTAGATCACATTGTAATACATTTTTGTCTGTATTAGCCTTTTAATATTGGTGTATGCAGTGTTCATTTTACACCCATGTGTGTGACATTCAGGAACTCAAAGTACATGAAATAGTATTTCTAGTTATTGCCAAGTAAAAAGACAGAGTTTTAAACAACTTTTATTTTAAAACTAAAGAAGGTGTTGGTTTTGTTAAATTATATGAGGTAATTACATTCTGTCAGCTTTGGGGTTATTATGCAGAACATTAAAAAAAACCTGTCATTTGTAAATGTTCTATGTGCAAATTATACGGGTCTTTTTGAGAAATAGAAGATAATTTCAGTCGAAATGAGTTAAAGGTTTATTCTCATGTACTGACAGTGTTCTCACGTCTCCACAGAGGTGCTTTTGGACATGAGGGCAACAGGAGGTGAACTGGGCTGGTTGACATGGCCCTTAGATCAGGGTGAAAAACCTGGGGTAAGTATCGCTTCTACTTCTCCAGCTCCCACGTTTCCACTTGGAATTTGCCTTAGGATACATCTGCATGGAGAAAATGCACAGGGAGGGCCCGGTCGAACTGAGAGCCTCAAATGCAAAATATTTGACCATTTGACTTGTGTGGTTAGCCGTTCGGTGGGCCTTGTGTGAATACATGTCAGGTTGCTATAAAATCTGGCAGTTAGAGCCTAATGGTTGCTTGAGTATGGAAATGAGAAGGAGTTGTAGGATCCTATCAAGAGCTGCTGCCCTGCAGAGCACGTCTGGGCTACTCTAAAGTTTAGGCAGACAGAATAGCTGTTAGCTCTGAACTGGGAATACTTGTGGCTTCTTGCGGTTTCAAGGCCTCAGCTCCAGAATTGTATGTTAGAGAGCAATTAACTTTTAAAGTTTGCAGCATGTGGTACCTCTTTTTAGAGGGGGGAGGGGTTATAGATGGAGCCAATCAGTCAGAGCTACCTTTTTTCCTTAAACCAGGGTAAAATGTCTACGTTTAGAGATGCGTCTAGATAATCGCTAGATTATTCCACCCAAATGCTGTGGTTATCTCTTTGCCAGTATACAGGAGGCATGTGTGCCTTCTCCCATATTGCGGTTTTAAAGTAATTGACCAGTCAGGCCCATGCAGATTCACTGTAAATAGCCTAATTTAATGTGCTGATGACTCAAAGGCATGTACAGATGTGCTTTTCACAGTGGCTCACCCAACTTCTAAGAAAGGTTATACTGCTTAAAATAATCACTTTGACATTCAAGATTCACTTTTAGCTGTAATAAGCATCAGGTGTTGTACTTATGATCATTATTTTTTCAAGTCTTAAAGGCTCCTCATAAGAAATGTTCACCAGATTTTTAATAGAGGTGTTGGTTCTGCTGTTGAACATCAAGTTTATACACGGAGCCACACACTCAGTTAACAAAGCACATTCCTTTAATTAATAGCACAGTGGCTACATGCAGGGAGCAAACCACAGGCTCTGCCCTGTGGGGGCCAGTTGTTGCTCAAGAGCCAAGGTTATGTTAAAACATGCCGTCACTGTTTTCAAAAAATATTTGTGGCAGCATTTAGTATGCGAGGGGAAGATGCCAACAGTAACGACAGCATGTGAAAGAGTGAATTGGAAATAATTTGGTATCTTTGCAATGCCAGACATGCTTTCTCACACAAAGTCCTTGAGGTTTTTCGATATTGTTATGCTGTAAAGGCTCATAAAGTGGAGTTATCCATGTTGCAGAAATGTGTTATGGCTGTAAAGGGTAGTTGAAATATTCAGGGGGGGTAATTAGCAACATGTAGAGCCACGGGTTCCCCTACACACACACACACACACACACACACACACACACACACACTTCTTTTGTTCCCAGGTTCAGATTACAGTGGTTGAATGTGAAGTGCATTGGTGCCCTTTTATTTTTGCCTCCCTTATATAGCCATCAGTCAGCCCAGTATGCTTAGGGGCTCCCAGGGGTCAGTGTTCGTACTTCTAACCTTGTTGGTTTGTGTGGTTTTGTTTCAGTGGGAGGTCACCCAGAGGACCCTGAACGGCTCTCAGCTCTATACCTACTCCGTCTGCAATGTTGGGGAACGTGAGCAGGACAACTGGCTGCGCACCACCTTCATCCAGCGGCGTCCAGCGGCTTCGCGGGTTTTTGTTGAACTCAAGTTCATCGTACGCGATTGCAACTCTTTTGATGCCACCTCGCTGACCTGCAAGGAAACCTTCAACCTCTTCACATCCGAGTCGGATGCCGACGTGGGCACTACCTTCCGCAAGGGCCAGTTTAAGAAAGTGGCCACCATAGCGCCTGACGAGATCACCAGCAAAAGTGAAATGCGCATCAACACTGAGACACGAGTGGTGGAGAACCTGTCTCGAAAAGGCTTCTATTTGGCTTTTCAAGACATCGGAGCCTGCGTCGCGCTTCTCTCCACCAGGGTCTACTACAAAACTTGCCCAGCCACAGTGAAAAGCCTTGCGTCGTTCCCCGATACTGTGGCCGGAGGTGAGAACCAGGCGCTGAGGGAAGTGAGCGGGGTGTGTGTGGATAACGCCATCAGCGAGGAGTTGCCCCGCATCTACTGCACTGTGGATGGGGAGTGGGTGGTACCAGTTGGACAGTGCCAGTGCAAACCAGGCTATGAAGAAGTCAAAGATGCATGTCAAGGTAAGGGCGTGCTGTTGAATCTTTGGTATTTGGAAAGGTCTTTCTGCCCTTAGGCACTTCCTGGTGTAAACCCAGGATGCAGTTCCCGTGAGAGTGTGTTTTAAAATGACCATTTGGCATTAGTCATTTAGCTTTATTTTAATAACCATAGGCTGTAAAACAAGCCCGTACGGCAGAGTGTGGATATTTATCATAGGTGTTATTATCATTGTTCAGTGGAATTCTCCCCTTGGCTAACATGGCTTCTTTTGCAATGGAAGGAATGCTCAGGCCTACTGGTACATGTCCCGGCATCTTTCCTGACCTTAAGCTGATACCTATAAAATTAGGAAATGTGCTTTTGAATTTCTATGAATTAAAGATGTGGAATATGGAGATGTTTTTACAAGCCTCGATCATTTGCTTGTGCCATAAAACGATACAGCCCTTGTGTCATCAAGACTGAAATTGGGCAGTTATAAAAAAAAAACTTTCAATCAAGGTGCTAGGTTTTTAAACCTGAATGAACAACGCTTTAGTTCTGAAAGGAATGTCTCATAAACTCATTTTGTAGCACAAAACGTGTACAAATCTTCTTTTATAGTGTTCTATTTTAGTCTTTGAAACCACATATTTAAAAAGCAGGTTAATGAATGTTGGAGTCATGCTCAAACACCTTACCTTTCACAATTTTTTGGATAGTTCATAACTTACAGCCTGTTGCAGCAGGTGATTTCCTGCCCTTTTTATTATCATCTGTTGTCTTATCTTAATGTGGGTGTGCTATGTAGTCCGTCCTTTGATTTTGTTGCTATGGCGTTGTTGTGTTTTAAGTCCTGCAAGGAAGGCTTGTATTGTTGTGGGGAGGGCTGTCAGTGACAGAAAGTGATCAAAGAGGCCGGAAGGCTACTGTATTGTGATGGATTAAGCATCTTCAAGGCTGGCAGGAGGCAGGAGGAAGCTTCTGAGCCTCACTGACTTTGTTCATCTCAAGCATCACAGAAAACAGAGGCCCTCCTCTCTGCATCTATCTCCCCCTCTTCCCTCTCAGATTTCATGAGTTTACTGAGCCTCAGCTTTGGGGTGTATTGTGTGTCTCCAGCAGTGTATGTGAACATACAACACAGGCTGGTATGCAAGGGCCTGTTGAGATCTGTTCCATGACAGAACACCTAAAGACTCCCATCAAGTACTCTTTTCCGCAGCTCTTGTTTACATGCACGTGCACGTGCACACACGCACGCACGCACGCATGCACGCACGCACACACACATGCACGCACACACAAAAACATACACACACACACACACACACACATGCACGCACACACAGGTATGAATACCCTTTAATCACACTCTGGAACACAAACCTTGGACTGCAGTGGTAAATCCACATGCGGCCTGTTTATAATAGATTTGCTTTCCCACTTAGTTTCCCTCCCATTGGCAACAGACCGATAAAAGTGATGAAGTTTTCTGTCAGTACATCATTTTTAGCTGTGGGAAAGTGCCAGGTAAGATGATTAGGGCGGAGGAGGAGAGGCAGGAAGTAGTGAAAGAAAAGTCATACAAAAGCGACAGAGAGGTTGTGTTTAGCGGAAGGGTGTGATTTTAAAACAGAGAGAGATGAGGAATGGAATGCAAAGGTAAGAGAACAATGAAGCGCTGTGTTTCCACCGTGAGGCCGTAGAAGCCCACCTCCACCTCCACCTCCTCTCCCTTGGTTGGTACATTCCTGATCCGTTTGCAGTTTGCTGAGGAGGAACCTCCCAACATTACTCCAGACCTGTAGAATTCCCAGGGGAGGGGAAGAGCAGCTCCGGGTCAAGCCCTCACATAAAGATGACTAAACAAAGGAAACCCCCCAAAACTACCGAGATGAAGTCAAATGAGAGGCCAGAGACACACAATGGCAGTTGTAGATAAAAGGTGGAAATGAATCACAGGGTTGCAGTGCATGGCCAAGATGAATGTTTCGAAGGGTTTTAAGTGGAATCTCATACAGACACACACTTAATCATTTTCCGCATTTTTTTCTATACTGCGTGCCGTTTCGGGGAGAAACCACAGAACTTCAATTGTGGTCTTTTTTCTGATTTGGGTTGAAAGTTTCCATGTTCAGTGATGTGTTCGCTCAGTTTTATGACTCCTCAGCCCCGTGGGACCTGTTAAAGTAGCAATCTGTGACTTCATCTGGTTTTTGTCTTCGTCTCCTCATCAGCGCTTACCGCGGTGGTGTTTTTGGCTCAGATATCAGTCGTCCGTCAAACTGTATTTTCTAGGATCTTTTTTTCCCCCTTAAAATCCGATTGAGGTCACTGTAGGTGGTGTGTGGCGCTCTTCTGCTGGTGGCCGTCATTGCTCATGTTAACTACAGAGTCCGTCTTTCGGACAAACAAACTCTCGTATAAAACGCATCACTTCCTGTGCTGCATAAACCTACCACAGTGTTTGGAGCAGCTTCTATGAACTGGTTATAAATCATATCGATAAGCAGAAGCAGTGAGCACAAAACAGACTTGTTTTTTATGAAAGACTTCTATAAAAGATAATTGTATTGACTCTCAAAATACATCAACATCAATTATAAAATGAATCTGAAATAGAGTAAGCACAGTGAAAGCTGCTCACAATGTTTTTTTTTTTTTTACATTACATGTGATTTAGCTGACACATTTGTCCAAAGTGACTTCCAACTAAGTGCTTTCAACCTTGAAGGTGCAAACTCCAGACAGTAAGTGCAAGTACATTAGCTTTAAATAAGCAAAACTACAAAGAGCCATTTTTATTGCCACAATCCACAGGCCTGATGAAGATGGGCTTGTTATCTTTCAAATTAATTACTTTCTTGTTTATACTCTTTTTGTGTATTTTCTTTTGTTCGGCCCTACCCTCTCCTACTGCTGTATCAACTTACTCTATGCAGCACTGAAACTTCATATTCTTATTTTTGTATTCTAATAAAATGCAAAAGAAAATCTTTCTCCGGTGAAAGAAGTATTCAAACATGTAAAAAAAGTACATAAGTATTATCAATAATTATACTTAAAAACTAAACTATTATACTTTAACAATTTAAAAAATTCTATGAAGTAAAAATACTTATACAGAATGGCTGCAGCATTATACTTATGTTGGATTAGTACTAATAAAGCAGCATTTTAATTGTTATTGGTGTAGCTGGTTTATGAGATAATTTTGTATACTGGTAATTTAATCTATACCAATGGGTTATAAATAAATAAATGTATTTTTGAAAACCTTAAAATGTATAGTAACTATTGGTACAATGTTTACTGCAATTTAATACAGTAGAAGCACAAAGCAGTATACGGTATAGATCCAAGTACCTCAAAACTATAATTAAACAAAGTATTTGAGTAATGGTAATTAGTCATTTTCTATGACTGAAAATTGTTAACAATAAAATACATTTAGTGAATAACAATAACACATAACATGGTGGAAGCAGCTTTCAGTGTGTGGATAATTTAAATCATTTGGCACCTGCTTTAGATCAGGATGTTGGTCGTCAGTCTCCTTAGTGAGAAAATAAATATTTTTTATTTTAATTCTGGGGAAAGAAATCGTAACTTTTTAGCAATCAAGTGGTTAGCTTTTAAATCGCCAGCGGCGCTGCAGGTTTCCACTTGTGACTCAACGTTGACATTAACAGTTCTCCTCTGTTGCCACCCCCTTCCTTACCCATAATCCTCCCTGGCACAATGGAAGTGCATACCGTGTGTCACCCCACAAAGGACCACGGGCTGCCCTGGCTGGTCCTCGAGATTGTGTGTAACCGTCCAGGTCCACACCTCATCAGCCGCTCTAAAGCCTCAACAAATAAGGCTTAATCCCGCATTATGGTTTCCACAAAGCCGCATATAAAAAGGGAGGCACAATGTGATATATTTGGACAGCTGAGGGCAGTTTTGGTGTCTTGGAGAAAAATGGCGACTCGGTGGAACAACTGTCCACTGAGTTCCAGTAAAGTGTTATTATTCCTCTCGCCAAAGAGGTTCCAGTAAAACATTTTCTCTCTCCCCCTCCTTTCCCCTCCGCCCGTGTCCCCAAACTCATCCTCAGCTGACGTAACAAACAGTTAGTGACTAAGTTGCAGTTGTGTGACAGCGTGCTGTGGTGAGTGATTTGTATGGGTAGTAATTGACTTGGGTGTGTTTGTGCTTTTTAAGTGAAGTAACTACTGGTTCTGCATGCTTCTTTGCCTTTGTGCAATCTCTTTTGCAGTCCTCTACCTCTCTCCCCACATCCTGCCTGTCCCTGAAGAGCCTTTCTATTTTAGCCTCAATTTTTCCACCTCTCGTCTTATATTTATTTGATGGATTCTTATCTCAACAAACGATTCCTGTCAATTTTACAGTTCTTAATCCCACTTACTTAGATTGTACACGTATAACAAACTGAAACAAACAGTTTTTCCCTCGTATGTTGTGTTCTTGTTGTCCGTAAAATCACAGAGCGACTGTTGTTGCAAAGACTGTTGTTTTTGGCTGGTGTGCGGGTCATGAATATGACACCAATAGAGTTTAAACATCCCGTTTCACACGGCCCTGATGGGACTATTTAGACCGTGTACAGTTTTCTTCTTTCTCACTGGTAAATACATTTCTCCCTGGCTGACTCTAAAAGATAAATAGAGGCTAAATTTGAACAATGCTGCCAATCGGGTAGTTTTTAATGGAGAAGGAGAGAGAAAAAACAACTGGCCCTTATCACATATTGGTTAAGGCACACACATTTAGTGAAGGTGAAATGTAAACTTCAGCTTTTGTTTTTGTTGATTAACTTTATGATAGAGTTTAGGATTTGGAAAACTGATTGTTCACTTGGAAATACATCATACAGAAAGCTAAAGATCAAGTGATTCATGGCCAATAGTCTTTAAATCTGCTCGTACCTGGAGTCAACCGGTTCATCAACCACCCCAAACCTTTTAAGACCAAAGTCTTGTGCAAGTTCATCTTATCTGATGAAGAGTATACAAGGATATGTGAACACAGCACCACACCTCAGGTTCTCAGGGATTTGATTTAGCTGGCTTATGGTGGATTTCACATAATATTATCTTTGACTGCTGGATAATGCCCAGATTGAAATGTTCTACTCTACTGAATTCTCTTGATTCTTTATCCATGTAGCCAGTCTCAGAAATAAAAAGAAGCTGTAAGCTACACACATCGGACAAAGCTGCTAATTTATATGCACAGGCTGGATATAACCTTTTTTTTCTTCCACGGCTCTTGAAAGCCACCGTGATTACTTTGAATTTGGGGATTCCTTAGATCTCATGCCAACGTAGCGTCTGCCTAGTGGGCTGAACTTGAGGGAGTTGGTTAGATAATGGGGGGACTCTGATGGCACTTTCAAGTGGTGTCTTGCACCGTCTTGTTGGGCCACGTTTGGAGTGAACAGAATACAGGCAATTACTGCAAACTAGATGACAGGAAATGTAGCAAAGGGTAGATTTGGTGGCCCCCTAGGTCTCTTTAATGTGGATTAGAGTTAATCGTACTGTTGTGGTTTAAGTATGATCACTGTGTTGGCTGAGCCTTTGAGCTGTCCGACTGTGTAAAACACACTCAGTATCAACTTTTTGATATGTTACCTTTGGATGCACTAGTCACTGACTGCATAATTTATAGTGAAGACCGACATGTGAACGTGAACAACAGAGGGTTTACTTGCTAGCATATAGAACGGAGGATACAAACATGG
Organism: Gymnocephalus cernua; assembly: GCA_023631565.1. Lineage (NCBI taxonomy): Eukaryota > Metazoa > Chordata > Actinopteri > Perciformes > Percidae > Gymnocephalus > Gymnocephalus cernua. The sequence continues at coordinate 20,137,414 of CM042433.1, forward strand.
TTGCAAACACGGTTAACCAAACATTTTTGGTCTTAGCACAAAATTAGTTTAAAGCTGCATTACTGCATCTGTTTTTGGCTACCTGACAACACAACTTCTCAGATATTATCATCTTATAAAGTTGATATGGCAAACTTGTTAGCAAGCAGTAATGTTAGCTCCTTACACATCCAGCAGATGCAAGGCAACACATGCTTTAATTTAGAATTTTGTTTCTGGTCAGCTGGTGCACTTAAGTCCAACAGTCACTCTTCTTTCAGCTCTGGTTTGGTCTCTACCAAAAATATCTGTGTCTCTAGCTTGCTAGATGTTAAAATATGTTCAGCTAGCTGCTAATGGTGTTGATTAAAGTTTGAAAACTGGACAACCAAAAGAATGCATGCTAAGAGGCTAAAAAGTTCCGTTGAGCTGAGGGCAACTGCTAATAATTTGTGGGTTCATCTCTTCAAGCGACACCTTTCACATTATACATGATAGGATATATTGCATGACATATTGCTTTGTGCAGCTTTAACCTTGGTTGGTTACTTTGAATATCAATTTCAACTTATTTAAATTCAGTCTCATTTAGTTTGTTAATGCCATTAGTCAAATAACTGAGCCTCGGCGATTGTTGGCTTTTTAGTGTGTGTGTTGGTTGCGACGGGGATGTTGGGACATATTTCCTCTTGGTAACATTCCTGAGCCTGGGGGCTGTGTGTGTGTCTGTGTATGTATGTGTGTTTTGTAATGGGGCAGCCCAGAGCAATGTGAAGCACATTGTATTGTATTGCTCGTGTGTGAGGTCAGCACTTTCCTTCCACCGTGTCAGTCAGTCATTCTCCCCCAGCACCACACACCAGACATACCCACCCTTCACTGCTAACAGGACGAGCTAGCAGCGGAAACCGGAGGCCACCTAATCCCTCTGTGACTCCCCGACCCGTTGGCTCAGGGCTTTTCATTGTCGCTCCACGCTGAGCGGCCTCGCTCAGCCACTTTCCATTTTGTTTCCCTGACTGATAAGTCACTTTGTTTATTGGTGCATTTGGTCCCATTTTGGCCACTTCCCCTAACCAGGAAACAGACGGTTGTCGGTATCCAGTGTGTGACCTGTTGGCTTTGTGTGGTGTAGTTAAATGGTGTTCTGTTTGACACCTGGCTGTCTGGATTTGGCCAGCAACATGGAGAAACGTGGCCAAATGACCATGACTGCAGGCCAACTGAGGCCTCTGGAAGCTGTCAGTGACTTGCATGTCAGCCAGGATTGGTTTCTTCAAAGTATCTACTTTACTTTAGACCATGTTGAGTATGTTTTGGGCCTCCTTGACTCAACTTGTCACTCCCTGTATCCCTCCTCCTGTTGTGGACTGAGGGAGTGAGAAGAGAAAGGGGATCAGGGAATTTATTATATTTGTTAACAACCCCAGATGAAGGCTTGAGTGCAATTGTAAAACAGATGTAATGCCCTTACAGCTGCTCCATTGGTCGGCTAATCCTTTTGACTAATGTCCCCCCTCCCTCCCACACGCACACACTTCCATCAGCCCCTACACCTTTACTGCCCCCTGCTCCCCCCTCAGTGACCCCTGACTCATGTTACCCGATCACCTCCCCCATCAGAGACGCCCATTGTTCCACCACAACCCGACTCCCCCAAAATGCTAATGACATGTTGTCACCCTGCATACAAACAAAATGACATAACATATTGCAATTACGGGTCTGACCAAGTCAGGAATGAAAATAGGGGGTTGGGGAGGAGAAGTTAAGTAGATGAGGGAACAGACAATGCAAGGACTTCATCGGCTCCAGATATGTTTGGGGAGCTTCCCTTATAAAGATCTAGACATTGCATATATTTCTTATGGATTTATTTTTCCAAGATGTTTTTTGTTCACTGGCCGTACTTCTGAATTTAACCTCCCTCCTCATGAGGCAAGCCACCGGCTGCTGCTGAAACTCTTTCTCCCTCCTCTTCACTGTGAACATGTGTTTGTTTTACTTGGCCACTGACTCCCTGTAAGCCATGCGCAGTTTAACTCACAACTACCCTGAGGCAGACATGACCTTTCTGCCTTTTAAAAAACCCAGCGCCGGACTCGATTGTGAGGGCCCCCCTACCACTTACTCCTCCAGTCCTGAGGGCGATTTCTGCTGTCAAGCCACCATGTTACCCATTCATCCATCTATCCGACCATGCATTCATCACTGTCACCAATCTCATCCATCTTAACTTCTGCCAAAAAAACGGGAGGGGGGCCCTTGGGGGCTTCCACTCCAGAGCCACTCGGGGTCCCAGAATGTAACAGGCCCCTGCACTCACTCTCAATAAACAAACATAGAGCCACTCAAGGCGCATGGGGCCTCTTAAATGACAAACAGTTCCTTTCTCTGTAGCAATAGGGAGGTAAAAAAAATTGCCGGTCTAAGTTTCTCAGATGTTTTAAGTCTAAAGGCTGAGAGACTTTTGTTTATGGGAAAGAAAGCATTCATCCCAGGAGCCCCCCAATCCCCCCTCCCCCTTGGTTTTAGTGCCCACGTTCATGTCAGGTCAACACATTTTGGTTTCCTTTTTGGTTATTATTCTGTCTCAGGACTCTAGTAGTCTCGGCACAGGTTCTTCATTTGGTCACGCTCCCCTGTGTTTCCATGCTTTGATTGGCTGCTTTAGGAAGGAAGGCTGCATCAGCCTCACACTTCCTGCTTCCTGTTGTGTCCACCAACAATTCAAAGCCACCCCCTCCACCTTCTCTGTGGAACTAAGAAGTTTCCTCTCACCGGACTTTGCTCTTTTGTCGAGGAATCCTACCCCAGCAGAGTGTCATCTAGTTTAATTTACTGTCTTTGTTACTCATATATTCAAGAAACACAAACTCATTCACATTGATAATGGAGAACTGGGCTGAAAATGAAGCTGCAGTGAAGCTGCTCTGCTACAGGCCTACTGTTGGGTGGTGTGCACTGGAATGCATCTTGATTATAGAGGCGGCTCCAGTGCTCGAAGTGGGCCGGTACGCACCGGTACGCAGTACCGGCACTTCTACATTTTACTCTTAAGCGTACCTGCACTTTTTCTTGCGTACCGCTACTTCTCGCATGCAGCCGGTACGCTACCACTGACAGAGAAAGCGTCAGTGTCAGAGAGACGACCCTAACGTTACATAAACTACACTACCCAGAGGGCACTACGTGTTTACATTTTAGATCTTGACGAATCACGTAAAGGCAAGCAGTCCGCCCACCCTATCAGAAGTTAGCTTTTCCACGGACGCTAGTTTGAAAACGCTGTCAGTGTCAGCCTGACCGTAACAGGTGTTTCACTGCTGAAAACCTAGAAACTAAAAATAAGTGTCGAGTTTATAAGTCGTTATGTTAGCCGCCTGGCTTCAGAAAGGTACTAAAAGAATGCGTGAGCCAGAGCCAGACACATCAACAGAGGTCCAAGTCCAACCAGAAACATCAGGAGGTAGCTAGTACGGTTCATGAGCTTCAAGCTAGCGTTGATGTGAGCGGAACAGCTGGCGTTAATGAGGAGTCTGCCGCTACCAACCTTAACGTTACACCGACGTCAACAGTAACGTGAGTAACGAAACACACGGACGGCCTGACTGTTGGTCAAAGGACCAAATGATGGATTTTTGCTCCACGAACAGCTGGCTTGTTTTTAATGATAACAAACTGGGCTGCAAAACATGATGTAGCAGCATCCCGTCACTAGCTGCCCAGACAGAGAGGGGACTGAAGCTGTTCCCCCTGTCTCTGTCACACACGCACACACACACACACACACACACACACACACACACACACACTGAGAGTGACTGTTTTGCATCTGTTTGAGCACCAAATTATTGTTAAAATGAATAGTTTTGATGAATGAATGAATTTTTTTTCTTAACATGACTCCAACATATTAGCAAATATAAATCAGCTTATTTGTGGAAAAAATAAACAATATTGATACTAGCCTATATGTAAATTAGTCGCTTAGGCCATCCATAGATAGTTAATAAGGATTCACTGTGCCACATGTATGTTTAAAACATGATTTTTTGAATAGCGTACGCACTAAAGTTATGTAAAGTTGTTTAAATAAATCCATACATTTATATTGTTAATAAATGACAATAAATTGTTGTTGTACCAGCAATATCTCCAAGTTTTGTTTTTCACTACAGAAATCTCAAATGTCATGATGATCTGCCAATGCAAGAGAGTACCGGCACCTTTTTTTTCCCACTTCAAGCACTGGGCGGCTCACAGTGTAAAGCCATCATCTCTGCGGACCACGATGCATTGCAGCATGCACTGTAGCGCCAAAAAGAGGCTAGTCCTCCTCTATTCAGTTGCCATGTGGCATTTTGGCTATTCCCATCTGCAATGCTTGTGTGTGTATGTTTTTTTCTTTCAGCACTTGAGTGGCATGGCATTCTCCTTGCCTGCTGGTCAGTGGTGAATAGCAATGTTAATGGGTTAGCTGGGAGCTTTTTTAGTGAGGACTGGGAGGAGAGAAAGGAGGGGAAGAAGGAATTTGGGGATTACGAGGAGGAGAGGTAGGGTAATGAATTGGGGTTTGAGGCAGCAGCTGTTCCCCCTTCTCAATGGAAGAGTTCACCCTGGCCTGTCTCTTTTCTTCCTCCCCTCTTTTCTTCAGTCCTCAGCAGGATACAGTATTCCTCTCTTTCTTTCTTGAACCTTCTGTTCCTTCATAGCACCTCTCTACTGCCTCGCCCAACCTTTGCCTCGTTCGCGTTAATGAGTAGCAGTGGCTGTTAGTGAAACAGCTGGCCAAGATAATGCTGTCTTCAGGGAAGGATTGAGTAACATGCGAGCCTATTGGACAAATTTACATAATTCTTCTCATGTCGAGTATGTTTCTTTCCACCATTGTCATGCTCTTCAGTTAGGTTAAAACACACCTCTTCGCCGCTGTTCTGCCAAAACTCGGGAAACCGCAATGATAGAAAAAGCTGAATTGGAGTCAAAGAGAAACTCACGGTCAATCGAGCAAATCCCCTTGATATGACTTAAATGGAGTGGGAGACTTGTGCTTTTCGTCTTGTGTGTGGTCATTTGTGGCTTCCAAATGAACTTCATTCAAGTGAACCACAGCGAAAGGCAGCCATAGACCGAGACAGTATCTCTTAGTGAATCTGATATTGTCTTGTCCTTGGTTCTGCTTTTCAATTTGCCTCTGTTGGAATCTGACATCGAAACTGTGTTTGCCTCCGTCACTGGCATGAACTTTAATCTCTCACACATGCTTCATTTCATGTCCTCTTTCTAGCTTGTTTGATCTCTCTTGCCATACTCTTCTTCATTTCCCTCCTTTCTTTCTTTTCTCTCTTGCGTCTTTCTTCTTGTTGTCCTTTGGCCTTCATATTGGCTCTCATTTGCATTGTCAACATCTCATGACATCTGTCATGAGCTATTTAAACGCTCCAGGCAAATTACTTGGAAGTGTGCGCGTGTGTGTGCGCATGTATGTCTGCGTGTGTGTGTGTGTGTGTGTGTGCGTGTGCGTGCGCATGTGGCTGACTTGGCAGAGGGACATGAACAGGTGACGGGCAGCGGACATAATCCCTCTTCTGATGTCAGATTTACCCATGCGTCCACGGGTGTGCTTTGCATACATGTATGTGTATTTGGTGCATACATATGGGTGTGTGTCTGTGTGTGTGTGTGTGTGTGTGTGTGTGTGTGTGTGTGTGTGTGTGTGTGTGTGTGTGTGTGTGTGTGTGTGTGTGTGTGTGTGTGTGTGTGTGTGTGTGTGTGGATGAATGTGTGATGGTGCGAGGACATGAGCAGCAGCCGTTGGAATGCTCTTGCAGAGTTAAAGGGGGGCCATCTCATTTTCACTCTCCTTTATGGCGCACTCTCTCCAGAATTTCACACCGTATTAAGTTCATATTTCACCACTGCTACGCACAGTTGGAGCCTCTACCTGGATTTCTTTATTCGGAGTTGGTTGTGTGAAATTAGGTGTCATCTCATCTAGGCGATACAGTTTCAAAAGTCTGCATGTGGGTCTCTGAAAGAAAAAAAATAGAATGGACTGTTGAGTGCAAACGGATGCTCTGCTTTGGGCTGCTTCACTTCTATTTCTTCCCACTTTGCTGATTTTTGTAGCCTTTAATTCACAGCATTGAAGACTGACTTACTGTCATGGAATGTGGGATGACTGGTTGTGTTTGTAAGAGAGACAGTAAGAAAGCAGCATTGGAGGGGGTTTGGTAGGAATGCCGGCTAGGCAGGGAGTTTTTGTTTCAGGGTTGGGTTCATGTGAGCAGCGTTTTAGTTGGAATGGACAGTGTTTTAATGAGTAGAGTCAACACTTTGCAGAGCCTTGCCTCTTGTTTTATCTCCCATAACACTGTCACTCATATCTCAGTCCAAATCTAACCTTTAGCCTTGACATAATAACGTGTCCACTCAACCTTGTTGTGTTGCGTGGAACACAGCAAGGTTGAAAAGTTCACTGCACAACTGATCTTTCAAAGAGACTTGAATGATCTGGAGAAACTGGCTATGCACTGTGTCATATGGGATGTTGCCTGAAGTCACTATTGTCCTAGTTCACTTACTGATGCAAATGTGTTTCTATGTTTGCAGAATGTCAGCCTGGCTTCTTCAAAGCGGTAGCATCTGGTGACAAGTGTGAGTTGTGTCCTGCCAACACCCAGAGGCTCGGCTCTGGGGCTTTGTTTTGTCCCTGTATGGATGGCTTCTACCGGGCCCCAACTGACCCATCTACTGGACCCTGCTCAGGTAACGAGTCCCCTTGATCTTTAATGAGAACCTTGAAATAAGAACATATAGAAATATTAGCTGCCAATAAGCTTCGAAGTAATGGCGTTTCCACATGTGACTTTTGTTTTAACACTACATAATGTGCAATATTCTTTTCTTGTTGCACTTTCTCTGCACATATTAAAATTTGGTTTGAATAAAAAAAAATCATCTTTTTTACCTTCTAATCTCAGAAAGGAATACCCCATGTTTTGCTTCCTGTTTTTCTTCTTCCCTGCTTCTGTTTACCATTCCATATCCTTTCCCAATCTGTGTTCATCAGGCCTCCCCTCTGCCCCACGAGACCTCGTGGCCACCACCACCCAGCTCTCTGCAGGAAAACTCCTCCTCACCTGGAGCCCGCCTGAAGACACCGGAGGTCGAATCGACATCACCTACAGCATCGAATGCCAACGCTGCGAGGGCATTGTGTGCCAGCCCTGTGGAGAGAAAATCCGCTACGAGCCGGCCAGCACGGGCCTGACCGACACCAAGGTTTCAGTGAGCGAGTTGGATGCTCACCTCAACTACACGTTCCTTGTGGAGGCACATAGCGGCGTGTCGCTGTTTGCTAGTCAGGCAACGCCACGGTCTTACAGACCCCCATCCACCAGCGCTCTAACTACATCACTGCACTACACAGGTGAGTGCTGCTGAAATGAGGCAGTGGAGTTGATGCTATATGTGCTGCAGTAATGACAGGTGCTATCTGTGAGGTAGTGACAGCTCTGCAAGTCGAATCGTTCCGCAGGAGTAAGATTAACTGAACTTAACTAGTTAACTTAGGTCCAGGACTCTAATTTACCGTGGATCCCGAACTGCAGATCAAGTCAGGTGAAGATCTGTTTGAAAATGATTCTCCTCAAACCATGATATTCCCGCAGCAGTCAGACCAACACAACTTTTACTCAGCCGTATTTTAGGTATTTTATGAGGTTTTCACATCCCAAAGATACTGACTGTATTCTCTGCCCTGTGTCCTCAGACCCCCCCAAGATTACCACGATGCGACTAGTTGAGAGGACCTCCACCAGCTTGTCCCTTTCCTGGGACGTAACCCCCCGACCACGGGTCCCTCCCACACAAGTCCGGCCCATCCGCTATGAACTTACCTTCCGCAAGAAGGTGCGTCACTCCTGTGTATTCTCCTGCTATGTGTTACAATTAAAGAGTATATTCTTCATTTATCACTGGACAAATTTAAAGCTGCTTCTAAGATAATGAATTTAAATGACATATGGACGAGCATCACTTTAAGACCAGAGCTCCTGATCTGATCATCATGAGTTAAATTTCGTAGTACAGGAAAGAGCACTTTGTTTGAATTTCCCCCTGATCTCCCTTCCTCAGGATGATAACCTGGATGTGACTACCTACATCGTGCTCATACTGGAGAAGAATTTTGTGCAGATCAGTGATCTGGTCCCGGGTACGGCCTACCTGTTCAGGGTGCAGGCCCTCAGCAGCGATGGTAGCCCTGGAGGCTCAAGCATAGAGGAACAGTTTGAGACCTCGTCTGAAGGTACACAGGAGAACCACCATGGAAAAAGATTCACAAGCTTTGTTCAATAATGGGATCTCTCTGATCTGTGTCTATGTTTTCTTTACTTGCCTTTTTCAGGACGCCTTACTCAAAACAACCCAGCAGTCATTTTCGGCGCAGCAGTCGGAGGAGCGGCCATGTTGTTCGTAGTGGTCGTGATCCTGTTCCTACGCAGACGGTCAGTAACCGCCCCCCTCTGCTGCTCTCCCTTTCTTTCTGTCCTGTTACTCAGTCAGAATGCAGCCTCCTTCACTGGCTTCCTCTCTCATTCTTCTGCCTTTCCTTTGTGGGGCCTCCAAATGGCCTTTGCATTCGCTCTCCTCTCACCTCTCTTTCTCTCTTTCTTTAGCCAACTTTCTCTTTCTCTTTATGTGGATCTGTGTCCCAGCACTCACTGGGGAAGAATTTGCGTCGAATGTGCCTTGCCATTGCTGAATGGTTATACTCTAGTGAGTGTTCGGGCCTTTGAAAGGAAATTGGTCCGAGGTGGTACATTGTTGGAGATAAGAGGTGCTTGGTTCTTTTTGAACCAGACCGCAGGCACTTTGTAAAGGTGACCTGGGCCTGTACTTTAGCAGACTGTGGTCCGTCTGTCCACCTCCCTCCCGCCTGCTTGTCTGTCTTTCAGTCATTAAATCGGCTTGGCAAACACAGTCTATCTTCAGCCTTTATCAAAGGGCAGCCTTTATATGAATGGACGCATTGCACCAGTGTCGGGATCCTTTTGAAAGCCTTAGAATGTCTCGAAAAATGATTACTAAGGTTGCTATGTGCTATTGATATTAGGCAAATGATATAAAGACACACGTCCATTTGTTCATGGAAAGTAGGATATTCATTTACAGATGGGTTTTATCTTTTCATTCAGGAAAAGAAACTCCAACTCCAGGCAAGGACCAGAGGACACCTACTTCTCCAGCTCAGGTAGACAAAAAAATCTCTCATCTCTTTATCTCACTTTATTTAATTAATACATCTAATTTATTAACATAAAACAATTTCTTGTTTTTTTTCTCTCACAGAGCAATTGAAGCCTCTGAAGACCTACGTGGATCCACACACATACGAGGACCCCAACGTAGCTGTCCTGAAGTTTGCCACTGAAATCCACCCAAGCCACATAACTAAACAGAAAGTCATTGGAGCTGGTGAGTGACAACCCTGCTGAGACAATCTGCTGTGGGGCTTAACTCTGAGATGTTGAAAGATTTTCCCAATCCCCAAATTCGCTGTTTATATCGTACATTTTCCACAGCTTGGCAGGCTGACTGACAGTGGTTACTTTAGCGAGATTAACATCTATCTGGCTGAGTTCTCACACAACAAGTTGAAACATTTTGTTGTGAGGCAACTCTTGGCTGTGACATCTGTGTTTTGGCATGAACAATTATACAAAAAGTGTTGCAGAAGCAGTATTTTGGAAGGAGATCAGAGCACATTTCCCGGGCCCTGCCCAGATCTTTCATTTGTGATACGTTTATTCAAGTGCGACCACCTTTACCCTTTGAACCAGTCTGTTTTCAACATAAACCCCCTCCCCAGTTCCCACGACCGTGCCCCCCCCTCTTTCTCTTCATGTGACAGCTGATTCCCATGCTTCTACACCACAGGCCATCCACCTATTATACAACATAGGCTTTCTCTCAACCCTCAGCCAGAACACACCTCTGTGAGAGAGCCTCAGGCAAAACAGCCGCAGAGATATCCTTATTTTCACTCTGTTGCACAGCAAACCCCCGCAACTAGAAACATGAGAAGACGTATTAAAAACACATTCACCTAATAGCCCTTTTGTAAATCAATCGTCCCATTGATGTTGTTTTCCCGCAGGGGAGTTCGGTGAGGTGTACCGTGGCATTCTGAAGGTGCCGGCAAGGAAAGAGGTGGCAGTTGCTATCAAGACGCTGAAGCCAGGCTACACGGAGAAGCAGAGGCAGGACTTTCTAAGCGAGGCCTCCATCATGGGCCAGTTTTCCCACCAGAACATTATTCGCTTGGAGGGGGTGGTCACCAAATGTAAGGATTTCTGTGAGTTTTGTTACATTTTTTATTTTTTTTAAATTTCACATTTTTGTATGTTTTTGGGCCAGTTAAAGGACTTGATTTGTTCTTCTGTGTGTGTGTGTGTGTGTGTGTGTGTGTGTGTGTGTGTGTGTGTGTGTGTGTGTGTGTGTGTGTGTGTGTGTGTGTGTGTGTGTGTGTGTGTGTGTGTGTGTGTGCGTGTGCGTGCGTGCAGTCAAACATGCCATGATCGTGACTGAATACATGGAGAACGGAGCACTGGACAGGTATCTTAAGGTAAGTACACCACATACAATACACAATATTTGCAATTGGAAAAGTGGATCTATATCTAGATCCATTTCTGGGCCATGCTATCTGTTTTGTCATTTACTGTTCTATCATCTGTTTCTTTTTGTTTTGGTCACAAAAATGAATCTGTGTTGGTTTTCTCCCATCAGGACCACGATGGTGAGTTGCCTTCCTTCCAGCTGGTAGGCATGCTGCGTGGCATCGCTGCAGGCATGAAATACCTCTCTGACATGAGCTACGTCCACCGTGACCTAGCTGCCCGCAACATCCTTGTCAACAACACCCTGGAGTGTAAAGTGTCAGACTTCGGCCTGTCCCGGGTGCTGGAGGATGATCCTGAGGGGACGTACACCACAAGTGTAAGTAGATATGGAACTTCCTGTTAGCTTAAAGCAAAAAAGCCTCATCATTCCAACCTCAGTCACGTCATTTCAAGGTGCAGCATGGTGTCTAAGGGCAGCAACGTCGGTTTTGAGATTCTTGAGTCCTAATTTGAAGCTTTTTTCCTGAACAGGGAGGTAAGATCCCCATTCGCTGGACGGCTCCTGAGGCAATAGCATACAGAAAGTTCACCTCAGCCAGCGATGTGTGGAGTTTTGGCATCGTCATGTGGGAGGTCATGGCCTTTGGCGAAAGGCCTTACTGGGACATGAGTAACCATGAGGTAAGTTTTAGTGTTTACAGCGATTTACAGATTGCACTTTTCGCTGAGGTTTTGCTGTTTTTTTTTTATGTCAAAAGACATTTTTTAGAAATGTCAACACAGATTTGAAGAAACCTACCGATGAGAAAGATCTAATTAGTCACCTGAAAAACTTCCTGCAGGTGATGAAGGCTATCAACGAGGCTTTTAGGCTGCCTGCGCCGATGGACTGCCCGTCAACTGTTTATCAGCTGATGCTGCAGTGCTGGCTCCAGGATCGCTCCAAGAGGCCGCGCTTTGGAGACATCGTCAACCTGCTGGACAAGCTGCTGCGGAGCCCAGACTCCCTGAAGACCATTGCAGACTTCGACCCACGGTAAGATTTATTTACATACCGACTAAAGGCTTGAAATTAATTATTTTCCAGTCCTGACTCTTCAGTAGCTGCCACTATCAGCAACCAGTTCTTGGAAACAACCCTGAAACCAAAACTTTTGCAATGCTTGTTATATAAATTCAGTTTATAGTCTCACTTCTGTGTGTACTCTTTAAGTTTCCATTCTGGTTAGTTCTGGTATCTATTTATGTGGCATAAAACCCTGATAATAAGCACCCAAAGTCGTGCGGTCTCCTCCAAGAAGCGGAACCTTTCTTAACTTTAGAAAGAGCTCTGTTAGCCTAAAACGAGTATTTATAATTGTTAATTTTTAATGATTAGGCCTCTGCAAAAGGATGTGGTCTGAAATAGTGTAAAAACATTTACAACAACTCTGACAGGAAAAAACCTCAAATGATGAAATTTCATTTTAAAGGTCAGCATCCAGCAACCAATTTACTTAGATTGAGACTTGTCTTTGAACTTACATTGACAGTTTTTTTGTTGATAGTAGAGATAAAGACAAGAAGCAAGGGGATATATAGAGGGGGTATGGCATGCAGGCTGGAATCAAACAGGGACATTATGATGATAATCTGGTATCATCTCATCCACAGCCCAGTCTTGTTTGCCCTTGACTGACTTGGAAACTTGACTTGGACTTGTCTCCAGTGTCTTATGTCCATAAGACACCTGGACCTGGATCTTCAAAAAAACTTAAACACGGCAGCTCCCCATTCACTTCAAGTCAGAAATGGGCTGGGTATTTAGGGTAGTTTGGGGAAGAAAGGGAATAGCTTTAAGATGTTCTACTTGAACCATTAACTAGACATGCTGACACCTTGCCTGCCAGGCTAATGAAAGAAACATGTGTACACTCCTGGCAGGGGATTACTAAAGCTTTGTTGTATGTGATTGTGTGCATAAATAAATATTTCCCCTTTTGTGAGGGAAAATCAAAACCAGAAACGGTGAGAAAGGACAAAGGATGCCAAGTTCATGTCTTTATCTGCTCTCGCCCTAACTGCTCCAACTGGTTTTTATCACCAACTGGTTTCCTGTACAGTCAGCTGCCTTTGTTGTGGGAAAGCCTGTTGATTATTATTATTTGGATCTACTTTTCTTTGCATGCAGCATATCCATCCGCCTTCCAAGCACCAGCGGCTCGGACGGTTCCCCCTTCAGGTCGGTGTCTGAGTGGCTGGAGTCCATCAAGATGAGTCAGTACAGTGAGAACTTCACCTGCGCTGGGGTCGTCACCATGGACCATGTCCTGCAGATGAAGAATGAGTAAGTGGGACATGACTTCAGATTTGGTAACGCCACATAATCGCTCCACGATCTATTTATTTTATTTACTAGTTAAGCATGTTTTTGGCAAAGAAGAGAAACATTTTGTTGTCAAATTATGTCATAAAATATAACCGTCGTGTTGCACAAAGATGTTTTCCTCCCAAGATGAAACATGTTACGGACCACACCGCCACCCCCCCCACCAGCAGTTTATGTGTTTTGTTTTTCTAAAAATGTGTTTTTCCAACAACCAACAGAATAGTTTGCGAATAATATGATATCCAACCTCAGTTACAACTTGAGAAATGTTTTAGATGGAAAAAGTAATGGAGGGAAGGAGAAGGAGTGGGCTCAATTGTGGTAGGCTGGTGGTGGTGGCCTGTGGTCGCTACAGTCCTTATTCTTCTTTCCTTACTCCAATCCCCCTCACACACACACACACACACACACACACACACACACACACACACACACACACACACACACACACACACACACACACACACACACACTCTCACTAGCTGCAGGCAGCACTTTTGCTCGAGCTTCGAAACCACCACTTTTAGGGCAAAGACCTTTTGTGGCTTCTTCATCATTAAAGGAGGGGAGGAAGAGGAGAGAATAGCCCATGGAGCAGGAGCAGCTAGAGGGGATTAAGGAACTGAAATAGATGGATGACATTTGAAGCCCCATAGTCGGTATATTTGTACTTCTAGAAAGATTGAAGAGGTGCGCTCAGAATGTACCTCCTGAACTTCTCACAGGGTAGTTTAAGGCAATTGGATCTTCTCAGATGTGTGGGAGCATTAAGGGGGCAATTTAATGAAATGGATTCAACCTTTTAGGAAAAAAAGGCTTGCACATAATAGAAGGTTGTTTTGGGGCAATAATGAGGGCCAGAGCTTTCCCTAACCGCACGACCAGCCAATATGACCCCCCCACCACCCTGGTGCCATGGAATACGTTTATCAGTTGGTCTTGCTCATTATTTGGGAAGATGGGAAGACTGTAAAGCAGACGACAAACCCCTTTGAAGTATTTGTCAAACAGAATGGTGTGATTTCATGGCCCCATGTTTCCATCTCAGGGCATCTGGTAGCACTCTTGGAAAACCAGCAGTTATTTACGACCCACCCTCTGCTTGCCAGACAAGTGATTCATGGTCAACAGGGAGAATCCTCGTTAAGTAATTAAGGCTTTAATTAAGGCTTTGACTTTGGGCTGCTGTGTTTCAGAGCTTTTGCAGGTTTGCATTATGTGCTCCTGGAGAGCGAAACCCCCAGTTATTATCTTTTTAATGTCGAAGATAAACTAAAACCTTTGGCAGATTTCTGAGTTGGAACACACCACACCTTGCTGTGCTGGTTCAGCCATCGAGCTAGACATGAATGCAGTCGAGGCTGGCATTTTAGCATTCTGGATGAGTCAGTGATTACTACAAGGCTTAAGAGCCACAAAGGATGTGCGTGAAAAGTGTTGGAACAAGTCCAAAGTTTAAATCCATGTGCAGCTCCTCTTATATTTTGTCACGTCTCTTTCTTTTACAGGGATATTAAGAACATTGGGGTGAGGCTGCCTGGCCATTTGAAAAGAATTGCCTATAGCATCTTGGGTTTAAAGGACCAGACGAGCACCCTGAGTGTCTTTGCAGTGTGATCCTGACAACGAAGGGAATTAAATCCGGGCACTGAAGCAGGCAGACTTTGAACTCTAAGCTGAGCTGGAGCAAAACTGCAGGCACGGCCTTGGATCGGCAGGACCAAGAGAACTGTGCCATCCATTGAGGCCGACTGAAATCAGACTGACTTACTGTACATTTTTGATTTCTTCATCTTATCCACACGGGAATTGAGCAAATATTAAAAAAAATAGACGTATCAAATAGACTGTATATTTTAGATATCTATTTTTATTATCCATGTCTTCTGTACAGTTACAATTCATTGCTCATGCATTTATTTTTTTTCCTTCATCTCACATTCCTGCTTCATAAAAATCGACAAACAACCCAGTTCTGGGAACGGCTTCAATTTTACAAAATTGCAGCCTGAGCGTGTTGCATCCAGTATCAAACAAACAAGAGAAGCACAATCAGTGTGATAGAGTGGGAGCAGTGGAGCCCAGCCCTGGCTCAGGTTGTGGTTGGTGCTGATGTCACGGCGTCTCGCTTTAATTGGCACTTTGGTCCATTTCCTGTCAGACAAATGAGGATGGAGCGTCAACACAGCTGAAATGAGCTTGAGCTGGCCCAAAGGTAAAGAGACGATCTTGCGTAGGTGTATAAACACAGATGGACCCGGTGTTGTTACTGGCCTTCTGCTTGCTCTGTGCAGAAATTAAGCTATGATCATATAAGTGATGTTATATGAAAAAAGAGAGGATGTATATTAGGTACTCTTTGTGTACAGATTACCAAAAACATTGGGATTACAATTTGTAATGTAGCACTTAGATCGTGAATCTCATGATCTCTTAGTTTGTTTCAGAATTGGAGGAAGAGGGCGATAACATACAAAATCCTGAACAAAAAAAAGATATATAATAAGTTTCAATTAGAAAGCAATCCATCTGTTTGTAGCATTCAGTAATGAAGAGGGAGAGGGTGAAGTTTGCCAAAAATGTAAATGCCCTGGAAAAAAAAAAAAGATTTTATGATGAGTGATTGTTGTGTGGTTGAGATGATTTCATACTAAATAATAGTTTGGTTTGCAATTTCAATGTCTAATTTAGTTTTGTAGAATTTTTACAAATATCCATTCATATTTCTGTTGGTTTGAGTAACACGTTGACGGAATATATTTTGACAATTAAGAGCTCGTTCCAGACATTCAAAGACATTTTTGTGGAACATTAGCGGGAGTTTGCGTCTGTCTGTTTTAATGAAGCAGCTCTCCAGTGTAGTGGGAAGTGTATAGTGGACGGTTCCCCCAGTGCTCTTAATTGAAGACTGCAAATGATTGTGTTACTGATGTACACCTTCCTTTACTTGAATTTCTACTGTATTTGTATCCATGATTCTATTGTAGCTGATTGATCCATCTTTGGAAAAGGGATTTATTTTTTATTTGTTTATTACTCTGGTTTACTGGTTGCAATTACATTTTGTATGATTTCACTTACTATAATACCAAACTGTTTTTTTTTTAAGTTCCAATCACTTTCCAAATCACTGTCTCCTACCTTTGCTGCCTTTCCAAACATTTTGAGAGTTCCTCCATCAAAAAACAAACTCTTTCCTTTTTGCCTGTTGTTTTATACTGTATTTAATAGCCTATTTATTTTTTACTTTTATTTATTTATGTTGATAAACACTGAGCTGGGATTATAATTGAAGGTTGTGCTCTCATTCTCAATAATAATAAATTTAAAAAAGCTCTATGTCCCTTTTTTTTTATTCCTCAATTACTCAAACCTGATATTGCCTTTGTTGCAATTGTGTAGCAATAAAGTCTTAAATTGCATTTGGCAAAGCCTGCTGTATGATTGATGCTAAACAGAGCAGAGGAATGCTTTATTTGTTTTAAACGGTGCCAGGATGTTTATACTTCCACCTGGATATCCTTATAATGCTGCTGGATCTTTTAAGTCCAGAGATGGAACCTGTAATAAACATGTGAGTGCTTCATTATCGGCAGGGGAAGGCTGAGGTCCTACAGTGGTGGAATGTAACTAAAATACAATTACTCAAGTACTGTACTTAAGTACAAATTTAAGTTAGTAGAACTTTATGCTTCTACTCCTCTACATCTTGTGCTTTTTATGCCACTACATTTGACAACTATACTTAATTTTCTGTTCCTGTGTTCCTTTATACGTTTCTCACACTTTTAAAAGTGTAGGACACACACACACACACACACACACACACACACACATACAAAACACATTTCTCTGTCAGCAATTACTAAGTAAAATGTTTTGTTAGATTTATATCCTCTAATCAAATCAACCAGATATTAAATTGTGAGACAAAAGTAAACTCGAAAAAAATCTGATGTTTGTATTAATCAAACGGAGACTGTGATCTGTCTTGGCTGGGAAATGAACCGCCGCCTGACATCACATTTTCTTCTCCCATTAACTCCTCTGTTGCAATACAGTCGAAGTGGAACGTGAGAAATTCAGAAAAATACAGCGGAACAGCCCTTTAGATCGGGAGTTGGAAACTAGAAGGACAAAATATGTGAAATATTTCGAGATACAGTAGAAAGACGTCACTATGGCATCACACACCTTGCTACATAGCATGTATACAATACTTGTTACTTTGCATGACCACAGTGTTTTACATGTGACTTTGAGATATGGACGTGCGCCTTTTATTATGAATAGTTAATGGTCAATGCTGTTGAATGAGGAGCAATTAACAATGAGCAAATTTAAAGTATATTCACGTTTTTTTTTTACATTTTTACAGCTTTCATAGTTTTGGCTATAGTAAGCCTTTTTCACAGCAGACATTTGACAGTCAAAACTACACAAATAAGACCCAGATTGTAATAAACTGGAATTATCTGTAAAATCTCATGGATTTCTTCTGATAGCAGTCAGTCTGACTCAGATCCCTAAACTTAACCAAAAAGAAGCCCACTTCTCTAATTACCACATTTGCATATTGTTCCCAACACTAAACAAGAGCAGTGACGGTTCTAGATATCAAATGGAGGGCCACTTGCGATGTTAGGGGTACCAAAGATATCAAGCACAAGTGTTACATACCACCCCAGAGAGTGTAAATGTTAGCGTCAAATGTTGCGTTAGCAGCCTGTTGCATCACATTGCAAGACTGCTGAGGACAAACATGTTAATAAAATGTAATGAAATGTAAATGTTCAAGCTAGAGAGCTCAGCATGTCCAAACATGCCCAGTGCTGACTTTGTGCTTCACCTTGCCTTATCTCACTCACTCTGACCTCACAGTGGCAGGGAAGTCCCTGGCGCCTCGCATTTTGAAAATTATCAGCTTTGGTCGATTGATGCAAGTGACAAAGCCATAAATGCATTCCTAAGATAAGAGCCATACACTAGGGAGAGGAATGTCAATATTTAGGTATTGAATTAATCTGCTGGTCAACAGAGAAGTAGCAAGAAAAAGCCCAATGCAGACGGGGCATGGGAACTTGAATCTGACACTAGTCCCTTCTGAGTCTTTGTCCTTGACTTACAGCTGGCTGTGTGTTCTTGCCTCTGTTGAACCAATAGGATGCCTAGAAATAGTCCTGGCTTTGTGTGGCGACTGTAAACTGAGAAAGTCTTTCACTATTTTCCATCTCCATCCCTCCATTCCCTCAGTGTTTCACAGCGTGGTGGGTGTTTGCTCTCTCTCTTCCATCCACGATGGAAAAAGACTGTTTAGCTGCTGACTATACTGTTTGGATTTATGCAAATCCACGTCTGAGTGCGTCCAAACTGACTGCTGGAGAAGTTTGGTTTACGCCCCTGTCGTCGCCTGTAATGTGATTATCCACGCTCTGCGGGGGTTGAATGTGTGGAAGTTTGTGTCTTGTCATTAGGACTGTAAATGACAGGGATGCATGGAGAGACAGAGAAAGAGCGGGGGGTAGGGGTAGGGGTGGAGGGGGTTAGCTGGAGATTTGAGCCATACCAGGGCTTTACTGCAGGCCACAATAGCATGTGTGGTGATTGTGTTGAAGGCTTGGCGTCCAGGGCCCGAGCCTCCCCCCGTGGACTGTTGTGTGTGGGGGCCGCGGCTTTCGCTTTCAGAGCTTTTCTCCTCCTTGTGGCTTTTTAGATGTCTTTGTTCTCAGGGCGAAGGTCAATTTGAAAAGAAGTAAGGAATAAGGAAAACATTACCATGGCACTGTTCATGTATGACCTCTCCCTATACCGCTACCCCTTCCATTTTTACTTTATTTTATTTTTTTGTTTTATGTTCTCCTGGCAGCTCTCAGTGTCATGCACGGATTCGAAAACCGGCAACGCTGAGGAATTTACATCCTCACTAATTTTAGCAATGGGTTCCTGACCAGAAAACACATCCTCCAATTTCTGTCTATATTGGTCTTCCTGCGTCTTTCCGCTGCCATTTCTCTCACCAGCACTCTAGGGCTTTTTGCAGATTATTCTGCTCCCTAAAGTCTCCTCCAAGCCCCTCAATTTTCCTATTTTCACTGCATTCTCAACTGAACATGTTATATATGTCCTGATCCAAGATTACACTCTGAATTCTTCCAAAGCTCCTCTCCAGGTTTAATCTGAGTATGAAAACAAACAAAGCTGCTGGAACTAAGTACTCCACTGAATTTATTTAATGAGACAGCGAGGAGCAAATAATTATTACCAGCATCTAGCATTTTCCCAAACTGTGCTGCTGAGATCTGTTTGATGTCAGCCAGGCGACATGAGGGGGAGTGGAGAGCAGAAACACAAGCCACTGTTGACATAAGCCTTGTCTTTCTGCAGACTCTTTGTATATTCTGAAACGCCGGCCTAATTCACTCCATATTCCAGCTAATGGCACTCGCTGATGTCACTCAACACATAAAAATTCTCACAGATCCATCTTTACAAGAGCCTATAAACATTGTGGTGCTGCTGTTCTAAAGGTGAGCTAGTAGGGTTGAAGGTGCTACATAATAAAAATGGTCCCATTAGAAGAAATACACATATGGGTAGCTAGTCTCAACAACTTATTTAAAGCTATAGTGCGTAGTCTCCCCCATGAGTAATTCTAAGCAATGACAACAAAACTGTCGGCGCGTCCACATGATACAAGCCTTACGCGACCACACACCACCCTCCACGCCTCCTCCACACAGTTGCTAGTAGCCAAGGAGGACACAGAGGATTAAAAAAACATGGACTTTCAGAAGAGGTAATTATCTCATTTTTCTGTGAGCGAAAGTTGCCGGAAGACACCAGTTTCTGAACATAGCCATACTGAGAAATACAGAGAGAGTTTTGTGGAGCTGATAGTGTGAATTAGCTTTATACAGGGGCGTCGGACTGGGGGGAAAAAGGGGTACCCAGGGCCCTCATGTGAGGAGGGCCCAAAAAGATGCTAGAATGAATAGTTGTGGATGCGGGGAGGGGCCCATAGAAAATGCCTTTCTACAGGGCCTAGAATTTTGTGCCATGCTCCTGGCTTTATATCAACTCATTTGGCAATGGCTTGAATGTAACGGACGTTCAATAATATCAAAAAGTTACGCACTAAAGCTTTAAAAGAAAATTAAGAAATGTATTTTGTGTAACTTTTTTTTAGACATGGTATGTTAATAAGAGCATTTCACAGTGAATTAAAGGAGACAACCTATTTCTAAACAGCTAATTTGACAGAATCAATATCAATGTATAGTGCGGAATTGTCTGTAAAAAATATGAGGAACAAAGATCCATAAAATAAGAGAAGCTATGAGGTCCAGAATTACTGTAGGTCTATGATTTATGTACATTTTACAAAACATGTCTGTAGTTTCTGTGATGTTTCTGAAGGAATGTTTTTGAGCCTGGATTTCAGTTCACTATCATGGAGCCGGAAAATCCACATTTGATGGAAGGGGAAGCAGCCTGGGTAGACCAGAGTAGGTTGAGTGGCAATCAATCTGATAGGCTGAGACACCTGTCCTTTAAGAAAACATATCCCTAAAACACCAGAGTTAGCTACGGGTCAAGAATGTTTACACACACAAGGAATTTAACTTGACTTGTTGTCAGTAGCCCTTAATACACCACACACACAGAGATCTGAAAACCAATGTACAGGGAGATACAAATATAGACAGCTTAACACAGAAGCAATCATAAACATATACAGTAGCTATTATGTTCAGGTACCTAGTTATGAAAATAATGTTATACGACAAGCACACAGTTGCTACAGTATATACAGGTCAGATTGGTACTCTATAAACAGGATTGTGGTCTGGTACTGTGCTATACAAGCAGTGCAGAGTGTACGGCAGTGAGTTGAAATAAACAAGTTTATGTTTGTACCAGCTTCTCAATTGTTAGGATTTGATGCATTTATTTGTCTCATGTGATAGTAAACTCAATATCTTTGGGTTCTGGGCTGTTAGAAGATGTGACCTTGTGCTTTAGGAAACCATGATGGATATTTTTTATTTGACATTTTATAGACCAAATGATAATTTGATTAATTAAAAAAATAGTTGCAGTGTATTAGTTGCAGCCCTAGAGTGATGCAGCCCTAGAGTGAAATTTACCATAATGACCCTAATTTGTGTGGAAAAAAACAATTAATGCATTTCAACTGAAAAGATTATGTTTTTAAAATGGGATTCAATGCAGACAGAGATCATTTGTCAGTCAGAGTCAGCATCTAGAGGACATCAGTGTTACTGCAACTTATGTCATTTAGCTTTCAACCACTGTGGTGGTTACTGTACTACATATGGTTGTTTCCTAGAGCATCATGAAGTTCACGTTTACCTTTCAACTGCATGGGTGGTATGTCCTGACCTGTATCATAGGTCCATATATCAGATTTAATGTTTTTGTTTTTCTATCAAAAAAATCCAAGCTTTAGAAGTTAATATGACATTTTAACAGCAACAAAATTCCCATTAAGAAGAGTAAAAAAAGCGCTGTGTCATTATTCTGTTTCTCTTACCCAGCAGGATGCGTATCTCTCTGCGACTTTATGGCTCTCTTTTTGCAGAGCCATTCTTTGTCTCAGCTCCCCCCTCTCTTAATTTCCGCCTGTCTGCATATGTTTTGGAGGCCATTAATCGTCCCCTGCACAACATGCACCCCAGCAGATAATTACGGTCATTAAACCAATTAGGGAGCACATGGAGGGGAGGTTTCAGCCATGCCCAGAGGCCTCCCACTCCTGTTCTTCTCTTACCAGGACGGCCAAGGTGGTCCGCTGAAACCCTGGCAAAGCCTTGAATAAAGAAGGGAGTGAATTACTTCAGCCCAGCTCCGGATTAATGCAATTTCCTGTTGGTGTAGCCTTGAGAGACCTTGCCAACTTCGCTGCAGGCCAAGTAACCAGAACCATTAGCCAGCAGAAGTCCTTCCCATTTTCACATCCCCGTTTTTGCGGGACAAAGCAGCCATTCAGCTTTGTGTCATCAAAATATGTTTTCCTCAAAGCTAAGAGGGCTATTTTGGTGCTTCTGTGGTGAAAAAGAGATCAGAAGTGGCAGGAAAGGGAGGGAAGAGTGGTCATTCTGCAGACAGTGGTTTTCAACATGCTCAGTCTATCATGTGATTCTAGAACTAATATTATGGTTTCATTGTGCCTGACACAGAGGGAGTTCTGGCAGAGCGAGGCCCTAACACACAATACGCACAACTGGGATTACTTAGTTATTGAGACAAATGGAACTGGGACTTCCAGTCACCGTCCACATGTGCAGGCAAGCCACAGAAAGTCCCTCACACTCAGAAAGTCTCATATGGTTAGTCATGTTGGACAGAAAACTGTCCTCCGTTGTTTGGGCGAGGTTTCCCAGCATTCTTCATGTTGTACTTGGCCTGTCTGTCTCTGAACTCCGCAAAGAAAAGCAAAAGTGAAACACAGCAAGGAACAAGGAGCTCCATACAGGTTTTCTCTGCTTACTCGTGAATGACAAGTAGAAGTGAAATGTAGATCTTGTAATGAATCCAGAATACATCAACAAAGAAAAACATATCAAATCCTCCTGGTGGAAGATAAGATTGTGACAAGCACATTACGGTTCCAAACAACGCTCCAGGTAACCCTTTTAACCACATTAATGATGTGAGCTTTATTTACCGGCGCTGGGACCTCAGAAGTTAGAAAATGTGTATCAAAGAAAGTGAACAAGGAATGAACACATGAGGAAATGAGGAATTGAGGAACTGATGTAAAAATGACTTGAATTTGAAAGACTGAATTTGAGGTTTTGGCCGCAGACGCCGCACAGAGGTACTGAGCAGATGGATAAACTGTTTTCCATCCATTTGCTGCCATTTTTTATGCTAAGCTAGGCCAATTGCCCCTCTACTCCCTATTCTACTGCTGCTCTGTACTTAATGCACAGACATGAGAGTGGTATTGATGTTCTGATCTGACTCTCGGAAAGAAAGCCAATAAGTGCATTTCCCAAAAACGTGAAAACATTTTTTAAACAAGGTACTGTGAAAAAGCTTTGCATTTGTGTGCTTTTTCTTGTGTTTCAGCATTGGGACTTGTTTTCCATTTGGGTAGCACATTTAAATTTACCTAGAAAATATCAAGAGAAATTAACTAGGTTGTGGACCAGGAATTCTGGAACAGAAATGGACCAACACAATTTAAATAGCTCCAAGTAACTAATAGTAACTAATCTAAACGTTTCATCAATGAATCAAGATTCATTGTGCATCATCCCTTTTTACAAAATGACTTTATTCTCAGTATTAGGGCATAGAAAACAATATGCAACTCATTTCCTATATCAGTCAAACAGCACATGAACATGAACAAATCTGCTTTTCTTTATAGACTGACCGTCTTTTTAGATCAGTTATATACAACATACCTCTCAGTGCCATATTTATATTTTATCATCCCAAATGTATACACAGTTTTGGTTTTAGTCCATATATCATCAGCCCATTGCTCTTTATTCTGAGCAAATACAATAAATGTTGAGCTTCACACCAAACCCATAGTTATAGAACAATGTGCACACATCTCTCGACCAAGAGCCAATCATGTGTTTATCCCATATAAATATCTTTCTTCCATATCAAGTAATACATTCCATAATATATCTTCCAGCAATAATATATCTTTTTTAGACTTGAATTTGATGATTTGAATTTGAGCAAATTGAATATAAGAACAGTAGATACATTCTGCTTTCAGTTAACATTACATTTATTGTAAGATTTAAATTACAATATAAAAACTATTGTTTTCTGTCATACCGATGTGGCCATTTTGGATATAAACCACAGTAGCAGCAATCCAAAAGCTCAAAACTCTCTGATCTCAGCTTTCCATTTTATGTCCAAGACTTATGCCATTTGCCAAACAAGCCTTCATCTTAGCCTCATCAGGACTGATTTTGTTGTTGCATGTGATCATAAAACCTCAAGTATAGCTATTGCAGCCAAACCATGTTGAGTTGTCATATAAAACTTTTGAATTTTTCTCAGCTCCTGCTGACCGACAGTGGAGGGCTGAATTGGGCAGCTCCAAGTGTGAAATGTGGAGCTGTGTGAATGTGAAGCAGGGTGTGTCTATAAAAAGCATGGTGGTCTGTCAGCTCGGCCTTGTGAACATTTAAAATACACCTATACATTTTTTTGCCATCATATTTGACTTATATCAGAGTGGGAAATTCCCACATTGACACGTACGACAAAAGTAAATTTCCCCAGAAACTGGATCATTCGCAATTAGAGAATCAAAGTAATCAAAATAATATTTCACCATAACTTGGCAGTATAAACTGAAAACTGTTTTATGTATGATATGCGCATAATGGCACAATTTGAGAATCATCCAGTATTGAAAGGCATCCAAATGAGTGTTGCTGAATGTCTGTGGCTTCCCAGTGAGGAGCATTGCTCTATCTGTGTGTATGTGAACAGTAAACATTCCTTTTGCTCCCTTTGCTCTCTTCAATTACTGGCCAAAAACCCACATTTGCGTCTAATGAAATTCAAGATCCATTTTGTCTGATGGAAGATCTAAACAAACTAGAGATTCAGCCACACATAAGAGTAATAAGAAAGCCAGTTTTATAGACAGTAGATCTTAAGAGCTGCACGCGGGGAAGCACATCAGCACAACAGCTGTGCTTTCTGCAACATGCATGCAATTATGTAAGGTGGGAGGCAGAAACTTACCATTAGGGAAGACTTTCTACTGCTGGATTGAATTATTGATGGAACACTTTTCTTCTGCACCCTCCTGGTTTGTGCCTTGTTTGGTTTAACAATACCTTTACAAGGATCATTGCTCAGGGCATTGCTTCCCAAGATATACTGCATAAGATGTAGTAATAGAACTGCTGCACTTTTGCTTTTTCACCACAAGAGGTCAGACTGCTCCTAACCAGCCCTCTACTCTGTCGTGATGAGGAGTACATCTCTATATTGGGGTTCAGGGAGCTACAGTAAAAGAGTCTTTGACAAGCTAAGCTTTTCTATACGTTTCTTAACTGCTGATCTGCTGTCTTCCCGTCCACCATTAACATGTTATCCTTCCGGGTCGAAATTGAAGATTACATTTTCCTTTTCTTTGTCACTTTTTTTTCAAAGCTTTTTTATTCATGGTCAATAAACCCAGTTTATATGACATTATACCTCATTGTTTTGGTTAAAAAAAGCAGAAATTATGATATATTTTTGACTGAATGTTAAGATCACAGGATGTTGAGTGAATCACAGACTCACTTGTCATCTCTAAGTTATTTCAGGATACGGTTTTGAAAACATTTAAAATGTTTTTTTTTTCAAATGCTATAAAATTGAATGAAACACCTTCAATTCAATGAATGTAATCATTCATTTAACCTGCGAAGAAAGGTGTATGTACATCCATGCATCCATGTTAATTTTAGGCAATTTGGTTGACAGAAACCCATATTTGTGGTCAAATTTGAGCCGAGGACAACACAAGGGTTAAAGGTTTTTAGGGTCCCTAAAGTGTTTTACAGGCGTCAGTGAACATCTTCCATCAGTCCCAGATTGTGTTCCAGTGTCACTTGAGGGTTTTCCGGGGTCAGAAAGTCCCAAGGGTTCTCGAAGTGGTTCATGGTTTTTGTCTGTTTTCCAAGGTTCCCTCAGTGGGGGTCAAGGGGACCTGCTTGTTGAAGGCTCCCTTGGGTTTCTTCCTTGGGGAGATTTAAGGAATTCACAAGTTTAAATTGTACTTGGTGAACTTTGGGGTCTTTTAAGAGTTTTCAGTTGTTGTTTTTTATAAGGGGTCTCAAGGGTCCATGGGTTTCTTGAGGGAGTTCCATCATTTCCTAATGGTATTTTAGGGTTCACTGAGGCCTTTTTTTTTAGGAGTTCTTGAACAATTGCTTCACAATTCAAAATATTATCAGCATGCCCTCCAGAAACCCATGGACCCCTTGAATTCCCTGAAATCCCATGGAAATACATTTCAGCGGTCCTTGCTATATTTCAGTCTAATACAATTTGAAGCTCAGGCATATCAGTGACATATCTGGAGGACATTTTTGTGGATATAGTGAGGAGAAGTTCTATTACATTAGTTATAGTACATTACTGTAAGAGTAAGCCCATAGTCATATATCCCAAGGGAAAAGAAAAGGAAAGAGGTTTTTTGAAAAGGGAAAATAAACTTTTATCAACACGTTCTTTCTTATTGAGATTTCTTTGAATGTTGATGTCGGCGTCTGGTGTTTTGCTAACGTTATTAGCACCATCTTCCCCTGTCTATCAAATGATGTGTTTTTGGCTCCTTTTTTTCTGGCTAATTAGTTTCTAGAATAATACATGGAGTGGCTTGGTTGACATGGCAACGGGTTTTTCCCCATGATGGAAGAAGAGGCACTGTTGCTGCGGGTGACATCAGCAAAGCCTTGGTTAGAGTATATTAGCTTCCACACAGGACTGTGTGTGTGTGTGTGTGTGTGTGTGTGTGTGTGTGTGTGTGTGTGTGTGTGTGTGTGTGTGTGTGTGTGTGTGTGTGTGTGTGTGTGTGTGTGTGTGTGTGTCACACAAACACATGCTGTGTATAAAGCTGTGAATGGGTGTTATCGAGTCTATTTGTTGAATTTTATTCAGTGAATACTAGAAATTCAAGATTCAACTCACAGTTTATGGAGCAGAAACATTTTAATAATATATTATAATATAGACTAAAATCTATTTGATCTATTTGGTTTTTACTCTTACTGTCACCACAATGGTGAAGGAGCTTTTAGATTATCTATTACTGTACATACTTTACGTGACAAAACATATATATAGTGCTGAGTATCTAAAATCTATAAAATGTTAGCCCTTTAACTACATTTTTAATTAATCATTGATTTTGAGAAAAACAATTAAATATTTTTTTCATGTCGGGTTTCAAAAGACTGTATTGTTTTGCCAACAGTATTAGAACACTTCAAATTGAGTTATTATAACTGAGAAACAAGACCACACTCCTCTCTCCCTCGGATTCAAATCACCTGCGCCTCTCTAATTGACCGACCTGTGACTCAATGATACAATCACCTGTCATTACCTATATAGGTATGCGTGTGTCTAACCCTCTCTCACCCCCAAACCCTTTTCATCTCCTCTCTAGTAGGGCACCACGACAGCTCAGCAGTTAACACCATCGCCTTATAACAAGAAGATTCTGGACTTAAACCCTTTTCATCCCACCCCTCGACCCTAATCATCCCACCGCACACCCTTCCAAATTAAACTACTTTTATACTGAACAATGGTGTGGTTTTGTTAGTGAAACCATACAAAGCCCTATAAAGATAGGTGATACTGCCCAGTAATACACCGTACATTAGTAGCAACAAGTAGACATTAGTGTCTACTGTAAAGCAAGGTTAAAATAGAATACAATTAAAATATCCAAGATATAGCTCCGTTATCATTCAAAGTGAGATACAGGAGGATGGAGAGGAATAATCAAGTGGGAGGAGAATAGAATAAAAAATAGAGGGGAGGAGATTCGAAATCGTCAGCAAACAGGCATTCATGCTTTCTCCCCGATTTTCTCTCTCTCTCTCTCTCTCTCTCTCTCTCTCTCTCTTTCCCCCCTCCCCACACTGTCTGTGGTGCTCTCTCACCTCTCTCCTCGTATACAGAGAAGCCAGACAATGCATCAGCCTGCAGTTCATCTGGCATCCTCTTTTACTTTCCCCCTGCCTCAGCTCCTCACTTCTCTCTGCTCCTCTGCTGACTGATACCTCTGACACCTCTTTTTTCCCTTCCTCTTTCCTTTTCTTCCTCCCTTTCACCCACACCTCATCCTCAAGCCACCATGGTGAACAGATAACCGCCCGGCCGTCCTGACACCATGGGTGCCTGCTTCTGCAAAGGTCACAAAGGTCAGTGCCCCGAGTCCACCTGTTTGTGTCCAGGTCTGTGTGTATGTGTCAGGAAGTGTTGACAGCAGCCACCAAACATTTGAGGGCTGTTGTCGAAAGTTGCATCAAGCTTTTGAGGGATAGCTCTGCATGTGAGAATCTAGATAATGACAGTAAATGAAAGTAACGGGATTCTTGAGGTGTCGACAACCATCTTTTTAGCCTGGCAGAAGTGTTTGCGTGTGAATCCATCATAGGAAGGATGAAACTGATGCAGAGGACAAATTCTGCCATGAAAGCACTCATTCGAAAAACTTGTTTTCATCTGCTATTTCCCAGCTTCACTTTATCTTGAGTGAATACATGGAGATTGCTTCAGAAATGAGACTTGGGGTGCAGGAGGTTGATGTTAGGGATTGTGAGGATCAGCAAACTGTGGCTTTAGGACATAACAGCTCCATCCGAAGCTCGTCATCTGTGACTTGAGTTGCAATTTTCTCTCTCATATTTTCTCACTGTCCCTGAGTGGATTATTTCCAAGCAAGTATGTGGTGTTTGTTGTCTGGATAAAATGAGGATGCCTCATCTGGCAGAAGGGTCTTTTTTTTAGGAAGAACACAAGCACTAATTTGTTCTAGCAAAAGATCTAATAAAAAAAGGTGTTTTCAGTGTACCAGCTTTCTGTGATATCACCAGAACAATCTACATGTTATTTTGTATGACATTTTAACATCATTTCTCACACACATTATTTACAGCCTGAATCTGTGATGCAGTGTGACAATATTTTGTGAGACAAAGTCTGCTTTTGTTCAGGAAGGGTCCCTTTTAACAGCGTGGAGGGTGATGAGAGCAGCGATTTCAAGCTGGGAAGAAAGAGGGAAGGAAGCTGTGAGGCTACAGGCAGACAGCTAAGAGAACAGCATGAGTGTGTATCTGTGTTCAAGTCTGTGTGTGCATTCGTGCATGCGTTTGTTCGTGCGTGCGTGCGTGCGTGCGTGCATGTGTGCGTGCGTGCGTGCATGTGTGTGTGTGTGAGTCAGAGTGGGATTTAAACCCACAAAGACAGCGGATTGGTTCTGGGGTCTTGATGGGTTTCTTGACCTGCTAATAGCATTGTATGAAGCCAGAGACCAGATACAGCCCTGTGCACCAGTGTGTGTGTGTGTGTGTGTGTGTGTGTGTGTGTGTGTGTGTGTGTGTGTGTGTGTGTGTGTGTGTGTGTGTGTGTGTGTGTGTGTGTGTGTGTGTGTGTGTGTTCTGGCGAACGTGACCTAAGTAAATGGAAGGGGATCACTCCCCTCCTGTTGCTATCGCGTTTCCATAGCGGCAGCCAATTGTCTTGATGACACCTCCCAGGGGAAACCCCAGGCATGTGTGTGTGTGTGTGTGTGTGTGTGTGTGTGTGTGTCCACTGACCTTTTTAATGATGTTAATTCTCCATTGCTCTGAACTTAATTTTCTCTCATCATTCATATGATCTTCATCACCAGCAATTTAAAAGCAAATAGGCACAGTGTGGGCCGGTGACTAGTTAAGTATCCAGAGGGGCTCCAGTTAAATGACTGGATGAGGATTCAACACTCGCTCTCTCTCTCTCTGTCTCTCATTAATTATGAGCCTCACTTGACCCCTGGCCGTTACACATCAATGAATGCAAACACACACACACCCACACACACATAGAGCATGAATCCAACACCAGTATTTGTGTGTGTGATTCCTGACAGAGCCCCACCATCCCATGACAGCAGCGCAGAAACAGATTGAGGAGGGTCAGCCATCCTCTGTCAAGGTGAGTAAAAGCAGTTTTCACAGAAACTATTTTCTAGCAAGAAAAAAAGTCCCTATAAAAACTGTTGATGCTGTGTTCTGTGAATTATCCAGAGGCTATTTCTTTTTGAAATTTTCAATGTTGCTGTGAGCAATTAAAAAAAAATCTTTTCACTTAAATTTTATTGGGGTAAGAAAAGAAATCTCAGAGACAGATATCTTAAACTCTGGGCAAATAAAACCAAAATTATCAGGATTTCAAATACCATTAGAGATAAAAAAAATAAAATAAAAAATGATTTGGGTGAATCTTTCATGTTTACACCTGCTCGCTTCAAAATGATCTTTAATTCTTTTAATACATAAAGCATGGCTCAGATTTATCTTGTAATTTAGCTAATTATTTGCCTATATGTTTATTGCACAGTGAGATAGCTTTTCGGCTGCATTTTATGATTAATATCTCTTTCATACATAACATGTTCAGTCTGTTTGTCAGCCAGGCTCCATCACACTCTTCTGGAGTGAAATTACATGATTCATCAGCTAGCTTTCTCTACATTTGTGTTTTAAATATGAACATATGCTATTTGAATTCTTAAATATTAAAAACACATTTAGTCTTGGTATTTTAGGTAGAATCTGTGTATTCACAAAAAATAATTATTGTTTTGTATTTAACAGGTTGATTTAGCTAACTGTAGTGTTGCTAGCTAGCTACTGGCAGAAGACACTTAAAGGAGAGTGTAGAATTTAAGAGGATCTATTCGCAAAAATGGTATGCAATTTTCATAACTGTTTTCATTAGTGTATAATCACCTGAAACTAAGAATCGTTGTGTTTTCGTTAGCTTAGAATTAGTCTCCATTGCCAGACCTTCCTCCACAGCACTGCAGAGGAGGGTCTGGCTAGTCCAAACAGCATTTCGGGATGTGAGAAAAACGTGCTCTGATATATTGGCATTTCTTTAAACCTATTACAATCGCCTTGGGCGGCACTAAGCGCCGGACGGAGCCTCGGTGTCGCTGCAAAATAGCCTCGGAAAGGAATCTACTTTGGGGGAACGTGTACGTTCAAAAGTTGTTTGAGGCGTGCAACAGAAAACTCAGATTGGACAAAGCTAGCTAGCTGTCTGGATTTATCCTGCAGAGATCTGAAGAGCAGTTAACCATAGTCCTAATAAATCGACCGGAGTTTAAAACGTTGTGGATATAGCTTGGAATGAGGCCTTCAAATCAACACAGGGAGCGGGTCCCCTTCTACGGAGTCTGCCATGTTTCTACAGGAGTCCAGAACGGACAAACAAAAAAAAAATGTTTAGGTTACCTGAAGGCCAGCGTAGGTTTTACTACACGCTTGGAAAGGGAGGGGTGAGCAGAGGGGTATTCAGTTGTTTGCAATCTGCAACCTCTCTGCTAGATGCCACTAAATCTGCTGCTCATTTTACATGTATTACTGCCCCTAAAGAATTAAGAAATGTCAGTTTGGAGTTATTGACTTTTACTAAAGTAGGAAATGTTTGTGAATGTAGGATTCTCTTTTGCAACCAGGGCCGGATTGGGACTCATTTTCAGCCCTGGAGTTTCATGCGTTAGACCGGCCCACTTTAGTTCACGACTAAAGGCTTAATTCATATTACTTTTATCCTATTCTCTTTCAATTGTGGGCTTTGTATATTCACTATTGTTTGATTCAAAACGTAATGGGTCACTAGTAACACTTGGGCATAGAAAGTTGTTATATTGTAACTAATGTGATCACTGCAAAAAAAAAAATGCTTTTCTTACTTAGTATTTTTGTCTTGTTTCCAGTCTAAATATCTAAAAAAAATCTTACATCAAGATGCATTTACTAAACAAGTATGAAAAAACATCTCAAAATTAAGTGATTTTTGCTTAAAACAAGCTACATTATCTGCCAAAAATAATTGTTTTAGATTTAGCTTGTTTTAAGCAACAAGAAAAAAACAAAATCACTTAATTTTTAATTGTTTTTTTTTCAGAAAACAAGACATCATTTCTTATGCCATTTCACTTGTCTAGTAAATGTATCTTGAATTAAGAATATTTAGATATTTGAACTGGAAACAGGTAAGATACTAAGTAAGAAAAGCATTTTTTTCAGCGATAACGTTTTCTTATTCACACATTATGGTACATCAGCAGCTTACCTGTGTCTCACAGTGAGAGCATTAGTCTCTTCACACCTGGCTCTGTCTGACACTAAATGAAATGTTTTACATTTATTTCTCACCACAAATATCCCCTTTTTACAAAGCTTTCAAATCAAGTCAAGTCAGTTTCATTAATGATTCATTGTTATTAATGTATAATTATCTCAGGGCATGTTTCATTGAGCAGGGCTCTGGTGTGTTGGGTTCCTGACTGGAGCTCGGTAACGTTACCGGGCCTCGCTGCTCTTCACTGTTAGCAGCAAACCGGACTAGAGGCGGCTGCTGCTGAACAGCTACGAGAAAAACGGTTGATACATGAACGGTGGTTTGCAGACAACGTTGTTTTGCACGGTCGCGAGCATCTTGCACTGCTCTTAACTACCTTTACGTTAGCTTACTTACCGGCCTCGTCGTCTTCATTTTTTTTTTTTTGAGGAAAAATGTGCTCAGCTTAGAAGATTTGGCCGCGTCACTTTCCAAAGCTTTCTTCTTTTTTATTCTGGCCTTTTCAGCGCCGCCTTTGCACTTCCTGTTATCTATTTTTATCTGACTTTTTTATTTTGAGCAACTTGCAAGGTGCCGTGTCGGGGCCGGGGGGCGGGGGGGGCAGGGAGTCAAAAGATAATCACGTCATCATTAACCTGCAGGCTGCACTCTGCGAGAAAATATTAAATAAATAAAAAAGAGTGAGACTGCGATAAAATAATGAATAAAAAGAGTGGGGCTGCTGTGAGTGCAGGCAGCCAAAGGGACAGCATCCATATTTCGAACCAGTGCCATGACAACAACGGCCCTCGCGGCCAAAAAAACAGACCGGCCCACTGGGAATTGTCCCGGTGCTCCCGATTAGCCAATCCGGGCCTGTTTGCAACCCTAGTTCAGGTGGGTGAATTACATTTACAATCAGCCCTTTCATACACTTTATTTGCCTGTACAAGCTACTTTTACAAATAAAATACAAGTCAAATCTGCCAAACTGTGTCTTACAATGATTATTTAATGATATTTATTTAAAAGATTTTTTTTATTAAAGGTCCAATATGTAATATATTTACTGTAATAAATCCAAAAATGACCCCAATGCATCATCAGATATTAAGGAAGCATGCTAAGTTGAAATACTATCTTTTCTGACAACAATGCTAATGCCAGTATTTTCTTCTTTTGAAATTTCCGTTCCTTGACGGAATTTCTGTTTGTGTTTTGGTCAGTGTGTTATCAACTGCCCAGTTTGACAGCCAGGCCGGGTTGCCAGATATACCTGTAAAAATGTAAACCCAGCACGCCCCAGCTTAGTACAGCCATGAAAGCTGCAAACAAATCAACGGAAATAGATTCTACCTGATCTATAAAAACACCCGCCATATTTCATAACACTTGCATAACCAGAGACATAACAAACCCTGGGTAAATATTGGAGATGTATTTGAAAGATGGAGACAGCTTAGAGCCCAAAAGGACACAGAGTTGGCTAATTTCCTCCTGAATTAGTTTCAGGCTAATTTATCACAGCTACAAGGGACGGGCATTTTATGTCATTTCAACATTCGTGTACCCACATTTAATTATATAGCTAGATTAACGTTACCTGAGTTGGTTACTTGCAAAAACAATTGAGACACAGCCAGTAAAGTGATGCTGACTGGTCCTGGCTAACGCCGCCATGCTAACCCTGCTAACTGCTAATGTTAGCGGAGGACCAGGCAAGCGGGCCACGGCTGTTTACAATGTGTAGCCTGTTCAGCACAACAGTGAGTTATTTTAAGCCAAGTGAGGGGGGCTGTAAATCAGAAAGAGAGGACCGTGAGTTTGCAGTGTGTTTAGCGATTGTTGCCGTAATGCTTGGTTTCTGTCTCCCCCATGAGGAATTGTAAGTAATGACAACAAAACTTTCAGCACATGCACATGATACAAGCCTTCTGTCATCGCTCACGGAGGATTAAAAAACATGATGGACTCTTCAGAAGAGGTCATTATCTTCATTGGATTTTCTGCGCACAAAAGTCGCCGGACGACACCAGTTTCTGAACATAGCCATACTGAGAAATACAGAGAGAGTTGTGTAGAGCTGATAGTCTGAATTAGCTTTGCATCAACTAATTTGGCAATGGCTTGAATGTAACGGAGGTTCATTAATATTAAAAGGTTACGCACTAAAGCTTTAACTTAACATGCTTATTTTAGACAACATAACTCTAAACATTTTTTATTTACGCTTACTAATGATTTTTAGTAATGACTACTAATGTAAACTTGATTTGTCTACTGCATCAACTTACCACTTTGTGTTCATACTTGACCTGTTTTTTTGTTTGTTTTTATTGATTTTGTGTATTTTAATCTGTAGTGTAAACCAATAAACTAAACAGCTACTTGAGTTTAAAACATCTTCTTTCGAGTGAGTGTGAATACTGCAGGATTTTCACAAAAGCCGGCTGTTATTGTCATAATCACCATTTTTAGTGTGTATGTGGGTTGAGTCGTCACACATAGCACATGATTGCCAGAGGAGGATGTATGCAAAGAGCTTATGTGTCCATTCGTGTGTATAGTGTATGTGCTGGTTTTGTTTGTGTATGTAAAGATCAGAACTACTCGGTTGAAAACATCATACAAGATGCTTTAAAGGTTTTTACTGTATATTATTATACAAAGGGGTTACCTGCTCATCTGTGAGATGAAAAGATATTTTTTTATGAAACCCATTCAAAAACCCATGTCATAAATGCAGTGGCAACAAGCTTAAATTAAGCTATTTTTCTTAGTTTACACTGGAAATACAAGCTTTTTACCTTACAGTAATGATAAAGATGTGATATTCTCCCTCTTCTTGTGCATCATATTGTGCAGGATGGCCAGAATCCAACCAACGGCAGTGTGGCAGATAAAACCAGTGGCTATGATATAGGCGAGCTGGCCACTTCCTCTTTGATGGGTGAGACACACACACACACACACACACACACACACACACACACACACACACACACACACACACACACACACACACACACACACACACACACACAGGCAAGACTGGGAAAACAGCAAGCTACAGTATTAACCATGGGAGGTTAGTAATGTAATTTCCCTCCTCCTCCGTGCCCTTTCTCTCACACATATGCATGCTGTAATGCCAATATACCCAGACAGACATGAGTAAACAGTCAGGTACAAGCACACACACACACACACACACACACACACACACACACACACACACACACACACACACACACACACACACACACACACACACACACACACACACACACACACAGTTTCTTTCTCCCAATTGATTTTCGTCTTCACTTTTGAGTCTGACTTGCTCTCACTTTTGAGTCTGACTTGCTCTTCTCTTCATGTTGGTGCATCCTACTCTTTTTCATTTCCTTTTCCTCATCTCCACTGCTTCCCTCTCTCTGCAGGAGGTTAATTATCGGACTTAATGTGTTATTCCTTGCTGAACTTTCCCCAGTGAAAGCTCTTTTATCAGCCCGACAGTATAATTATGAAGGCTGTGAAAACCAGATGCAGACATTCAAGCAGATAGTTGAGAGGCTCACACCTGCTTTGGGAGTGACAAAACCGGTCGAGTAAAAAAAAAAGCTTTTTTGACAGTGATTAAGTCTGAGCAAATTTTGTTCAGACTTAATCATGTCAGTCGTCATTTGTGCCCAAAGACTATATTTAGTATGCAGTTAGTATGATAAGGACAAATGTCACAACATTTGTTCTGATTGGTCTGAAGCCTTGAAATATGGTAGGTACATACTTTGGGCAAGTATCTAACATTACAACTGGAATCTTTAGATCACATGAAAAATGACTCTTTTTGAAGTCTTTTTTAGAATTTATGATTTTTTTTAAATGTCACACCATCATCAGGTCAAACAATTTAATTTGTTCAGTACTTTGGTTTATGTCCAAAAGCATGCAGAGTAGACTTTCACATATCGCACTGCTTCACGTACACAGAGACATTTTGGATGATCTGGATATTCAGGGTCTCATGGCAGAGTTTATCAGCCAAACTCCAGAGCGCAAATCTACGTTTGGTGTACCGAAATCATCATAAGGTAGAGACACGGTGTCTTACATCTCTGTGTCTTTTTTCCTGTTGCTGTGCAGGCCCAGATGGTAGCCTATACAGCACCCCCTGCTGAAAATGACTTCCCGCAAAACAAACTATACCTTTTGGAATTATCAGCCTTTAAAATCACACATCGTTTGTTTTTTTCACGACTGCAGTCTGCAGATTTGATTTGCTTGTTGTGTTTCCACCACAGCTTGAAATCAACACTTGTGGCTTGCAAACAAGAAAATTACAGTACTTATCCTTTTTACCCTCTTTAGGATTTGATTAACTGTTGTTTTCTAGAATTAGTTCTGTGTTGGCTGGTAAATAACAAAGCTCTGAATGAAGCACCTACAGGTTTTATAACACTTGTCTGTGTTTGCTCATCCGCTCTGTTTCCTCACAACATACGTGCCTCTGATGATGCAATATGTCATTCTATGCTGATGTCATTTTTGTAACAGGATTTATTCCTGACTGACTTTGGTTACTTTGTTAAACGTGTAAGCTTGTGATACTGTAGCAAGATGATAAACAAGACTGAAAATTTCCAATAATTTTATACAGCAGCCAAGGAAACTCAGTACGCAATAGCCTCGGGAAGGAACTTGTTTTGGTGGAACATGCTCTTGTTCAAAAGTTGTTTTAGTCGTGCAACAGAAAACTCTGATTGGACAGATAGTCTAGCTAGCTGTCTGGATTTACCCTGCAGATATCTGAGGAGCAGTTAACCATAGTACTCATAAATCCACCGGAGTTTAGAATGGCAACACAAAGAAAGCGGAAGGTAACGGACATCCGGACGAAAATTAGGGACATCCAGAAACGTCGATGATATAGACTAACAAGACTGTAACAGATGATCCATCATGAAAATGTTTTAGTTTTGTTTACACAGACAATCACACATTTTGGCATACAAATCAAATATTCTTTCTCACATGAGAACAGAAAAAGTCATCCACATTTGACACTTTCATATATAGTTTGTGTTGCATTTTTTAATTCAACATAAAAACCAGTCAGTAGCCCGAAACAGCACAGTGTTTTTAATACTCTTCATTGGCTGCAGCCTGCACTATATATATATATTCAACAGACAAATATGGCTTGCTACTGCCCACTGCATTCAGAAGGACACATGATTATTCTGTGGGGTGTCAACCTAATATGATTTGGTCCTTTTCCCACTGCAGTGTGGACAGTATATCCAATTTGAAAAACAATAGGATTTTCCTGTGGTGTGCACATAACTTAAATAGATGCAAGCATAGCTTCCTCACCATCGAGCGTCAGCAGAACAGCATCATAACAGAGTCGTCACAGTGTGAACGCAGGGTGAGACAGCAGTGGGAGTTGCAGTGCACAACAAAACGCAGAGAAGAGTCTCTATGTGTTGAGATCAAATGAGAATAACATGTTGGGATGGTTTTTTTCCGGTTTAATTAGCACAGGATGCATGCCAACTCTTTTAGCTTCCTTCTTTCATTTAACTGTGTCCATTTCTCTCTAAGCTTGTTACCCTGTCCCCCTCTCTATCTCTCTTCTTGGCATTCTTCGGCCTTTTTTCTTTACCTTTTTACCTTAACCTTTCCTCCTCGTTCTCTTTTTCCACCTTTGCCTTTTCAAGCTTTCCCTTTTGTCCTTTTACATCTATTAAGTATAACTGTTCAGCAATATGACCAAGGTATGCTGTCACTTTCACTTCAACTCTTCATTTCCCTAGAGCTTTATACCCTTGCCTCTTGTGATTAAAATAAATTATGTTTTTTTGTGGTTTTGCCCAGTGATTCTACAGGTTATGAATAACATACTGTAGAGATAAAGGACAGCATTTCCTACTGCTTGAAAGGAGTCAATTTAGTGCAAGCAACCAAGCTGTAGGTTTAATGCTTGGATTTAAGTCAGTCATAATAATCAGACCTTGGGACTTTGACTTCCATTCACTGCTATGACTGGCCTTACTTAAGACTTGACTTGAAACTTGAAAACAATAAGATTTATGTCTCACATTTTGACCTGGTAAAATCCCAGAATTACAACAAGTGCCCTGATATACTCCCAAAAAGGGACGTACAGTTGGTGAATTGGCTTTTTGGAGAGAATCAACACTGACTGCACAAATAGAGCAGTCAAAATCGCACAGACAACGCAAGGCAAAAAATTGCTTTGCTTTCTGTCTATACACATCTTTATAATTATATGCACTAAAAGGACTTGTTCTCAGTTATGTGTGAAGCAGTGTGAACACAGCGTAGAAATGAAAATGCTACAGTAAACACTGTCATTTCAAAAGTCAGCATTCAGAGAGCTGATGGACTTGCAACTGACTTGCAATTTCCTTGTGAAGACATAACTTTCCCCCTAAAGACTTGCTCTGGCATGCAACAAATTGTCTGAAATACACTTATAATTAAAACTACACAATAGGACCAAAGTTGTTTTGTTTTGTGTTGTGTCGTTGTTAATAAATAGCCATTTTAATTCATGTAAATTGTAAAAAAAACTAAAAAACAAAAAGAGTAAATGTATTTTCATATATTTCAGTTATAACATATATAGATACAAACAACGTGCTGTCTGTAAAAAACAAGAAAATGTACAATGCTCTCCAAAATCACCTTGGGTGATGACACTGTTATTTTCAATATTTTCCAATTCCTTATCTATGAAGGTTTTCATCAGTAAAGTTCCTCTTTTATGCTTCAGGCTATGCAAATCAGGAGTAAATGCTCCCCATCAAAGTCTGAAATATGCTAAATGTGTAGACTTTCTTCTCAAGTATAACCATTTCATGATTCTTCTCACTCTGTGTCTCCTTTTTAGGGTTTTTTATAGTCGTGTGTAGAATCGACGGCACAGGGTCTGCGTCTACGCCGGACATTATGCTGTAGCCTCTCGAAAAATGTAACTACGTGTCGCAGCGCCGCATGTCGCTCAGCCGTGACTTGGTAGCGTTGCATTTCCCTAGACTCATTTCCTGGTTCTCCTTCACCATAAACAACATGAAATCAAGGAGAGGGGTAACTTTTCCTGCTACAGGTTCCCCACTGTGGTCAGTGAGAACTAACTCTCACTATGACTCTAGAGTCGCTACTCGCTCCGGAGCTAATCGCCGTCACTCTCACTTCCTCCTGCCTCTAAAACACACTCCACACACACACACACACACACATGCCGGCTTGATGCACACACCAGCGCACAAGTATAAACATCAGGCCACTTACGTAGGCTACGGCGAAAGCTCTGCATGGAGCCTCCGCACAACCGTAAAAAGGCCTTTACTGTGGCATTTTTTTGCCCTGCTCTATCACCTACTGTACATTATTTCATAGCCTATCACTTGTCACCTTTTCTCTGTTACCACATTTACTGTCAAATCCACTTTATCAAGATGTATCCCTCCTCCTCCTCCCCTTATTTAGGTCTGGTGGCCACGGTAAAGGAGCATATCACCAAGCCGACGGCGATGGCCCAGGGGCGGGTTGCTCACCTGATTGAGTGGAAGGGCTGGGGCGGAGGCAACCAGACCAGGGGATGTGGGGGTGGTTGGAGCGGGGCCTGGGGGGGGATGGGGGCCGAGCTTCAGGAAGATGAACAATTCTACTCCCAAATGACAGACGAGATCAAGGAAGCTCGCTTCGCTGCAGGTGAGACAGACAAATAAAATGAATTCAAGAAAAACATGATGTGGTCAGTGGAGATGAAGTGAAGCTCAGCTCCCTCTGGGCATTGTTTCTGTTCGATTGACTTTTACAGAGGGAGCGCCTACAAAAATCAATGGCCCTTAAGACATCCCATGATAGTGACTTAAATCTAGTGCACGTATTCAATTTCCCTTTGTTCCTGACGGACTTGGTGGTGGGGGCCGACTTCTGAGAAAAGGAACATAAAATGTGTATGTTTCACAGGAGTAGCAGAGCAGTTTGCCCTGGCTGAGGCATCCATGCATGTGTGGTCCATGAGCGACAGCTCAGAGCAGCCCTCCACCAGTTTACAAGGTACGCCATGTAAAAGGATAAGATTTCTCTTTTATCTTAATTTGAAATTTGCCCTGCAAAATGTGCAGATCTGCTGTGTCTGAATAAGTAGACCAATGGATTAAAACTACAAGGTAATGAGGCATTTCTGCTGTAATAGCTTCCATCTGGATTTGGCTAATTATAATCTCAATGTCCTTATTTAAATGATGATGATGGATTTTTGAGAGAAATGAGACACAACAGAGGACAGAATTAATAAATGTTGCCCCAAATAATTGATTTGATGTATAGTATGCAAACATATGATATGATATACATTTTATTAGGGGTCCATTTTGGGTCCCATTTTATTTACTATTTATATAAATGACTTGTGTCAGAATGTAACAAAAGCAAAGTGTCATTTTTATGCAGATGACACCATTTTGTGTTGTTCTGCCTCATCCTTAACAAGGGCCTCAGAAGACCTGCAATCTGCTTTTAACATTATTCAGAAGAATCTCCATAAATTGAGACTTGTACTAAACTCTGACAAAACTAAAATGATGTGCTTCTCTAAATCAAGGAACACAAACGGTGCTTGTCAGATTGTTACACTAGATGAGAAAGTAATTGAATGAGTATCAGTCTACAAATATCTTGGTTTCTTCTTAGAAGGAAGTTTGTCCTTCAAGCAGCATATAGAGTGTCTAACAAAAACACTTAGAGTAAAGTTGGGTTTCTATTATAGAAACAAAGGCTGTTTCTCTTTTAGTGTGAGAAAAACACTTATACAAGCAACATTTCTGTCAATGCTGAAAATTCTTCCCTGAAAATGCTGGACTCAGTATACCATGCAGCACTAAGATTTGTAACTAATTCTAGTTTTCGTACTCATCACTGTAGCTTGTATGAGAGCGTTGGTTGGCCTTCTTTGCACAATCACAGGTTGGAGCATTGGTATATTCTTCTTTTTAATGCCATACTGTGTGAACTGCCTCCTTACTTTTGCTCTCTCCTGACTCCTAAAGTCACTACCAGGAAGTGTAATCTTCGATCAAATGGGCAAATCATGTATGACATTCCCCGAACGCGAACTGTCTTCGGTGAAAGTGCCTTTAAAGTTTTTGCACCCTCATCCTGGTATAAATTGCAGAATCATCTTAAATTAGACTACCTACCAACAATGACAGTTTAAAATTAGGATAAAGGACTATTTGAGTACTAAATGCACATGTGCTGTTACTGGGCGCTGCTTGTGATTATGTTGAGATGATGTTAAATTGCCAACTGTCTTTTTCTGTTTTATGTTGTCTGTTTTTCACTGTATATTTTAAATGTGGAACTATGATACTGCTGTCTTGGCCAGTACTCCCTTGAAAAAGAGATTCTGAATCTCAATGGGATTATTTCCTGGTAAAATAAAGGTAAATGAGTGAAAAAATGAAATGATATCTTATATTTGCATAGTATACTTATATATTTGCATAGTATACATATTATGTTTTTATAACATATTATATAATATACAACATATAATATATATATATATATATATATATATATATATATATATATATATAT
Source organism: Gymnocephalus cernua (assembly GCA_023631565.1). Classification (NCBI taxonomy): domain Eukaryota; kingdom Metazoa; phylum Chordata; class Actinopteri; order Perciformes; family Percidae; genus Gymnocephalus; species Gymnocephalus cernua. Next base: position 20,178,880 of record CM042433.1, read on the forward strand.
ATATATATATATATATTTTAGACTTTTGCGATTTTAGACCCTTTTACTAAATCAAATTTAGTGCTTAAAGTTAGAGTTTGCAAACTTGTCTGTTAGTGACAGAGGACCAACAATTACAGGTTCAAAGGGCTTGAAACAGGTTTAATATTCTGTGTCGCTGTAGCCAATGCTATGCACCTTTAACCCAGTCAAGGAAGGGGTTAACAGAAACGTAGTTTTAGCCAATTGGAGGTGGTTGTGCCAGAATCACGCCTTTCGGCTTAGTCTCTATCTAATCTGTCAGAGGAAGAGCAGGAGTGCGGTTGTGAAGTTTAACGTTGGTAGTCCCCAGAGAAGAAATTGGTAATTTCATGGTGCAGATTAGAACCCAAATTGAAACGTAAGCAACTTAAATTGCTGAATGTTGGAACATTGTGTCAAATTGGCCATTATTACTGTGACTTATAAGGTGTCAGGTTTAGTTCCATCATAGTATTAATAGTGTCAAAAAACATTAGCTGACGTTGTTGTTCAGTAGCTAGCTCAGAGATTATTGGCTAATGAAATTATTGATTTAGCAGGGGGGGTTAACACTTTTGCGAGGCGCATGTATCCGTGTCCCCCCCCCCAAAGGTCTGATCCTAGAATCGCCCCTGGTTCAAATCATGTTTTAAGTGTTTCAAGTAGCAACCATTTGACTGATAGTGTTATTATCCCTCCTCAGCAGCACAAAGCCACTTCTTGTCCCAGTTCCTGCTGGACGGTGGAAGCGTCAGTGTTCCTCAGCACCTGTACAGCATCCACGCCCAGACGTATGGCAACAACAGGGCAGCCAACCTGGTCCTTCCGCCAATGGTCGACTGCATTTCCTCGACGTCCAACACCCAGCAGGACAGAGATCGTCCAATCGAGGACAGAAGCACTGCGACTGCGGAGGCTGCTGTCCGACACGTAGACAGCAGCTCGCTATCCGAGGATGACGTTTTTTATAACTAGGCTCAACAGGAAAGCAAGCCAGCAATGTTGATGACAATCTCTAAAACGAGCCTCAGTGAGGGCACTTGACTCTCAGCCACCAGCAGTGACTGATACAAAAAAAAACAAATGTTGGTGATATATTGCAAGAGGCAATTCCTCAAATTACTTGTCTGGGAGGGTTTCAGCACCTGAATGGTCTTCAGATACAAAGACTCTAAATTGTATTTTCTCCCCTGTAGAGGAGTATACTTTTGTGAATGTACATAGTTTCACTGTTACATTTTCATTTTGTAATCAGTGTACAATAAACACTTTCATATTATAGGTAGAACTGAACTGTGAAGAGTCAAACAAAAACGGGTGTAGATACCTTGTTATTAAACATGACCTTTAATATATGTGCTGTACAAGACTGTAAATTCAGTTTTTGATCCCTTTTCCCTTCACATTGATGATTGAACAAATAAATGAATTAATACAATTAATTCATTAATTAAGTTAAGGGTCAATGAATTGAAGTCCAGCCTAAAGCAGTCTGAGTAGAGAAAATATGAAAGAAATAGAAAATATGTTTTCTCACCTGAATCTAAAGAGAAGAAGAAGTCTGTTGTTAAGAAAGCGGACACACAATTATATGTCTGAGTCCCAGCTATGGTTAGCTATTATTCACACTTGTTAGTCTGAGAGCGACGGGTGCAGAGAAAAGATGAGTGAAGAAAAACAGAAAGGGAGAAGGACACAGAACCTGTCAGCGTGCATGTGGTTGGTGTGTATTTGCACATGTATGTCAGCATGCCTGTGTGTTTGAGAGTGCGAGATGGTTGGAGAATAGAGGTGTTAGTGTTACTTGCCATGGTGTTTCTTTTAGCACGGTTTACACTAAATGAAGCTATGCTGTGTGGCGCGTCATGGCTGCTTTCCCTTTTGTTATCTCAGTCACAAAAACAGAACAAAAGGCTGTGCACGGCTAGGTGATCACGTCAATCATGAAAGAAAAATCCTGAAGCAGAACAGGAGACTGATTTGAGGCCTAGTTAATTCCACGGTGCAAAAACAACGGCTTGCTCTGCGAAAGAAATGTGACAGTATCGAGTTGGACAGTTTCACTCCGACAAGCTGCAAGTTATTGTAGTGTTGAGTCGTGTTGTACAGACAGAATGATTATTTTATTAAAATCAATATAGTGTCTGAAAACTCAGTCTGGAATCACCAGGAAACCAGCAAACAGGGACTGGAGCTGCTCTTCAGATATTATTAGATTAGAGTCCTGTTGCATGTAGAATCTTAAGCAATTTTTTACTTAGTTGACTTTAAATGTCCTTAGAAAATGAGTTGCGCAAATTTAGCATAAGTCCTCTTGCATAATTTATGCAATTTATTACTTTTAATAATTGCTGTTTATTAAAACTTTTCTGAAGTGTGACGTAGTGGTGTCACCGTGGTCCATCATCTTAATAATGACTTTGGTGAGTGCAATCTTATCATAACGGATCGAAATGATGGCCAAACCAATGAAAACAAGACCCTTTCAAATCTGCCTCATACTGGATAATCATATGATGGCAGACATGAACTTTTCACTGATAGACATAAAGATTTTAAGACAAAGATGAAACCTATATGGATACTTAACATCTGTCATATCTTATTTATTTGTTGCTCTGGACTTTTCCCCTTCATATATTTTCTTTTGGCAGTTTCATGTAACAACACAGGTTATTGATTTTGTGAAACATTTTATTTTGATTTGATTTGTGATGTTTGTTATTTAGTATTCAAAAATGTCCCGAGTTTTAATTATCACACCAGAAAAGCACTAACAAAAATTCGGAGTGCAATCAAGATTTGATTAAGCTGAGCAGGAACCTTGTTACCAAGGCAACTCTTGTCATATTCCTGACGTGAACGTGAGAAATCACTCAATATTTTTACGTCAAAGCCTCTGTGAGAAGATTTGTAATTCATATTATTATTATACATTTTATTTATTTTTCAGGGTGAATTTTGGTGCACGCTATGTGTTGCTCTGAGGGAGGCGCAGAGGCGCGCGTTGCTGTGTGCCACAGTGAACTTTATGATTCTACCACTGGGGGGGGGGGTGCTAAAGTCAGACATTTTAAAATTCAAAATAGCCACTTAAACTTGGGACTCCACACCTTTAGGGAGAAATCATAGAAAAACTAAAGTTGAGTGAGCCACGAACCACCTGCATCATTACAAGATATTGATAATTACATGTTGTCAAACCAGGCAATATGGGTGTGGTGGATATGTGATGGTTTACTTATCCCAAGGACGTTTCAACCTGAAGGCTGCATGAAAGTTAACAAAGTCAGTCTCAAACTCTTAAAAAGACATCAGCAGGGTTACATTGTGTTAATTGGTGTACAAACTGTTTTACAGGCATTTGTTATCATCCCCACATATTATTCTGGGTAGACACACAATTAATATTGCTATGTCACAAAGTGTGGATCCGTGAATGAGATAGTGTGCTATCTCCTCAGTGGACGAGATCCTGTTAAATACAATACAAGGCAAAACAATAAGCTCTGATAAATGTTTTGTATGTGTGCAAAAACTGTTAAGCTCGGCTAATGAAGAAGTGGTATCGTTATCAGAGCCTGGCTTGCATTGCAGCTAATCAGACAGAGATGGATTAGTGTTTGCTTAAAAGAAAAGGTCAAGGGATGAGCTTATTTCCTGTGTGTCGCTGCTTACATTTCTTTGGCCAAGTCTTCCAATATTCTCTTCATCTGGAGGAGAAAATAGAGGAAGAAAAAGGGAGGGAGGGAAGAGACAGCTTTGAATCCATAAGTAGCCATTTGCCTCCAACACCCTGCATATTGTTAACAAATCCATACGGGGACATGGTCTTGTTTGCAAAGTGCATACACACGAGACACACACACACAGAGGAACATAACAGAATCAAGCTGTATGTTGAAAATGTTGAGTATTATATTCTTGGCCGGTGGTGAATGTGAATACACATATTTCAAGCAAACACTCATTACCTGTGGCCATGTGATGACCCCGACCAGTCTTCCCCTGTCTGCGACAAGCAAGGTCTCAGCTCCAATCAGACTCAGGAAACTGTAGGCCTGTGAGGACGCAAAGGAAACTGGATTTGAAGTAACTGATTCCTAAAAATAATGCTCACCATTTTGAGAAATATGCTTATTCACTTTCTCTCTTGGACAAGAAGATTGATACCAATCTCATAAACCTGCATAACCAGCAGTTACGGAGCAGCATTCTATATCATTCATTTGGAGTCATGTTTGTGGCCACCTGGCAAATATAAGGCCAATATTCACCCTCTTTTAGATCTGTTTTTGGTCTCTACCAACTCCTGAGGGAAATATCTGACTCAAGCTGCAAAACTTTCCACTGTGTTCACCATAGATAGTCACTATCTCTGAGTAGGTAGTGCACAGTTGGTTTTTAGAGCTTTTTAAAAAGAGAAAATAATGCTATGAGAGCAGTGACAGTGAACCAAAACAGTGAAGTTATAATCCGGACAGCTAAACGATGAGCTAAAACTCATTAAAAAGCAGAGGGGAGCTGCAGAATTGGTTGATTATTCTCTGTAGGTTCCTCATTATGAATGACCCCTTTCTTATTGTTATATTATATATTCCTATTCCCAAGGTGCAATTTCTGAAAGAAGAAGCAGAGGGGGAATGTTTTTTGATCTTGCACAACAAAACAAAACATGCAATAATTAAATCCCCCTTCCAATACCATGCCAGACCATGCCAGAACACTTATTTCTGAACTTCAATATCGAATGGAAAAAAATCTCAAAATTAAATAGCACAATGTGGCGTCAACATAAAACACAGCGTGTTCAAGCCGGAGAGCGGCATTCACTTCGCGGCAAAAACGAAATACTTTCACCCAGGAAACTCTCATTCGTTCCTCGGCAGTGTTTTAACCACGATCTTTTTCCAAAACTTAACTAGTCGTTTTGGTGCCTAAACTTAACTGTCATCGCCGCATGACGCTCACTTTTTCTGGCTAAACTCCACTACCATTGCCACTGAAAGGACCGTCGTCTGGCAGTGCCTGTACCTGGCTCACAGTCACCTATTGTCGGCTAAATAACTCCTGCTGGTAGCCAGCCTCTGGGAGTTCTGTTGCGGCGAAATACAACCAGCAACTTGCTCACAGATGTTATCGTTCTATGGCACTATGTATTCACGTTACAGCGCATTACTTAGTTTAAAATATTTCTGTTTTAGGTATATAATAGCCCACGGTTTATTGGTGAAGTAGCATTGATCACTTTGAGGAGGTGATACATTTTGTCCCCACTGGGGATAATAATAATTCAGCAGAGGCAGGGATGTGTAGATTATAACAAAAAGGGGGAAATCCCACGCATCACCCCCGGCAAATCGCACCCTGCCTATTCCCATCAAATAATGCCACCTTATGGAGTGAGGATGTGGTTAGCCTAGCTTAGCATAGAACTGGAAGCATGGGAAAACATCTAGCTTGGCTCTGTACAAATTAAAGCTCACTAATTAATAGGCCTACATTTTACAGAAACTAACAACAATTTGCTGTTTTATTTATATATATATATTTATATATATTTTATTTATAGTTTTGAACTTTGGAGAGAACCAAGCTAGCTCCCCCTACTTCCTGCCAAGGGAACGCAGATGCATTAGCTTTAAGCTATAATCTGATACAGTGCCTCAAATGGTGACATTTATGTTTAACCTGTACATGGTCCCTTTAAACAAATAAATACAATGAAATGCCATTCTTTATGGCAGTAAGATAACAGCATCTAGCTCTATCAGAGTATTTCCAAAAGTGTTGAACTACTCCTTTAAATGCATCTATACTGTTTTCTCAAAGTCTCCCTACCTCCTGAACGGTGTTGTGAGGTGATAACAGGACAGAGGTTGGGTAAATGCAGCAGACCTCATCCAGATGTTTCTCCAGAGTCTGCACAGAACAGCACAATAATATTCACCTTTACTGTATATGCATATACTGTCAGATGCATGCTTGTCATGCAGTAGCATTAAGTCATATTTGAGAAGTTATGATTTACAGTTCTATTACTTGAAAACTTTCATACTTTTTCTTGTTTTGGACATTTCTACAATGTTTTTTGTAAAACCATTTAAACAGCTCTATTTTCTATCACTACATAGTGCTTTAGAATGGTTCATAAAATGGCTCATAAAATGAGCTTTTACGTCAGCCAGCAGTCCTGTATATACACCCTGCTCCCATCCTCTTTTCTGCAGCTGTTTTACATTCAGTCAGTTCTACATGGATTGTAAAGACATGCCCTGCCATCTAAACAGCTTCAGACAGTTCCCTCCTCTACCTTCCTCTGAACCCTGCAGCTGTCTAACTACAGCCAGCCTTTTACCTCAGTCTTACAGTGACGCAGGAACATCAGCAGCTCTGATCGGAGAACAACGCCCAGTATAATCTGCGACTCTTCAACAGAAGAAAGGAGAGGAAATCAATTTTCTCTGCCACAGTCAGTGCAACAGTTTAGAGTGTGTGCGGCGGCTCTCTAGTGTGCTGTGAGTCCTCTGTTGCAAAAATAAAAATTCATCCATGTGATTGCGGCTTGGCTGGCCAATTTTCTCACAATTGTCAGCTCTTTATCAAGGAACCTTCGCGCTGCTGAATTGCAGCTTTTGAAACGGTTACAATTTTCCATCATTACTCTCATCATTTTCAGGAACTCTATGTGGTGTTATAACTATGGGTTTGTCCAGCATCTATCTGACATTTTCTTAAGATCCTGATGACTTTCTGCCGATATTCTATAACTTCAAAATGTATTTTATTTTTTGTGGGAAGATTTAGACAAAATATGACTTCCTTAGCAAGAAGACAAATCTTTTGTCTGCGCACCATGTGAGTCCACCACAGGTATTTGTGTGTCAGTGTTGGTGTTGACAGCATGCTGCATCTCCACTGGACCAGCTGCTTTCTTAAGATGCACTGATTTCGCTCCCAAAACCTGTCCGACTGGAGTGGAGGGAAGCCTGCAAAAGAGATCAATCATGTCACAAGTGGAATAAAAGCAGCTGTGGTTAAATTAAATAATACATGTCTATGGAGGTTAATGCCTTTTTAAAACTATTCTCACGTTGTAAAGATTTACAAAATTACTGCAATTCTGGGTCGTTATGATCTGCTTGCACAATGGACCTATAAGGTCGTTTTCTGGCAAAAATGCTCACAAGTCTCTGAGCTCGAGTCACAAGTTTCTGAGCTCAAGTCCAAGTCAAGTCTCAAGTCTCTCATGGTTATAATGAGTGTTGTATCACCTGCTGCGTTCCATCCAGGCTGCTCAGAACACTGCATAGCTATATACAAGGAATTTAAAGCATGTAATGAGTTATTATGACTCATGTATCTATTATCATACAGTATCAGCTTTGATTAGTTGTTTGGTGTATAATTAGTGTAAACAGGTTATTGCAGTATGACAAAAAAGAAACAGGAATGCTTTACTTTCAAGTTAATAACTGTATTTTGCCTTGTAACTTGAACATACAGTACAGTACAGACCAAATATTGAGGTACTCAGGGTATCAGGAAAATATTGCTAAAATTAATAACTAACCTATTTTTCACTTACAGAGCACAACCATGTAATGTGTACTGCATCTACAACTAATAGGCTTGTTCGAGATGAACTGTGCCTCGCCTGTAAAGTGGACGAGAGCAGGCGGCAGCAGCCGGGGGTGGTGACAAAAAGCTGCGGTCAAGTCGGACAGTTTCCAGCCGTTTCCAGCAGCCTCAGTCTGAACAGGAAATTACAGAAACACGTACATCCTGTTAGGTCCGATTCCGATTTAATCAAATGTTATCACACCCATATATCAGCTTGTACACAGTCTCAAGTTGATTTTATTAAGACAGAGCAGCTGTTAAAATGTTGCTGAAGGTAATAAGCAACAGACTGTAGATGATACGTAATCTGAGCGGATTTATTCTCTCTGACTTCTAAACGTCACTATCAGCCAAACAACATGTGTTCTGTACAGAATAAGCCTTTAAATCAGACAAATATCAATTAAAATCCCTCCAATTCAAAAACAATAAAAAGTTAATATAAAACGTCATCATGTGTGGCAGCGCGCAGCAGATACGTTATGTATTACGTGTTACGTAGGTGGGTTACAGGTTACGCTGCAATGCAGGGATGGGAATAACATTCACCTTATCAGACGTTTCCTAAAAATAAAGATTATTCACGAGTCCCGCATCTCGAGTCTGAGTCGAGTCTGAAGTCTTTTGAGGACGAGTCTCAAGTCAAGTCTGAAGTCACTGTGTGTGCGACTTTAGTGTGACTCAAGTCCGAGTCCCCATCTCTGGTTTCTGGGTGAGGACGGTCTGGAAAAAGCATAGGTATTTCACATATTGGGGAACGGTGTGAGAGAGCCGTGTGGAGGCAATCCCAGCCTACTGTTTTTTTCAGTATTTTAAGTACAGCACCTTTAATCAGTGCTTTCAATTAGTATTTACTCATAGCCGAATGCCTGGTGAGGAAAACTGACAATTCAAAATGACCTCCCTTTGATACCTCATCGGTGACACCTGTAGATTATTAACAACTGGTATGTTGAGAGATAGTGGCGGATCATTTTGTTGCAGCCTACAGTAGGCTACAAAGACCACATCAATAAACAAAACTGTTGGAGAGAGTGTAGAGTATTTTTACTTGCCCTTTAATGGGAAAAGAATGTTCATCACAAGTGAATTTCCTGGCAGATGTAGGCTACTGTCTGGAAAAAAGTGGATCTCTCCCAGAGCATAATGCATTAAAGATGCTTTACTTTGAGAAGTATAATAAACAGTTGTCAATGCAGAAATGCTATTTTTTTCTGCAATAATATAAATTGAGAATAGTAGATATGTGGGTGGTTGATGGGGCTCTTGATCAATACCAGTGACTCAGCCATTACTTGGCCTGCTTCTTAGCTGGTAAAAATCCATCCTTCAGCATAGAAGGTTAAACAGTCATTAGCTTGCTTTTTCTATTGTTGACATGTCAGTTGGGTAACTGTGACCCAGTTAGAGGGATTAAGAACAATGTAAAGTTTAGCCTGGGTTGTTGGAGGAAAGCACATGTGCTTCAGACTGATTTTATGGATCATCTGTCATTAGACTGTACTTTAAATTGAATTTATATAGTTAATATTTTAGTTAGAATGATAAAATACCAATGTTTAGTGCTGGTAAGTAAGTAATCTTTAGCATGTTAGCATGCGTACATTACGTGCTCTCTCTCAGTTTTTGAGTTGTATAATAAACTGAAGAGTTGGACAACTGGACATTAAGACAGATTGTTGGCACTAAAATAAAAGTCAGGAGAATATCTAAGTCTTTAGAATGTGTCCTTTGGAGACTGCATATAACAAATTTGACATTTGTTGAAATATTTCACTCTGGACCAGTGCTGGACCAACATTGTCATCCTGAGAGCAAACATCATGAACTCTAGATATCTATCAGCTATATATCTACCCAGGATTATTTTTGTCTTTTTGTGTGTGCTGATCTGACGTCCACATTTTGCTTTATGATGCACAAGTTTAAGGATCTGATGGCATAACATTTCACAGGAATTGTACCTTGTACGATTTTGTGTAACAAATCAAAATAAAATTGATTGATTTTGTTTGAAAAGATGACCACAGAGACAGTAATCCCAAAACGTGGTGTATTTCTTTACTCAGGCTGACACTTTGTTTTAACTTACCGGGGGTACACCTTCATCAGGGAGGGCAGATGTGGGAGCCTCTTGCTGATGGAGATTGCATCATAGAAAGATGGGCGGTCCCCAGAGCGAGACACGGCATTGGCCAGCAGAGTGGCGAGGAGGATGGGTACAGCATGGCTGAACTGGCCAGTTAACTCTATAGCCATTAGTGCTGGGGACAAGGTGTGTGTCACTGCCCCGCAGAAGGCTGCTGCACCTACAAGGCCCAAACCATATTAAGCTACTACTTAAAGTACTACTGATGTTGTAAACTACGGTTAGTACTTAGGTTATTTTGATCCCTTTATCAGTATTTTAACATTATATACAAATATAGTACGAGCCAGGCACCTCTAACATGATGCAGTTTGATCTATTACAGTTGATCAACATTACGCTGGTTGTCAGTGGGAAATTCTGAACCCAAGTAAAATCTAATGCAAGATTTTAACAGATTTGGCCAAATTTAAGTTAACATAATATTGTTTTATAGGGTTTTTACATCCTGATATAAAACACTGAATACTTGCAATTTTCTGGAATATATTAATTGAAATGTGTTAGTCAAATTTACAGTTTTGTATTATTAATATTGCTATAAAATATTAGCTCTTGGCAGATTTCATGTAAAAATAGAGTGGCTTAACATTTACAAAAGATTTCAAAACTCAGAATAGGTTAAGTTAGATGGAAGAGGGATATATACACACCAGATATGCAGGTCATGTCATCACTATGTCAACAACAAAGTGCTATTGATCAATGTTTTCTACCGGCAAGTGCGTAGCCCCCGGGATTTACAGGATTTATAGAAGCCCACTGCTGGCCAGAAGTCAGTCCAGCTACTCCTTCTCCAAGCAACCGGCCCAAAGCTGCCCCTGGAGAAAAGAAATTTGCAGCGAGAAATTCTTCAACTTGTGCCATTCAAGTATTCTGCAAAACAAGCATGTCCAAGGGCTTTCCCTTCACTCACCATAGATAAACACTGGCATGACGTATCCAGCTGGCAGAGGCAGAGTGCAGGCGAGGACCAACATCCACATCTCAGAACCAACAACAGAGACACAGACTGTCAAATCTCTCCTCGCCATCTGTACAGCCACAACAGCTCTACCAGCACTAGCAGATGAGTCACTGTCAACCTGTGTGCATGGATATGTTTGCAGTGCTCTCCAATCAGTTTCACACAAATAAACTGAATCATGTCCATTTACATTTCACATCTGCAGGGATGTTTTCCTGCAGGGGAAAACGGTGTGGATTCCACTGAGGTATAAGAAACAGTTCTCAATGTAGAAATGTGCACATACAATGCCATGTTTTTTCTGCAACAGTAAGGTAGGTTCCCTTCCACTTGGAGTACAAATGAGAATAATAGATATATGGGTGGTTGATGGGGTTCTTGATCAATACCAGTGACTCAGCATTACTTGGCCGGCTGCTGAGATTTCTAGTTGCCCTCTGCAGTGTTGCTATGGGTGAACAGCAGATATCAGAAGACATTATAGCCTGAAAGGGCAAACAGTCTTTAGCTAGCTTACTCTACTATGAAAATGTAAATTACTGCATGTCAATTATGGGTCACTGTGAAGTGACCCAAGGGAATAAGGCAGGGGTGGCTGAGATGGGTGCCTTTGTTACGATTTCCATTAGTTATTAGTGTAGGTAGACAGAAATAAAATACTGCTCAATTGGCTTTTCCATTGTGTGTACCTTCATGAACAGAAAGACAACCAAAGAAAGGTAGAAAGGACTTCCTGATGAACTCCACTCCAACAAAGGCTCGCTCCCCAGTTGAACAGAGGCATTGTGGGATTGAGAGCTCCACTGCCTGCTATCTAATAGGGAGTTCAGGAGCTGCTTCATGGTGTACTGTGAAAGAGATTGCTGCTATTCAGATTACTGTGTGGACACAAGCAAAAACTAGAATGACATAAAGCGTGAACACTATTATTATTATCTTTCTTATTATTATAGTAGAGTTATTATTATCTTTCTTATTGTCAACAAATCTAATGAAAAGACATTATTATCTATTATTCTCTTGAAACTTTTTCGACTTCCTACAATGTGGTACTCAGCCCTAATCCCTAATCCTCTAATTATTCATTTTTGATTATGATTTTTATTGAAGGTTTCTTTACATTAGTAATGTTTGTAAACATAGGCGTAAAACATTTTAATGATGATCAGCTGAGAAACACACATCTCCTATATACAGTATAGTTTGGCTTCAAGTCATCCATTATGTGTACATCCATGTATAAAAATAATTTAGTTAATTCCTACCTGAGAAACCATATATTGACCAACAGAGTGATGGAATGTCAGACATGCCAGGAAGAAGGCCACCATGCCAGAGTATAGACCCTTCCTGCAGAGAGGTATTCATATATACAGGCATTATAGTTATAATGTTGCTTTCAATTTGGTCACTCATATGAAATTTAAGTTTAAGTTTTAATCGTCTACTGCTCTCTGTGACCTTATCAGAATAAACATTATTACTAGACCTGCTAGGTACTTAGATCTGGAGTATAGATAAGATCACACAGGGTTTTTAAACCATCTCAATGTGACTTGAAAGGCCCTGCGCGGTCATTTATCATCAAGTATCATAAAATTATTAATATAGTCAAACATTAGTTTGGTGAAATGGATTCAGAGGGTAACAGAGTCTTATTTGTTCTTGTGTGATGTGAATTAGCCTTTAAGAAACAAACACCAGTTTCTGGAACATTGGCCCACCAATCTGCTTGAATTGATACTCCACCCCAAAGAATATCTCATGAGTCTGTCTTACGCAGCAGATGACTCATCACTGAATCACAATCTGGCTTTTGCATTGTAAAGAGCTCTCACTCTGTCGTCAGCATTTTCATGAAGATCGGGTTTGTTTTGGTAAATTGCAGGATCCACCGGTGGCAGAAGAGGTAGCAGCAGCAGGCAGCTCCACACAGCAGCCTGTTTCCAGACAGAAAGCAGACTCAGTCCACAATGGGAGACAAGAGGCTTATTTAAACCCAGGCCGCAATAGATTATCGGAAGTCATTAGACTTGGAGAAGTGATAAGGAGGAGGAGGAGGAGGAGGCCAGGAAATGATCAGTATGAGAAAAAAAACTCTGATTAGAATATGACGAAAATGAAGTACTGGTCAAAGACTTTTCATTGTGACTTATACAAATATGTAGACTGTAAACCTGTACGTTTATCAATCCTGCTTCCGTTACAAATTTGCGGGAACCAATCACAAACTGGCTTATCCACCTGCCGCGCTATTGGTGGGTTTAACACGATGACGATAGAGAAGCGACCAAGCAGCTTTTTGTTTACATTCAACAAGCCGGCCACCGATGCACAGCAACCTGTTGATGCCGCTGTCCTTGCTATGTCACCCAGATCGTTGGTCTGATTGGTTGAAGGACTATCCAATTGCGTACAGAGTCAGGGTGATAGCCAGACTAACAAATATGGATACTAAATATCAGTTGTATTTGTGAGACACAGACATATAGAGGATTTGTTAACTATGCAGATACTTAAAAATAAACTCACCCCAGGAAAGCGAACAGCAGAATCTCCAGTGGGTAGAAAGGTAAAGCATTGGGGAAATTAGTTTTGAACAATGCCTGAGGAGTCTCTGTGGACACAAAATAAATTGAAGTGATCACTCCAATTTCTCCCACAGCCCTTCAAAATCTAATCTTCCCTCACTTGATTGCACTGAGATTTTATCGAAATTCACTGTCTGTCAGCTTAACGGTCCAATATGTAATATATTTACTGTAATAAATCCAAAAATGGCCCCAGATATTAAGGAAACATGCTAAGTTGAAATACTATCTTTTCTGACAACAATGCTAATGCCAGTATTTTTTTCTCCTTTTGAAACTTCCGTTCTGTGACGGAATTTATGTTTATGTTTTGGTCTGTGTGTTGTTATCAACTGCCCAGTTTGACAGCCAGGCCGGGTTGCCAGATATACCTGTAAAAATGTAAACCAAGCGCACTACAGCTGTAACGTTAGTACAGCCATGAAAGCAGCAAACAAATGAACAGGATCAACGGAGATTAATTCTACCCGACATAAAAAAAACTGCCATGTTTCTAACAGTTGCGTGACCAGAGATGTAACAAACCCTGGGTAAATATTGGAGATGTATTTGAAAGATGGAGACAGCTTAGAGCCAAAAAAGACGCAGAGTTGGCTAATTTCCTCCTGAATAGGTAAGCATTAGCTTCAGGCTAATTTATCATGGCTACATGGGCATTTTATGTAATTTCAACATTTGTGTACTCACATTGAATTATATAGCTAAAGTACCCGAGTTGGTTTCTCGCAAAAACAAATTGAGACACAGCCAATAAAGTGATTCTGACTGGTCCTGGCTTACGGTGCCATGCTAACCCTGCTAATGTTACTGGAGGACAAGGCAAGCGGGCCACGGCTGTTTACAACGTGTAGCCTGTTCTGTTAGCTGACAACGGTGAGTTATTTTAAGCCAAAAGGGGGGCTGTAAATTGTGAGGGAGGACCGTGAGTTTGCAGTGTGTTTAGTGATTGTCTAAGTCAATAAAGTGTGTTCAGTCGGGTGGAGAGGACGGCAAGGTAGTGTTATTTTTAGTGGTTCCTACCATAATCCTAAACCTAGGAAGTGTGTCGGGTGGAGAGGACGGCAAGGTTGTGTTTTTGCCGGTTCCTACCGTAAATCTAAGCCAAAAAGTGTGTCTGTCAGTTGGGTACAGAGCTCTGCGTGAGCACAGGCTTCTATGACTGTCAATATAGCCAGCATCTAACGTTAGCTAACCCGGCTGTGCTGTGAAGTAATGTCTAGCTATGTGAGACAAGCGTCTAGCAATATTGTTGTGGATGCTCCTTCAGCGCGCTTTGGAGGAGGTCTGGCAACCTCCGTGAACTTCGAGTCTGGGGAGGAGGGGGCAGGGGAGATGACTCTCCAGTATTTTGAATTTGTACTGCAGTAAATATTTTAAACACTACCTGTCAGTATTATATATTGCATCTTTAAATATTTCTGATAGTTTTGCCAGGGCTGTTGTTCCCAGTCATCATCATGGCAAGTAATTAGACGGCCTTCAACATCACTGACAAGCTAAAATGACAAAGGCATTGCATTTACTTCAAATAAAAAAAAATATTGTTCCAATTTGCCTTCAAATCTGACATTCGCATGGGAAAAAATGCTTAAACCAAACTCAATATATATATTGTTACAAATCGTTAGGGTTGTCTGTTGATTTCAGCACATATGCTATATGGCCAAAAGTGCGTGGACACTCGAACATTACAGCCATTTGTGATTGTTAAACATTTCAATTTTTTAATATTTAATATTTAATATTTTTTAATATGCTGCTATAACAGTTTCCACATGTCTGGCAGGGCTTTCCACTACATTCTGTAACCGGGGTATTTGCTACCACACCAAACTCAGAAATCCAGTCCTAAGTATCGTTGTATGCGTAACACTAAGCTTTTACTTAATTGGAACGAAGGGGTCTACGCTCAAACCATGAAAAACAATCTCAGACCAAAAGTAGCGGTGTTATACATACTTTTGGCCATATAGATGGTGCTAAATCCACACTTCAATAAAAACATCTTGGATCTTAGGTTATGTTATTAGGTTTGTCGCCCCTTTTCCTCAGGTCCAGGTGGCAGTGACTCTTAAGTGAACCTTCTCCTTGTTGACCATGAGTTGACCTCCATTACCTCCATCTCCACTCCACACTGAGAACAGGCGAAAGGTCAATGCCCCACAGATGGCTGAGAAGAAACATGGGCAATAATGCCTCACGGCGAAGTGAGAACACATCAATTCCACACTGAACAACACACCTACAAGAGCAGAGAAGTGAGAGAAAGCTACTTTAGACAATTCTAAAAACAGCAGTAAGTTATCTCAGCTACATGAGCAGAACTCTTGAGACAACAGTGAGAAATGATCCTCTCTCCTGCATGTGTGGTAAACATCATCCAAAAAGGAAATGTAAAAATGTAATATTTCAAGTGTTACAAACAGTCTAATGTTTCATGTTAATTATGATGGAGACATTTTGAATGAATCTTACAATGTGAATTTGAAGCTGAGGTGCTGAACCCCTAACAAGGTTACCAAAAATGGAGTAAACAGTGAGCTGAGAATCTTTAAATATCAGGCAGAGGTGATCAAAGGAAGAAGAGGTGAGAGAAAATGATGAACATATGATGGAGGAGCAGAGGTGTGTGGGAGGAAGGAAAAGGAAAGAGAAAATATGTGAAGCTAACAAGTGTGAGAAGGACAGATATAGCGCAAGCAGATACATAACCAGATACATCTGTTATCTAGCAGAATTTCTGCTGAACCTTTATTGGCTCTCTCACCGGTGATGGGAGCTCCGAAGCAGCTGGCTACGCCAACTGCAGCAGCTACAACCAGCATTTCTCCAGCAGCTTTTTCCTAAAAAAGAAAGACGCTGTAATGTGCTCTCTCTTTTGAGACCGGACAGTAACAATAACATGTATTTTTATTCATATTGTTCCACACCTTTTTAATTAACTTTGCCAACATTTACAGAAGCCAGTTTCAGTGGCACGTCCACACGCTTAATTTTTGAATTACTTTACTGTGGTTTACCTTCTCATTGGCTTGTATGAGATTGCAAAGGTTGCTCAGGTAGGCTCCAACCATGGTGGAAAGATGCACAAATGGACCCTGATGTTAAGATGCAAATATAGAGAACAATGCTCATAACAAAGACAATGCAATTTTGAAGAAAGAACAGGTATACTGAGATGTCTCTTACCACTTTGCCCAGGTAAACAGAGCTGCCTGCTGACAGTGTACAGATAAGGCCCAGATACTTGGTAAACATATTAGTGAGAGACAAATATTGAGGCATTTCAATACCGACCAGCATGGTTCTCAGCTCTGGTATCCCCGAGCCTGAGGAGAAATGAAGTAACAGTATTTTTGAAAGTCCCAGAATTACTAAAGCAATCAAGAAGTTTTAAAAAAGCTATTCTTAGTGAATGCACAGGAATGTTTTCACAATGATTAGAGGGGTAGCAAGGACGATGGGTTTTTAAGGACGATCAGCACAAAACAAATAAAAATGAAGAATCATTTAGTTTGTGATTAGTAAAGTTATGTTGTCACTACACACCATGTTTTTTAATCTTCAAAATGCTCCTTTGGGGAACTTGGTCACATAAATCAAGCACATTTTCCCTTTTAGGGTTCGTTACAAAGCTTTACTCCTTAGCAATAAGAGAGCAATATCTGGCATATATACCTTAGGGGCAAAGGGCATAAACATGAACATGAAGCCGACTGGGACAGGAGTGTTGGGGCAGACAGGGTATGTCATATACATACACCAAGATTTGAAAAACAGCATAGATATCTGCTTCCTGGAAATGCATCATTAAATATTTTCTGTGAGACAGATAAAATCATAGTTGACTTTTCATATTGCACATCTCCTTTTACTCACTGGATTTGAAAGATAATATCACACTTATTAGCAAACAGTTGCCTATTTACACATTCAGCAGATACAAAGCAACATTAGCATTAATTTGGAGCCATGTTTGCGTCCACCTGACAAAGGTGAGACCAATATTCACTCTGCTTTTTGTGCTGTTTTTGATCTCCACCAACTCCTCTTTAGCAGCTAGCTTATCGCTAACTGTATAGTCTTGTTCAACGGATGTACATTGCTAGGATAAAGCCTGACACCCTCCCCTCTCACTATCTCCGCTAGGGCTCAGCACCACCCAGGATTGGTTTAAAGAAATACAAATAAGGCAGAGCATTTTTCCCCTATCCCAGAAAAGATAGATGGTGTGGCCAGACCATAATCCAGCACTGACACAGTGCTGTGGACATACGTCTGGCAAAGTGAGACTACTAACTGTATACCTGTTGATTTGACAGACCTGTGGAGAAGGGACAGATGTTGTGGGAGAATGATGATGAGACAGCACAAAGGCATGCTGGGTAAAGAGTCCAGCAGAAGAACTGGAGCAGACTGTTGCCCTCCAGCTTCATATAAAGCCATTGGTGAGCTACAAGGGAAGTGAAAAAAAAAACATTAGTGAGTGTGTGTGTGTGTGTGTGTGTGTGTGTGTGTGTGTCAGTGCTTGAAGTGGGAAAAAAAAGGTGCCGGTACTCTCTTGCATTGGCAGATCATCATGACATTTGAGATTTCTGTAGTGAAAAACAAAACTTGGAGATATTGCTGGTACAACAACAATTTATTGTCATTTATTAACAATATAAATGTATGGATTTATTTAAACAACTTTACATAACTTTAGTGCGTACGCTATTCAAAAAATCATGTTTTAAACATACATGTGGCACAGTGAATCCTTATTAACTATCTATGGATGGCCTAAGCGACTAATTTACATATAGGCTAGTATCAATATTGTTTATTTTTTCCACAAATAAGCTGATTTATATTTGCTAATATGTTGGAGTCATGTTAAGAAAAAAAATTCATTCATTCATCAAAACTATTCATTTTAACAATAATTTGGTGCTCAAACAGATGCAAAACAGTCACTCTCAGTGTGTGTGTGTGTGTGTGTGTGTGTGTGTGTGTGTGTGTGCGTGTGTGACAGAGACAGGGGGAACAGCTTCAGTCCCCTCTCTGTCTGGGCAGCTAGTGACGGGATGCTGCTACATCATGTTTTGCAGCCCAGTTTGTTATCATTAAAAACAAGCCAGCTGTTCGTGGAGCAAAAATCCATCATTTGGTCCTTTGACCAACAGTCAGGCCGTCCGTGTGTTTCGTTACTCACGTTACTGTTGACGTCGGTGTAACGTTAAGGTTGGTAGCGGCAGACTCCTCATTAACGCCAGCTGTTCCGCTCACATCAACGCTAGCTTGAAGCTCATGAACCGTACTAGCTACCTCCTGATGTTTCTGGTTGGACTTGGACCTCTGTTGATGTGTCTGGCTCTGGCTCACGCATTCTTTTAGTACCTTTCTGAAGCCAGGCGGCTAACATAACGACTTATAAACTCGACACTTATTTTTAGTTTCTAGGTTTTCAGCAGTGAAACACCTGTTACGGTCAGGCTGACACTGACAGCGTTTTCAAACTAGCGTCCGTGGAAAAGCTAACTTCTGATAGGGTGGGCGGACTGCTTGCCTTTACGTGATTCGTCAAGATCTAAAATGTAAACACGTAGTGCCCTCTGGGTAGTGTAGTTTATGTAACGTTAGGGTCGTCTCTCTGACACTGACGCTTTCTCTGTCAGTGGTAGCGTACCGGCTGCATGCGAGAAGTAGCGGTACGCAAGAAAAAGTGCAGGTACGCTTAAGAGTAAAATGTAGAAGTGCCGGTACTGCGTACCGGTGCGTACCGGCCCACTTCGAGCACTGGTGTGTGTGTGTTTGTGTGTGTGTGCGTGCGTGCGTGCGTGCGTGCGTGCGTGCGTGCGTGCGTGTGTGCGTGCGTGCGTGCGTGCATGTATGCATGCACGTACCTCTCAGCATCTTTGTCACACTTAGATCCATTAGAAAGCTAAGGATGGCGGTCAAAATTCCTAGAGCGGCGTAGCAATACCACTCCATTCCACACACTGTTCCCAAACAGCACCTCAGCTTCAACAGCCACTCTAAGGACACAAGCACATGGGTTAGGTTTATTTGTAAGGCCATAAATAATATTATGTATTGAGCATTGGAAAATGACATACAGCATATGCAGAACAATGTACCAGGGCCTCACAAGGTTCTTAAGAGGTTATGCTAAGCCCATAGAAATAGATGACAATAATAATAACATTATCTATGGCTAACCCTCAGGTTATGGGTTGTTAAATTTGTGTTATGGAAAAGGGCTATAAGACTTTAAGGATCTTCATTTGGAATTTGGTCAGATACAAAACACAATAGAATAAAGAAAAAAAAAACACACACACTCTAATTGAAATAACTGTATTTACATAACTGTATATGTTAAAGAATATATGAGCATATAATAACACATATGAAATAGAAATTGCAGCAGTATAATAAATATTAACAAAAAATAAATATCTGTCTACCAGTATTGGGGAAAACACAATCATCACCTCATCAATCACAATTTGTCTCTCTGTGACTCTTAATACAGAAAATACATATATCATAATCCTAAAAGTATTCTAGGACATTGATTGTGCTGTCCTTGAACTCAACAATAATCTTTGGCTTCTCACATTAAGGTCAGACAGCTTCCGTTAATGTTTGATATCACATGCAGATTGGCTACGATATACGAAAGCTACTCTCTGACATATTGATCGGGTCAGTACTGATTCCATTCTAATGATTTTCCACTTCAGTCTGACCTTTGACAGTTGCACGGGACCGTCGGCATGGCATCCATGGATCACCAAGGAGCAGACTCGTATTATGGGATGCTGCTGATTGCTTTTCTTGGTCCCAGTTGTTGTTCTCGCCGAATGTTTTACTCCCAGGAGCCTCATCCAGGCTCTTCATTCTGCCTTGAAGTGTAATTGTTAACAGTCTCAAGCAAACACTGACGCTCTATGGTGACAAAAAACAAACAGAAGACAAATCGAACACACATCGAAAACAGATAGACTTACCTGGTTGCAATAGAAGTGTTATATCTGCGTACGGTTATATGTGTGGGTGTAGTGCAGGTGTGCTGATACCACCACTGACTTCTGTTAAGGTATTAGCATAGAAGTGATGGAGCAGTCATGGTTGACAGGGTAGCTAATATTAACTCCTTGGAGGAACAAGTGCCCTTCATCGGTCTTGATAGCAAAAATGCAGTGCGAGAGTCCAAGTCCAATATTCACTCTTTTTTAGCTTACTTTTTGGTCTCTACCAACTTCTTAGGTGCGTTTGTTGGCATGTTGCTAACTTTCTTGGCCCCCAACTAATGATCAGTGGAATAACGTGATACAACGGAAACACACTAATGAAAAAGCTCCATAGCACCACTCGTATTCAAAAACTTCTAATCATTTCTAATGATTTTGTTTAATTCTGAAGTGCAAGGTGAAATAAAGGTTTTATTATGATTATCCTTCCTCCATTACTACCATCATAGCACTATTCAGTGTGATCAACATTTTACGGCTCAGATAGATAACATATATCATTGCTATGACCTTCCTTATGTCAGTGATTGGCTTCAAAGACTCGTGAAAAGCCTGCAGGGATCAGAAAGGTCTTTCTACATGAAAAAAATAATCATGAATCCTGTGAATATCCAACACTTTGTAGGAAATCATGGTTTCTGGCAGACTGCTCAAGGTCAAGGTAATCATTGTTCAGATCCTCAACACACACACACACACACACACACACACACACACACACACACACACACACACACACACACTTCAAATTAGCCTCTTTAGTTAATGTTTATTTAACTCAGTTTCACCTCCCCTTGAGGCTTTCAATAAACCCTTGTGTTATCATTGATAATTTTGAAATCTGAATGCTGTGAACGTCCGTCACACTCTCACGCGTACAGACGCATATACACCATTGAAATGTACGCACATACAGACTGCTTTTCTCTGTATAAAAACTTGTTTCCATGGGAACGGCTCACCCAGTCGACCACAGAGCCAGACAGCAGGTTACTTTACTTAACTCTCATAAATAATCGTTGACAAACTAAGGCAAATAAGAAAAAAGGCGAACAAAATGATGTAACACAGTTTCAACATCTGAAAATGAATATATTTACAAATAAATATTTCTGTAAGCAAAAAGCCACAAGTTGCACGTGCTTCTTTTATTCAAAGGAAATACAAAATGAAGAATTCTGAAATCTAAAAAAAAAACTAAATAGGTGATCAGCTGAGATTTGAAAGTGTTCTCAGAAGTTTTTCAGCTGTATAACTACATTTGCATACAAAGGTGATCATACGTGAGATGACCTTCTAGCTCAGCCACTGTGTGTCTATCACTGGGACTCGTCACTCCATCTGCAACATTATGCAACACGCAGCAGCTGAGGCAGGTACAACCCAAACATGTGCATGTGTGTGTGTGTGTGTGTGTGTGTGTGTGTGTGTGTGTGTGTGTGTGTGTGTGTGTGTGTGTGTGTGTGTGTTTCAGTGCTCTTTGTGGGCAGATAGGAATGCACACACAAACATACATATAGAGGTCACTCATTCACTGGTGAGACAACGTGGATTACTGACATCAGAGAGATCAGATTCTTCCTCTCACTCTCTGTTGTTATTCTTGTTTGTCATTTGCATAATTCCTGTGTTTCTAGCCGGCTCCCTGAAATGATTATAAGCCGTATTTTATCATTATTATTCACATTATTTATCCTGCTTTTAACCTCACAAGACAACACTTAGTGTTTATGTGTATCTTCATTCATTGACATTGAGCTACATATTTGAACGCCTTAAGGCAGGGATCACACTGGATGCCGAAATAGACCATTCATTTCTTTGAAGTTATCAAGATGCTATGATCTATTGAGCTTTCCAATACACACCTCTTATTTGGTATCATCGAGAGCTTCCTCGCTTCCCAACAGCCAAACTGAAATTAAGAGGGGGCTGTGTATATTCTGCCATAATAAAAAAAAACAGCCACATGAAATGTTTTTAACTTTTTGAAAACTGAGATACGTACCAGCTAAGATTAGGTCAACCTTAAATAAAATGACACAAATTTATTGAAAAATTAATGACCAACATCATTGACATCTCCTAACACATTTTGCAGACTACCACTTTGGTCTTGATGGCAGCTCCATCAGAGGTGCAAAACGCCATCTAATTTTGAATAAAAGGCCAGTATGAACCAACAATATTACTGCTGTTACTATGGAGGGGTGGAGGCTCTGTGCTCCTTGGCAGGGAGTAGGTTAGTTGCTGGGCTGGATTTAGACCTTCAGCGGGGGCTCTGAGCTCTATACTGATAATACTGGGAGAACATATCACTGTGTGGTGTCATTTGTTTTTGTTTTTTTGCTTTTTGTGTACAGCGGACTGCCTTGAATTTCAATTGCAAGATGATTGTGATTGCAGATTTTGATTATTGGCATTGCAGGTGTAATGATGAGTGATTGTTATATGTGTCATACACAGGTCATATGCATATTATAGGCAACCCACTGTTGACTGAAAAGCAGAAGTCAAATATGTAATGTCAGTGAGCACATGAATGGATTTTAATAGATTAGCTGTCAGCAGCAAAGAGGAGAGCAGTGAGTTTCCTTATCATGATGGCCTGTGCTCTCCACACAGGTATTAATAGCCACAAAGCAATGTCACTACTAAGTCCCCAGCTCCCGCTGACGGCTTTGTTTTCAAGCACATTCTTTCCATCTTTGTTTTGCTCCTAACTTATACTCTGAAATAAGAGGCAAGACTCCTTTTTCACTTTTTAATTGACTTTCCTCTCTCCACCCAGCTCAGCAGCAAAACAACATTTTCCGGCATATCATCTGATGTAAATGTGCTTGGAGGTTTAACACTTGAGAGATTAACTCATTAAACAAATGACAAAAATATCTCTAATGAGATGCTGTGAAAACACTGATGTCATTTAATGGCAGAACCATGTGAGGATCCAATGTCAGGACAAAGGCATAGCACTTAATGTTAAGAAAGCGACACATACAGAATTAAAGAGAGCAGAGGGAAGCTATTTTAGGCATGGTGTATCTGAAATGACAACTGTTACCCTGCTCTTAACCTCATAGCCTTCAATGCCCAGACCTTTTCCAACAACAGACCCCTCTCTCCATCGCTCTGTGCGTCTCATGATAAATATAGAAGACTATTACCCTTTCCCAATGTGATGTGGCACGTGCGCACCTCCCACTCACGCATGGAACCATACACTATATAAGGACCAAGGGTGGGTGGCTTCAGGAAAGTGGGAAAATAAAGGACTTTACCTAACACAGACAAGAAAAACACAAGATAGGAAGAACAGAAAGCAGAAAG
This sequence comes from Gymnocephalus cernua, assembly GCA_023631565.1. Taxonomy (NCBI): domain Eukaryota; kingdom Metazoa; phylum Chordata; class Actinopteri; order Perciformes; family Percidae; genus Gymnocephalus; species Gymnocephalus cernua. The sequence goes on from CM042433.1 coordinate 20,202,559, forward strand.
AAGAGCTGTGTGTAACATTTCTTACATGTAAGCGTCTGAAAGACTCCCATAAGAATCCACTCTCTCCGCCTCCCTCTTCCCTCCCTTTACTCTTCCTCCTCTGCCTTACCCAGCACTCTCAGCCATCCATGAGTGTGACCAACTCCTCTGCCTATCGATCGGAGCGTAGTTTCCACCAGACCTCATCCTCATCCTCTGGTAACCCATACATGGAGAAGAGCCGGGGACTGTTTGCTGAGGACTTTGGCTCCTTCATGAGGCCTGGGAGCGACGCCTTGGGGTTTTCCAGTAAGTTGGAAGCAGTTTCAGGTCTCTGTTACTCCTTTTGTATACAAAAGTGGTATGAAAATAATAGCAACAGCAGGTTGAAGAGACAGCTTTGACTGTAAAGTAGATATATGTCTGTGCTTGGAAGCTATTTGTTCAAAGTGTGGTGTTTTTTTCTCCATAAAGTGGTGATAAAGCATGTCCGAGGTGGCAGTTCAGAGGAGGGAGAAAGAAAACAGGCAGGACAGAGTTAAAAAGGGACTTTATGTGGTTGATGTGTGTGAACAAATGTGTTTGTAAGTAAGAGTGTAGCCATGTTTTGATGGAATAACTTTAGTGTAAAAAATGTTTAAAAAATAAAAAGATGAAAAGAAAACAGATGCACACAAGGGGAACACACTCTAAGTTTAGGCTGTATTTCTGTAGAGATGGAGGCATTAATTGGCTTTCTCTTCCAGGTTTTTCAGGCATTTGTGTGTTTAAATTTCACATTATAAGGTCAGGAGACATTTCACTTTACAGTGCCTGTGGTTCATCTTCTAGCTCAATAATGTGTGAACTGCTCTGTATCAGGTCACTGCTGACGCACACCGACGTGTGAATATGTGACATCTAAACTTTAAATGGACTCGGAGTCCATGTGGCCCATGTATCAGGGACAGAGTTGAATTGTTTTGGAACCATTGTTGGTATCCCATAACAGCGCACAGGAGCCTAAGGATGGGTGGATGCAGCTAAAGGGAAAGCCAGGCACACACACACACACACACACACACACACACACACATACACACACACAAGCAAGCTAGGGAATGCTGGACTGGCCGCCAGCAGTGTGACTTCACACACTGAGTATCTTGAATGACGCCTGCATAAAGAATGACCAGATTGTTGCCTGGTGACCAGTGTACACACCAAATACAGTGCTTACACACACAGTTGGAATGATGTCACACTGTCAAACTAACCTGCATGGGAAGTCAGAGCTAATATCTCACGCACACTCACGTCCAGTTTGTGTGTGAGGTCATGTGTCACCAAAAAGTTATTCACTGAGCTCAGAATCTGTGTAGACAGACTGTCACTGACCAGCATCAGACTGCATGACTATCATATGTTTCTCTACTCTATCCTGTTACTGCTAATCAATGTCTTTAAAAAAAAAACAATGGAACAAGTGACTAGGTGTAACGTGAAGGGTGTCCCTCATAGTCACAACCCCACAGAACAGTATCAACCGACTGCAGTTTTGCTCAGCTATACAGCGCTTTTTAGGCCATTTTCCTTTCCCCCAAATCTCTGCTCTCATCTACTCCATCTTTCAGCAGCAACAGCAGCAGGCAGCTGTTTTTAGTGAAATGGCTTTGATAAATCTGTTAGCTAACTGCCCAGCACAAAACAGCAGACAGACAGTTAGCAACTGGCTGGGAAAGACTTAAAATGATTGGTAGTTGCTAAAAAACATATGTTGAAATCAAACCATTGCTCTGATCTGAACTGTGACTTTTCAATTACTCTCTGTAGAACTTTATACAATAATAATATACAGCCAAGTATGCTGGCTCCCACCTATGGTATAACCACAGAGAGCCTCATCATACAAATTTGGTTCCACCACCAAGAATATTACATTAATAATTGTCATAGCCATTTACTTCAGCAAATTCCAAAGATCTTGCAACAAATAGCCTGTTAGTGTCATGGTCAGCATGTCATGCATTTAACTTTTTTTCTAATCAAAGCTGGTCAATTTATAAAAGAAATTTGTTTAAGTCCAAATTTGTCAAAGTCTAAAAAGACATTTCCACAATTCCATGAATTTGATGGGAAACCAAATAAAAAATATAATCGACTTTCAGAACTGCTGTGATGAAAAAAAAGAATGGCCATATAATTAATGTGACACATTTAAGGTCGAATAATATGTAGTACGCTAGACAATTACCACTTCTGTTCCTTTATTTTAAGAATATAAAGTACTCAAAGGTCATTGGCAAATACAATAGTATTTACATACTCATCCTTTCAGTGATGTGAAAACTATCAAAGCAAGCACCAAGACCCTTAAATTGAAGCAGCTTAATGGAATTCAGCCAGCATTCATTTTCCTACTGTGTCTATTCTATTGTTCCTGCCTTAAAACAGATATTCCCAAAAAATTCACCTTTAAAAAGGTATGTGTTTTAAAATTGGGTTCCCAAGATATCCATAGATCTGGGCTAGCTTTGCCTCTAAAGAAAGCTTGTAATCTCAGAAGAAAATAGCCTGAATAACGTTGTATTCTAAGTTGTTGGCATGTTACACCGAAATGACAATAACTGAAAATCTTTCAATAACATGATGTATAGTCTTTTAAATCAATGAGAGCCTGTAACATGTCTGTTACCGATTCCTATCGTTATTATCACCAGCCCACAATTATTAGACCATGTGATTACCCTCTTCAGCATGTAGTGTAAATGAGAATTCAGTGAAAATGATTTGTCAAAGAGGCAAGTTTAGATTTACTTATATTACCTCCTGTGGTCTAAGATCCTTTCTCATCTTGTGGCCTTAGGTGGTTCTGGAAATATCAAGACTCTTGGGGATTCGTACCAGTTCACGGTTGACGTGCGAGACTTCTCCCCTGAAGATGTCATCGTCACCACATCCAACAACCAGATTGAAGTTCGTGCAGAAAAGGTGGGCGGCCTTCTTTTTGATATTGAATAGTATGCATAGTCTTTAAAACAATGTTAGTGTTGCAATGATATAACTAAAATCATATTAAACTGGGGTCTGTGGAGTAGACAAATCACTTATCAAAGCATTTATCTACAGTCACAATACATTAAGTCATCGCTAACATTCTGTCTTTGGCAGTTGGCCCAGGATGGTTCAGTGATGAACACTTTTACACACAAGTGCCAACTACCTGAGGATGTGGACCCCACCTCAGTGACATCATCACTGGGTGCCGAAGGGACCCTAACGGTCAGGGCACGGCGACACCCGGCCAAACACGAGCTCGTACAGACCTTCCGCACCGAGATCAAAATCTAGAGAGGGATCGGCTCTTCTCACTTTTTTGTTTTTATGCTACTTCCTCATTTCCTGTCTTCACTTAAACCATTCTACTTTAAACACTCAGTTGTGCCCTATAAAACATGCCACGTCCATCCTCCACAACTGCCTGTTGCTGCTCATTTATATTCTGAGTTAGTTCACCATATGCACACAGCAGCAATAGGTCATACCTACACATAACATATTGAAACACAGGGGTTGGACATGTATGGCATTTTCACACACACACACACACACACACACACACACACACACACACACACACACACACACACACACACACACACACACACACACACACACACACACACACAGCAATTAACTGATCAGTTCACACTTCACTCCTGAAGACTCACCTCTGAAATTGATAGTTGCCACGTTACAGCAATAATAATTTATTGTATATTATTATTTGTGTGAATAAAATGGTCCTGCTTTGACAATAAACATTGGACAATGTATAAGCCTTTTGATTGACATATGGCAAATTGTTTTTATTAAAGGTATGGGCCTGGAGTTTGGGAAGATGATATTCTATTAAGCTCTTCGGCCTATTTAAAAAGCTGATTTCTACATTTGTATAATAATAGTCTACTTATGTTTTTTAGGCAAACAAACGATAATAGCTTCAGCATTTCTCCCTTTGACTTTTATTGCTGCCACTTTGGAGAAGGCTTTGAAACCCGATTTAGGTAGCACTTAATTTTGTAAAACAGATAAAACAGAAAAAACAGAGTGTAACTGAACGTGTAATTAACGCTAAAACGGGGATAGCCAAACCTCAGTATTACAGTAAATCATGGCTAAGACGCTGTCCAAGATGTGTTTTTTAGAACCTAACCAGAATTGAACTGTCCCTCCCTGTCTGTATTCAATATGCTAATGAATTAACAATCCATTTTGAATAAATTATTGACCCAACACCATTGTATTCTTCACCATATATCCACAAAAATAGGACAAATGTAGTCCTAAATGTGGGTAAGTAGTGAACACCACAATGTAAACCACTCTAAAAATCAATATGAAACCAAGCTTAATAGAAGGTGCTTCTTTTGTGCTTACATGAAAAAAGAATTTCAAAGGTTCTATTCAAGCAAAAATAATTTAGAAGCCTTTATGTGGCTGTAATTTACTCTATGTTTGAGCCAGGCTGAGGCCTTTGCATTTTGGCATGCTTCTCTGTGTGGAAGACAACATCACATAGCCTATTTATAATGTTGTATGAAATTAATGCTTTTTATGTTCTCTTGAAGAGTGCTTTGGAAGTAGGCTATTATTATTCTTAAAAGACCTTGCATAATACAGTTTGATAGCTACTACTCCGTAGCCTATAGTATAGTAGGCCTACACTATGATTTTGAATTAAAAATTAAAAAGAAAGGTTTTTGGTAGGTTTCCTTTTCAGTAGCTTTGGCTCCAACTTGAAATGCGTTTAATCCATGGATGTATTAAGAGAATCGGCTTAAAAACATCTAAAGCGTTGGTGGTTGTGGTGTGTGTCACCCATTGATATATACAAAAAACAGAATAACTTGATGATATTGCGCCACCTCGTGGTCATTATTAGCACAGCACGTGTTCACACTGCGCGTGCTCCTGTGATACATCCGGCTGGTCCCTATCAATCGATCAGAGAGAGGAAGATGGCGGTGGATGGAGTTATGGTCAGCGGGGCAGGATCGATCACCGAAAAACTCGATTGGGTTGTTTTTTCCTAACGGAGTCAAACACTCCATATCACCGCATGAGCACCAGTTTGAACTCGGAGAGAAAAAGCGACAACAATAAGGTAATTCAGGAGTTTGTTTTTATTAAAACTGCGCTTGATTTGAGCGAAATGAACAAGCTAGCTGAGAAAACAAGGGATGAAGACAGGCCCGACTCATCGGTCCGCCATCTTGTCCCTTCACTACATACATGCTTGTCAAGGCACGCTAAATTAATCCCTGATCACAAAGCTACAAGGATGAAGGAATTGTAATCGATATATTGCACTGTCAAACCAAGCTGTCAAAACTTAGAAAATCTTCATTTCCAGTCACAAAACAGCTTTAGCTACTGTTGTTTTACCGGTAGTTTGAGTCTAGTGCGAGTTAGTTCATGGCCGACATCAGTTGAAGCTAAATTCTGGTGTCATTCTGGCTTTTTTTTGCTACCTGTGGTTTGGTTAACTTTAGCTAACGTTACATTTTATTTCATTGTTGCAACCTATGCATATATAACCTATCTTTATATTTTTTAATGGTTGTTTTTTTCGTTGTTAACACAGTTTAAAAATCGTATCTCTATCTCGATTATAGCCTGGTGGGATCCTGTAGGAAACGGAGCCTAATATTACTAGCTAGACCATTCAACATCCAGTAGCGTTACAGCACAAATCAGAAACACTTTCTACAAGATAAAGTATTTGTTTGACTTTTGTATTTCAGCGAAGGCAGTTAACGTTACCTCAATACAAATTTAAGAATGGTTTCCATTGATGTGTGTGTTGATATAATCCAACTGACCGTTTTGCGCTGTTCATTAGCTACATGTAAATAGGAGTGAGTTGCAGGATGAAGTTACACGTTTTCCTAAAACGTTTGTGATCAGATACAGTATATGACAGTTAGAAATGGGGGCGCGGCTACTGTTTTGAGCATCTACATGCCATTGTGCTCATTTTACAACAAAGATAGTATTACATACATTACGTCGAAATAATGAAAGCAGATAAGCATTTCTCCATCCTGAGTGACTACAGATACACTACCGGTCAAAAGTTTGGGGTCACAAATCAGCAGTTTTCAGATTACATTATGTGTTTACATAATTGCAAAAGGGTTCTCCAATGTTTTCTCAGTTAGCCTTTTAAAATGATATCAGATTAATAAACAGAATGTGCCTTTGGAACATTGGATGAATGGTTGCTGATAATGGGCAATGTAGATATTGCATTAAAGATCAGCCACTTCTTTCTACAACAGTTGAGAACCCTTTTGCAATTATGTAAGCACATAATGTAATCTGAAAACTCCTGCCCTGATTAAAAATTAAAAAAGTGATCTCAAACTTTTGACCAGCAGTGTATATAACTGTATTAAGGTTAGAGTTCATTCATTCATTCAAATCATTGAGGTTTTCCTCATTTGCAGTGATGTCATTAAACAGAGAAATACACAAAGTTAAACAAATCGAAAGAGGGCAACGCTCAGTGAAAACGTTTGCACACTGAGGCGAAGTGGTCTGAGATCATCGTCATGAATTTTCCAGGGGAAGTGAGATCTTGAGAATGTGTTGCAGATAAGTTGCTTTTTGAAGGCTAATAGTCTGTGTTTTGTTTAACATTACACTCTCACATCTTAACATCTGAAATGATTGCTCTAGTCAGTCATCTGAATTATTACTCAAAACCAATTGCTTTACTATGCTGAGGGAGGATACATAGTCATATCAGAGGTGAACAACGGTGATTGATTGGTAGTGTCTAATTAAAGGCCCGTAAATGTCATGTCAGTGTAAAGACAAGCTGGTCAAGCCGACTATCAGCCTTTTGGGCTTTTTCCTAATATAGCCAACCACATATGACTTCTTGCCTGTCAGCAGTTCGCAGAACCCGTGCCTGCCCGCCAGCCTCTTCCACCATCCCTAAGCCTTTGGGACGATGGATTTCCCGTGGCACAGTGGGAAGGTTCTGGAGCAGCTTAACTGCCAGCGCAAGCAGGGCCTGCTTTGTGACTGTACCTTTGTTGTGGACGGGGTGGACTTCAAGGCCCACAAAGCTGTGCTGGCCGCCTGCAGTGTCTACTTCCGCACCCTCTTCCTGGACCAGAAAGATGTGGTGCATCTTGACATCAGCAATGCAGCAGGTGGGTTCCCATCAGTAGGCTATACCTTTTACATAATAAAACATTTTCTGATTCTGATCAGCCTGTGGACACGTACTGTATTTCTGCATACTTTCACATTATGCGTTTGATTTATTTTGTAATTTTTATTATCCCGTGCTCTGCCTTTGCATACAGTCACAGTGCTTTACTTACATAATAGTACTTTACATGTACCCCACCATCGCTGCTGTATAACCAGACCTGTTGTATTGTTGATTATCGTTGCAGGTTTGGGTCAGGTCCTGGAGTTTATGTACACTGCCAAGCTGACTTTAAGTCCACAGAATGTAGACGACGTACTGGCTGTTGCTAAATTTCTACAGATGCAAGAAATTGTCAATGCCTGCTCTGCGTACCAGTCAATGGCAAATCCAGCTCCATCCCTCATAACACTGGATTTCGCCGTTGGTAAGTTCAATTTTCACAAAGCTTTGGCAGCTTTTTCAATATAAGGCTGCAGTAAATACTCAATATAAATAGTTTTTTGTAATGAATGCATTAAACATTACATTTTCATGTCCGAATCTTTAAAGTAATAATAATTGTCCTCAACTTAATCATCTACGCCCTCAAAGTGCTGAACCAGGTCAACCTATTGTTGCTGGTGTAGAAAGGGGCAGATGGGGTTAACAAGGTACATTTTCTGTGTTGAATGAATTTAAAAAAAAATCAAATGTGTTTAACCTTAACTGTCACTTCCCATGGCATGAGGTTTCTTAATGTTTATATTATTTGGAACAAGGTATTCCCACTCTATCCATAGTTAGTAGCAGATAGCATTCTTCACCTGCGTTTTAAAGAAATATAATACAATGTTGTTCAGACATTCAAATTAATTAACTGTTGTTATATCGAGTTGATATTAACCTTTTATTAAAATTCCCATCTGGTAAAGTATTTCTCTGATATGATGATTGTGATACAATTTCATGAATTACACATTTTGTGCAAAATATATCAGTCTACTCTGGTTACTCATTGTTGTTTATACTAAGCTATTAACCTAATCTGATTAAAATTTAACATTTTGATTCCATTCCACTTTGCAGTCCAAGTATGAAATATGGAGCTTTACTGTTTATACAGTAATCGCCCACCATCTTCTATTAAAAAGGAAACCTCTCAAATTTTTCTTTACTTACAAACCAGAAGAAAAACAAGGTGAAGTAGAGCAGACAGAGGAACTGAAGAATGACCTGGCAGAAGTGGCGTCTCAAGCAGAGGAGAGTCCCAGTATCCCCACAGAAGATAAAGAGCCCACACAAAATCAGGAAACTGTAAAGGAAGACATCTCCACTGAAACGCATCAGGCTGTTTCCAGGCACAGCCCCACCAGAACCCACTCAGGCCGGGGACGACACCCCAAAACCACCCCTATTTCTGCTCAAAAGAAGATATCTGTAAAGAAGGAGGAAGAAAGTGCTGCACAAGATGCACCTGGATTTCAGGACGACCCCTCTGATGCTGACTACGCGCCCAGTAAGTACATATTTATAGAATGTCATCTAATCCGTCCATTGGACGTTTAAAGGGGTGGTTCAGAATTTTGGACATAAGACCTAATTTCCAAGTTAGCCAGTGTGTTATTTATCAGTGGAGACCGTTTTCAACCCTTTTCATCCAGTCCTCCCAGTTTCAGAGTTCGCTGGTGCTAGGCTAGCGCAAGTCAACAGTATCTGCTAGCCTGCCATTAAAAGCAGTCTTACACACTCCACAGTACACCCGAGGCAAATAAATTATAACGCCTGACTATCGATGTAAATGTCTGTTGATAGAGTAATGTTAGAATTAAAACTACCCTTACATCGCATTGCAATAGTTATATTTTCTTCCCTGTAGTTGCTTGCATAGGCTACAGGAGTGATATTACCTAGGCTACCGAGAAAGCCGGTTTACATGACAACCACGCAAGTTTATTTACCTGCCGCTGTGAGCTCTAATTAATTCCACTCTGCCAGGCTATAACTCACATAAGGTTACCGGTCCATGAAAGCACACGGGCTAGCAATTTGCATGTTAACTGTCCCAAGTTTACATGACTTTTCTGTCAGCAATTACCTAAAGTTAGCGATTAGCCCAGCCAAGTATCTACCAAGAGTGTAGCTATACCGTTAGCTAACGTTGTCACTCTCCACAATGCATTGAACAGTAACGGTATCTCCACTAACGTTGTCAGTCTCAATTTATCAGTAGCAGCTAGGCTAACATTATGAAAGGGGCTAGCTTTATTAGCTAGAGTAGCCTACCAAACGTTATTACCTGTTCATCTGTAGCTGCATCTGGAAAGACGGATGGAACAGCATTCCTTGTCAGTGACTTGTGCTCCTTTAGATTGCGGGGTTTTTCAAAGTCGTCTGATCTGAAATGATCACTACACATTCTCCACTTGAGTAGAGTCTCTGCCGGTGTCATGATGTCCAAGCCAGCAGCAAGAAGCCACAGTTGGTTCCTTTCTGGATCTTGCAATGGAAATTTGTGGAAACCTTGTGGTGCCCATCTGTTTATTTATGTTTACAATGTCTAAATGCACACTGAATCACCATGTTGCCTAGTCCTTAGTTTCCAATCCAATGCTTCAATTCCAATGTACTAGGCTACTACTAGGTTTCCCGACTGGAGTGCGCTTCTCTGTTGTTGTTTTTTTCGGCGCAGTACTACTAACCGGTGCTAAGTAAAATTCCGCCGCTGCTGAGAAACTAGTCCCTCAAAATGTAATGCGATCATTGAGATCGAGTATAGTTTTATTTCTAACATTATTTTATCAACAGACATTTACATCGATAGTCTGGCGTTATAATTTATTTGCCTCGGGTGTACTGTGGAGTGTGTAAGACTGCTTTTAATGGCAGGCTAGCAGATACTGTTGACTTGCGCTAGCCTAGCACCAGCGACCTCTGAAACTGGAAGGACTGGATGAAAAGTGATGAAAACTGTCTCCACTGATAAATAACACACTGGCTAACTTGGAAATAAGGTCTTATGTCCAAAATGTTGAACCACCCCTTTAAGGTCCACATGATGCATTGAAGCGTCTTTAGTGTTGCTCTTTTTATTTGACTCATAAACTAAGATATTTTCTCTTTGTTTACAGAGTCACAGTTGAAACCCACTGGCAGCTCATCCTACATGAGCTCTCGAGGGAGAAGAATCCGAAAACCTCCTCGACGAAACTTCCCACCTGGTGAGCAGGCTGCGCCGGTTTACTTTGCTATATCAACCCAAGCGTCTTCCCGTTCTTCTAAGCTTTTCACTGGTTATGGAACTTGTTGAGTATCATACAGAAACCTATTCCAGACAGAAAAAGTCAGGGAAATTGACACATTTGAAAAAGGTTTCAATAGAACTAGTGTAATTGTTCTAGTGTTTCTTTAGTTTTAGTCTTACATTCAATTCCAGGTATCGTCATTAAAAAAAGAAAAAGGCTTTCTGAAACCCGCAGAAACTTCGCTATTATACCAATTACCATTTCTAGTTGAGGCTTCAGACAGTATGTCATTTTCAGGAGTTCCCTATTATCGTCCTTGTAGACAATCACTCAGAGGAAGAAGGCACATCAAAGAAAAAATCTGAGAAGAAGGTGGCGGAGCCGGCAGAAGAGGCCGTAGAACAGCAGGACGACTGTGCAGAGACTGGCGACGGGGAAGCTGACGATGAAGAGGGGTCTGGAGAAGAAGACGATGAGGTTAGCGAGCAGATGGATGGAGACGACGATTCGGGCAGCGAGAGAGATGGGAGACAAACTCAGTCAGCGTCTATGAGCAGCCGATCGGAGTCAAAGCCTTACAGTTCCGTGACACACAAATGTGAGGTGAGAAATATCAGTCTGGGTGCAGGAGGAAAGTAACTGTAGTCATTTACAATTTGTAACTTCTTTACTTTAGCGTTTCCATTTTGTCAGACTTAATGCTTTGTTTAGCTTGTGCATATAAGTTAATATCATCAACTTTGTATTTACGGGGTTGCTCCGGTGTCGCTGGATGTCCCTCATTTTTGGCCGGATGTCCGTCACCTTCCGCTTTCTTTGTGTTGGCATTCTAAACTCCTATGGTTAACTGCTCCTCAGATCTCTGCCGGGTAAATCCAGACAGCTGGCTAGCTCTGTCCAATCTGAGTTTTCTGTTGCACGACTAAAACAACTTTTGAATGTACACGTTTCACCAAAGCAAGTTCCTTCCCGAGGCTATTTTGCAGCGGCACCGTGGCTCTGTCCGGTGCTTAGCGCCGCCCAAGCTGATTGTGATTGGTTTAAAGAAATGCCAGTAAACCAGAGCACGTTTTTCTCCCATCCTGGAATGGTGTGTGGACTAGCCGGACCCTCCTCCGCAGCGCTCAGGAAATAGGTCTGGCAATGCGAGACTATTTCGACTGTGACAATGATGAGCAGTGCTATTCCACAGCTTGTGGCACAAAGTTGATAGAAACCAATCGCAATTGTCGCAATTGGCTAAGCGCCGGATGGAACCCTGATGCCGCTGCAAAATAGCCTCGGGAAGGAACTTGTTTTGGTGGAACGTGCTTGTTCAAAAGTTGTTTTAGTCGTGCAACAGAAAACTCAGATTGGACAGATAGTCTAGCTAGCTGTGTGTGTAAACGTGAAACGTTGTGAATGTAGAATACAGTAGAAATAAACAGCCACAGGGGCATTAAAGCTTTCATATCCCCATCAAACTTGGAAATGTTGTTGATGCTGGGAGCTTTTATGCAAATCTCGACGTCAGAAGTTTGTGACAAATGTTGGTTACATTTGCATAAATCTTTTTGCATTAAAAGGTTTTGTCAGCTCACTCTTCATGACATTTTTTTTTTCTTTCCAGGACTGTGGGAAGAAATTCACCCACACTGGTAATTTCAAGAGACACATGCGTATTCACACAGGAGAGAAGCCGTTCAGCTGTCGGGATTGCAACAAGGCTTTCTCTGACCCTGCAGCGTGTAAAGCCCATGAGAAAACACACAGGTGAATTACTTATTTATTTTCAGCGAGACATTTAGTTTACCGACACACGCCTGTTGATCTCTGTCAGCTTTGTGTCTTTAATTGCGCTACTGTCGCCTCCCAGCCCTCTGAAGCCATACTGCTGCTCGACTTGTGGAAAGAGCTACCGCCAGATCAGCTTGCTCAACCTGCACCGCAAACGCCACACGGGCGAAGCGCGGTACAGCTGCGAAGTATGCGGCAAGCTCTTCACCACGTCCGGCAACCTGAAGCGCCACCAGCTGGTGCACAGCGGCGAGAAGCCATACCACTGCGACTTCTGCGAGAAGGCCTTCTCTGACCCCACCGCCAAGATGCGACATCTGGAGACGCACGACACAGAGAAGGGCAACAAGTGTGCATACTGCGACAAACGCTTCAACCAGGTAGCAACATGTTTGTGAAGGCTTTGTATAAGCAACTGTACAACAAACATTCATGCTGTGATTGCATATTTCTTTTCTGACAAATATAATATCTAATGTCTAAATATAATAATATCTTCAACTGTGGAAAACCTGAGTTTGATAGCCACATGTTACTATTATTACCAGTGATGTGTTACTGAGCATATTATACTGACTCTCTTAACTCTTTACCTAATGTTGTGTTTTTTTTTAGCCGGGAAATCTGAAGGCCCACCTAAAGATCCATATCACAGACGGGCCTCTCAAGTGCAAGGAATGTGGCAAACAGTTTACTACCTCAGGTAAGACGATAGTATTGACTATATTTTTCTTGAATTTTATTTACTTCTGTTATACAGAGGTTCTACAGTTATCCAGAACTGAAGAAGTCTCTGAATGAGAACCTTCACAGACTTCTGTTATACAGGGATCTTAACTTGTTAGAAATGTGCTGAGGTCGACCCCTCGACGACAACAAATTCTACCCAATCTCTTTTAAATGTGATGATATGCTGCTTTTCTTTTTTTTTTATGATTGTAAATTGTGGATCTTTGGGTTTTGGACTTATATGCCACAGGTGAATTGATGATGATAAATAAGCGTTGCCACCCCACGTTGTCAAGTTAGTAAGATGCTACCAGTGGTGTTAACAGAGAGCTACAGTTAACTGGTCTTACAAACTCCCCTTGAACACACAGACAGAGCTTCAACTTTCCTTTGAAATATTTGTAAATGACTGTATAATCACCTCCTGATATTGACTTTTTCAGGTATGCATTGACAGTAGTGTTTTATTTCACCATTTTATCGGGAGCTAACACAATCGCTTTCAGTTTGTCTGCATGTTATCTATAGGAAGTTGACTTGTCACTAGGCTTGTTCGAGGTGAACTGAGCCTCTTTTAATTAACAACACACTGTAGATGATCTGTAATCTGAACAGATTTAGTCTCTCTGACTTCTAACATGTGGTTTGTACAGAATAAGCCTTTAAATCAGACAAATAGCAGTTAAAATCCCTCCAATTCAAAATCAATAAAAAGTTTATATAAAATCATGTTGAGTAGATTCTGAAGCAATCAGCTGTTAGATCAGGGCCAGGTGTTTCCCAGCATGCCTTGGGTCTGCCTGGGTCTCGCAGTCGGTGAAAAGCAACTGCGCCGCCTGCGTCTCAAAACTGCGGCCGCCTTGATCTGGTGAAGTTATTGTTGCCCACGTGTGCATGCCGTCAGGATCAAGTCCGACACAAATCTAACCGGCATGCATTGGGCGGCGATCGCCGGTAATCGATCTAGGTAGACCTGGCTCATCTCAAACGAGCCTATTGTCTTTGCTTTGAGGCATTTGACCTAACCTTTGCTTGATGGTATCTGCTTTTTAGGAAATCTGAAGAGACACCTGCGAGTCCACAGTGGGGAGAAACCGTACATCTGTATGCACTGCCAGAGAGCTTTCAGTGACCCTGGAGCTCTGCAGCGGCATGAACGCATCCACACAGGTACATTGAGGCAGACTTTGGAATGTGAAAGCATCCATCTGAAACCCCACACAAATATTATCTACATCAGACTGTAAATCATGTTCTACAGGAGAGAAGCCCTGTGTCTGTCCTATCTGTAGCAAGGCCTTCACCCAGGCCAGCTCACTCATCGCTCACGTCCGCCAGCACACCGGAGAGAAGCCCTACGTGTGTGATCGCTGTGGCAAAAGGTCAGCAAGCAGATAAATCAGTGCTGCTACAGAAGGCTCACTTTTCAAATTCACTCGTACCTGGGGAATATTACCTGAGATTATCCAACAAAGAGACTGGGAAATATGTGAAAAGATAGCAGAGAACATTAAAGGTGCTCTAAGCGATGTTGGGTGACGTTACTTCTTGTTGACGTTCAAAGTATTGTCCCTCCTCCTCATCTCGTCCCTGCCCCCTCCCCCCTCCTTTCGTGCTTCTGGAACTCTGTTTGTGTATCTTTCGTGGTGCAGGATGGCCAGTTTGTTTTTGTTGTCGTTTGTAGACCCTGGGCTGTCTACAGAGACCGCCCTTTTTTACAGTGTGTTCAGGGGACAGGCAGTTAGCAGATAGTGAGGAGATGTTTGCTGTATGTGACAAAAAAATGTTGTAGCCTAAACAACGCGTGACATCGCTTAGAGCACCTTTAAGTATTGGTTTTAAGTTTTATTTTGTATAGGGAATAGTGGGAATCACAGATGACATGTATGGCCTCGCAGGTGTTTTGTTCAGTCTACCATCAAAATAGTAATAATATACTACCATGAATTCTTAACAAAAACTGCAGCTAAAAGTAAGTGAGGAAATATGTTATTTATAACTAGCCCTTTAAATATACCAGGGTATATGAAGATGAAAGATGAGAGATACATGTTATGTCTCTCTCTGGACAGGTTCGTGCAGTCCAGTCAACTGGCCAATCACATTCGGCATCACGACAATGTCCGGCCGCACAAGTGTCAGATGTGCAACAAGGCATTTGTTAATGTAGGAGACCTGTCGAAGCACATCATCATTCACACAGGTGAGGACAAAATGATGGGACTTGTGGGTAATGGAGGAAATGGAGAGATAGCCTTTCTCTATGTCTCTGTTACTTGTTCTCTACATCGAGCAGAATTCACAGCTTTCACCCTCAAATCTTCAGTTGTTTTCTTTTCTCCGTCTTGCTCTCTCAGGGGAGAAACCTTTCCTGTGTGATAAATGCGGCAGAGGGTTCAACCGGGTGGATAATCTGCGCTCCCACGTCAAAACCGTCCACCACGGCAAGGCCGGCATGAAGCGGCTGGTGTTAGCCGGGGGCAACACAGACGAGGGGGCTGATGGGTGCGCAGGGGCATCCACCTCTGATAGCGAGTTTAACATAGTTACCGTCACCACAGAGGACATCGTCACCCTGGCAACCGAGGCCTTGGCAGCCAGTGCTGTAGCTCAGCTGACAGGTCAGAAAGCGTCTTCAAGGCCGAGTTCAGTGATTTTTTTGGGGAAACATCAACATCCTAGGCTTTGACTTGTGACAAATGCTGCAGACAGCACCCTGAACTTCTCTGCAGTGAACAACGATGAGTGGTTGTTTACTTTGTGTCTTGTGTCTGTTTACAGTAGTTCCAGTGGCTACTTCAGTGTCTGCAGATGAGACGGAGGCTTTAAAAGCGGAAATCACCAAGGCAGTAGAGAAAGTGCAAGAAGCAGGTAAGACTGCAAGGAAATCACTATAGAGTATGCACTCAAACATCTGTATTTGAATAATATAGCTTAAAGAAAAACATACAGAGAGCAGAATGGAACAATGGGGTCAAGAATGGCACATTGAACATAACAGAATATCAGACATGGGTTGGGAGAAAAGAGAACAAAACTAATATTAGGAATGCATTATTTTGAGTTAAATATTTAAAAAATGTGGGCATAACTGGTCTGGTGGTTGAGTTATCATGGTATTCAGCATCAACTATCAACACATTTAACAGAAACAGCTTAAAGACAAATGTTTTTCTTATTCTTATTGAAGACACAAGAATTTCTATCATTGGTCTAATTGCCTAAAATGTTCCTTTTACCATTAAAAAATGTACAGAACGTTTGCATATGCACATTTTTAATCAATGAATGCTACAAAAAATGCTGCCAAAATCCAAAGCAGACACATGTTTGAACTGACCTATGAAGCTTCCTCAACCCTTTCTCAACTCAACTATACATTGAAATGGAATTAATGCCAGTACCAAATTCATTGACGAGCAAAATAATGTTAATAATAATGTTAACAAAACAATGTAACAAAATAATGTTCTAAGTGACTGTTTTTGTGGTTGCACTACTGCATGACAACGTGATAACAAGTTTGATTTAAAAAAAAAAAAAAAGATAAAAGTGACATGATGTTGAAAAAACAACCTGACCACAAGCTGTTCTGAAGCTTTCTATGGTATACCATGGTTTTCATCAGCCAAATTTCCATTTTATCTGAAGACTGTAAGGACTTCTCGTCCATGCTCCGACAAAATTGAATCTTGACCTTGGAAACAGAAGTTGCGAAAACAATTTTGCCACTACCGTATTTTGTGAGTGACTTTGTCAAGTCAACGGTATGAACACCATGCTTTGTTTTGGGAAACTAAAATAGTAAATTGGCTAAAATGTGCAAAAAACAAATGCTATTTAAAGTATTGCATTATCTTAAATCTAAAAAATCTGAAGGGAAAAATTGGTGTGAGCATTTTGAACTGTGCAGTTGCTCTGATGACTTACTAAATGTTGTCAAATGTACTGTAAGTTTGATGTTATATACTGCTGTGTTTAGCTTCATTCTAAGCCAGTTAATGTCTAACATGGAAGGGAACACAGTTTGAGGAATTTGAATCGCTTACTTTGTTTGTCGACTCTTCTTCTGTTCCCAGATCCCAACACCCAGATCTTATACGCTTGTGATTCATGTGGTGACAAATTCTTGGACGCCAGCTCCCTCGCCCAGCACGTACGCATCCACACAGCTCAGGCCTTGGTCATGTTTCAGGCAGATTCCGACTTCTACCAATACACCACAGCCACCGCGGCTGAGGGGGATTCTGCCACGACATGGCAACCCACATCTGAACAAGTCATCCAGGAAGGAGAACTGATCTTCCGTACCCAGGATGGACAGGGAGAGACAGAGGGAGGGATGATGGTGGAGACACAAGAAGAAGAAGAAGAAGAAGAAGGGACAGGAGGGGTGATCCATGAGGAAGGGAGAGAGGATGAAGAGGTGGAAGCCCACACTGAGCTCCACACAGAAGGAAACGATGAAGCTGCAGCAGAGGTAGAGGAGGAAAAAGAAGAGGAGATGGAATGTGAGAGTCAGGCGTAGTGGGACAGATTTGTGAAGAATGTATGAAATATTGCTTAACAGAAATCTAATTTATACACAAAAAGAAAATATAACAAATGAAGGCAGTTGATGAGACCTCAGATATTCAACATGCCATGATGGTAAAAATGTATCTATACAGGATTCATAGCATACAATACTTTATAAACAGTTATATTTTAGAATTTATGATCAAAAATCATATAAATTGCAGTCGGAAAAGAGGTGAGATCCAATAATTTGGTAGATATTGTTGAGAATTCTTCCAGAGGTAGTTATACCAGTAATACCAGTTTGTTTATTTTATTAGACTGAAATGCAGAAGAATGCAGTTTCCTTTGTATTTAGATCACAATTCTGTCTTACCCTTATTCACTTAAAGAAAGACCTCTGTGTTATTTTTCCATTTCACTCAGATGAGATATGTAGATTTTCCTTAAATAGTCATACTATTTTATTGTACTTAGTTGTAAGTATTTTTATGAAAGCCACATTATAAAGAGATTATATACATGAACATGTGGCGGTACTTATTAATTCCTCTGTTTTTCCAGAACTGGGAAACAATGTAAATGCTGTGCATGTATACTATTTGTATATTTGTTAGGCGTCCTCTAAAAAATACCTCTGATAAAACATAAAAAGAAATGCGTGTGGTGATGACAACCTGGTCAACAATTCTCAGTTTCACATTGATATCAAGACTTTTTTTTTCTGGTATTGCAGTAAGCTGGTCACATTGGTATGAAGACGGTTTCCTGTCACCAATGGTTATTTAATTATTTTGTCTATTTATATTAGCACGTGCAAGATGCCCTGTTAGATATCAGTAACATTGCTTAGACTCAGCGAAAGTCATCATCTCATCAATAAAGATTCATCACACACCTGACCAGCCTTGTGTTGTGCTGCTATTTGTTTTATTAAAACAAGTGTTGTTTTACTTGTTTCCTTTAAGCTTACACTACTCACAGAATATCATTGAAAGGTGTGTTTCAGATATTTAAAGTAATTAAATGTATAAATTCAATGAGGAAAATAAGTCATTTGAATTGTTTAAATTATTAGCAAACACACTGCATCTCTTAAGAGAAACATCCATGAAACGTGGACGTCTTAAGTCATTAAGGCACTGCTCCTCAAGTCATGATAAATTCATGGAATTATTGATCTTAGTTATGATTATTCAATAAATATGGTAGAATTTCTGCAAAGACAGTATATAAAAGAATTTCTGTCCCGAGACTTGGCTTCCGTGATTGTCAGTCTTATAATAGAGCTTTCATCCCATTGGCGGAGTGGCAGTCAGGCCGACGCGTTCCTCTCTGCGATTGGCTGGAATTTGGGGTCAAAGTTAAGTCGACTCCTAATGCTGACGTCGACTTCTGCAGCAAAATGGCGTCGTTTACACCAGTCGTGCACACGAACCGGTCCGGTTCGTTATCCTCATCCAAAAAGCAGACCGGAATGATGACCCAAAGGAGGTTCAGACTTTTGGACAACAATGTCCTTTTATTCCTTTCGTTAGCCTCCATGTTGCATTGTGCTTTGGCTGACGGCAAGACGCTCGTTCTACTGGACAACCTCAACATCAGAGACACACATTCAATCTTCTTCCGCAGTTTGGCAGGTCAGTACGAAATTCGTGCTTTTTCATCCATAAATATTCTCTTCTATACTGTTATAGACCTCCCTTGTATGGCTAATATGTCTTTGCAGGGAATATAACGTTAGAGTCTTTAGGACTTGAGCGTCATGCAGCACAGCAAGGCTTCTAACTTTCTCTTAACGTTAGCTCGATTATGTGCGCTGTGTCTCGTCAAACTTCATTCAAGGCGATGGCAGTTTAATGTATGTTAACTAATTCATAGTAGTTTAGTAGTAGTTGGTAATGATATCTTACGATGCATTGGATAGACAAGGGGCCACTCTTCATTTCGGCATACTTAGTACACCAAATATATAATATCATTATTTAATACAATCTTTATATTTTATCAGTTTAGCAGTCATCAACCATATATTCAATTACGTGTATTGATTGATACATTAGAATACATTCATATACAAAAGATTGGTAACAGGATGAAATAATTAATTTGCATGCTAATATACTTTAAATGGGCTTGCCAATTTATCACCAGCTATTTCCCTTAAAAGACTTACAAGCAGATGCATTAGGCTATATAGTGGGGAAAACCCACTTTCCCATTTGGGCGGTAGAATTTACCATTTGTATACCATGAGTTTCTACTGTACATAGGAAGTCAATCAGAACATGTAGAAAATATTTTGAAAATACCATGCATTTTCATAATTCTGGTGGTTTCACTTGACACTTGGTAATAAGCACTGACAGGAGGTATTGCACATCTTTATTATCTATGACGTCAGTGCATATAACATGGGAGTTATAATGTAGAGGTCTCCGGACCTTTGGAAATACATGCAATGCAAAAATGCAACAAGTGTGTCAATGTTCCAGTGATAACGTATCTCTTGTTTTCAGATCGTGGCTTTGACATCTCATTCAAGACGGCTGATGATCCCTCGCTATCTCTGATCAAATATGGCCAGTTCCTGTATGACCATTTAATCATCTTCTCACCATCAGTTGAGGGTAAACTTCACACTCCTAATTCAAAATCAAGTTAATAGTTGTATGGCTTATGTACGCCTTGTTGAAACAATCATTTAAATTCATTTCTTTTTGGTCATTGGCAGACTTTGGAGGAAATATAAACGTGGAGACTATTACATCCTTTATTGATGGTGGAGGCAACGTCCTGGTTGCTGCCAGTTCAGATATTGGTCAGTTGATTTCCAACAGCTTTTTCCTTAATATTATATACAATTCCATAAGATTGCATATATTAATGCTCTTCTCCTTCTTACACAGGTGACCCACTGAGGGAGCTGGGCAGTGAGTGTGGCATCGAGTTTGATGAAGAAAAGACTGCTGTCATTGACCATCACAACTTTGACGTGTCTGACCCTGGAGAGGTAAACAGAATTCTGTTCAGACAGGCAGGCACATCCACTTTGTTTTTCTGATCCAGTCTTTAAAACTGACATGCCATGTTGTTGTTGTTTACAAATGGCCCTCCTTGTCTCCAGCACACCCTGATTGTTGCTGATCCCGAGAACCTGATGAAAGCTCCAACTATTGTCGGCAAACCCACCAATAAACCTGTTTTATTCAAGGGTGTTGGGTAAGCACACCTGAACTCGATTTACATTTTAACAACCAAGTATACAAAGTATTACTGCACTTCTCCACGCTACCATTTAGTATGTTGACGCATCTGATATTCCGAAGCAGCAGCAAAGACATTCACTCACTGCTGTTTACACATGTTAAATCATTACTATATTAATTAAATAAATGAAATACTTTATTACTTTGAGCAGCACCTCCCAAGGTTAACTTTTCACAGAACCTTTACTTGAGATGGCAGAGATGTCATTTCATGTCGCACCAGTTCAGTAATGTTCAAAGATTTAGTGAATTACTCACAAATGCAAGCCGTATAAATAACAACATAATAATAATAGAAAGTCTGACTAACATGCAAGGCCCCCCTCCACTCTTGCAGCATGGTAGCAGACCCAGAGAATCCTCTTGTCCTGGATATTCTCACCGGCTCATCTACTTCCTACTCGTTTTTCCCTGACCGACCCGTCTCTCAGGTGAGAATACTGAACATAAGAAGTACGTCTGATTATTAATTTATAAAGAAGTTGATTCATAATGATCCTCCTATGTCCTGAATGTGATTAGAAGCAGCTTATTTGCTCAAGTTCTGCCATGCGTCCACACTAGGGATGGGCTTTTGATTACATTTTCTTCGTCGATCGTCGTGAGAATTAACGATCGACTATCAATTAATCATTCATATTTTTATATTAAAATTCATTATTTATTTAACTTTTTATAAATTAAAAACGCAATGAAAATACAAAAATGCAGCGTGTTTTTCCTCGATGAGATCTTAATTACAAGAAGAACAACTTGTGGCAGTTAAACTGAAGGTTAGGCTAAACTTAAAGATGCGCTGTGGTGCTCTGAAGCAGCGGAACCTGCTGCTGCGAGCCGGCGTTCTTAAACAGAGACCCTCATTTGTTCCAAAATAATAAATAAAAAGAATCATGTTAAATAATAACTTAACCAAAAACATAATAATAATAATAATAATAATAATAATAATAATAATAATAATAATACTTAGATCTGACAGGTTTTGTCAAAATGTAACTCAAAACTATCCAAGGCACGGACAAAGTCTAATATAAAATAACTAGTAACTCACATACAACTTCTGCACCAGTCTACTGTTTTTTTGTTGAGAAAAATAAGCAGGTTGACATGATCTGGGGTCAGACAGCTACAGCGGCTTAGCAGTGTTTACAGTGAACTAAGTCATTTTTTAAATCAAAATGGTCCCACGCCACACTTCGCCGTGACCTCTTCATAATTACTTTTGAAATCAAAACGGAAACTCACAGGTAACTGAGCAGCCTATGGCGCCCCCGGGTGGTAAAATGTTTAATTGCTGCCACACAGTGACAATTAATTTCATTGCTTCAAGACTCACACTACGCAACACAACCTGCATTAGTTTAATCAATGACAAATTAACGTGATCGTCTTAATGATCAATTATCGATCGTCGATTAATCATGCTCATCCTTACTCCACACGATAGACGGGTGGGAATTTAACGACTGGAGACCCTAATGGACATGCGGTTGTGTTTTCCTCATCTATGACTTGGAGATGCAAGTGTTTTTGTGGAGAGTCAGAAGCCATAGATAGCCTTGTGTTCTCTGGATTAGAACTACACAAGATTTAATGTAGTTTTTTTTTTTTTTTTATTCTGACTAATAATATATTTTTTACCTCTCCAGTACCCCCATGCTGTTGGAAAGAACACCTTGCTTATCGCCGGCCTTCAGGCCAGAAACAATGCCAGAGTGGTTTTCAGCGGCTCCCTGGAGTTCTTCAGCGATGCCTTCTTCAACTCTGCTGTGCAGAAGGCCACGCCTGGCTCCCAGAGGTAGTCTTCACTGTTCATCACATCCTTCTTCTCATGAATGCTAGTCACTCTTCATTTTTGTTTTGCCATGTGAACAGATGTTCACTTCACTTACTACTCAACCATGTGTCCTAACCCTGGTTGTGCATGTTTTAATGTTTTCAACTCATCCAGCTAATTTGTAAATGAAAAGTAGTCTTACATGGTCTTTGAATAAGTATTAGGGTGTTACATTTAAGACCTGTGTAGTTAACATAAGACTGTAACGACCAGTCATGGTCAAGGTGGTGGTTTGACCATCAGAGGTGGTCAAAGAACAAAATCAATATTGTCCAGTTATGAATCCCCTGTGTTTGAAGCACACTTGTTCTTGTTGTGGTCTTTGTTAGGTATGAGCAGACAGGGAACATGGAGCTGGCCGAGGCCCTGTCTCGCTGGGTGTTCAAGGAGGCCGGAGTCCTCAGGGTGGGAGCTGTTACCCATCATCCCGTTGGAGAGATCACTCCCCCTGCAGCATACACAATCACTGACCTCGTGGTGGGTTTAAAATTTCCAGGGACTTATGTGAACAACCATCACCCTGAAGATGTTTGCCTTGGCCTGAATTAAGGGCTCTGTATTTTTACATGTATATCTCAAATTGTGTCAAACTTTCCCTAACAGGAGTACAGTATTGTCATTGAGATGTTGACCGAGGGTCGCTGGGTTCCGTTCAACGGAGATGATATTCAGCTTGAGTTTGTGAGGATCGATCCCTTTGTCAGGACTTATCTCAAGAAAAAGGGTACGTTGCTGTGCTCATGGAACATATGCAGTACTAATGAATTGATTTTTAATTCATGCTTACAGTCTAAATGCATTGCACCATGTGATTTGTAGGTTTCATCTGTGTCCACTATTAATCCTGTGTTGTCTTTCTTCTAGGAGATAAATATAGCGTCCAGTTCAAGCTGCCTGATGTGTACGGAGTCTTCCAGTTCAAGGTGGACTACAACCGACTGGGATACACGCATCTCTACTCCTCCACCCAGGCAAGTGAATCGGAAATCAAATCTGGTATTTGGAAACCCAAATTAAAATACTGGTGGTGATCTCCACCAGTGGCAAAAATGGCAAATGCAAATGGCCAGCAATACTAGAGATTGAATCATTTATAGTTCATTCATCTTTGTTAATTGATGGAAAGAGATGAACATATATTGTTCACAATGTCTAATGAGGTATTCCAGGGAATACCCATAGGACAATCTCCCAAAACCTTGGTGTATCATAAGTGTACTTTCTGAGTACTGTGGCTTATTTATTTATAATGCATATAACAACCATGCTCTAATGAATGGCGGCCTAACTTGTACTATTTGGTTTCTTCATCACAGGTATCTGTGCGTCCCCTGCAGCACACTCAGTACGAGCGCTTCATCCCCTCAGCTTTCCCATACTATGCCAGCGTCTTCTCCATGATGGCAGGACTCTTTGTCTTTAGCATAGTTTTCTTGCACATGAAAGAGAAGGAGAAGTCAGACTAATGCAGACAACGGGGAAGGGATAACAAGATTATAGAGTTAAACTTGTGTGAAGAGTTGAATTTGAATGTCTTTTGATGGCTTGAATCTTCACGCAGGGAATTGGACTGCAGTCCTCCGTAAAAATACAGTTTCTGTTCAGTTATTTGGTTACTTAACTAATCCGGGGCTGGAGGCCAAAAGGGGTGACTGTAATGCAGTGGTTGGGGGTTGTTTTTTGGATTTATTTTTTTTTTTTACTCTGAAATTACTCAAAAGCCTGTAAATGTCCTGAAGTCAGTCAGCGTTTGTATAAAGTTACTTTACATTTGATGAAGTTATCTCCTAAGTAGAGCACTTGCCTTGGAACATAAAAGAAATCCTTATTAAAATTTGACCCACATGTTCAATTTAGGAAGGTTTATTGTGGTAACTACATGCACTGATTATGCCAACTGTTAATTTGTTTTTGATAAGTGTTTCCAAAAAAGTTGGAGTCATCTTAACAATAAAATATTAACATTCCACTCGATAGAACGTCCTGTTCATTCTGTGACATATTGTACTCAGTGATTTCCACAATGTGTTGAAATCTGTCTTTTCCTTAATAATGCTACACGCTGTGACTGACAAACTGTTGTTGGTTGTAGTGATGTAACGTTACTGTCCTAGGAAATGACATTGGTTTAGAGAGTTGACATGCCAAACTCAGTTTAAAAATACGACCATTTAATTTTGCAGCTGCTTTGCAAAAATGGGGGGGCGTACATACATGATTTACATAAGACCTTTCAGTTGCCATAAGCCATATCCACCTTGAGTAAAGGTCCAACTTCTTTAAACGTTGCTTAGCGTCCTCCACATGATGGAGGACGTCCTCATCACTTTGAATGAGGACGGTGTGAACCAATTCAAAACGCAATTTATTTACGAGTGCACGCGCGCCGAATTGACGAGTGGTGCTGATGATTCACAATCAAGTTATATTTTATGATGCATTGTATGTTTGCACAAAGCTGAGCAAATACATCTTTTAACTGTCATACTTTTTGAACTCTGTCCTCCCACGCGAGGCTAGTGGTGACGTAATCCACTGACAGTACAGTCACTGGTAGGTCAGTAACACAAGTACCTTAGCATTCATTTCTTTGGTGTTATTATTAGCGAACTTATGTCGGCAAGTACGCGAAAGGGTAGCTAACTTAATGTAGTTTACAATAGCCAACCACAGTGATGAAACGGAGAGTGTGATAACAACAATTGCTGCTTAAAGTTATCCATGGTTGGACTTCTAGCCAGCTTCTAGCCACCCCTACCCTAAAGTCTAGCGTTAAAAAAAAAAAGTCAAGTGGCTAACGTTACAGCTATAAGGCGAAGCTAGGCAAACATTACTTGGCTAACCGGTTCCGTTGACAGAGGTTGACTTATCGCACTGCTTGGTTGGCATTAACATGATGGTTGTGAACTAGTGGTGCTGTCAATTGAATGTGTACAATTGACAAACAAAGCTGTATCTTTAGTTTGGCATCCGACTACCTTGGACGGCAAGATAATGTTAGCTAGCTAGCTAACTAGCTAAAGCGGGCGGCAGCGTTAGCTTTAGCAAAACAAGAGGTCTGCTTTGGGAGTCAGCTGACAGCCTGCTGTAAGCTGCCAACAGACCAGTGATGGATCAACTTAAAGTAAAGGATCGCATATTGGAAAACATCTCCCTGTCTGTCAAGAAGGTAAGCGCTGTCCAGTTGATCAGAA
Source organism: Gymnocephalus cernua (assembly GCA_023631565.1). Taxonomy (NCBI): domain Eukaryota; kingdom Metazoa; phylum Chordata; class Actinopteri; order Perciformes; family Percidae; genus Gymnocephalus; species Gymnocephalus cernua. The sequence continues at coordinate 20,228,292 of CM042433.1, forward strand.
CACTTAAACATTGTCACAAAATTGAAGCCTTTTCACATGAGATACTGTAGCTAACGTTAGGTCTTTTTTTGTCTGCCAAAGAGAGCAACTTTCAAATCGGTGGGACATTACCAGCTCGCTGTCACGGGAGGGCCTTTCCCTTACTGATATATAATCAAATAACCTATAGACTAGTCCCTACGATTTCTTAATTCACCTTCATGTTTTACGGTTGTTATGTTGTTCTAGTTTATCTTTTTGATCACAGTGACCAATAGTGACACCAAGCCACTGTGTTTGCTTACTGCGGCATGTGTTGTAAACACATCTGCAACTATATCGGGGACATTCTTGTAAAATAATGGTTAGCTAGTAGGTCTTTGCTCCTAATTTCCATTGGAGTTATGACATATTTTAAATATGTTTCCAGCAATGCCTGGACACCCGTACATAACCTGACAGACAGCATTGCGTGTTCTTCCTACTGTCCCTACATGCTTTTCACATTCACTTTCCAAAACTATGTGCATTTGCGGTTTTATTTATCATGCGCTTTCTCATCTGTCTCTGTCTCAGTCATTTCCCATTACTAGTCCACCAGTGTTTAATGCAATGCACCCAGTAATGGGTCTTACTTCCTTAATTCACATGTGTCTAATACTTTTTAGTCCTATAACCCTGTTTCATCAACATCTTTTATTGTAAAGACTGCAAAAGGACTGTGAAAGTGCTTATTAATTGGTATGCCTCAAGCTGTTAAGAAAGTGTACAGTGTTTGGCTCAAACAAACATTGCTTAGTCATGTGAAGTCACAGGATACAAGTTCTTATGGGATGTTGATTAGGGTGAAATAGTGCACATACATATTGACAATACACACACACACGCGCGCACACACACACACACACTCTTTGGGTCACAACAATCCTCAAAGCTACTCTGACCTATACTTGGTTCATGCCTCAGGGTTTCAATACTGTAGGTCACAGCAGGACGGTGGGCCACAATAAAAGACATTTAGCATCATCTGCATGAACAAGCGATACAGTAGAACTGCCTGCATCTAACAATGTGCTTTGTATATGTCAGTAGAAATGTAGAATTATTTTTTTATTATTCAAATCCAAGAAGATACACACCGTCCAGTGTATTCAGTGTATTTTGGTTGCTTTTGCTCTGTACGCCAGCACATTGGATTTGTAATGAAAATAACCAAGGGTAAAAGCAGCTCCTGTGGTCATTAATTACATTCATATCAGATGAACAGTGTAGAAATTCAATTGTAGCCCTTTTAATACAGAGTCCCCCAATTTAAGGGAACCAAATTGACTTTATATTTGTACATATCCTTTACAACCATATCCTATGACTGGCAACCCACAGACATCAGCAGGCATGTGGTATTTTCTCTGGTGATGCTCAGTCAGACCTGTGCTGCAGCCAGCTCACTCACTGCTTGTTTCATGGGTTACTTGCCTTCAGTCTGGTCTTCGGCAGTAAAATCGCAATACAAGGAGTAACCTGCGCACTGGAATCACTGCAGTAAAACATACTTAGTTGGATTTAGGTCAGGAACATTTCACTGCTTGGTACTACATTCCTTGGTTGCTATGACTGCATGTTGCTCTGTCCTAATCCTTGGATCATGTAGAAAAAAGGCTACAATTTTTACAGTGTTCATCCAATATTGATGTGAACACCATTGAGCACACGTAATGCAGTGTCTACTCACATTGTAGTAGTTACACAAGTGTGAGAGTACAGAGCCAAAACAATGGAATAACTTGATTATCAGGTTAGAAATGAATTACAGCCAAAACAGAACTTATTTGTCTTGTTTGCATTTCTTTATTCAGTAATCGCCTGTTTTGCATTTTTAAAAAGCTCTTTCACCAACGTCCATGGAGAACGATTCAACATGCCAAATTGGCTGAACAGTCCTTGATAATAAAGGCCAAATACAATCAGTTCTTAAAACTGGAGTTGGTGTTAAAATGCTCCTCTTCCTAGCAAAACAAACCGCAGAGAAACAATTTCTCTCTACAGTTGCAGAGTTACTTTGCGGCCTGTGAAGATGAGACTCCAGCCATCCGAAATCATGACCGGGTCCTTCAGCGCCTCTGTGAACATCTTGACCATGCTCTGCTGTATGGGTAAGAGGCTTACTGCAAGCAAATTGCACAGTGACTGGAAATGGGAAAGTTTGTTTGTTTGTTTGTTTATTTAGGATCATTAGCTCCTGCATTGCAGGTTCTATTCTTCCTGAGATCCTTACAACTCACTTGAAAATGTGGCAATGCAATAATAAATACACATAACAACATTATAAACAATAAAAAATTGTAAGACAAAAACTAAACATACACTGTCATTTCATGACACAACTCATAAAATAACACAATCCACACACATAAGACAAGGACAGACACATAGACAGCTCCACCAGTGCAGTCATCGGGCATTCCTTACATTTTTCCACATACTGTCGTCACGTAACATCTCTTTCATCGTCCCTGGACACATCTCACAATTGAACACACATTCATATATTGTTGAACCTCAATCAATGTTGTTGCATAGAGCAAATAATGATCCGATTTGTTTTATTTGTCATGCAAAAATTCTGTTGTTTATTTTCTGCATATACAGTACAACCCCATGCCCCTCCATGTTAACTGTCACCATTTTTACAGCTTTTAAACCCACGCTATAATACTACTATACTACTGTAATTGATCTTGGTGCGGATACAGTACATTTACTGTTACATTTCTGTGAAACTGTCATTTTTATGCCTATACTCTACTCCCCTTGACACTTTTGGCATCATGCATGTGATATTATTGACTGTTTTCTACATTACAGCCTGCAGGACATCTCCTCAGGCTACTGGGTCCTGGTCCTTCACTTCACCAGGAGAGAGGCTGTCCGTCAGATAGATGAGCTTCAGCACATAGCAACCAACCTCGGTCGAAGTGAGACATCTCTTTCACTCAGTCGAATACACTAACACGTACAGTACTTGGGGTGATTGATTATCCAATGGGTTATATGTATGGAAAAGAACTCTTCTCTTTTCTGTGTAGGCCGTGCATGGTTATACCTGGCATTGAGCGAGAGCTCTTTAGAGAGCTATCTACGCCTTTTCCAGGAGAACCAAGCGTTACTGCAGAAGTATTATTTCAAGTAAGTCACCCAGTAACCCTGATCTTGATTACCTAAAGAAAAGGAATTCTGAATTCACAACAACTGACATTATATTGTATTTCAGGAATTACTTTCTGTGGTTGTTACAAATTGTGTTGGACAAATTGATGTGCTCAAGTAATTTTGTGATGAGTAAACGTCGTTCACTCACATGAAGCTATCTGATTTTATTCTCTGCTAGGAATGCACTGGTCTGCAGTCATGACCACCTCACACTCTTCCTCACGCTGGTGTCCGGCCTGGAGTTCATTCGCTTTGATCTGGAGCTGGTTAGCATATATTTCATGACAATATCAATAGAAATGCAGCTCCTAGCACCATGTATGTAACGTTTCTGTTGGGTCCTGCTGGTTCAGGATGTGCCCTATCTGGACGTGGCCCCCTACATGCCAGAATACTACAAACCCCAGAACCTGCTGGACTTTGAGGAAAGGCTGCCCAGCTCAGACAGCTTGTCCCTGCACTCTTTCACCTCTCTCACCTCCACCAACCTGGAGTGGGATGACAGTGCCATAGCCCCCTCCAGTGAAGGTAAGCAGTAGGGATGTGCCGATCAACTTTTTTTGGCCCTCATGCCAATCTGAGTTCTTTAAAGTTGGATATTTGCAGATACAGAGCCCGATCCGATACTTATATTTACCTGAATGTTGATTCAATATTTATCTGACACATCGAAATAACCATGCCTTTTAAAATTTGGCCCATCTTTTTTTCACAAGATTCTTGATCCAAATACTGAAGGTTCTGATCCAGAACTATAAAGTTAAAACGTACAAAATTATTGATATGAATAACAAAAGTTCAACTGGGAGAATGACTCAGAAATTGACGTGACATAATCAGCCAGAGAGAAGACGCATGACTCTGTTGGAGTTGTTGGGACTACAGAAACACTGAGTCCACTTGCAGTTGTATTGTGGTGGTACAGAATGGTGTTACCTCTACTTTTACAATCACCGGCTTACAGAGAGCACACACACCAGACAACAGCCAAGTTTCACTTTGGCCTGTCATCAAGTTACTCATGGAATTAACGTTTAAATGACAGCTGATATGACCTGCCGTCTGTGACCTATATCATTTCAACTGGCATGGCACTAGCTAAAATGTGAAGCTGCTAGTTGAGTGTTTTGTACACTGCTCTTTGCTAATTAATTTTAGTATTTTGTCAACCTGGGTGTCAATTAACTGTACGATCGAATCATTTTTCAGATTCACATTCTAATTTTCACTCGCATATGCAGCAGAATGTCTGCAGTGTAGGACCGGCTGTGGTAAAAGACAGCAGCAGACAAAACACAGCAGAGTTCAGTAGAGAAAGGATCAGATTTTGATCGCCTTTATTTTCGCCGTTACTGATCCATTAAAGTGCCCATATTATGAAAAAATCACTTTTTCTTTGTGTGAGTGGAATCAAAGAGTACAGAAGAAAAGATGCCTCACTCTGTAGCTAAAACAGAGACCTGAACACAAGGTGAAAAGAGGAGCTGCAGCAGTGAGAGAGAGCTGTGCAGTACAACAAAAATATGGTGTTTTTTGAAAATTAAACCATGTAAAGCTATACTGGTACAACCTTAAAATACAATTATGAACCTGAAAATGAGCATAATATGGGATCTTTAAGATATGCTTGGATTGGCCTTGAGTTAGATTAACTTGTTTGATAATCATTTGGACCCATACTGGCTTGTAATTCAGAATCATTATGGCCAGTCAGTATTGCTCCCCTTTGAATTGGCCCCGTCAAATATCTAGTGTCAGTTCTATGTGCTGCTGTGTCTCTGTGTGCCTCTAATCTGGACACCTCATGGACTAATTGGGATGTGACTCTATTGCTCAACGGCAGCCTTTATTTTTGGGTTTATGATTTGATCAGGCCCGGCTGGAGTGTAAATACACACTCGTATGCTTTGGCACAAAATCACACAGTGATGTCCATCTAATAGCATGTGAAAGCAGAAGTTGGATTGATCCTCGCAGACTTGTGACTCAAGTATACCAAAGTGCATTTTATCAAATGGATCACTTGGCATGCAGAGGCTCATGGTTACAGAATGTTCCCATTCGGGTGATTGCAGTGCTTACTGAATGCCTTCCCCATCACTCTCCACATAGTACTGAGTCTGTTTCTGTTTTAGTTCCCACTTTGTCTATTTTCCACCATTCTGTTATTTCATAAACCAAATGTCATGTTATTTTTCTGTTTCTGTGCCATTGACTCAATCTCATCTCTCCTGTCTCCACTTCATCTTTCTCTAATGTTGAACGTTATCCTTCCTTTTTTTAGATTATGATTTCGGTGACATCTTCCCCGTGTTGCAGTCATTGCCAAGTGCAGACTGGGAAGGTGGGACATTGGTCATCCCCTCCCTTTCCAGCCCTTTCATCCCTCCCTCCTATATGGCATGGCCATCCCGCAGTTTGTGCTTAATGCATGCTGGGTACTCCAGCCAGTAATTAGACATGTTTAATATGTAAAGTACAGCTAGCCGGTGCAAACAACCTCTGTTCTGAGGACATGAAGTGAAGTATGGTCAAAGGGACATGGGTTGAAGTAGTTCTATTTTTGGGATTGAGTTCAGTTGGAAAGGATGTTTGTTTGGGTGTAAAGTTGGGTGGCACATTTTTCTGCCAATAAAAGATATGAAAGCCAATAGCTTAATTTTTTCTTATAACATCAAACCTCTATATTTACCCTCTTCTAAACTTACCCAAACATGAGAAAGCTAACTGAAAGCCACATTAGTATTTTAATTTACAGTAACATGTGACAGCATATTTTTAGTTAAAGTTTTTCTTATTGATCATTTCATGAGTTGAATTAACAAACAAGTGAATGTAACAAAAGGGTGTCATCATACATAATAAGTTGACTGGTAAGTTGGGTGGGTACATGGAACTGTTATCTGTCAAGTTCTGCATGTGTTACTCATCTGGGGAATGATCCTAATGCTCACTCTGCCTTATTATTTACCACAGCAAGATACATGCCTAGTGTACTGCCTAGTACTCACCTCGTCCCGTCTGTCTCCATTACACTGTCTTGTATGTTTGTCTGGTGTATCGTTTTTGTAATGTCTTCTCTTCCTGTGTGATATGTGGCACTGGCCTAGGTTCAGCTCAACTGCAGTGTGAGGTAACACTCAAGAATAGTTGAAAGGTCATAGAGTGCAAATTCCTTTTGTATTACTTCAGCACCTGCTTGCAGGAAGCTTGTAATTTTTTGTATTACATTTTGATGAAAACATAAATGAATTGGTGGAAACAGCTTGGTCAGTCCACTCATGATCAATCAAAAATGCCGATTGCTGCAACTTATGTTATTTAAATATTTGTATGACCCATCTCTAGCTGCAGAAGTAATGCTTGACCTCGGCCTGTGCCACTGCAAAGAAAGCTGCCCGGCTGTCTACCTACTTGATGTGATGCGCATCGTGTTTCGTGCCTCTCTGACCCTGCCAATGAACTACAGGACACTGCTGCCCCTAACATTTGTTTTTGTGCGATGCTGATGAAGAAATACACAACATTTTTGTGAAATTGTCTCGTTGGTCAACTTTCCATTGGTGATTAAAAAAAAAAAAATAAAAAAAAATGAACAGAATAAAAACAACTCTACTCTAAATTACCTTCTATGTTAAAACTTTGAATTCTAAGTTTATTGTTCAACTTTCTGACGAGACGGTGCCAAAAAATCTGTGTATTTTATTATATATATATATATATATATATATATATATATATATATATATATATATAAAAATGTGGGTGACTGACTGCTACTTAACTCTTGGTGTTACTTTTCATGTTAGAGGGTGACCTGACCGACCAGGCCAGCTGCCCGCGATCCAGTGGCTCTGATCCCCAGACAGTCATCAGTGACACAGTGGTCCTTTCTGCTGGCACTGTCAAGGTGAAGGCAGCGGCTTATCTTGCTCCACATAGCCCCACGTACAGACACAACCCCTTCAACGAGGACTCGGACACTAACACCACCAACACCTCAGCCGACGGCACGCCAGTTCACGTGGCCAGCCGCTACTACAGCGCCACCACTGGAGATGACACAGAGAGCACCAGCAATGAGCTGGAGGTCATCAGGTACAGTAGCGACAGCTTTAGTTTCTGGCTCGCAGGCTCATATTCTAGCTGAACAGTTAATCTAATTGTATTAAAACAGAGAGGAACCACAGCTAACCACTCTGGTCTTCCAGGATGGCCAGACGAAGGAAACCAGCCAAGAAGCGCCGAGGGAAGGGCTCCACAGATTCTATTGGTAGCATCCATAACTCGGTCTCCTCTGAGCACATGGAAATGGACAACACCCTCTTGGCTTCGGAGGATTTAAATTCATTAAACGGCACTGTGTTCCAGCTGGATACTGAGGCAGAGTTGAGGAGAAGCAGGGTGGGATCAGAGGTTGTGGAAGAAGGAGATGAGGACGGAGTAGAAGGCCTCCTACGGCTCCCAGAGATGACGGACACCTCCATGGACACCGTGGGCCAACCCCTCCGTGACGTGATGGACCGGCTCAACGGGTCTTTAGATAGGGAGGAGGCCTGGGAGCACCGAGAGGAGAAAAGCAGCGAAGGCCATGACCGGAGCCCCGAGCCCCCTGCACAGCAGCCCTTTCGAGAGGATTCAGAGGGCGAGCCACCTGACCCAGCTGCAGGAGAGACGTCTCTCTCCCGTCTGGCCACAAGCCACAACTTCCTGCAGGCCTCTCCTGCGCCTACAGACTTATGCTGCTTTACCGCCAACAGTACAGACTCTTCTCCCACTGGTGGTGGCCACTATGACTCTCCAGAGCATAGCCAGTCGCAGACTCTTTCAGGTGGCCTTGAAGATGAAGGAGAGGCAAAAGCGTCAGCAGGACAGGAGTCCGACGTGAAGAGCGGGGAGCAAGGCACTGAAGAAGGAAAGGAAAACGACAAAAAAGCATTTACTGAGGAAGCAGAAAATTCTCATCCTGCAGAGTTTAAGTAAGGAGTATCTACAAAATAAGTTGTTTGTTGTTTGAATGTTGTTTAAAGGGTGTCTAATGTTCTTCATTGTTCATATTTCAGGGTGGACAACAATCACTTGCTTCTTCTCATGATTCATGTATTCAGAGAGAATGAGGAGCAGCTCTTCAAGGTGACGACAGGAGACTCATTGTTTTTTATTCATTTTGAAAGAAGTTACTTGCTTTGGAGAAAATGCGAATGTCTTTATATGTAATGGCTTGAATGTAACATTAACAATTGAATGATAAAACATCATCAGAGAAGTAAGGCAGCACAGTGATGCCATGGTCTTTTACCAGGCCTGTTTTTAATTGTCTTGCAAAGTGATCATCTAGCACACGTCTTTAAGCAAGTTTTAGTATTGACTCATACTTGTTTTGAAATGGAAGAAGTGGTTTGGAGACGGTTCAGTGAAAATGTTGCAAGTAACAGTTTGTCAATTGCCTTTCTCAGGCTGTAGTAATACGTTTAACATGAAACATCCCCGAAATTGCCATTGCCAAACTTACCATACTCCATTTAAATAAACAGTTATTGCATCATCGTAAAATACACTTCGTCAACAGAAACAAAATAAAACTATCTGTCTTCCCACTGTTCCAACAATCACGACTCTGGTTTGGTTGGGAAAAAAACCTTCATTCACCCATTTACATGTGAAAATAAGCTGGCTCTATACACGCTAAAAGTATTGTTTATTTAAATTGAGTCTGGTGGGTTTGGCAATAGCAATTTTAGAGCTGTTTCTGGTTAAACAAAAACGATCTTTAACAAAAAAGGTCTATCTCAGAAGGGATCCTTTCCACAATGATGTCAGACAGTTAGAATAACGATCTGAACCTGTCAGTGGCAAAAACAGTGCTTTTAGTGGGTGAAATTGTTGATGCACATTTGCCCTATCATTACATTGCAGCCTGGTTCGCAGCTGCTGGTTACAGCGTTCTCCCACAATACTGGAACAATTTCAAAGATTTGTGTTCACATTAGTCACTTAAAGGTGCTCAAAGCGATGTCACACGTTTTTTAGGCTACAACGATTTTTGTCAGCAAACATCTCACTATTCGCAAGCTGCCTGTCCCCTGAACACACTGTAAAAAAACGCAGTCTCTGTAGACAGCCCAGGCTCCATAAACGCCAACAAAAACAAACTGCCGCAACCTGCACCAACAAACATAACAGTCTTCCAGCGTTCCAGCCAATAACCGACAAGAAGGATTTGGGGGTTGGGGGGTTAGTGCGCGGAAGCATGGAAGGGAGGGAGAGGGGACGGGATGAGGAGGAGGGAGGGGCGAGCTAGCCTCGTTTTGTTTGAAAATACTTTGAACGTCAACAAGAAGTGCCGTCACCCAACATCGCTTAGAGCACCTTTAAACACCAATGCATGGGGAAATGGGGTCCAGGTTAAAAAAAAAAAAAAACTTAAATTAGCCTAAATAATTTATAGTATCAAGTGAATAAATAGTGTTCTGGTTTGTGATAAACAATGAAAACTTACAGCTGATGATGGACTATCATAACTTATCTGCTATACTTGTAGCAACACTGTGCCACAGTCTGCAATCCAGTTGCCAGAAGCATCACTGGTGAACAGAAAAGTTTGAGACTGATGAATATGGAGGTTGCCGACACTTGACAGAATTTCTCTTTGTGTTTTCAGATGGCGAGAATGAGCACAGGCCATATGGAGGGGGACCTGCAGCCCCTTTACCTGCTGCTGACTGACTGTTACATCTACCTTCTTAGGAAGGGTAAGTGGCTAAAAAGCTAATGTAACCTAATATATTGGTTTTATTAACAGTACAAATCATAAGTCGGGACATACTGATATTGGTACTGGGAGTCAAAATACCATTTCACACATGGGAAATGGCATCTGAATTTCCTTACATTGAGGAATCAAATGTTGACCATATGTAAACCAATTTTGTCCACCTGTACTAGTAACCATGAGAGTATATTTTTCTGAAACATCCATTGTAATGGTCACATAAGATCTACACAATGTTCTAGGAAGTGGGGAACACATTTAAATAAGGTTCTTCTGTAGGCTGAAAATACTTCACATTAACATGTGCTCACCGCATTTCTTGGTTTTCTCCACAGGTGCAGCAGAGAAGCCCTACACAGTAGAAGATGCTGTTTCTTATAATGAGCTGGACTATCTTTCGGTAGGTGTCCTGCACAACAGGGTTAGCCGTTTTCTCTCATTTGTCTGTGACTTGGGCTGCCGTTACATACATACATACATACATACATACATACTAGGGGTGTGACGAGACACACAGCTCACGAGACGAGACGCGAGATTGGGTTCACGAGATTGGGAGACGAGATTTTAACACTATTTTACAGAAAACTTCAATGAAGAAATAAGACTGTAAAAATAGTCCTTTATTCAATCGAAAGTCACAAAATGAAAACTTGAAGGTTTTGCCATAAACTAAAATGACTGGCTTCTTTCCTGTATAACTAAAAGTTACACTACGTATTCCATGTGTATGGTGGAGAGAGAGTCTCTTCACTCAGAGAACCAAGGTTACAACATAACTAAGGCCGGCCACACACTGGCTGCATCGCGTGAACTTAATTTAAGAGTTGACAACATCGATTTAAACGATTAATCGTTGCAGCTCTACTTTTTACCTCAACGAGAAATCTCGTCATGTTTAACGACTCTTAATACATACATGATATACATGTGTTTCTACAAACTATTGTCTTCTTATGGTCATTTAAGTTCCTTCATGTTACAAAACATGTATGAGTTAATAGAGTTATATGTTTTTGTTGTGCAGTGCTCCATTGGCCCCAACTGTCACGTCATGGCTAAATCTGCAGTTTACATGGGCCTCAGTGTGGTCCTTCTAGAGTTAATTACAAGATGAACCACGTAGACTCCAGCATGATGTGGCAGCTGGGGTAGTGGAGCACAAATGATATATTAGTTGTAATGCTGTTTTCCTTTAGGTGGGCCTTGACCAACAGACAGTGACAGTGGTTTGCACTAACAGACGAAGAACATTCCTGTTAGACACAGCTGATGCCTCTCTGACTCTGTGAGTCTACCTGTCTGCTTCATGTTTCTTGGTACTATGACTCCATACACTGTCTTTGCGAGCTATATGCAGCCGTCCTTGTGTCCCCGTGCAAAGAGCCAGCATGCACACCTTCACATGTGTATATTGACCTGTGCTCTTATGTGACTGTTAGTCTCTCCTCTGACCTTATCCACTCCATCCTTCTTCACTTAACAGGTGGCTCTTGTCTGTTCTCAAGTCAGCCATGGTGAAGGGTTGCCGTGAGCCTCCTTACCCCTCTGTGCTGACTGATGCTACCATGGAAAAACTGTCTCTCACTAAGTTTGTTTCCCAGGAATCTCACTGTGAGGTAAACTTCAGATATACTGTATTGGCTCTTCATTACAGGTCTGGTCTTTGCAGAGAAAAAGCTGACCTACACGTAACTAATCAACCAATTATCATAAGACAAATTACAAAATCTTAACCAGGACATTGAAGTTTATTTTACTGTTTCAGCGTATTCCTGCCTTCCACTGTACTAGACACTTACGTAAAAGAACAGAAACCTTTTGGAAAAGCTGTGACACAAGAAATGAGTTAAAACAAATCCTAGCTAGTGTGTCTCAAACTGTAACACAGCATTTTATTTTCTAGATGCAGTTGAGATCCAAGGCCAGTCAAAATATATTTAATTGTATTTGTATACATACTGTATATAAATTGCATAATAATGCAGTGCAAAATATCAAACATGTTGGTCACTGAGAGAAATACTTCACTTAAGTCTCTGTAAGTCAATTTTCATATTGCATATGAATCAAATTATAATATGATCTAATTTTTACTTGTAATAATCTTAGTAATAATTCTAGAAATGTTTGGGAGTTCCTTCTTATAAGGTCCTTTTTTACCACTCATATTCTTGACTGACTTTCAAAGCAGTGGTAAACTAATACTTTCCTGTTTTTCTAGGTATATGAAGTATCTATCCAACTGTATTCACTAGTCCACTGGGAGGATCCTATGGACATGACTTTGTCACCCCAGGGTGGCCCACTGAACTCTGGACTACATTCCAGCACCAAGGAAGGGACTCTGCAGTACCGGGCAGGAAACACCTACCTGGGCAAAGAGCTGTGGAAAAGCTGCTACCTCGTCCTCAGGTATGTGCAGGTCGTGCACATCAGTCTCCCTTTCAGCTGGTATCAGTATGTTTGTTGAGATACTTTACATCTGACATTAACCTTCCCACTTTGTGTAATAACAAGGTGGGCTATTTCAAGCTATTTCCTTCACAAAGGATAAGCATTCATGTCACTTCTGATTGTAATATTCATCGCGTTTAAGACATTTAAAAAAAACTGTAATCCTGAAAACTATGTGTGTTGAGTGCCAAAATACCATACCATAATCCCTAGTACTCACTTCCCATTTTGTCACTTCTGCTTTGCTTTGGTGAAAATTGCTAAGATATTGGAAGTGATATTTCCTTTGACTCTCTGCTATTGCCAGACATATTGAGAGCTCGAGCAGCTCTTGTTTAGTGCAGTCAAGCAGATTTCCTGCCAATCTGTCAGAGGTACACAATGTATAATACAAAACACAGAGCGGAGGCTGACTATTTTTTTTTTTTTGGCAATCGTCTTGCCTATTGCAATTATAGTAACAGTAATTATATTTCTGTAATAAAATGTCAAGCTTCTGATGAGGTAAATATAAATAGTTGTCCTCTTTTTTGCAGCAAGGGAATTCTGTACCTGTATGCAGAAAGAACTGATGTGACACCTCTGCTGTCGGTCACTATGGGGTAAGCTTCAACTAGCTGAGAGATCGTCCTTTTTCACACATACCGATGGCTCTGTTCAAGTTTCCCAGTAAGCCGTGACAATGAGCCAACATGCAAAAATACATACAGCAGCAGCGAAACTGAATTCAGCCATCATTCTTTTTAAAAATGAATGTGAATTTTCTACTGTGACGTTTCAAAATGTCTTCTGTGAAAAAAAGCCCAGAAGAAAATGAGGTTTACTTTGTGCCCAACAGAGGAGAGCACTGTGGAGGCTGCCGTCGCTCAAACAGCACAGAGCGTCCCCACGCCTTCCAAGTCATCCTGACAGAGCGACCGCCATTGGAGCTCAGCGCCAACAATGAGCAGGACATGGCTGACTGGATGCTGCTGCTCTGCCAGTCCGTCTCCAAAGGGGTAAGGAATCGTATTGTGCATACACCATGTGTTTAGTAAACATATTTTACATCTCTAACATTGCATGTATAACATGCTGAATTAGCAGAAACAGAGCACTTTTATCACGCAACACACTCATTGTGATATCCCACACATTGTTGCGTTTAATTTGTCCCTCCAGAAAAACGCTGAGTTTTTTTGTGATTGTTGCGGGCAAAAAACCTTGATTATGCGGCACATTTTTTTAAAAAATGCGATGGAATATGCGGGATATTTATGCAATTTTATGCGATGAAATTGCGGGAACTTGTAAAAATTGTGGTTTGATGAAAAAGAGAAAAAAAAGTGATTCCCCCAACACCGTGTTCTCAGTAGGTGAAATTGCATCACTTCATAACGTTCACATGGCAACAGGGGAAAATAGCTGCTCTTGTGTGAAATAAACGCAACATTTTTCAACTTTCTGCTGAGATATATGTGACTTTTTTGCAACGAAAATGCGGGGATTATGAAATCATGCAAGCCCCGCATATTTTGCGCGGAAATTGGCAATTTATGTGGCGAAAGTGCGCCCCCGCATAAATACGCGGACTTTGGCTGATTATGCATTGAATTCTGCGATCGCATAATCACGTTTTTCTGGAGGGACAGATAAACACTCCTTAACATATAATCCCTGTAGACTTGCACTGTGCTGGCTGTACAGGCTATTTTCCTCCCTAATAAAAGTTCACTAGGACTTTGTTACAACAGCTGCTGATACTCATAATGTGCAAGAGGCAGTTTTTTTCTTGAATAAGTTATCTTATGCAAGGTGTGGCCTCACTCCATGTATCCCATGTTACCTGGTGATAACAGACAGGAAGCTGCTCAGACCAGCTTCTTCCGTTCACTGGGCAGCTTGACTTTGAGTTTGTAAACAGGACTTAACATGATTTAACACATTAAGTACATTGAGGTAGCTGAATGGGGGGAATACAAGTATCCTTTACCAACAGCTTCCCTATGTTTTCTTTTAAAAAAAAAAAATCTATGTCAAGTAAGCCATACATGCAGTTGCTTGTTTTACGATGTAGAAAAGTTCACACTCCTTGCCTCGCACACACAGAAGTAATGCTCTCTGGTTGCACAAGTCACACAACTGTGTGGAAATAAAAGTCATAAAATGTCAATATGAATTAATGTAAGCCCTGTCTATATGCGCAAAGTATAATTAAATTACAGCCGGCTTACCTGCAGGTCATCCCTCAAGGTGTGGCCCCCACTCCATGTATCCCGTGCTGCCTGGTGATGACAGACAGGAAGCTGCTTACTTGTCATCAGGACTGTCAGACCAGCTTCTTCCGTTCACTGGGCAGCGCCGATATCTGTGATGTCACTTTTGTCAGCGTGGAGGCCGACAAGGAGTACTGTGTCATTGTGAGTGGCCATCTGTTCAACTCCTCTTGGTGTTAATCCTATAAATGCTTTTGTATTAGACTTTGACTAATTAAAGAATGTATTCATGTGTAATGTATTAACTATGAAATTAAGCTATATCACAAAGTTCCCCCTGAGTTTTCAGGAATGTGCGTTTGCTCAGGGTATGCATGCTTGTTAGCATTTTTTTACAAACGTTTGTAATGTTTTGCAGATTGAGATATATATATATATATGGCTGAACTAATGAAATTAATGATTCCCACACTATCTAAATGTAAATATGTAAAAGTATTTCCAGTCTAAAAAGGGGCACTCATTAGCATACAAGACACATCATGCTGCAGTTTTTGTGTATGCCAAACAAACTGTACTATTACTTGGGTATTAGTAGCATTCAGCTAAAGGGGTCAGGCGTCTCCTCAGACTTTTAAGACCTCATGTGTCTAGGTTTTAGTTAAAATCTAGCTAATTTAGTTGCATCTACCACAAAAAGTTTTGTTACAAATGAATCGTTAGGTTTAATTTTTTATCAATGAACAATCTCAAATGAGACCCGTATGATTCTGTATGTTACAGCTTTAGAAATAAGGTTTCCATAATTCTCTCGCCTTCCCACTTTCTCCCTCTGTAGGAGTTTGCGTCAGATCGGACCCAGTTCCTTCCTCCGTGGGTGTTGTACTTCAGCGGCTGTGAAGAGAGAGATCGACTGCTGGAGGTGTTAGACAACACATGGAAGGCCATTTTCCAGGTGGGAAGATACACTGTCCGTATCAGTTGTTTAAAGGGGGGGAAAAAAGTCTGTGATGTTGCCGTATTTGCTTTCCCAAAAATATTGGCATTCAAGATCTTAAATCCAACAATTACTGCCACTGGCTGTCTATCTGGTTGAACCCTCATGTATGTCCTCACCATACACAGGTCGACCTTCCCCACAGAGAAGTGCTGGATCCGTCTGTGCAAAAGCGCTGTGGCGAGGCCCTCGCCCTGATGAATAGTGCCTGGCAGAGGGCAGACAGTCTGGCCCGAGGCAGAGCCCAGCGTGAACCCTGGTGCTGACAAGACACACACATGCACGCATACAATTACCTGTGTGTAGCCACTGAGAAAAACTGATCAGTCTGATATAGTTTCAGGATAGTTGGATTTAACTCTGGCATACAGCCTGTGTCACTGTAAACTAAATTCTAAGCTGAAAATCGGACGTGGGTATTGGTTGTCCCACTGCTGCGTGAGCTTGTGATGCACCTGTAAATCACTGATGATGTGTTTCTATCAGAGAAACTTCCTGCAGAAGCAGCAGTGCATATTGCACGTCGCAGCGATGCAACCGAAAGACATTCGCACTTGAAATTAAATGAAGAATTTTAACAGAACGATACAACAGATTCGATTTAATCCAAATGATACATTGCGATTATTCCTTTTGTTAGAGGTTTTTAAGAAATCGCAGCAATGCAGAACAAAAACACTGAATCAAGAAAAAGTTCGGGGTCATGTGTAATATTTTGTACTCCATATGGAAACGGCTTTGTAGGAAATGGTGATGGATAATTATAGAACGCACATATGCAGTAGTTGTGTCATGGGAACACTTTGTTTACCAATCTTTAATACTTTGTGCATTCAAATATATCCTGCTGAATTGAGTATGAGAATTTTGTCTGCACAAAGTACATGTCAAAAGTCAAGCCTTGACTTGGAGATGTAAACAGGACTTAACACATATTTAGTCCATTGAGGTAGCTGAGTAGGGAGGAAGATAAGGATCAAGTACTAGTAGCTACCCAACGTTTTCTTTAAAAAGATCAATGTCAAGAAAGCCATAAACTGTATGCAGTTGATGCTTGTTTTTGACGTAGAAACGTTCACACTCCTTGCCTTGCACACACAGAAGTAACGCTATCTGATCGCACAAGTCCCACAACTGTGTGGAGATAAAAGTCACTCCTTGCTTAACAGTCACAAGATGTTCTACTGAATCCAAACTATCGTACAATTATAGAGCAAATGTACAGCGCTGTGCAGTATCAACGCATTATCAGTCACTAATGGTTGTGTACGTGTCTGATATTCAGCTTCGGTTTGTCACATTTTACATTAACTTGAGAGAATGAATAGCTCAATATGAAGAATATTGGGATATTGTCTGAGATCTTGCTATACTTATTTAAACGTTGTCACTCAGAAAAAAAAAAAATGATCAGGAAATTTGCCTTTTATCTCCACTCTGTAGAGACGAGTGGAGGCGTCCATGCACACTTGCACATTGTCTTTTTTTAATGGTATCAGTTGTGGTTTTGCATTAATATCATAACATGTATTTTCATTGTAGAGAAAGTGGGAACAATTGTTACTAAATTCAATTGAGTGGTGGCATTTTTTGTTGTTGGTATTGACTTGTGTCTGCATTAGCAGACATATTAGTGCGGCACATTACATTTAGTGTGGGCAAGTATCGAGTAAGAATTACAGTCTGTGTGAAGAATCCGTTACCGAATGACAGCTACAAGTTACCCTGGCTTATCATTTTTATTTTGCACCAGTGGTTGGAGGCATCATACTGTACTGTATGATCTGGCCACTCCACTAAATTAGAACATCCCTTATTGCACTAGTCATTTAGTGGTGTAAGACCATGTTTGAGGTTAATAGAATCCATAAATAGCCTTTTAACTTAGATCAAGTTTAGCATCTGTTCTTAGCAGATTAATGCTTTTAAATAGTCTGTAATATCATCCAATATTAAAGCTTTACTTAGAGAAAGAATAAGAAGTAGAAGACATCTCCCAGATCTCCACAGCACTGTGTGAGTATGGTCTGGATAGTGAAAAAAAACACTCTGCCTCATTTGTATTTCTTTAAAACAATCACAACCATCCCGGGCGACGCTGAGCCCTGATAGCACAGCTAGCGACAGGGGAATGACATCCGGCGCTTCTCTCACGCGCCAAATGTCAGCCTTTATCCCAGAAAATGTTCATCCGTTGAGACACACTAGAAGACCCTAAACCAAGCTCTTCCCATACAAATTATAGTCAGTAGGTAATAGTGCATGTGTTACAATCTGTCCTTAAAGGTGCACTATGAGTTCCTGCATGGTTTCAGCGCCGTTTCATTTTTGTCTCAAATCGTAGGCATCTCTCCTTGATCCGCTAGCTGCCTGCCCCCTGAATACACTGTGAAAAAGCCCGGTCTCGGGAGACAACACAGGGGGTGTGAACGTCAAACAAACACTAGAGGCACAGGCTGTGCACCAAAATACAACAAACCACGTTCCAGCCAATCACCGACAAGATGGTTGTGGGAGGGGGGTGGTGGTTAGTGCGCTTGCACATAATGGGGGGTATGCCTACGATTTGAGACAAAAATTGAATTGCGCTGATACCATGCAGGAACTCATAGTGTACCTTTAACATTACCAATGATTAGAGTACTGCTGCTCTGTCATTACAAGGCTGAGATCAGTGTAAGATTTGTTTTGCAATGACAATGTTGCCTTTTTGACAACATTGATTGAAATGGATAGTTCATTTGAATTAAAAAAAGTAAGCACTATTTTTCCTTTTTGTGGTTGCCTTACGCTGTACTTAAACAATCATTTTATGTCTATGTTGTGGTTCTGGTTTGTTTTGAAAGACAAGTTATAATGTGTGCTGTATGTTGGGCCGGGTATCCAACCTCAAAGTACAGACATAACGGTGTCTGTTAGATTTCTGCTGTTAAAAATCAGACAGGTTTGTGTAAAAAACAGTGATTACATTCAGCAAAGTATGGTACTTTAAAAATACCGTTTTGGTATTTGTTTTTCTCCAAAACTTGTGTATTGAATAGGCACCAGTATCAAAAACCTTCAAATGATACCCAGCCCTATACATATGTCACTTATGTATGTTCAGTCACATTGTTACTTTAATTTCAGCATTAATCAGTGCGTTAAGTCTTTCTAAGTGCCACTTGGTCTCATTCATCTTCTGCTCATTAACAAAGAAAATCTAATCTCAGGTGAAAAAGGTCGGACATGTCACATCCAATACCTTAAGACTCACCGTTTGTTTTTTATTGCTGCTGTTTGTCGAAAATTAATATTTTTTTTAAATCCCTTTTTTTCTATTTTGGTTCGATGCAGAATAATAAAGTTGATACGCACACTGACAAGGCTGCAAAGTAATATTGCATGTTGGAAAATGTTTTATGTAAAAAGTCCTTTTAATGATTTGGTGAGTTCCAAAATAGGATTGGTATTAAGTAATGGTGTAGTTAGAATAGTCTCCCCCAGTGGATTACCTAAGGTCTTTTTGACCAGAGCGAGTACACTTTCAAAAGTTGGACTTACTTGAAATGTTTGTTGGATTATCAATGAAGAATTAAGCGCATAAAGTTGTGGCCTATAAAGTGTATATTAAGAAAAAGTTAAAGTTAGTCTTTTTGAGCAGTGTTTTGAATGTGGGACATTGCTGACCAATGATGGATGACATCTAAGTGATGCATTGTGAAAAAGCGCTTTTTGATTTTGTTCATAAATGTAAACTGCATGTAATATTTTTATGTTGTTTAGCAGTTTTAATTAAATTGTAAATAGAGCACTAATTAAATATAACATACTGTACACTTACATATAAAGACATGCATGTCCAGAAGGTTTTATACTGTTCATAATGGCAATGAATGTACAAATAAACTTTTGTGATTGGACGGTAAAGCTGAATAAACTGAAAGGAAACCTTGGCTCCTGTGGTGATACATGTTCTATATGTACCAGTAGCTCTGCCTTTAACATCTGTATTTCTGTTATAGGTCAAACCAGTGAAAGGCTGTGTGTTCAAAACAAAAGGGCAGTCATGTTAGAGCAGGGGCAGAATATTAACAGGTAAGAGAGCAGTTGTGTGTTAGGTAAACTACTATAAATGTAGTCTCCTCTGCATACTGCCCTTCTTGCTGTAGTGTAGAGCATGTCAAAGGATCGCTGTCCGCACAAAGACTGCAAACAAAAAAAACCAATACTGAAGTCTGTGGAAGTTGATTTGTTGTTAATTAGTGCCCATGACTCAGTAATTAGCTCGAAACTCCCCACACAATTTTAAACCAATACCGCTGGTAGGCAATTAAGATGGATTGGAAAGCCTTGTTTTTAACCAAAAGAAATCAAAATGACATATTGTTACATAAGCGTTGTCTATTTCTTTATGCTGTGCTCTTTCAGAGATAGAGTCCCAGTGTTTCTGTAATAACAGAACACAAGCTTGCAGGTAATCAATTTGATCCACGATCTTACTGCTACTGTTTACTTCCATTGTGCATTGTGCAACGTCCTCCTGTGATTACACATCGTTGATTAGAATGATTGCATTAAAAACCAAGGTTCCAAGAATCCTGAATGTAACTGGTTCAAGAACCAGAGCTAATTTGGTGGAAAAGAGGCACCAGTCACCAGTAGAGGTCCTCTTTAAACCTGTTGTAAACAAGCATCGGGTTTCTCTATGATACTGTACACATCGTGTAGGTAAGGAGTAACTTAAAAACTTAACTGTTTTGTTAATTGTGGTGAAGCTAAATCAGATATGTGTCACCAGGTGTCTTCTTTGGGTCTCATATAGTTTTGAGTTTGGGAGCACTACAAATACTACAGAGGTTAAAATGAAACTAATGGAAACCACTTCTAACATTTAATGAGAAAAAAATGTTGAATTCACTTTATGGCCACTACAACTAAAGATGTTCAGTAACAGCTGTTATGAGTCCATAGTGAAAAGAAGACCATATCCAACACAGCATAGACCGGTAATGTTCACAGTCTCTGTATTATTGATTATATTTTTGTAGTTGCTAGGGCAACATGTTAACTGCTGGTCTTGTTCAGATACATTTTTATTATTTTAGCACCACAATGTCACCTTGGGTGTGCTGTTGCCACGGTTTCAACGAGCTATTACCTCTTCCCCCTGTCTGTATTGTTTTCTCTGTGCACCACAATTCAGAACCAGGATTATACGAAAGCTGCAATAATGGCTGATGGTTGACAGAGAGCTTCTTTAAAAAGGAAGGTGAGGGAAAGCCACATTGATCCACTGCAGGAATGGAAGTTTAGGAAGAGGAAAACATAGTGGGCATCAGCAGACTGTCAAAGATACAGTTTACAGACTGAAAGAGAAGATGTAGAATAGAACAGAGTGATGTCACTGCCCCCGTTTCAAATTGATATCAATGACGCAGTACAGAAAACAGAGCTAATGGTGCTAGGCCTTCTCTAGTGTAGTAGGAATGACATGTGGTGATCTTATCCTCAGTGGAAAGTGTACTCACAAAATGACTCAGCAAGGGGTAGAAAAATCAAGATAAACACTGTCAGATCGATCAGTAAAATAGCGTGGCTTGTGTACCTTTGGGAGGTTCGACGGAAACAGAGTGGGAGGAAATTAAATAAAAAAATGAAGACCGTTTCAGCTGTGGCCGGAGGAACTTCTCCAAGACTATTGAACCAAAGCTAATATTGGTTGCAATTAAAAGCATTCTGATGATTCAGCTATTTCTAAAGTTTTGTAAGTGTTGATAAAGAAACACCATGCAGTGCCTGTCTGTTAACTGCTAAATCATATTGTGTTTATTAAACAGGTATCTGTGATCCAAGATGACAGTGCGGGATTTGATGCTTTAATAGTACATATTAAAGGACTGCTCTAACAATTTAGGTTGGGGACTCATGAAAGAAAGACAAGCTCCAAAACACTGGATCCTACCCTTCCAATAACTCAACTCATCAGTGCATCTTTCATTAGACCCTCCCTGCCAACGTATTTCATTACTTTGTGGTAATGTCTGAAGTTCTACCATGGACTAAATGCCTTAGTTACCTGGTTGTTTCAAGCCATTCTAGCATGGTATAGGAAGCCTGCAGGAAGACTCAGCTCAATTTGTGCCAGTTCTCATTAATATTGAACGAGCTAAGCTGCTTGACTCTGATTGGCTAACAGCTAGCCAATGAGAGCGTGGCTATCAGCATCCTTTACCCAGCGCAACTGGGCGAGCTCATGAATAGTAATGAGCTCAGGTGACACCACGTCAGACTGACCAGCTTTTGTAATTGGCCTGATTTCTCCACTTATTTCTTTTCAGTAGCTACAGCTGGCAGAGGAGGTAGCAGTTCAGTTTCACATTCACCACATAACACAAACACATATGGACCTAACATATTTCAAAAAATGCAAGTAAAAATGTTTTTGTGTGGCAGGGCACCTTTAAGAAATTGTGTGAGTAGATTTTAAATACATTTTAATTAACCAGACAGCACACTATGTATCTACCCATTAAATGGCACTGGCGTTTAAACCATGCTGTGCTTTCCCTTATTTTTTCTGCTCTACAGATTTCACTTTCTAATGAAATTTTTATACCTCACTCTCTGTTACCCATACACTGTCATGCATCCATCTAGTCTCCCTTTTCCTCTTCCTCTTTATGATATCGTCATACTCTTCTTAAATCTAGCTCTGTTTTGACTGCAGCAATGCAGTACACTGAAAAGGAGGTGTGCTGGAGAAAAACAATTATGTCACCTATAGTGCTGATGCATGTGGAGGTTGTCAAATTAGAGGATCTTTGAATATTGGCCAGCAGCATTTGAAGTTGTTCACAACATTAGTCTGTGATCCTGTACACATGGAAATAAAGCTGTTGAGCTTCCCTTCTAGCGCTGCTAATAATTTATGTTAATCGTGTCAACATTTAAAAAAAAAAAAATGGAATGTGCAAGACAGCTTGTATGGATCCGATAATACTCACTAACATCAAAGAGGAGATTGCCCCCACACGTTACATCCTGCATTATCAGCGTGTTAGAGAGAGCTATGACTTTATACTCCAATTCTATGCCCCTGACTGACTATTACATTATTCATTAAGTGGGGATGCGTGCTATGCTGATGTACATTCCCTCTGCTGAAATGCAGTGAAGTGTCAGCTGCTGCCTGCATGCTAGGTCCATTACGGTATTCCACAGTTATCTAGCAGTGGAGCAGCGGAGCTTGACGGATGCAGAGATAGAAAAGAGGGTGAGTACAAGGGATGCACAGATTGCTGTGAGTCCAGACTTTAGCAGCAGCCTCATTTTCAAGGTACAGTATTGACCATTCTTTTCTCTTTTTAGTGTCTTTTTTTAAAGGATGTCTAGTTGGTTATCTGTGAATTAGTTCAGTAATAAGCACATTTCTTCCACAGTACAATTTCATGTGAATGCTCAGTATATGTGTACAGCCACAGGACATTTTGCCATCCTCCTCCTCGTCATGTTGAGGAAGGGCTCAGAGCTGCTGAAGGGAGACAGAGAGGTCCTCCTGGATCTGAATGAGGGAGAAACACAAACCACAGGCAGCTATGGGAGTCTGCAGAATGGGAGCTTCATCCCACCGAGATGTGTAAGCACTACTTTTTTTGTCCTATAATGCTGCAGTATGATGTCCTTTTTATATAGAAATTACATAGTTATCTAAAAAAATAACTGCACATTCACACAGCGGCCATAACCCTGCTGCTTTGTTCATCCCTTCAAACCTCACTGACTTCTCTTCTCTTATCTGATATCCACAGTAGTACAATGTGGTATGAGGCACTGAATATCACTGGGAAAATCAAAAATGTCTTGTTGTGAAACATGACTTTACTGCACTGAAAGATTGATCTCCAGCATACTGTAAAAAGCTCAGTAATCATTTTCCGTCTCATCTTTCTGGGCTCATTATTGCAAAGTGGAGGCTTTTATGATGCTAGTAATGGCACATGATCTTATGGGTTAAACCTCATCAAGAGCAAATTAACAGTCCATATACAGAACAAAGAATTTACATGCAGGAAAATGAATGAAAATGTTTTCGCCAGCAGCTTTCTCTTGTTTTTAAGTAACAGATTTGGATAATAACTCAACAGTTTGAATGCTTTTAGCTTCCAGCTGTAGCTGCTGACGAAGATATGGATGGTGATGATCCCATGTATGTTTACTGTAACACAAGAAGTAACCAGCCAGTTCCACAGCTGGGGAATTACTTCAGAGATGGAATAACCAAAATCGGTAGGTAGCATCTGCAGCTTGCATTGTATTAGTTGTCACAAGCTCACTGATGGATGACCGAGTCAGTCCTTCATTTATCCTTTTTTATGGCTGGTCTGGGTTTAGACTTTGTACTCGTATGGGAGATCCGCTCGCGGAGGAAACGTCGAGGGAAGGGGAAGAGCGAGGTGACAGGTGAGGAAGTGGAAGCAGCGCCCACTGAGGAGAACAGCAGGTCTGAACGACGGAAGGCACAGCTGGCACTGTGGAGGGAGAAGTTTGTTCAGAATCTGGAGAGTGCTGGATTGCTCATGGAAAAGGTAGATCAGATTATTAATTTACTGTAAATCTACTCGTTACTTTTCTTGATTTATTTTCCTTACTTACTTAGTTCTCTATGTTGCCTCACTTCTCTTTAGGAGGAAACAGCGAATGAAAAGAAAACAATACATTTTCTAAAACTTAGCGCTCCTTGGGACGTGTTGGTGTATTATGCTGAGGAACTCTGTCTGAGAGCTCCATTGCAGGTTAGTGCAGCTCTTTATAATCAACTAAGTTTGATATGAAGTTATAATGCTTAACATTTTTATGAATGGTACTGTCAGTCTACAGTACAAGATGAATTGGCATAGAATTTTGTACAGAAATGTATGATTCTCAGACAGTGTATCCTACTGACTTTAGTGATCCCTTTGACGTTGCATTACTGAGGGAGTAGCTGCTGAAGGTGTTTGCTGCTGGTTGATTTCGGACATTTCTAACAAAACTCTGGGACCTTTATCAGTAAATGTACCAATCAGCACAGGTGTCACCAAATTAACTGACATTTTGAGAAGGAAGATAAAATGTTCTTTATGCTGAATGAATGTGTGTTTGGCTTCCAGGCACAGCAAAATCTGGACTTAAACACATCTGCCCGGGTACTGAAAAAACTATGCATACCTAACATAATGACAGACTCAGTGCCAAACAGGCCGCTGGACTATTACACATGTGCCTTTCGCAAGTCAAAGATGAGCAGGTGAGTTCTAATTAGCGATGATAAATAATAGGATCGGTTAACATTGTTTCACAGTATATGAAAGTGTATTTAGGCTGAATGAATGTCTCTCTTCTACAGGTTCCTTGGCTGTGATGACCATGAAACCTACTTCACTAATACACAGAGACACCGTGTTGTGAGTAACAGGAATTCCTCTACAGTGCTTGCACTCAGTTAAAGTATTCCCTTATAGAGTGAGAGTTTGTGTATTATTTCAGGTGTATGAGATTCTTGCCAAGACAGTGTACGGCAAAAGGAAGAGGGCTGAAGTTGGCGTGGACCGACTGGTTAACGAAGGGGTGTACAAAGCAGCTTTCCCCCTGCACGAGGTCAGATGCTATTTATCTGCCTTTTAATCCAATGTAACGCTTGTGCTGTTTTCCCTCTCTAATCAACATGTCAGTTTTTTTCCACAGGGCCCTTTCCGGCTTCCAAAGTATGAGATTCGTCCTGACGAACTGAACCAGAGGCAGATTCTTTACCACTACTGGGCCCGCTGGTTCAAATGGTACAAGTACCAACCACTGGACCACATCAGGGAGTACTTTGGAGAGAAGATTGCACTCTACTTTGCCTGGCTGGGTAAATATACATTTGTATTTAGACCCATAGGTTCAATTAGTATTATTGTTTTGTTTGTTTGTTTGTTTTTTTTTGGGGGGGGGGGGGGGGGGGGGGGAGTAGATAGATAACAGGTAGATGTATGACTGATTTTAATTGTGGTTATTTGGAATGAGAAGTAAAATAAAATCCATTATGAGAAGAGTCTACATGCATACACAACATCGCAACAGAAAATGTAAAAGAAAGCTTAAGACAATAAATCTATCATCCTCAGCATTCGACGTACGTCTTCTGTGACGCCAACCTGACTTCTTAATCAATGACATTCCATCATCAAACAGCAGAGTGATTGCACATCCCTGCATCAGCCGAGACCTGCAGCCTAATGGAGCTTTATGTCTCGGCAGGTTTCTACACAGCCTGGCTGCTGCCGGCGGCAGTGGTGGGAACCCTGGTCTTTGTGTCTGGAGTCATGTCCATGGGTACCAACACGCCAGCGTGAGTCCACACACTACACAGAAAATACACAAATGAGAGTAAGTAGTACTGTATTGGTAATGATGACTGCGCAGCAACGCTTAATTAAAGTGAGACTATGTAACTTTTGAAAAAAGGAATAACTCAATCTTTGCTCTTGAAAATTAAGATTTGACTTCTTAAACAGCAAATACACACCAACATATTGTACTTGTGTTTTGTTTCATCATGTCACGGATAAACATTTCAATGGTTGTATCACAAAAGTAAAAACGATAAGTCCCGTACATCACCGGGTGTTTGTTTGTGGTCTCATTCCACTCGCTCTCTTTAAAGCAACTCGCCCAAGAGACTCTTGGGAAATGAAGGGAAATTCACTGGGCCATTCTTGTGTGTCATTCTTTAATAGTCACTTGTGATTTTAGAGTCATTTACATGGTGGAACTATTTCTTGGCGAATAACAACTGTGCGCAGTGACATCCTGGAGTCTTGTCGTTACAGTGAGGTTGCCAGGTTTGATACCATCATGCCTATACAGAGACCTATACCAAAACCTGTGCTTACCAACCATTTCTGGCATCCGGCACAATAGCCATAGTACAGCTCCGTAAAAAGCACAGACATGAGATTCTTTAAGGGATACTGGAATCCCCCAGATATTAAAACTCTGCTTACACTCTTCCTCCCAAATTATGTAAATAAGGCACAGTTTAAGAAACAAATACACCAACGCATCAAAGCACAGTCTGTTCTGCATGAAAACAACCCCCATAATTATTCAATCCACATGGGCATTGTCTGTGCCCAATATCTAATGTATTATTTATCACCACCGTGGGCTGTACTCTACCTTCAAAGCATTGTGGAATCACTTCTCTTTCAGAGCAGTATACCTTAGAGTGTAGAGTTGTAGCCTAATATTACCTTGTGTTTACCGTTCTCTTTCTATGGCAGGATATTCATCCTGCTATAAAGTAAAAAGGGAGGCTAGAGAGAATGGGAGACAAGTCAATCGCTCAGGAAAGGAAACAACTAAATGTCTCCGATTCATGAGGTTCATTAGTTCACACACTATAGATTAAAGCCATTGATAAGTGGAGAATGGATGGAGAGCAATCTGCAGCAACAATCTGCAGCCATTTTATGTGATAATGGACAATTAGTGCAGAATAATCTCCCCATTACATAAATAAGGAAGATAGATTTCTCTCGTGGGTCCGGGCTTTATTTGTGCAGCATGTGTAGTCATGGTTTCAGTAACTCAACTGAACAACTGTAATAAATGAAAGTGCAGCAAGCTGAGAGACTGATTTCAACACTTTCCATCTGTTCTATTTTCTCACTCAACACGAGTTTGTGTGAATACAAAATATATTACAGTTAATACACCCAATCTCTCAGCTCTCACATTGATAACTATGAGTATAGTTTCTGTCAAATATGCTGGGCCACCTGATACATCAAAATCTGAAAAGCAGTCCTGGTTTGAAAGCTTTAAAACTAGTTGTAACTAATCTGTGTCTATGTGTCTGTCAACAGTAAGGACATCTGTAACAGCGGAGCTAGTTATCTGATGTGTCCTCTCTGTAATACATGCAAGGCCTGGAACATGTCTGATATCTGCACAATGGCCAAGGTAATGAGCTTTAAAAAGATTTCACTTTTTTTTTTTTAATCATAATGCAAAAAGACTTAAAGTTGATTTACATTCTGCATTGCAGTTGGGCTACTTATTTGACCACCCAGGTACAGTCCTCTTCAGTGTGTTCATGTCCTTCTGGGCCGTAACCTTCCTGGAGTACTGGAAGCGCAAGATGGCCACCCTGGCCCATCACTGGGACTGCATGGACTTCCATGAAGAAGAGGTCTCACAATCCTTCCTTTTTTGCTTGCTTTCAGTATGAGTTTGACCAATCTGGTCTCATACATCTATTGGTTCTTAGGTATGTCATGAATAAGGGGTTAGCAATCCCAACAGAGTCCAACTGCACCCTTAAGTTCATGGGAAGAGAGCTGGGTCTCCCAGGCATGAGGTGTATCACTTCCTTTTGCAACCTTTTTACTTTATTTAACAAAATGTTACATCCTCAGAGTTCTTCCGCACAGGAATTTGTATAGCTTTAACACAATGTTAACAGCTAGCTTAATATTATTCCATGCAGTGTGTTGTATTAAAGACAGACCAACTTAGCTAAATAAACACAAGGAAAAAATATACATATCACAACATATCCTTAACCCAGATAGACAGCGGTAAGATTGAAATTCGCCGAATTGTCCCGTTAAGTCTAATTAGGTTTTTATTTCCCCTTTACCATTTTTTACGCAGAAGTTAGAATAACTAATAATAAAGGCCTATTATAATTATTGTTTGTTTTTGTCTTTTTCGATGTGCATTTATTTTCTCCTTTGTCTTGCTTGTCTGGTGAAGATCCATGTCACACTGAATGTATGCCCTTAGTCTTTTAATGATAGTGCGTGTATACTTGCAGGTATTATGAATCAGTGTTCTTGATGTGTGTGTAAAATAATTGATAGAGATATACAAATTGTTTATGGATTACACTGACGTGATTATTTCCTATAATATGCTGCCTGGAGGCCACTTTTCAAGCCCCTGGAGGGTTTTAGGCAATTCTCCTTCACATTTACCTTGCAACTTATATATTATGTCCTTTTATTTATTTTTATGTGTAAATAAAGAAAAAAAAGAAAAAAATACTGTTATCCTGAGCAAACAACACAGCAAAACATCGGTCATCTTAAGGAAGTTCACCTCTGGAGAACCTACTCTCTACTCATTGGGTCCCTAGAGCTGAGGTCTACAGCTGGACTGCTCTCAGAAAAAAGTGTGTCCATTGATACTGATGTCATCAGTGTGTTCCCTCAGGAGCGTCCTCGTCCAGAGTTTGCGGCCATGGCCCCGACTATGGAGCCAAACCCAGTGACTGGGGTGAAAGAGCCCTACTTTCCAGAGAAGACCAGGTTTACCCGCATGTTCACTGGCTCCATGGTCATCATTATGATGGTGAGACCCTGTTTACAAGTGTTTTAAAGGCAGATGTGCTGTCTTTTAATTTAAGTGTGTCCCCCACCGGGCCTGAGTTGCCCCCCACCAGGCCTAAGCCACTGGGAATAATTTTTGAATGTATTTTAAGTTTTCTTTTTTTTTACGGCTCGGTTGGAAACTTCATATATTCATATTTTCAAATGTCTAGTTAGCTTTTAGCACTGACTTAATGTAGGGCCATATGAAATCTGTCTCATAGCTTTTTTAAATTCTCAATTTTGCAATTCCGTTCATGATTCTGTTATCAAAGAAACTGTTGGGCTCTACATTAATGCTGCCATCAGTCTGTAACTGGCTCCAGCCGGGCCCTCGTCAAGAAAAAATT
This sequence comes from Gymnocephalus cernua, assembly GCA_023631565.1. NCBI lineage: Eukaryota > Metazoa > Chordata > Actinopteri > Perciformes > Percidae > Gymnocephalus > Gymnocephalus cernua. The sequence continues at coordinate 20,257,628 of CM042433.1, forward strand.
GCCGCCAGGCTAAATAACTTTTCTTGGGGAAACCCTGGCTATTAGCATTATTTTAAATGAAGTATCTGGGGTAACAAAACATTCTTTCTTGTGTAATATCTTGGTTTGCAGGTATAAGTTATCATGCATGAGTCTCAGATTGGCCAATCAATGTCACAGACTTCTTATCTGATGAATACAGTGCAGTTTGTTTGATTATCGTGATTAATTACTTGTTTTCTATGGAAATAATTACATATCATCTATGTACAAATGTATAAACGCATTCTAATTTTCTTATTCTTCCAGTCATTGTCATTATACTTACTTTCAGTGAAGAGTATCAGTGTCTTTTGATCTTCGACTTTTGTGATTATGAGAAAGAGCTTAAGAGAAAGAGAGGTGGGGTTCCACTGAATCCTGCAGCGGTAACTGAACCTTTCTCTAATAATAAATCCAGGTCATTTGCCCACAGGGCTGGATATGATCTGATAATCTCAACTGTACACCATATGCTCAGTCTCAGGACTAACTTGTTCTTGGACAGGGATTTGAGGATCAGTTTACCCTTCCCCTGACAATGATGATGGAGGTGAAAAATTGAAAATGCTACCATGGCACCAGGTCTGTAAAGGCAGCTGCATAAAATAGGACCACTTTCTTTTATCTGAAAGCAAACCGAGAAGAGTGACTAAGAATTAAGCCTATCCAGTTTGTAGTTTTGGAAGAAAAAAATACTATGGGAAGTGGTGTAGATGATCATTACTGGTGCACTTTTGCACCATTTGGCTGTTATGATGTGCCACATAACATGTAGCAGCGAGGGCGGGGAAACCTGCATAAATGGAGTGCGCCTCCTAAACCGCACAAAGAACACCTTCACAGAGATGTTCAAAAGTTCAGAATATTTCTCTGCTATTTTCCTTCAAAAAATCCACCAACTGTAATGTTTTTGACCCCATTATCTGTCTGTGTCGTCCCTCTCAGCTGTGTGTGGTAATGATCTTCCTGGTGACGGTGGTCATGTGCCGCGGTATCATCAGCTTGATGATGTTTCGTACTGGGAGCCCCATCCTGCGTACAGAGGTACATTACATTACATTTTATTTAGAAGCAGTGTAATGACTACTACATGCACACGCTACAGGTGTACATCAGCTCCTTCAACATCTCTGTATCCTCTAAGTGTGTGTGTGTGTGTGTGTGTGTGTGTGTGTGTGTGTGTGTGTGTGTGTGTGTGTGTGTGTGAGCGTGCGTGCATACTTTATATTTACACGTGTGTGATCTCCTCCTCAGGCTGGGACAATAGCCAACATCTCCAGCAGTATTGTGAATCTGGGCCTTATCTTGTTGATGGGGCAGGTCTACACTGCATTAGCTGAGCAGCTCACTAAATGGGGTAAGAATCAATACTGCTCTTTAACACCTCGAACCTCAATGCTGTATATTGATGTCAGCCTCTCACTGGCTCTCCACTAACTAAAAGATGAGACTCCTCAAAAAAGCAGATGATGTCTTGAATTTGATCCCATCATCTGGAGTAAAAATAGACCTTCAGTGAGGGCAACAAAAATACATTGCCGAGTGCAACACACAGCACTGAGCACATGTGACAAACCAGAGTGTCTCTCTTGCTCAGTTGTGGCTGTCTGATCCAGTTTACACTACTCAGAGTCGTTCACTTCATTTGCTGCTTTAGAGGATAATTCCAGTTCATTTCCTGGATCCTTTTCAAATAGTTTTGGCCATTGTTTTTATAAGATAACAATATATACTGTAGTATATAATATATATTACTGTATATAAATATGTACAAATTATTGCTGAGATCTCTGAACATGGCAGCATGCACAGTCATTTGTTCACACAGGTTTTAAGCAACCCCCTTGTAGAGCTGTAACAATATAAAAAAAATGTATCAAAAATTGCGATTAACAATATATTTGTCTCTTTCTGTCCAATTTAAAAATATGTATTCATGTATTTTTTTTTTTTTTTACTAACAAGTTAAAGGATCCCAGGATAAATCTTTTGGCTATATCACTGTCATGTGACCCAGATAATGTAATAACACAGGTGCACTGCCTATGAAGTTAACCACGCCCTTTTATTATCATAAACATTGTATTTATTTCTTAAATTAACATAAAACCGACAATTACCATCAACAGTCATACCCCTTAGGACTTTAGCTGATGTTAGGAATTAATTGCAGTTTAACAATGAAATGGCGATTATGTAAAAAAATGTGATTAGTCAATTATTTAATAATTGTTACAGGCCTCCCCTCTTGTAAGATAAATTTATCTGAATGAGAGAACAAAGGCGAACAGTGAAATTAATTTGAGTGTCCATGTTTTCTCTTTGGCAGAGATGCACAGAACACAAACCCAGTATGACAACGCCTTCATCTTCAAGGTGTTCATCTTCCAGTTTGTTAACTTCTACTCATCCCCCTTCTATGTGGCTTTTTTTAAAGGAAGGTGAGACACGAGTCAGTCTCAACAGACACACAGAAATGATTGAGAAATGTTGAACATTCTGAACCAAATAAGATTTACACTGTCTTAATTTACGCTTTTAAACTTACTTCTCTGTGTGTATAGGTTTGTGGGTTACCCCACCAACTATGGGACCTTGTTTGGGATGAGAAATGAAGATGTGAGTCTATACTTTACCAATACATGTCAAAGGGAGGAAGTATTCCAGATCCCTGCTGTTGTATTTTTATCTAAGCATGTAAGAAATGTGATCCTCCATTGTGTCATATCTCTGTTTCTGTGTGTCTTCACACTCTATTGCAGTGTGGTCCTGGGGGTTGCCTTATTGAACTGGCTGAGCAACTCTTCATCATCATGGTGGGAAAGCAACTCATCAACAACATTCAGGAGTTCATTATCCCGTATGTTTCTTGTCCAATAAACTGATATACCAGTCTGGATTTTCTGAGAGATCAGACATAGAATTTAATAGAACAGAATACATTAGAATTATCATAATACAGGCATGTGATAAAAGACTGCATAAAATCCATAGTTACTGTTTTTTTTTTTTTTTTTACCTGCATGACGTCATTGTTTTTTGAGATGTTGCATCAGACGGTTCTGCATCCTGATTGCAGCTCTGTTTGTTTGGCACAGTAAAGCTCATTGTTGTACCTCTGCAGCATTGGCACTTGCTCCTTGGTGGGAGTGTATACAATGTGCATGTGCACCTTATCAGCAAAAGCATATGCATTGTGCATGATCATGAACTGTGTTATATGAATGTGTGCACTCACAACAAGCACAAAGAATAAAATGCAAAAGTGCATACTTGCATGTATGTGTATTTGCATGTGTGTGTGTGTGTGTGTGTGTGTGTGTGTGTGTGTGTGTGTGTGTGTGTGTGTGTGTGTGTGTGTGTGTGTGTGTGTGTGTGTGTGTGGTATATGGTAGCCTTTAAAGAAAAATGAAAGATGCTGTTCCTTAAAAATAATCTTGAATTGAAATAAATGTCTGTTAAGTCACCAGCTATTGTTGAATAAGTTAACACAATGGGGATTGAGCCTATGGCTATGGCTAGGTGTCTATGCCAACATCCTAGGAAAAATCACATCACCCAGCAGTGGTTGGTCCACCAGAGCGGGTAGCCGGAGCTAATGCAACAGACTCGCTCTTCGGCTCACTTGTGTGTGAATCGGTGTACTGTTTTTTTTTTTTTTTCATTCGCTGCTAGCTTTGCTAGTAAACACTTCCTATGGCCGAAAACAAACAGAAATGAGCGATGACTACAGACGATGAATCTTCAAAAACAAGTGAAAGTGAAATCACACCTTGAATTACCTCTTTGCATCAGCACACCTGTTCCAGTCGTACTTTCTTGCTCATATTTGAGTGAAACCTGCCCAGCAGTTCATCAACTAATTAAGCTAACAGTTATCCATATAATATAATATATATGAATTATAGCTTATATTCAGGGTGTAAATGTCTACAGAAGAGACAAGAAATAATGAAAACTATGTAAACAAAAGTGAAAGGCAGTATTAAAATAGAATCAGATAAAACAGAATCTCTACTGGCAGCTGTTGTTTTTTTATGCATGACCTCCCAATGTTGAATGCTTTATTAATGTTATTGTCATGTATATTTCATATATATAAGCTACAGTATGTCTCTCTGCACTGACAGTAAAGTGAAGGCTTGGCGCCAGAAGAGAACTTTGGCCAAGGTGCTGGGTGATAAGGCATCCCATGAGCCTCAGCGCTGGGAAGAAGACTACCAGCTGGTGGAGTGTGAAGGCCTGTTCGAAGAGTACCTGGAGATGGGCAAGTATTCGCTACTGTATCTTAAGTACATGATGTCACTGCCATTCACATGTCTATAACAATATACACAGTATGATGAGCATCAATCCTGTAAGAAATGGTCTGCTATGTTTGTATGCTTTATTCTCCAGTGCTTCAGTTTGGGTTCATCACCATCTTTGTGGCAGCATTCCCCCTCGCTCCGCTCTTCGCCCTCCTCAACAACTGGGTGGAAATCCGTCTGGACGCCCACAAGTTTGCGTGCGAGTACCGCCGGCCTGTAGCAGAGCGTGCCCAGAACATCGGGGTCTGGTTCAACATACTGGAAGCCCTGTCACACCTGTCCGTCATCGCCAATGTGAGTCCATTTAATATGATATCCACACCAGACTGGATGCTAATCTCTTTTCTACAACATTATTTTTTTTCTTTTTGCCATCTGCAGGCTTTCCTAATAGCCTTCACATCAGATTTTCTACCTCGTCTGCTCTACCAGTACAAGTTTGATTATGATCTCAAAGGATACGTCAACTTCACCTTGGCTTACGCCCCACTTAACTACACTGAGTACCCCATGTGCAGGTACACTACATGCTGATTGTCTAAATGCATGCAATCTTAAAGTGGGGGGGAAACACTCTTTGGTGGGAAATTCCATATTTTGCCTCTCATATATACATTTGTTTCATGTCATTATTACAAAATCCATTTTTGAAAGCAAGTTTCAAAAACAAGTTTCAAAAATGTAAACGTTTTGGTTTGAATCATGATGATTTCAGTTCAGAGACTTGACCAACAGAGGGCAGTATAACTGATGTTTAAGACACTGTTCAGTTTGTTGTCATGTGCTGCTGCTCTGCAGTAACTCTGCGTTTTAATTATTTTAGATATAAAGCGTACAGAGACAACGATGGAAACTACTCACTGTTCTACTGGGAGCTTCTTGCCGTCAGACTTGGTTTTATCATTGCTTTCGAGGTATGAAGGCAGCTGCTTTGTCTTTCTATTTGCTCGTTTGTTTACTTCTGCCTGTTTCAGTGATTTTAATGCCCACATTTTGATTCATTTTTATCTTTTACCCACATTGCTGTGCGTCTGTTCCCAGGTGCATACTTGAACTATTAGCAATTTAGCCCTTTCTCAGTGTATGTTTTAGTGTTTCCATCTTATGTAATGCTTACCAATATCAGTAGTTCATGTTATTTTGTAGCTGATGTGTCATTTTACCATGTCTCCATTCTTTGACACTTCCTCACTTTTTCTGTCTTTGCTTTCTTTTCCAACATTCCATTACTTTTTTCAGCATCTAGGCCCCCTCTCTCTTTCAAAGTTTGTATTTATTCATTTCGGCCCTGTCTTCCTTCATTTAGAAGTCAGCCACAGATTAATACACATTTGGTGCGCTAGTGAGTGTTTATGGCAACAGGACAGTGTATGTGGGATTGGCTTATAATTAACTATAGTGGCAGTGCTCAAAGTAATGAAGAAACATGTCACCCAGTGCAACAGTGTGGCTCATTATGTGCTGCTCATACCTTTGTAGTAGTTTTGGACAACAATGGAGGTCTATGGAATGAATAATTACTATATATGAGTCTTTGGCAACACAGACACCACTTGTTATTTGGATCAATTCATTGTTGGTTATGGTCTTTTAATGAGATTTGTTGACAGTAAGAAAAATCACCTAACCTTATTACTGTGCAATTATGTTGTGATCACTGAACAAATGTGTCAGATTAAAGTACTGGGAAAAGAAAAAGAGTAATCAGGAGAGTCATAGTTAGAGGACGGAGCAGGGTTTTTAGCATAGTCATGGAATTCTGAAAGAATATTGGAAATTTGGAAATGGAGGTGCATTCCAAATAGGGGAAGTTTGAAATGAATAAAATCTCTCAGGGGAGGATGAGGGATCACTCAAAAATATTTCTGTAGTGTAACAGTTGTTGCTCAGCCACATCTGGTGGTCTTCATCAGTGGATGGAGTTCGCTCAGTTGTAGATATAATTTACCTGAGTTAAGTTTATTCGCTAATAGAGGTGAGAAGTGGCTGAAAGCTCCAGAGGAAATTCCCTTAGTGGTCTAAGTGAAGAATATTTTGTCGAAATACTGATTTCAACACAAAATGTTGCTTTCCACATCTTTACATGTGATTTCTAACTAGTTGTGTACTCAGAGTTCAAACTTCAGATTTTGTGACAGGAGAGGCAGTTTTTTTCAGTCTAATGAGGAGCTGAAATGTCTCGCTGTTTGCTCGTCTTCCCTCCTGCAGCATGTGGTGTTCTTCGTGCTGCGAGCCATCGACTGGATCGTGCCAGATGTCCCAGAATCCCTGGAGCTGAAGATCAAGAGGGAGCGCTACCTGGCCAAGCAAGCTCTGGCTGAAAACCAAGAGGCTCTGTTGGTGAGTCGAGGCCGAGGGGCCGCCCCTGCCACTCCAGGCACCTCCAGCCCAGGTCAGTAGAGCATGGGACACACATACGCACACACACGATGCAGTGCAACACAAACTCATTCATAAAACCTGACACTCTAGTTCTGTAAGTAAACGTTTAGGCGTGAGCAAGTAGGGTTCTATATCATGGGTCCTCTAATGTCATGGAAGCATTAGGTTGTATTTGATAAGTATTACTCCAAGTTATTCTCTAACTTTTATAATGTCTAAATCATTCAAAGGGTCAATTCACCCAAATCACACTAAAACATATCTTCTCATGTGGCCCTGTTTTTATCTAGTCAAACTGATTTTTTTTTTTAGATTTGAGATATCTGCCTCTCAAATATCTGCTGCTATTCAAATACAAGAAAGGTGACAAGATTTTTGTTTGTGCTGTTTCTTACCAGAAACAATGTCCTTGTTATTGTCGATAATACAGTCATCTGACCTAAATATCACAATTATATTGTTAATGTTTGATGTTCTGCAGTATGTTGTCCCATTTGGTTCCACACAGGTGATCAATGAAACAATGCACCAGCAGAGTTCACAGGTTACATACAGTGGTGAACTTGTCACTGTTGACTCTCATAAAAAAATTCCAGAGTTGCAAGGCTTTTAAAAGCTTACTCATCCCTGCACACACCTCCACAGAGCTTTTGCAAAGTACCTGCGGCTGGATTGGCTATTATAAATGGGCTACAACACTGCACGCAACATAATCATTAAAGGTAATGTGTGTGGGACCTGAGCCAAATATGTCAGTGTCAGATGAATGTCTTTACATCCAAAGACCGTGTGGGCTGTTAATAGTTAATAAAAAAAAATGTACAAGTTAATTTTATAATTTCCTCTATAAACGCTGCTGTTGATTGATCATTAACCTAAAAGTGTGACAGAAATAAAATTTAAAAAAAAACATTTCAATCAAGCAGTAATCAGTGAACAGTTCAAATACACCCTGTGTTCATATTCTCCACCTGAGGATCACAGCCTGTACATTCACATTTTGTCCGTGGCAAATACAGTCCCATCCTCATCTGTGTGTGTGTGTGTGTGTGTGTGTGTGTGTGTGTGTGTGTGTGTGTGTGTGTGTGTGTGTGTGTGTGTGTGTGTGTGTGTGTGTGTGTGTGTGTGTGTGTGTGTGTCTCTGTGCTCTGACCCATGCTGTTGTCATGTGTCTCATGTAGTCATGTTGCTGGATCAGGCCAGGTGAGTACTACATAACACGTAAGTAAATGTCATTCTCAAGAAGGATTTTATTATTTCAGTAACCTAAGCAAAATTGATCTAATTAAAATAGACTCCAGTTTATAAAACATTCAGTGGCATTAAACCTGAAATACATACAGTACTACAGCACAGTTATCATTTCTCGCCACAACTATATTATCAACTGCTATATGTGATAAACAAGTACATAAGTGAACAGAATATCTGTAAAAGACAGGGCCCCAGTTGTGGACAGGGTCCTTGCTCGGAATTATAGTTAGAGTACTGTGTTAGGCTGCATTTACATTGCTACCTTTTGGTTTAAAAACAAATATCTTTTGCTACGTTTAAACCTCGCATTCACACTGCTCTGGCGTTTCAGAGCCCCTAAACCGGAGAAATTTGAAAACACTTCTGACCCCCGTGATGAGGGTGATACAGTCGAAATCAATATGAATATTGTATATATTTACAATATCTATATGAGTATTTTTTAAGATATTGCAAAATAAATGTAATACATAAAAGAAATTTTAAATGTATGTTCAGTGCAATTACCTATGTTCCACTGTATTTCATTGACTCTCCACATCAATTTTGCTTGGAAATCTTTCATTTTGACAGCATCATTTTGTAAAACAATAGGGCAGAATTATCTTGTCATCATGATATGATACCACTCAGTCGATAAACATATAAAATATTGAATCCTGCCTTAATGCTCGACATAAACTTCAAGCAGGCACAAAACTTTCCAGTAATTAACTAATCCTACAGCCTTGTCAGTGTAAATTATCTCATATACTGTATGTGTGTTAGCTATATAGTTAAAGCAGCAAGTCATGGTTTTAGCCTCTGTAAAGGTACAATGTTACCAAACCACGAGAAGACTTTGGGAGGCTGCACACAGTCACTGTGCCCGACTGTTCATCAGGGAAGAGTTATAAACACATAACTTGATCTCAGGGGTTATACAATTAAGAAATAATATGTGAAATAGTACACTTTACATGCTGCTAGGTGTATTTTTGAACTTTGGACATGCTAGCGGTTTCACACTATGCTAGGCTAACTAAGTCCAGCCTCTAGCTCCATATTTAACACACAAACATGAGATTGACATCGATCTCATTCTCGGAAAGAACACATATGTATGGATTAAAGTTTTAAAACTCATAGTAATTGAAATAATATGTTTTACTGCCAGTGTCACTTAATATAAGCTCGTAGCAGCCAGCTGTAATTCAGTAGCATATTGCAATATTTTGACTGCTTTTTTTCTCCTCTCCATACCTCTTACTTAGTCAGTCTGACAGAACTAATTCTCTCTTCTGTCTCTCTGCTCCTTCCCAATTCCTTCCGTGTCCAAATCCAACTGTGCTGTCTCCCCTGAAGCAAGCAACGCGTCCTTTGGAAACATGAGCTAGGACTCCAGTGCGGAAAATGAGTGGTTTGAGGGGATATTGCAGGAATAAAAGACACTCCTTCATATCTGGGATAACATGAGTGAACTCTTTCCCTAAATGGAATACTGTTTCTGCACAAGCATTTTCTTTTCATTTTACTAATTTGCATACTGCTGCACAGACATTATGATAAACAGGTGTGTAATGGAGGCTAAACTTATCAAAAACTTGGTTCAGGCACCTCTTCATATGGAGAACACAGTTCATGAACATTTTTAGGCTGACGCACTGCAAGCCTAAAACTTATAATTATACTAGGCCTATACAAATGGCTTCTTCACATCTGTCCTTGATCCGACAAAGATCCACGACTTTCTTATCCAAATCGGGTACTGACCCTACCACAGCAACTCGGCCCTAGCCTGAGCAGACCCTAAGGAAACAGAACACCCTGACAAATGTGATTAATATAGTTTACTGATTTGCTGCCCCCAATTTTCTTTACACCTGCATCAATCTCTGTTTATTTATTTTTTTGTTTTGGCAGAAATGTAAAAGTACTGCCTTAATATATGTATATATAAATAAATGAATAGTGAAATGTATTGGGCCTGGCTAGTCTTGGGGGAAAACTCAACAGCCTCTTGGCCAAAATGCAACACTCTCAAAGTTACAATATGACAGGCACAATATGAGAGATCCATGCCAGTGCAGTACTGTAATTAGTTGTGTTTCTAGTGGCTAACTACAGTCGCAGCATGAATTGTTCATTCTGTCTGTTATCAGATTCTGTTCAGTGTATTTAGAATTTTACACAGACATGACACCTGTAGCAGTGTGCATCAGACCCAACCTGAGGTTTACTAGAAAGTGTGGACCCAAGAGATAGTAGTGTTTCATTGATGTCATATGTTTTAATGACATTAAAGAGTAACCTAATCCCGCCTCTCACAACCACACTCATTAGTGAAGCTGGATGTGTTTAGAGGTGAAACTTTCAACCAGAGAGGGCCGTGAAACACTGCTGTTCAGCCTGCTGTTAAGTTACTCTTAACAGAAGGAGTACTCCTGTGATCTAGTATTGCACTTCCTTAAAGTTGCAGGAAAGGCCCAAACAATGCAGCAAAGGCCCAAATATCCTGACTAAGTCCTGGTACAGGTTACACTTAAAAAACTCTGGCTCCTACATTTCCTATAATGAAATGTCTATTGTAGAGTTGCGAAGTTGGAGTAGTAAAAGTCTGGTTCATTGTCTCCTAGTTGAATCAATAATACAAAACATAAGTAATCATGCTAGAAAATATCAGGATCTTTTAGTCAAAAATACTTAATGTGTACATAAAAACATAAGTAAAGTTATCTCCCAAGGTGCATTTCAGTAAAAAACATCCAATCACTGACCTACAATTCTTAATAGATAGCTCTGGGTCACTTCCGGGTAAATTTGGCAATTATGGCCTATATTTGGAGCATCCACCAAGTTGAAATGTGTCAAACTAATGGCCATAAACCTACAGTATCCTTACATTGTCCAGGACACTCTTGTGTTTCTAGGTTGAGGAAAATGCTCCTTTGAGATTACATTGTGGTTGTTTTCTTAATGATGACTTCTGACTTAAGGTCAGGTTAAGTGCACCTTTTTTTTCAATGTTAATTTTATAAAAGGCTTTGATTGTGAACTTTTCTTATTACATAAAGTATCTGTTGTCTTCACTGTGATGAAGAACATCTGCAAACTTCTGCACCTTTGTCTGCAATGTATGCAATGTACACACACATATACTGTACGTGTTTACTGTCTTTGGATGCTGAGCATGTCCGTCTTTTCTACTTGAACGCTCTGCAGAGTTACTGCTGTAGGATACTGTAAACAGCAGTGAAATAGTACCTCAATATAGGACATATTTTCTGTGTGAGCTGTTTTGCATTTAAGACCTTTTAGACCAAAATAAATGTAGTTTGATGAATGCATATGCCTTCTCAGCGTGTGTTTCTGAAATGCTAATGTGTTAGCTGGGAGATACTGTTCTCACTGTGCTTTAGGGATGAACTCTATGTTATCACGCCTTCCTATCTACCTTCTCCCTTTCTTTTCTCCAAACAGCAGAGACCAGCAGACAGATAAAGAGGCAGTGATTTATTAGGAGTCAGAAACAGACAGGTGTTCGTTGATGATTTCTCTCTTCCTCTCTCTCCTCCCCTCACAAATTAAACCATTGCTGTGGCCTTGGGCAACTCCTGACTTGTATTTTATCTCCTCTTCCTCCTTGCCCTTTCTTCACCCTTTCCTGCAACATCTCCTCCCTCTCCTCCCTTTTACTTTTGTCATCCTTATTTTTTTTTAATATACTCTCTCTCCCTCCCTTTTCTCTCTCTTGGCCACAATCATCTTCTGATTGTTATGATTGCAGTGCGTTCCTCTGCCATGGCCTGCAGGAAGAGTGAGTTAGTACATGTCAGCGAGCACAGGTATGCACTGTGGACACTGGCTGGCTCTTTCACCGAGTGCTGGAGTGTGGAAGGAGACCCTTGCATGCATGGGCTGCAAAACAAAGCTCCAAATCAGCCACAAGTTAACGATGCAGCAAACGGCACGCTGCAACACTGCATGTGAAGGAGACTCGCCTGAAAAAGTAAAATGCCCAAAAAACATCTTTTATTTGCATTTCTGAGACTGATCCGTTTCTGAGAAGTGTGATGCAGATATAATGTAGAGCTACAGTAGGTGATATGTCTGAAATCAATATTGTATATTAATAAGAATATGTTTGCAATATTGATATGCTGTACAATATGTCGAATATATTCAAAATTGTATGCATTAAGTTTGAAAAATCCTGCATTACCCAATATGATCATTTCATCAGGATACAATTCCACTAAATGCTGATTATCATTTTTAACTGTCACCCATCCCTATGAAGATTTAATATTATCTAACATTAGCAACAACAAAAACAGCCTTAGTTCATAAATATTAATATTCTAACCTGGTATTAACCACTTAAACCTCACTGACCCCCAGATGTGCAGCAAAACCTGCATTTTAAATTCTAGCGGACATCCCAAAGTGACCAAATATGTCTAGTTCTACTTTGAGGAAAGTTATACAATTCTGCAAAGATCTGAATATTTTGTTGTTTCACCTTTTTAACTGAAACAGAATATATATGATACCGTGTGAATCAAAATATTAAAGCAACATTGATTTTAATTTTTCTTATTTTTTTTTTAACAAAACAAGGTTAAATAAACAACACTGACATATTAGCACCTTGTAAATTTGGCAAAGGTCATAGTAAGCATTCGTCAAATTTCAGAGCTTTTCTGCTGAAAACTGCTGAGTAAGCTAAAGAAAGCAGTTTGCAGGCCAGAGAACCAACACCATTGTTAAAATGCTTGATAGTCTGGATTATCCCATAGTTTGGGATCATCACTATGAGCAACACCTTTCACGTTGTCATTTGATATATTGTTGATATAAAATATTTATTAGTGCAGCTTTAAAGGTACTAGGGAAGCAAATGGATGTTATGTATACAGTATATATTAGGGGTTAAATAGTTGTGAAAATCAAACCCATGTTATTTTTTTAAATAATAATCTTGTATTGTCCTGTTGACCTGTTTTTCTCTAACAAAAAGGGGGACAATTAGACGTCTACCACTGCTGAGTCCCGTGGTAAACCCTACCCCATCCCCCACCCCGCACCCCCACCACCATCATAATTGTCATGTTTGATAGGTGAACATAGTTGGTTCAGCAGCAAGTGGGGAGCACTGAAAGAGATGAGAGCTCAAGCTTGCTTTTTTACACACACACACACACACACACGCACACACACGCACACACACACACACACACACACACACACACACACACACACACACACACACACACACACACACACACACACACACACACACACACACACACACGCTGTACATTTGTAACGATGAATCTGCACACAGTGATGCAAATACACATACATGCAAGTATGCACTTTTGCATGTTGGTCTTTGTGCTTGTTGAGTGCACACATTCATATAACACAGTTCATGATCATGCACAATGCATATGCTTTTGCTGGTGAGGTGCACATGCACACTGTATACACTCCCACCCAGGAGCAACATTTTTCTCTCCAAGTCTGTCTGCTCCCTCCTGTCTGTCTCTTTCTGTCTCAAAGCAGGTGCTGAAATGAGACACTAAATAACTATTAGAGTTAGAGGAAGGGCGAGAGAAGGGGAGGAGAATGAGAGAGCACTTCCCTAACAGTAGCAGAGAGAGGGAGGGAGGGAAAAGGAGCGAGAGAGAAAGAGAGCAGAGGAGCTTAGAGAAGGGATCTGCATTGTAAGCAGCTCTGAGAGCAGCAAGTGGTGGCTGTTTTTCAACCTGTTTTTGTTTTCCCGAGGAGGCGGTGAACAAGAAGGAGAAGAACCAGGCAGAAAAGCACAGATCTGAAGTCTGAGCTGAGTTTCAAACAGAGATACAAACAGAGAACAGAACAGGGGGGAGCGAAGCCGGGAGGAACACAAGGCAGCAATGGATAGCAGAGTGGCTCAGTCTGACCCTGGGATGGCAATGGATTCACACACATCTGCTGGCTACCGTCCAGCACACACACTAGGCTGCTAACACCGATGAGGTACAGTACTGAAAAACAGCAACAGTAACTATTAACAAAGCAGAGAAATACTTACACAGTCCATGGTCTTTTGTTCCAAGCTGGAGAATTTTGCTGCTTAGTGAAAGTTGAGCTGTGCTATTTGCCTGAGAGTGCAAGCTCTGCTTTGTGCGGTGCACTTGGGAGAAAGTAGTGCTGTGCAGCTTGTCAGGTGCATTGCATTTATCTGACAACAGAGGTATGAGATGGGTTATCAAGACAGTTTGCCTGGATATTGTTTTGTCTCAACTAACAAAACAAGCTGTTTATATCAATTATTTCAATATATGCATGTGCATTGCAGTGAAATACAGGATCAGTGAAATGTTTTTTTGCTGCAAAACAAACGTTGCCAAATATCCAGCACAAGTAGATGCATAAGTCCTGTCAGTGGGATCGTTAGCTTTACTATTCATATATTCTCTTGGAAGAAGTCGCTGCTTGCATTGATAATGTTTCCAGCAGCTCCCTAGGCAGTGCAGAGTGAGGTGAGCCTTGAATGTGATGGTTACAGTGCAGCAATGAGTTGTTACAGAGCGGGGCAGGTAAGTGCACGTCTGGAGTATGTTGGATGAGGGGTTGTTAAAAACTGTACATGGCTGAAACTTCTCTGTTTTTCTCAGTGGGATATTTTAGCATGAGACTCACACCTTCTCTGCCAGTAGCTTCAGGGCGAAAACAGAGCCCCGGGGTTGTTAACTGAGGAGTGGATTTGTGTCTTTGTGTGCTCTTAAACATGTGAATGTGTTCATGTACATATGTGTGTTTCCCAGAGGCAGTGCACAGTGGTTTGGGCTTCTTTCACCCTGTCTCACTGTTTGTTTGTTCACTCATGTGGATCCTCCGACTGGTCAGAGTTGTTTACACGGCTTCATGAGAGATGGGCAACAATGCAGTTGTGACATTAAGCAGCCAGTTTATGATTTTTTTATTCTAGAGAATCTTCTTCTTAGTATGGCAGTTGTGTGACCCACATGTAAAACACATTACCACCTTCACTATTTTTCTCAACATCTTCCAAACTCCATCAGTGAGAGGGCAGGCTGAGGTGATGGCTGCTGTCGTGATGACTAAGTGTATTGCCATGTGAGTTGACTGCTGCTACTGCTGTGTGTCTGTGTATGAATAGTCTGGAGGCGCATATTTTGGCTGGAGTGGGCTGTGGGTGTTTTCTGGATTATCTGATTTACTGTACTACGGAACGTACCACCTGCAAATTGGGCAAACGTGTACCAGCACAAAGTAAGAAATCAGGACCTTGAACTGTTTTACTGCACTTTATTACAGGCTGGAGATCCCAGGTATGATGGCAGACTACTGATAACAATTATTCTTTATAGTCATCACACTGGCAAAAAAAGTGTGAGTGATTTGATTGAATTTGAATTTGTAGCCTGTGAGCACAGTACTGTACCTTAGATTTCCCTCTGCATGCCTGCTCATATCACACACAGATTTATAACTCAGCTCACCACGGGGCTCCTCCCTTTTCCTACTTCCTCCCCCACAACTGTATGTCTGGAGAGCACCTGCCCCATCACCTGCCACTCAGACAGTGGCTGTCTGAGCGTGTGTGTATATGCTGTGTGGAAGCGTTCCAGGATGCCACACCTCACCCTCCTTCTGCCCCATACCTCCCTCACCTCCCCCAGCTAACCTTGCATGCAAATGCTACCTATGCTTCTTATGGTGTTTACATTGATAAGGATACACTCAGCTGCTTACCTAAACATGACTGTCTCTGCTCTGTTTTGCACTAAAATCATTACACACCATTAACTGAAAGCAACCGGCCCTTTAAACATCAGTGACACCAATATTTTGAGGAGGCGCTGTCACTTTCCAGGCGTTTTGGCTTGTGGCCTAAATAGCAGTGGCCTTAACAGCCCATAATAGCAGCCCTTGCTCCTGCACGTGTATAGTTGAGCTGCTTTGTTTGTCTCCTGCTTCGGTTTAGTGGTCAATTTCAGAGGAATGAGCTTGCAGAGTCATCCAGGGAATGTGAAAAAGTATCTCTGTGTGTCAGAGGGTCTCATCTGGGGGGTTGAGTGCCTCTGAAGTTCAAACCTGGACTATAAAAGAGACCACCTACTGCGTTAAACCGTGTGCATTTGGTTAATAATAATACAGTAATGTGATGGCTTTGATTTGTTAAGTTGAAAAGTTAATTTTCTAAGACAAACAAAGAGCTGTAACTGCACAGGATCTGTCATTTATTACTTAATCTGCATTTCAGAGAATATGTGGCCCATGCATGAAGGTTAAAACATACAGAAACTCGAGCCCAGAGGCGATGTGTGCCGAGCACTGTCCCGGCTGTGTTGCTGCACACCTGTCTGGCACTGTAGCCCTCGGGTTATTTCACATTGGGACTTGGCCAATGTGTGTGTGTGTGTGTGTGTGTGTGTGTTTCACATTCGTACTCATGCGAGATAATACTTTTCTGGATCAGGAGGCATTGCTTCTTCACTAAAATGTTAGTTTTTTTGTGTGCCTCTTTGCTCTTTTGAAATAAAAAATGTCAAACGTAAAAGAGCAGCTGCTTTTTTTCAGCGTCTTCAAGGGTGTTTATCTCTCTTTCAATTCATCACTTTAATCCTGATGACGCTGGTATTCAGAGTTTGGCTTTACATAGTTTATTGTTTCTGGATGGTCAGCTCGTTAGGTGTATTCCACTTTTACCCGATCACATTTCAAAACAACGAGCAGCTCAGTGGATGGCTTGTCCATACCTGTCCAAATATTAAAGCGAGAAGTATAGCGTGGCAGAGGGGGGTGAGGAGAAACTGCTGGTCCTCAACTGAGAAAAAAAGTGGAGCAGAGAGCTAGAAAACAGAGAGGACGAGCAAACACAGGGGCAGATGAATGCGGAAGATGCATCCGCAACTTGTTGTAAAGTAGGTCAGCCTCTTCAGTGTCAGTGGCAAAGGATCAAATTGGAATCAAAGTGCTCTGATTGACACTTTGAGTACAGCAGCTGCTGCCTCCTTTTCAATGAATTCAAACCAGAAAAAAAAATGAAATGAAACTACAGCAGATACATGAATGGCACACCTTCTTTTAATTTACTCAGTTACTGCAAAGCTTCTAGTGCTAATATGATTGGTCAATCAACAGAAAATAAACCAGCAGTAACTTTGAGAAAGGATTACAGGATAAGGCTAGGTGTTTTTGATTCACAAAATGACTTAAACATTTAAAGGATAAGGTTGGTGATATTTAATATTTTGTTATTGTTTAATAAGTCCCATAAAAGGACCCAGACCAACAATGCATTATTCCATCCCTCAACACTTCCCTGCCTCCCTACCCTGTGTTTGGCTCTCAGCCCCATTTGTTCCTACTGAAAACATAAATCTTTAAAAATGTGTCACAAATTAGGTTTCACTTTTGATAAAGGCTGAATAATTCCCTTAAACTACCAGTCAATGTTGTTCTTACCAAACTTTACTCAAAATGGAGTAAACAGTGCATTATTTTTTTTTTTTTTTAGCTGCGGTGTAACATATATTTGGTGCTCTATTGAGTATTTACAGCTGCAGGATGCCAGGCCTTCCTCCATAGTGCTGTGGAGGAGGGTCTGGCTAGTCCACACAGCATTTCGGGATGGGAGAAAAACGTGCTCTGGGTTAGAGGCATTTCTTAAAACCAATCACAATTGTCATGGGTGGCGCTAACAGCCAGACAGAGCCACAGCGCCACTACAAAATAGCCTGGGGAAGGAACTTGTTTAGGTGGAACATGTGCTTGTTCAAAAGTTGTTTTAGTCATGCAACATAAAACTGAATTTCTGACGGCATTCTAGCAATCCCGGAAGTGGAACGTCGTGGATATAGACTCACTCAAAATAAACTACAGTCTGTGTGTGTGTGTGTGTGTGTGTGTGTGTGAGTGTGTGTGTGTGTGTGTGTGTGTGTGTGTGTGTGTCAACATTGTGACTCATTAATGTGAATTTTTTTATTGGAATGATTGAAAATATAGAAAATTGCTGTTCGTCAACCTAATTTGTTCAAAAGTTGCTCATTCCTCAGGATCTGCTTCTTTATATCTGGTTTATATAATTGTAAATTAAATATCTTTGGGTTTTCGACTGTTAGTCAGATAATATTATAATAATATTCTGATGTTTTTTTTTTTTTTTTTTTTACTATTTCCTGACATTTTATTGAATAAAAAACAAATTTTTGAATCCACAGATTAAACGATAATGAGCATAACCATTAGTTGCAGACCTAGAAGTGTAAAGATGGGGCCCTTTGACACATTACATGCTGGCTCATGACTTATTACATAGTGAGATATCCTTTACTGGAGAAGTTGTTGTTAATAGCTGCATGAAACATTAAATGGACTCATGTTGAATTATTTGTAAAAAAAAAAACACTTTTTTTGACAATGGAGTCAGGTAGCTATTTGAACATACAGTACTGTAAGATAACAATGTCTTTAATTTTTCATATGTCCATGTAACCTGACAAGACGTCCTAAATCATCACACTTCTTAGAATCTCATCGCATACAGATAACCATTGTCTGTCAGAAGGTACTGATTAAGAGATTTTCTGGATTTACTGTGTGTTGGATCCTTGGCCCTCCATCGACTTGGTAGCTTTTGCGACTTATGACAAAGCACCATAATTAGACCAGGTTATTTCCATAAAATTGTCAATAGTTCCTTTGTGTCTTTACTATCCTGGCTGAATGTCTCCTGTGTGTCAGCTTATCTGACTGCAGTTGTTATGGTGGTAGAGTAAAGCCAGGGGGAGGGGAGGTTAAAGGTCTAAAAGTCTTGCCGTTTACATGTGAGATGGTCACCATTTTTTCAGGCTTTTAATGAGAGATTGCTGTTTGTCTGTTTCCATTAGCCGGAATCCCGCCGGGGCAGACAAGGTCAGGGAAGGCCTCTCCACGTCTTGTCGCTTTCTTTTTTTTCCGACTCAAACACACACTCACGTTCAGGTGTGCCTTGTGTGTGTCATAGCTTTGTGTGATTGTAAGTCAGGTTGTCAGTATGCATCTTCATAGTGTCTCGGAAGGTCGTGGGTAATTGCCTGAGGCTGTAGAGGCAGATTAGGAGGACCCACACCATGTGTAAACATTTGGGTTACCCCCCCCCCCCCCCCACCCCCCCCCCCCTCCCCCCCCAACCTGCCTCCTCTGTAGCCTCTGGGGTGCTCACCTGTCTCAGTGGGTGTAGGCTACAAGAGGAACGAATACCAAAGAAACTCCCTGACCTGAATTCACTCAACCATTCTCACAACATTCAGGCGTCTTATCTTCCCATGCAGGTTAGTGCATCACCTTGACATCTGGTGAGCTTTCTCTGATTGGAATACAAGTTTCACTGAGGAGTTTGTTTTGATTGAGACATTTAGATGAAGCCCATTAAAATACCAAGAAGAAACTATCTGACTTCCCATCCAGGTGTTTTAGGTGTACATTTGAAATGTTGGGCAAAAAAAGAAAAGAAAGTGAAGTTATGTCTCAGCTGGGTCGAGGCAAATCACTTGGCAACTGCCAATCATAAGAGGAGACACATGGGAGATACATGTAACTTTTTCAGAATATGCAGAGCCACATCATGTATTGACAAATCAACCTGCCTACCTCAAATAAGCATAAAAATGTATTGCATGATGTCAGACATTTATCAACAAGTTCCCAGTTGCCTTTTATTGTTTTTATGTCAACAAGTCATAATTTGCATCCGAATAATTGGATGGAAAACACGCACACAAGACTGCAAAAAGCTGTGGTGAAGATTTGAGTTTGTTTGTATTTTTAAGCTATTTTAGATCCACAGCAGCCTACCACCATAACTACACAGCCTGCTGCATCATTCCGCAAACATGAGTATATTAATATATTTTGTGCTGAAAAGTAGCATAAACACTGATAATTTGTCATTGCACTGTTTAAACTTTGTAAATACTTTCAGTAATTCCAGTTTAGAAGTTGAAAAAATTAGTAGTTCTTGTTGGAAAGTTAACAGAGTCCCAGTTAGAGTCCCATTGCTATCCCAGTGTTGATAGAAAATGTTACAAAATAGCCTGTGAGGGTGGTTTTCCCAGAAGTGACGCTGAATGATGTCATGTCTTGTCTCGTCAGACAATGCTGGGCTCTTTAGTCTACTGCTTGGCAATTAGTGGTCTGATGTGACCAAGTTAAACTGCGATCTCACACACACACATGAGCTGGTCACACCACACTGTCGGGACACTCTAGTCTGTCTGACCAAACATACTAGACTTACGCTGGAGAGAAACTGTGTGTGGGGGAAGAGACTGACGCTATATGAAGTTTCCACAGTCTGATCATTGTTAGATAAAATATTAATTGGTTGGATATCCAGATTTTTATCACCCACGCCATATCACTGCAAACAATGAAAATAATCCTCCAATATGTTTTTTGTGTGACTTCCAACTGTAACCAGTAGGTACTGCAACAACACAACAAAGCTCACAGTGTCCTCTTACTGTATTAAATGTTCATGTTACCCAGTTTCAGATGGGGGGTAATTTTATTTTGTTTTGCTCTAACCGAGCAAGTGCAAAGCATCTCCTCTGCAGCACAAGTTGCCATAGGAGCAGTACTCCTTTTGCACAACAATCAATTAAGAATGGTTATGGGCTATAGCTCAGTTGGTGGAGCAGGTGCCCATATATAGAGGTTTACTCCTCAATGCAGCGGCTGCAGGTTCGACTCCGACCTGCAGCCCTTTGTTGCACGTCATTCCCCCTTCTCTCTTCCCTTTCATGTCTTCAGCTGTCCTGTAAAAATAAAGGCTGAAAATGCCCCCCCCCCCAAAAAAAAAAGAATGGTTATTTGTTTAAACTGATTTACGACAACTTATTCAGCTGTGTCGATCTCATCTGTGCAGGTTTTTTCTGACTGGCACAAAAAGACGATGTCCCCACCTCCTTAATCCCGCATACAAAGCTCTGATTGGCTCCATCTGGAACCATGTTTCTTATACTGTATATTACCACACAAACTACTGGAAAAAGAACTGCTCTGGCATTTGTTTTTACTTCAGAATTAGAGTTTTTAGACTTTACTGCTAATATGGGTTGCACCCAGGGGTCACCTCATTGTTTTTCACAAGCTAGTGTAGAGAGACAGATAGGAAAGTGGGAGAGAGAGTGAGAGGGGGGGGGGGGTGGCGGGGGGGCACACTCTACCGGATGAGCTAGTGGTTGCCCCAGAAGACTTATTTTTTATTAAAGTGTGCCAACTTGTGATGTCATCTAGGAAAGGTTCATGTTGACGTTTGAATGATATGTATGTTGATGTCTGACCAACGTGAAGTGACCACACTGAGCAAAACAAAGTAGATTTCTTACATCCAAGTCACAGACTGACGAGTCTTATAAACCAGGCAGATATTTCATGATCATTTTCCTCTCTGAAACAATAAGCGTCTTTTAAACTGCAGTATTACTTTCACACTCAACGCTAACATTAGAAAAAAAAACAGTTTAGAAATGTATTTCTTCACCTTTATGAACCACAAACAGCTCCAACAGTGAATCCATTTGTTTTAACACTCATCTCTCCCCTCCGGCAAACATCAAACAAACTTTAATTATGCGATTACACAACATTTGGCCCTGTCGTGAAGCTGAATCAGCAATGGATTTATGCTCATATTTCTGTGATACACTCCATTAAAGGATTATTCTGAGACCTTCACAATGAAATTTATCACAATTAAAAATGCTCCTCGTATGGCTGCTGGCATTAAAGGCATGCCAGAGTGCCATTCATTAACTGCTGTATGCAGACATGGCGTCTTAGAGCAGCCTAGTGAAATTACAGGGGGAAACACTGGCTGCAAAGTCCATAACAGTCACAAATAACAGCCTGCTATGACAAGGGAAATTACACGTCTTTGGAATTGAAATTTTAATAGCACAATATAATTGTATCAATGTGAGGAATGTGCAGTAAGTGTAATCGGATGCTTTCATGTTTTGATAAATGTGGTGGTGAGGCTTTATTGTCAGTTTTTGGGATCCTTGAGGTTTCTTGATCAAACGAGCAGATAACTAATTTTCTACAAAGAGCATGTTGATTTATGGCGACTTGGCTGTTGATGGAGGATTATGTGAACATTCATTCATTAGCATAGTATTGAAAGATAACATGATCATGGAAGCTGAGATACAGTTTTTTTTTCTTCTAAACAATACATTGCAGACTTGGAAAAAACTCATATTTAATCTGATATGACAGACTGCAGATAGAGGTAAGTAAAGTTTGGTTAATGATCTACATTTACAGCAGGATTACAGTATAACCAGCCAGTAATCACATCCAGACACCATTAAGCTTGTGTCATTGTGTATCAGTGGTCTGGATGTGTTTATATGGCTCAGTGGCTGCACTATATGAGTGGATCAGTATAAGCAGTTCCCACACCCTCTCAGGTGTCCTGTGCTCAGGGCAGCCTGGCCCAGGTGATAAAGGCTGCCTTTGTCTGCAGCAGGGAACAGGTAACCATTTGTGCCTGCACTACTGTGTGTGTGCGTGTGCATACATGCATGCCAAACATATGTGTGTGTGAGTGCTGGAGAGAAACAGAGAGAGAGATAGGTTTGACTTTCGTCTCATATTCACAGCATACAGCACATGTGCACTCGATAAAAGGGAAGGTAAAATATTATTTCCAGTCTGTGATTCTCCAGGCAGAAAAAAAACAATATAAACAAATATATATTTTAAGGAAACGCATTGATTTATGCCTTTACCCTCTTCACTCCTGTTTAGGTAAATTACAGGTGTAAAGTTGTGAAAGTAGTGATACTACTTACTTTAATGTAAAAATATATGTATCTCATAAAGATTTACTGTGTGTCAGAATTATACTTAAACTCTAAATGACAAATACAAAGACATACTGGAGGGTATAATGTCTTAGCATTATCCATGACAAAGAGCCTGCAGTGTGTGTGCATGCGTGTGGTTGTGGTACAAATAGATAAAGAAGTTAACAATTAACATTCACACAATGTGACTCTGTGCCCCACTTTGCACACTATACAGTATACTAATTATGTGTTTTGAGATTATGTAGCAGGAAAACTGTCATACTGAAGTGTGCTTGACTTTAAGGTGTAGTTTTGGTGGCTAATAATGTCCAACAATGCAACAAACAATGGGGAAGCTGCTCACAGAGGGAAAAATATATATATAAAGATGTGTGACTGCTTTGACAACAGTTTAGAAAAAAAGAAATTAACCTAATTTAAAAAATAGTTGATTTTTTGTTCACTATTTGGGAAGTTTTAAGTTTAAAAATGGCATTAAGTCAAACTCTTTATTATTGCCGCATGGCTATTCGAATAAAATATCAAAACCATTTTTGTCTTGACAAAACATTCTTAAGGTACCATGGACGAGAAGCTTGGAAAAAAGAATTATGAATGTCTACAATCCCATGACAACTCAACAACTCGTGATATGACTCCCTAACAGCTGCTGAGTGAACTTGTGCTGAGACTGTTTTATAAACTGTTGTGTCCAAGGTCAATCTCTGATGCACTATGCCTTTGGGACACAATAGCTACTTTTCTCAGCTAATGTTGCTAAGATAACTTATTGCTAGGTATGCTATCTGTGTGAGAGTGTGAGTGTGTTTGGCTGCACCCTCTGAACAAATAGAAAAAAGAGATACCGACAGGAAATCTACTCTGAAAATAGTTATTGTGGCTTTGCTAGCAAGGCTAATTGATAGGCTAAATGCTACAGTTAGCTAGCTACTGCCTTAATGAAAACACAGGGGTTTAAACTAATGGCCTGGGAGAACAAATTCTAAATGTTTTAGCTGACTGGTCAGAAATAATAATTTACAATATTATCGACAAAAAATAGAAGAATGGTGTTTTTTGTTTACAGTACTCTGATACAAAATGATGTGGGCCTGTGACTGTTGAGAAATGTGACTAAATAAAAAATATAAAACCAGCTTACCTCTGCATCCCTCTGTGCATACAGTTGAGACCGTATGTGTTGTGTGTTAGAATCTGTAACGTTCCTGTTACCTGGTGTTTAATTTTGGAGTTGAGGATTACCTGTTCAGGAAGCAGGAGGGTATGAAGAGCTCCACAAGTGTGTGTTTTAACAGCCTGTCAGGAGAGCTAACTTTATGACCCGCTGCTGAGTTTTAACAGACACTCACTGTGAATATTCAACCAGAAAAAAGGTGCCTGCTAGCTAATGTAGGCTGACAGGAAGGCAAACCAACAACCAGAGTGATGGGTGAGTATAAATCGCAGGTGAAAGGTGAGAGTGCTGAGGATGTGCTCTCTTCCTCTGTCTGTCTGTCTGTTGTGGTATTCTGTTTGGTGTGTGTGTGTGTGTGTGTGTGTGTGTGTGTGTGTGTGTGTGTGTGTGTGTGTGTGTGTGTGTGTGTGTGTGTGTGTGTGTATCTAGATGTTAAGTACAGGTAGCGTGTAGAGAGGTCTTTAATTAGAGCAGAGCAGGAAGACATAGCTCAGAAGACACACTAGACTTAAGTGTGTGTGTGTGTGTGTGTGTGTGTGTGTGTGTGTGTGTGTGTGTGTGTGTGTGTGTGTGTGTGTGTGTGTGTGTGTGTGTGTGTGTGTCCATGCAGGTACGTGTGTGTGACTGGGAAACTTCCTGCACACGTCAATAGTTTCAGGGTCCATCTTGCTAATCCCAGGAGTGTCTGCTCAGCATGCGTGTGTGTGTGTGTGTGTGTGTGTGTGTGTGTGTGTGTGTGTGTGTGTGTGTGTGTGTGTGTGTGTGTGTGTGTGTGTGTGTGTGTGTGTGTGTGTGTGTGTGGTAAAATGAGGCTGCATGAATCCCCAAAATGTACAGAAGCCATTTTAGAAATTCATTCCTCTGCCAACTCCTTCAATTAAACGTCCACAGACTGTCTGAATAGGTTTATGAAATGCACACGATGCTGCTTACGGTTGTTGTAACACTATGAACCACGTTGCTAAAAGTGAATTGTGTCTAGTCAGCCATATTTGGTTGCTGGGTAAGTGGTTTGTCACTGTACTGGTTTAGCGTAACATAACTAGTTTATTTGTTTCAGTTATTCCAGGTTTCTCCTCTTTGCTCCTTTGTTTCATATATGCCAATATTCAGTCATCCCAACTCATTTTGAATTTGGATACATTTTTGCTCCAACTACTTATAATCTCCTATGAAGCCTGCAGTGTGCCACTAAAGTAATTGTTATGTTCGCCATTTGATTAGGGACTGTATGAGTTTGTTTTTCTTTTGTAAAAAGAAAATACATTTTTTAAAGTGATGAAAATAATGACAATTATTCTGTAGTATTAAGGTTGAATATTAAGGTTAAGGTTAGGGTACATCATCTTAAATTGTTTATACTTTCCCTGTTTTAGTTTTAATGGTGAATTGTGTTGTAGCAATACAATTATTAGTATTATTTTGAGAGTATAGGTGAGTATTGCAGTTTTTTTCCAAGTCAAGAGAAGTGTCTAAACAAGATAGTGTTGAGGCTCTTGCCTTTTAATTTTAATTTAATAATTTTATACAATTCCTTGTAGTATAATCAAGTAATACATTGATTTCCTAAATTTGCATTTGAATGAGGCATTAATAAAGTCAAAAGAATTGAGAAAAAGATCAGGTGGAGTAGTGGCCTGAGAAAATACTACAGACAACAGTGTTTTTATTAAACAGTTATTTTTTCACAGCTCCCATGTGTTCGTTCAGCCATGCTTCCTGGGTATGGATTCTCACCTTTTCCTGATTTCCAACCCCACCTTCACGCTTTCCGCTGCCGAGGAGAGAGTCCTAGCATGTGGATCCCTGGCTCAGGGGAGTCCCAGGCTCTGAGCGAGGCCCAGGAGGACAGGCCTCTCCTGCACCCGTGCCACCACAAGCACGTCGCAGTGTGCCAGCAAGAAACATTGGCTTTTATTGAGCTACAACCACCAGTGACTCCTAAACTTAACAGTCTTGGCTCTCAGAGGCCAACTGTTATTCCAGAGGCACAATGCACAACACACTCCCTGCCCCTGAATGGTTTCAGACACACACTAAATGAACTAAATGACATGCAGAACGGCTGCCACAGGACAGACAATGAGCATGTAGCACTGTTAAATTTGAACTCTCATACACCTGCGGGTGACTGTGAGCTTGAATGCCATAATGGCATCAGGACTTCTTTGCAGGAGCAGATTGAAAAACCTCGTACTGTCACAACAGTATGTCGTCCTCATCACGCAGCTCTTAGCCTCCCTCTGCCGTTCCCTCTGTCCTCTCTATACACAAACCGAGACTCTTGGGAATCTCAGATACCTTGCTCCCCATCCTCACCTACAGGTCCTGGGTTTCAGAGCCCAGACTCCTGCCGGCTGCAGAGGAGGACATCACAGGGTTCACTGAAAGAGAAGTCTATCCGTGAGTGTGCAGCTTTCTTTCACTATGGACAAAGTTGACATAACAAATCAGGCTTTAAAAGCTTTTACATGCTTCCTCTTAATTTAATAAAGCTATTTTCTTGTTTCCAGGGCGAAAGATGCAGGTTTATTCCCCAGACAGCCAGAGCGATGAATCTCTCAGCAGCCCAATCCTGGACGCAGACTACATCTTCCCAGGACCTTTTGCATCTTTCCTGGAGGAGGACCTCAGTGGAGTATCTTCCCTGGAGGCCCTTTCAAGCCTGTCATCCACAGACGGTCTTACAGATCTGCCAAACCTTGGTCACAATGATATTTTTAATCTACCTGCAGAACCACTGCAGATAATAGAGGACCCAATTCCAGGGGTGGGGGAGGACAGCAGGAGTGTAGAGACTTCAAGTGCCACAGGGGGGAGCTTTTTGTCACGCGTCGGTCGTCATGGGGATCAAGAACGGCGGCGCTTCTCAGCTTCAGAACTGATATCTAGACTGCAGCTGTCTCAGAGGAAGAACTCCTTCACCTTGAAGCTGGGAAAGTCGCTGTCTGCACGGGTAGCCTCCAGGGACAGACAGAGCTCCAACAGCCTCATCCCCAACTCTGACTGTGAGTAGAGAACAGGACAAACATCATGGTAACATTTCATTGAAAGCTTGTCCATAAACCTAGCCCAATATGTTACAGAAAACAACCAAGAGCAGTATAAAAACCCGTTACAAATAAATACCACAAAAAGTCAGGTTCAATGTCCTTCTCCTTGAACAAAGGCAAAATACGTATGCAGATTGGTGACGATTGAAAGGAAAAAAACACCTCAAAGTGTAAAGGTTAACAACGTCAGTGTCCTTGCACATCACTCAATGTTGAACCTCAACCGTCTGCGCTGTTGTATGAAAGAAAACTAGCCAAAGTTGGAACAAGTGGAATTCTAGAATTCTCAAATTCTCGATTATTACTCTAGTGCTGAAACAATTTTCTTGAAACAATTATCAACAGATTAATGTCGTGGATATGGCCTACCCTGGACCTAACCCCTGCACCTTGTGCTTTTCAATCTGTTTAGATAAGTCCAACTCCAAGCACCGTAGCTCAGGAGGCTCTAGTGATAGCGCCCCCCACAGTCCTGTAGGACCTGCACCTACTCTGCCCAGCAGTGACAATGGCATGCCTTTGCATCGGTGGAGCACAAAACTCGGGTAAATACGGATTTAAAATATGGCCACACATGAACTGCAAAGATTAAAGAACATGTATTGATGTCAGTTCACATTTTCTTTCACAGAATGCGAAAGAAATCCATAGAGGAGGACTTCTCCACGCTTCCAACTGTTGCTAGTTCAAATCGCTTATCACGGTTTTTGCCTAGTTGTAAGTTTCCCTGAACTATTTGTCTTTTTCAAAACACCTAATTAAACCGAGACTTGATTGGACTTTCCTGTAACATCCCTTTTCACTTTCCTCCAGCGATTCTGTACCAGGAATACAGCGACGTCGCCATCAACAGAGAAATCCAGAGGCAGCAAGGGAAAGAGCCAGGCACAGAGGAGGAGGGGCTCAGGGATGAGGGGTCAGACGGGACCCCCTCTCCTTCTAATCTGTCTCCATCCAGCTCCTTTCGCTCATCACGAGGGTCTGCTTTTGCACTGTGGCAGGACATCCCCGATGTTCGAACCAGTGGCCAGCTCGACAACTTCAGCAACGAGGAACGGAAATTACAGGAGGTGAATGAGACATTGCAGACCGCCACAGCTGTTTGCTAGTTCATGTTCTGTAGATAAGTGGCTGACATACTGTGTCTTCCTCAACTCAGGCAAAGTTTGAGCTGGTGACGTCTGAGGCGTCGTACATTCGTAGTTTGACAATCGCGGTGGACCACTTCATGTTGTCGCAGGATCTTGCAGAGTGTCTCGGAGCTCAGGATAAGCAGTGGCTCTTCTCCAAGCTGCCTGAAGTCAAAGGTGTCAGTGAGAGGTGACGTAATATGCTGCTGATGTGCCTCTGTTGCCCATCTAAGTTCTTTATTTTAACATGTCAGTTACTTTCTGACTTCTCTGAGTGTATGTTCTGCTTACTCGGTGCCTGTAGGTTTCTTCAGGACCTGGAGCACAGGCTGGAGGAAGACATTCTACGTTTTGACGTGTCCGACATCGTCTTGGACCACTGCCCGGCTCTGCGAAGGGTTTATTTACCTTATGTAACCAACCAGGCGTACCAGGAGCAGACCTACCAGCGTTTGCTGTGAGTAACTGCTTTCATCACATGTATAACATATCAGCAGTTTGAAACATATGCTATGTAAATGTATCTAGGCACTATCTCTCTGCGCACACTTGCAGCTGTAGTGCATGAAATCCAATTGATTCCTGTCCATAATTCCCTCTAAGGGTGTTCAGGTGTTATTTTTTACCTGCATGACTTAACTTGCAGAAGGTTCATCTACAGTAGACAAGGCTGAGCATTTTTTTCTCAGGGTAAAAAGCACCCTGGAATTTACACGCATTTCTCTAAATGAACACGTCTTGTCCTCTCAGGCACGAGAACCCTCGTTTCCCCGGCATCCTGGCTCGTTTGGAGGAGGACCCCATCTGCCAAAGACTTCCTCTGACCTCTTTTCTAATCCTCCCATTTCAGAGGATCACACGGCTCAAAATGCTGGTGGAGGTACAACATTAAACATTCACTGCAGAATTCATGTTCGCACTTGAAACCCAATTACGTGAAACTGTTAATGGGCTCATACTTGGACCGGCTGAGCAATTTTTGCAATTTTTTATTTGATTGTTTTCCCCAACAGAGCATAAAAAGAGTATTGTTTACTCTTTTGGCTTGTCTTCAAAAACACCTTTACTTTTCAGAACATCTTAAAGAGGACAACACCAGGCTCCCGAGATGAGGACACTGCCACGAAAGCTTTCAATGAGCTAAAAAAGGTGGTGATTATCATCTCTAATAGCCAGTTGGATGAGTACCAGTATTATCACTGCTGAGGCACAACAGTAATAACCATGTTGGTATGTGTCTTCTTAGATCATCAAAGAATGTAACTCCAGTGTGCAGTCAATGAAGAGGATGGAGGAACTTATTCACCTCAATAAGAAAATCAAATTTGAGGGAAAGGTGACTAAAGTCTTTGTAAATATTCTTTGTTTTTTGTAAATCTGCTTTGTTAACATTTTGTGTTTCCTATTTAGCAACTTATTTCCTTTTTTTTTGTAGATCTTTCCTCTGATCTCTCAGTCACGCTGGCTGGTAAAACATGGTGAACTTCTGGAAGTGGACACTCAGACGATGAGTATTTCCGGATCAAAACTCAAGTTGCCCACCAAGCCGGTGTACCTCCACCTGTTCAATGACTGTCTCCTACTGTCCAGGAGGAAGGAGTGAGTGATATGCAGTCAATACAAAGAGACCTGGAAATAAAATTTAAAAATCTGTAGCAAACAGCAACACACACCACTCCTCTGGCTGCACCAGTTTTCACCAGGATTATCTCCCTTTTCTACAAACATAAATGTACACCATCAGAATAATTTGAAATATGCTACAACCACTCAAATTCTACACATTTATTGACCAGCTGGTTACTAATGCAAAAAAAGATAAGAAAACTTTCTTTTTTTTGCAGTACGTGGAAGTTCATGGTGTTTGTGCATGCCAAGATAGGACAGCTGAAAGTGAAGGACCTCAGTCAGAAGCTGCAGGGCATCTCAGGCTTCATCTTCCACCTGCAGCTGTGTGAAGGCCAGCACCTCAAACACCAGATCCTGCTCAAGTCACACACTGAGTGAGTAACTACACTCTGTCGACAACAATTTAGCTTCGGTCCAAACTGGATGCATTAGCCGACGGTGCTATGAAGGCCCTTTCTTGTGTCTCTCCAGGAGCGGGAAGCAGAGATGGATCACAGCCATGTTTCCATCTGATCCACGCGAAGACATCGAGCAAGCCAGTGAGAATGATGGTCAGTAGAGAGCTTTTGGTGCGCTATGAATCAGTGTATGTAAACCTTTTAATCCTCTCGTTCATCTTTTTCTTGTCTTTTCCTCTTAGATATATCCCAGGTTCAGTGCATCAAAAGCTATCAGGCCCAGGAGCACGATGAGTTAACACTGGAGAAGGCGGACATTCTTCACGCTAAGACCATTACAAGTGATGGTAAGAATTTGGACAAAGTCCTCTTTTAGATAAACTGCATTCCAACCTCAACCTGCACCTAAATTAGCATAACATAAAAAGTTAGGTCTGTGTGTCCCACTGGCCTTCTGAGCGTATGTGTAGTGGTTTGTTTGATGTCTAAGCTTGTCTTTCACCAGGCTGGGTGGAAGGCATCAGACTGTCTGACGGGGAACGGGGCTGGTTCCCCAAAACCTACGTGGAGGAAATCACGAGTCGCAGCGCTCGCCTCCGCAACCTCCGAGAAAATATCCGCATCAAATGTGTCACGCAGAAATTGGAGGGGGAAGACTAACCACTTTACTGCAATTGGTTGTGTATCAAAGGTGCATTTCAGTTGCTAAGTTGCATTTTTAAGCTTCTGGATCATTGTTTTAATTTTAGATGCATGTGGGACCTACGTTATAGTATGCAGGTGCTAAAACAAGACAAGATTTTTGACTGTATGAGCATTTTCCTTTAGCGAGCTAGCTGCAAATACAGTCAGCTTTTAATGCTCCTGTACATTTGAGTCTGTCGACAAGCATTTTGAACAGTTTTGCAACACTGAAGTTACTTTTTGTAGAAGCAATCACTTCATGCATGCTTTCTGTGAATGCAATCCATAACCATTTTAAAGTCTGAGATACACATGCACATTTACTAGCACATGTAGTAATTGTAATCAAATCCAAAGGTAAATGTGTACATTTCTTGTTCTTGTCAGAGGAGAATGTCACTAAATTTTTTTTTTTCCGTCTCATGTGGCCAAATGCCCTCTTAGAACTGTCTTATGCAACTCAGCTGAGTTATATGAGGTGCAGGAGCTTCATTGATGTAATGTTACAACATCAGAAAGTCGCTCGAGGCAGATCGTTCTACTGAGCTGCGTTAGGACACATCAGAGGCCTTTAATCTTTTGTTTTTTGTTCACACTGAGTGCTGCTTTAATGTCAAAAGGCAGATGAGAAGTTGCCATGTTGTGTAGTCCACTTGTTCAAGTAAAATATACACTGGTGGTTACAAGAAGAAATGAATGTGTTTACCATCCAATTTCTGATTCTGATACACTACAGTGCGTCAGTGTGCTGCAGTTCATTCATCATGTGTTAAAAGATGTGCATTGTTTAAACATCCTTGGCTCTTTTTTAAGAGGGCACCCTGTCTGTACACATTGTATATGAGCTGTAGTAGCAATTTGGAGTGCATGATGGTTGTCCAGACAACATTGGTTAGATGATTTCACAATACTACTGTAACATATATGAAGGACAGACTATCCTCTTCACATGGCCACACTACACCAATTCTTTTTTTCTGTTAGTGCCCTGATTAAAGGATTAGGCTGACTATATTCTATATTTTTTATAATTGTCAACAAATCCTTCGAATAGACCAAAACCAGCAATTAATTTATCCTAAATCTGTGGCCAAAGCCTGATAGATCTTCTTTCTCTGTGCCATGGAGCCACACTGTTACACTGGGTTACATGTTCCTTCATTACCATGAACACACACACACACACACACACACACACACACACGCACGCACGCACACACACCCACACACACACTGTAGTTGAACCCACATACACCATCCTACTGATGTAACTACTGACTAGAGCACTAAATGTGTATTAATCCACAGCTAAAAATAGTCCCCAACAAATGCACTATTTACTCCTGTTCGAGTAACCTTTGCTAAAAACTACTGCCCAGCTGATTTAGGGAATGATTTAGCCTTTATTAACTATATATTTGTGACTAATTTTATAGTTTTCAGTTGTCAGTAGTAACAAGCTGGGCTTGAGGCTGAGCTCCACAGACAGTGTAGGCAGGTCAGACATTGTTGGTTTTGTTCCTTTCATGGCATTTGTTGACAGCAATGAAAATATAAAAATAAATGTCCTTTAAAACCCATCAAATTTACACCTATACCAGATTCACATCGGAACACATTTACATCGACCAGTTGTGTGGTAAAAGTGGAAGTTTTGCTTCACATGTACCTAATTTTAAAACTTTAGCCCCAGTTAAATAAACGCTAGACATTGTTGCATTAGACTAATCATACAGGATCAAGTAATAATGTCATACACTAATCACTGAATTACAGGCCCACAGCGTTCCCCTCATTACGTGTAAAAATCCCCAAATGACCCACAGCACAGTGTAACTGAGCTGTTGTTAATAAACCACTATAATCAACATGCATATGTAAACTCTTCCAGTGGCACATGAAATGTTTATAACCCCTTTTTTCTATATCTGCATTGTTAGTTGTAATTTAAGCCGTTGCTGTTGCAACATGTGTATTTATACTCCTCTAGCTGGTTGTTCTCTAAGGAGATTCTGATGTAAATGTACTTTACTGTAGATGGCTTTATGTATAAAGAGTAGAAAATGGTTCATTTACTATTATGACTGTAATTTATATGAACAAAGATTCGACAAATATTACATTCCATAACTGTAAACCTTTCAGTTTCATTTCTAGTACCACAATAAATATAAATACTGTAATACACTGGATGTTTGCTGGATCTCTGCACACTGTAAATGTTTAACCACTGAAATAAATACTTCCATTTTATGTTGTGTGGAATTTTTAACAGTTTATTGTGAAAAAGTCAAACATCTCTACAATCGCTACATCTAACATTTCTTCAGCTGTGTTCTGGCCTTAAACTGGGTCATGACTCTGTTTCTGTTTGTCCGCACATGAAAGGAAACTATAAGTATCTTTTTAGTCCCTTAGAGGGTCAAATCACCCAAATAAATCAAAATGTGGGGAGAATATTTCAGAGCCTCCTTACTGCTGTATCTTCATTTTGTGGCACACTTAGACATAAAAGTAATATGTACATACTATCTACACATTATGTCATATTTATAATTACAGTCAAGCTTTTCCCCATTTGGATGAGTCAGCTGCGTCCATTGATGTGACATTGGTCGGCTGTTATTATCGGCTCCTGGGACTCCTTCCTGCTCCTCTGCAGCTTTGGCATGATTGGAGGTGCAGCGTGACTCACAGTAACGTGGCTGCTTCTGTCCGGCTGCAAGAGAAAATCTTGTTGATGCAAAGTTGCTTCACATTTAAAGGTATTCAACATCACCTTGGCACATGAATATATTTCTTGCAAACACAAACTTTTTTCGCAAATCAACAAAACCTTGACTGACTTTAAAGGGGCTGTAAGTTAAAAGTGTTTGTTTTATCTTCCATCGACCATAACATGTTGTATTTCCTATAAAAAGAAATCAGTGCTTCCACCCACAGAACAAAATTGACAAAAAATAAACCAGAATGCTTTTGATCTCAAACAAGTTTGTACAAGTTGATTTTCATTCCAAACTTAACCAAACCAGGAGCTAGGAAAGTTGCATGCAGAACTGTAAAACACTGCAGCATGCATTAGAAAATGGTCAGCAGTGATGGAAAGACACTGTATGTAGTAAATGGGCTAAAACAGTGGTTCTTAAATATTAAACCTGCATTAACTGATTGTTTTGACTTCTCGGTGGCAGTACAAACAAAGAGACTACACACAACATCGGCATTTATATAGCACTTTTCTACCTTACCTCCTCATTCACCCATTCACACAAACACACCAATTTAACGTAAGGTGCTTGCCTGCCCATTGGGAGCAACTTGGGGTTCAGTGTCTTGCTCAAGGACACGTCGACATGTGGGCAGGAGAAACCAGGGATCAAACAGCCAACCTTAAACGATGACCGATCTACTGTACCTCCAATCTACAATCACTTTTTAAGTTCACCTGAATAACTTAC
Source organism: Gymnocephalus cernua (assembly GCA_023631565.1). NCBI lineage: Eukaryota > Metazoa > Chordata > Actinopteri > Perciformes > Percidae > Gymnocephalus > Gymnocephalus cernua. Next base: position 20,291,976 of record CM042433.1, read on the forward strand.
AAGAATTGGCACATCCTGCAGATACAGAGCAGCATTAGCATTTATTTGGAGTAATGTATGTATGTCCAATATTCACTCTCTTTTAGCTTTGTTTTGGTCTAACCCAACAACTGAGGGAAATATCTGGCGTTTAAGCTGTTAAATGCTCCTCTGACAAAGTAGTGACAAAGTCACAAAGAATTTACCAACTCTGCAGTTCCCCTCAGCTCCATTAGGTCTTTTAGCTCATTGTCTTAAGGCCAATACATTATTCTTATCCATTTTATATTCATTCAAATATTTCAGACAGCACAGTTCTAACCTGTTGTAATTGAAACATCAGGTTCCGATAATCCTCCAGACAGGTACAGGAGACTCGCAGGGGCTCCACCAGCTCACCTAAAACACAAAAGCATTTTTACATTACATTTAGCCGATGCTTTTATCCAAAGTAACTTACAATTGCTATATATCAGAGGTTGCATGCCTCTGGAGCAACTAAGGGTTAAGTGTCCTGCTCAGGGACACATTGGTTGATGTATCGTAGTGGGAATCTAACCCAGATCTCCCATCACCACATATGAAATACCTGTATTCCTCGCTGCACTTAGTTTTGCTATAATTCAAATGTACATTTAGCTAAACATGTATACAAATGTATGTCAAATGTGTGTACAGTATACCTATCAGCTCTAACTCCAGCCGCCCAGGCAGGGCTGACCTCTCCACCGCTTGGATGCTGTGTCGGGCCAACCTGCCCTGTTAGAGATGACATAGAAGAGAAGGAATTTTCACTTTTCATACATGATCATGATTGTACAAGTAGAACCTCATTTAAGCTACTAACTGAAATGCATTGAGTGACGTTGTAGGCAGCAGGTGTGAGTTACAAAATGTTCCACCCATGCTTTATTTCATGTGTCAAAAGAACAAGCACTGTGTAAAGATTACCGGGACACATACTCATGCCACAGTGGTTGAGGAGGTATTATTATGTATTTTTCCCATAGAGTCATTTTACACTACCTCATATCTTATACTCAGACACTTGTTGTCAACTGACAGTAGCAAGAGGTCTTGAGGAAAGAGAACCATCAGTCTTTCTTGGAGTCCCTGAAAGAACAAAGCCAACAATGTCACTGTTACTGTTGCATTAGCTGCAATACAGGTGACAAAATACTGTGACACTTAAAATAATGTTCTCTATAATATAGTACGGACACTTGTATTTACCATATTCGCATGTGGCACAAGTAGAATTTTAAAGGACAATTGTAGTTTATCACAACTGTCTTAATTTTGTCCATCATTCCTATTAATAATAATTATATATATTATGTATATATATATATATATATATATATATATATATATATATATATATATATATATATATATATATATATATATATATATTGGTCAGCATTTCTGGGCCTTCTGCATCTGCGCGCTCTGCACTGTCATTGCAGCTGGGGAATGACGGCACTGTAGCGGCACTTTCTACCTGAATAGTATAGTTGTGACATCACAACTGTACGGAAGTCCTTACGGCTCGTTTCTGAATACAGGCTGTGTGCGATCTCTGTGGATTGAGCGTTTTGATACTCTACATATATATATATATATATATATATATATATATATATATATATATAGATATAGCACCCTCAACCTGCTTTATAATCAGAAAAGACATGGTGATCTCACTTTTTACAATATTGGACCTTTAAACGTGTTTATAGCACAAAAGAGAAAAAAAGAATGATGTAAACTGGTCCAAACATGTTTATCCACTTCAGAAAACATATTAAGATTAAATCTCTTTGCAACATATGGGAACTGTGCTTATAGGATATGTGGTCTTGATTGTCAGAGGTATTCTTGTAAGGGATGGTTTAACTGACATAATGTGGTATGTATGGAAGGCCAGAGAGGACATAAGTTTAAAAAAAAAAAAGCCTGGCAGGTCCAGAAGTAAATAGTTTTCATGCTGACAATAAGTAATTCTTACTCTCAAATGATTTGATCTGTGCTAATTTGCAGATTCTTAATACAGCGTGAGAGAGTATTTATTACCTGTCTCTGTGTGTTGATGACATGGACGACAGATATGTATCCCGGCTGACCCATGTGCTGTATCGGCGAGCCCTCCCACTGCCATATGGGAGCTTGCAGCAAGTACTTTTTCAGTTCTTCTCTTTTCCAGTCCTCATCACAGGGTAACTAGGGGAGAAATATGGTGTGTGATCAATTTGTTAATTACAACTTAACCAGGCTGCTTCTTCATGTAGTTGTAATCAGATGTACAGCAATAAGTTAGTTATTACAAGATAGGAGAGCGCGCAGTGGGAGGGACTAATGGGTTTTGACAGTGACTTGTATCTCCTGTCTTCTATGTGTTGCTTCCACTTCTGTAACTCTCCAGCACTGGAACATATGAAGATCTTTGAGTCCACCATTGGACCTGGATGAAAGAGGGAACAACATAAATCGTGCTCAGTACTTTACAATGTGTTGGCGTGTCTTAGCTGAACTTGGAAATTTCCACTGACTCACTGCTGATCTCAAACATGTGTGGTGAATGTGACGTGTCAGGGTCCAAGGAGACGACTAGCAAGGAAAGTCCAGAAAGGGGAAGGATGCCCTGTGAGATAAAAGAACACAAAGTGTAAGAAGAAAAATATATCTGTTTAGTGCTTCTTTCAGGCTTTTTTCTGTGTTAATAATGGGTGTGTAATGCGTAACTTTTCTGTGGAGTTTGCATGTTCTCCCAGACTTTCTTTGACATACTATACACTTGACTTTTTTATGACTTTTATTCAACATACTATACTATGACTTGTTTATGACTTTTTTCGACATGCTATACTATGAGATTTTATCACTTTTTGGACATACTACCTTATGATTTTTTAATCACTTTTTTCGACATACTATACTATGACTATTTTTGATATACTATACTATGACTTTTTATCACTTTTTTCGACATAATATAATTTGACTATTTTCGACATAATATACAAGGACTTTTTAATCACTTTTTTCAACATACTGTACTATGACTTTTGTTGACATGCTATATTATGACATTTTTTTATATACTATATTATGACTTTCAGATTTTTCTTGACATACTATACTATGACTTTTTTAGCACTTTTTTCGACATACTATACTATGACTATTTTCAACATAATATACAATGACTTTTTTGTCACTTTTTTCGACATGCTATACTATGACTTTTTTCGACATGCTATACTGACTTTTTTCAACATAATATACTAGGAATTTTGTATTACTTTTCTCAACATATTATACTATGACTTTTGTCAACATGCTATATACTATGACATTTTTTATATACTATGACTTTAGGATTTTTCTCAACATACTATACTATGACTATTTTTAGCACTTTTATTTTTTCAACATACTATACTATGACCTTTTTATCACTTTTTTTCAACTTACTATACTATGACTTTTTCTAAATACTATACTTTGACTTTTTATCACTTTTCTCGACATACTATACTATGACCTTTTCAACATACTTTTTTACAGAACTACTTCACTACTGTACTTAAGTACTAAAAGGCTGTATCTGTACTCTACTGGAGTATTATTTTTTTTCTCCTACTTCCACTTTTACTTCAGTACATATTTTCGATGAGTTTAATACTTTTACTCCAATACATTGTTTTGCATCGTTACTCGTTACTCGTTACAATTATAAAAATGTTACAAGTCATTCCAAACCCACATTATCACTGCCAGAGCGGTAGATGACTATGTCACCAGGTTTGATGACGCTGGCTCATCATTGAGCGAATCAAGCGATCAAGCTGTCCTATAAGAAGATGTTGGTGATGGAAGAACCATAAACACCACCTTCAACACCTTCAACTTCGAGTGATCGTGGTAGCTGCGGTGTTGTACATTCCTGTCCTTGTACTTCTGCTACAGCCAAAGGAATTGTAAGTGTCCTTTAGGCTAAACATTTGAAATAATATAAACAATATGATATTCAAACTTTTGATTGCTTTTTTTAATAATTACATAACACAATACTTGTACTTTCAGTACTTAAGTAGTACATTTTAAAATAAACTACTTAAGTACAGAAAATGTTGAATACTTTAGTACTTCCACTTAAGTGTGGTGCTTAAAGAGCACTTCAACTTCTACTCAAGTCACTTTTTTGATAGAGCACATGTACTTTTACTCAAGTCTGGGTCTCTAGTACTTTATACATGTCTGCTTTTTTATGACTTTTTTTTCGACATAATATAACTTGACCATTTTCCACATAATATACTAGGAATATTTTTTCACTTTTCTCAACATGCTATACTATGACTATTTTGGACGTACAGACTTTTTTTTTTACATCTTTCAATGTTTATGTTGGCACAGTTGCTCAGAGGTTAGTACAGCTTCAACTAGCACCAGCAAGTAGGCAATGCAAACTGTGACCCTTGGTGTGATACCCAAACTGGGCTGAGCCATTTTGTGTAGAGTTTGCATGTTCTTTGAGACTTTCTTTGACATACTATACAATAACTTTTTATGACTTTTTGAAGAAATACTATATTATGACTATTATGGACATGCTATACTATGACATTTTTTGACGTACTATACTATAACTTTTTTTATCACTTTTTTCGACACACTGTAGTGTGACTTTTTTTTATCACTTTAACATTCACACAGCATAGACAAGACCAGAAACTGAACACACATCTGTGCTACAATGAGGCCATGAAAACCACTGATCCACTGTGCTGCTTTTACTTGACAAAAAAATTATATATTTACATACATTATTAATAATACATTTATTAATGTTATTGTAAATACACAAGCACACAAATACACATGATATACTGTATGAATATTTAATATAAATCAATTGTAATGTTTTGTTATTGTTCATATTACTGCCTGTAATTGTAATTTTTCTGTCTGAAAAGTGCGGTGTCATGGTATAGGAAAGCAGCAGCTGGTCCTTCCAGCTGTAGTCTTGCTTTGCCAGACCTTCCTTCACCAAAAAACGTGCTTTGGTTCATTGTCATTTCTTTAAACCAATCACAATTGTCTTGGGTGGTGCAAGCATATGTTGTGTGGATAAAGTTCAAAATGTGTGTGTGTGTGTGTGTGTGTCTGTGTGTGCGTGTGTGTGTGTGTGTGTGTGTGTGTGTGTGTGTGTGTGTGTGTGTGTGTGTGTGTGTGTGTGTGTGTGTGTGTGTGTGTGTGTGTGTGTCCTGAGTGCGTTTACAACTGTACTTAGAGCTGTCTACTTGCGAGCCAATCACTCAGGATTTTAATACAAGGTAAAAATGGGGCCCCTCTGCATATAGTATCTATATGTTTATATGTCTTTCTCTGTTAACATGTCTGTCTGCTGTAAAGAAATGGTGGCGCAGATAGGCAAAACATTTGAACCCCTATCATTTCTTACTCTTTGTTTTGTATCCTTCAACCCTTTCCCACTTTTTTAGCTATTACTGCTTCAGCTGCTTTCCAAGTCTTATTTACGGATCAAAACCTAATTCAAGCCTAAAAATATTCCACATCTTTCATTCATTGGGGGTTTTATACAACTTAGAAATTGTTTTCGTACTTTTTGAAAATATTGAACACAGCTGATTGAGATTTCCTAATTTGACCCACCCATTTCCCATTTTACCAACTCATTCATTACTCTTTCAGTTACTTCTTCATCCAAATTTAAGCTGTTCAATTCACTTTTAGCATCAGCTTTTACAAAACATTTTTAAGACTCTTATTAATTAGAACCATTTCTACTTTTCCACATTTCCCTACAACTTCACCTTCTTACACATTTTAACCAGCAATTCAATGTAGCGACAGCTTTTTAAAAAACCTTAAAATATTCTTTTGTTTGATACATTATTGGTATTGTTCAACATTTCAATGGAATTCATACTAATTAAAACCAGTTCCCAGTTGTCCAACTATTCTCACTACTACTAATTATACCAGCAATCCAGTTTAGCTTTAGCAATTTGGCTTTTCAGCATTCCCAAGCATTTTCTGCAGGAAAGGCATTTTCTAGTTTTAAAGTAAAATGCACAACAAATACCTCATAAATGAAGTCTTGTCGAGAGTGGTCCAGAGAGAGGATGAGCAGGTGGAAAGAAAACAACACAAGGAAGTGTTCACTGGTTTCCTGTGGGGGACAAAATGAAGATACGACACCAAAATACCAAACAAGCAGCAGAACCCAAACATCATGCAGCGTTGGCTACTGACTAACGATCTGTGGGCTCACAGTATCAGAGGCTCCATCAACTGTTCACACAGGCATGAGAATAAAATTCACTATTTTCAATAAAAGATGTTTGCCAGATGTTTATCGTACTGTTCCAGCAACTATTACAACTCATAAACAAAAGTTATTCTGAAAGACAATTTCAGAATATGCCCCTTTAGGATGATGTATTGATGGAGCCACGCCTCACCACTCCCAGCTGACCCCCATGTGCAGCTCAGTGTTACCTGTGTGTAGCTGTTATAGAGAGACACCAGGGAGGAGTGGATGATCTCTCCATACATGTGGGCAGGTTGGCCCTCCCACTCCCTGATTGGCTGGTGGGAGTAAATCCTGTGATGCAACTCGTTTATGCTCCTGCCCCACAGCACCACCTACAGACACAAACCTGTATCAGCCCATATCTCTTGATTTAATTTATTATTTATTATTATACATTATATTATTATTATTATTATTAATTTAGTTTAGAGCTTTTGTAGTGTTATCCCTTAGTCATAATTAACCTTGTATGGTGCTGTTCTTAGTTAAAAAGTAAGGATCCTGCATATTGTATGTGACAAAATGTTTTTTTACACATATGCCTTCTCATATCATTGCCCCCATCAGTGTGTATGTGGCCAGATGTTTCACAGAGCGATGAGTCATGCATTACACAGCAAATTTTAATTTGTTTCCCTGTTGCAAGCCTCAAATTGTTGTTTGAGCAAAATGTTGCACAATTCAGGGGGATTTGGTATCTAAAATTAAAACAGTGTCAATGAGGACTGTGTTTTGTTGTTCTCTTGGGGTTTGGATGCTTCATATTTGTCATTCAAGTGGAAAGAAGTGTAAAAACTCAAGTTTGTGTGGCAGTGTTTCCTCCTTCTTTTATTTCCTGTATTTAAGTTTGAATCACACCAAACAAGGAATGCAGAATCTCTCACTTTTGTCATGGAAATTTCTACAGTGTGTAAACAGTGTCTGCTGGCCTCAACACAAATAACAGCACCGAGTGGAAATTGTTAATATTCGTGTGAGGCACACTCCAAGCACTAAAAAGTGCTACATTGTTTGCCCAAAGTGAGCTACACATTGTGTGAAAAGTGCATGATGAAGTTTATGCTTGTGTCTTTGTCACTGTCCTACACAACACACACACACACACACACACACACACACACACTCAAACACTGACCTCTTGTTCCTGGTGTCGTACTGAAGGGTAGCGCAGTGGTGGTGGTGGTGGTGGTGGTAGTGGTGGCTGCTGCTCATCTCTGCTGTGCCTCACTGACAGCTGAAGCCTGGTCTCTCCCAGACTCCACACCCTGAATAAACACATTTCATCAAATGTTCACGTCAACACTTTTCACCAGACAGCATCGTCACGTAGCAGCAGTCAATGCTAAGGGCACAGTGGCTCAGTGGTTTTTGTGGCCTCATTGTAGCACGGATGTGGGATCAGTTTCTGGTCCTGTTTGTGCTGTGTAAATGTTAAAATGCATGTTCTTTTTGGTTCTGGCCTGCTGTTCAACGTGAGTCAGGCAGACTGGAGACTCAAAACTATAATTGTGGGGTCCTGTTAGTAAGTGTTTCCTTGTGGTGCATGCTTGGACTGGCTTCAGCCATGGTGAGCCTAAAAGAAAACAAATAGAGATTGAAGAGCATTCAAGCATATCACAATTTAAATGACATGACTTGACCCCCCCTGCAGTCCAGCAGCAGCCAGACATAATCAGATTACAGTAGGCAGAGCAGAGACAGACCCACCTGCTGACCCTTTACCGCCATATTTTGTAGCTTATGCTACACATACTAATTCTATGCAGGTTTTGAATGTGTACTATAATAGACGTAAACAGAAAAAGTACAGTAAAAACATGCATACAAAGTAGTTGAGTATGATGTCACCCATTACTGTCCAACAGTACAGTGCACAAAGGAAGCAGAGGAGCAATAGACAATATTCCTAAAACAAAAAAAAATTGAACTTGAAGCCAATGAAATCCCACCGCTGCCATATTCTTAAGAAGCTAAATATGTAAAGTTTTAAACGTGTCCATAAACCCCTAATTAGCAGTGACATGGTGGTACCTCACAGGGTTCCTGGCCGAGTAACTTTGTTGTCAACTACTACAATGTTGAGGTACTTTACTTGAGTATTTCTTTTTTCTTTTTTGTCTTTTTATATTTCTACTCCACTACAGGTCCTGCGGGAAATATTGTACTTTTTACCATCCATCCATACCATACCATCTGATACCTTTAGTTACTTCACAAATTATCATTATAATACAAAATATGATCACCAAATAAATTATAATCTATTTTTGGATAGAGAGAATAATTTATTGATCCCTTGGTGAAGTTACCGCAGTATATGTAGTAAAAAAACTGCAATATTAAATTCAAACACATGAATGCATCAATAATTACAATTCAGTAATATAATACATATGATTCTGTAATGGGGCATTCAGCATAGTGTGTACTTTTACTTTTAGTACTTAAGTATATTTTGATGTTACCACTTTTGGACAGAAATTTTGAAGGCAGAACTTTTTCAGTACCTTCTTCCACCACTGCATCTTTGTAGCAAACATCTTTGTCTGCATTGCAGAATGCAAACATGAGTGGGCTGCAACCATAAGTAGTAATCATTAAACAGCCACACATAAGGGCTGGTAGCTACTGTTGTAATTAGCCTCTGCTAATCCCTGAGCCTAGAATGAGCAGGGATTTGTCCCGCCCTGACTTTATATTAAACCCCTCCATGCTTCAGCCATTGCCTTATAGTAATCTCCTAATCATGTCAGTGCAGCATCACCGAGTTCCCATGTTCATGTTTAGTAAATAGGGGCCAATTAATTCTTCTGCCTTGTTGTTCTTCTGGGTGCTGAGGAGTGGAAATCATATGGATGTAATGTGTTCTTCTGCAGGTGTTTTCATCATGGTTAAAGAGTTTATAATTAACCTTTTTCTTCACTGCATTACCTGGAAGTTTTCTGCGTAAAAGCACATCCTGTTACTTTGTGAAAACAAACATGTAGTGTGAACATCCTGTAAGTGGTATCACTGAAAGGTTTATACTGTATATCCTCTTGTTTTACATATTCAGCCTAAAAATGACGCATGACATGTCAACGAAAAACCACGTGCATTCTTCACTTCACAGAATGTCACAGCTTCCTCCTACAGAACTCACAAAACCACATGGGAAAAAACCTAGAACATACTCTCTTGAAAACAGCAAAAGCACAATAAAGATGACTGAATCTGCATTTTGTTCTAGGATCCAAGTACTACATTCGTAATGTGTAAATTCCCCACCATTACTTTCCTATTTGCTCTGAGCTTCAAAATTGAAAGCTTGTACTTACCCTAAATTGTCTCCAGAGAGTTCCAGGAGCTCGATCTCATCAGGGCCCACCTCGTCCACTCCAGTATGCCTCTGGGTCACACTGCAGCATCCCATGACGGACGAGGAGTCTGTCTCTCTCCGCCTGTCTCAGCTTCTAGTCCACACACTGAGCACCATCTGCCCAAACAATCATCCTCACTGGGTTGTGTGTGTGTGTGTGTGTGTGTGTGTGTGTGTGTGTGTGTGTGTGTGTGTGTGTGTGTGTGTGTGTGTGTGTGTGTGTGTGCGTGTGTGTGCGTGCCACACTAAAACCAAAGAGATAACATAAAAACGGGGGCTGGTTGGGTCCAAAAGAGGATATTGTGAGCTGGAGACGAGGAGGGAGGGGGTGGTGCTGCTAAGCTCTAGTTCCCCCTTTCTGCCAGCATGTAGTTTATATTTCCATAAAGCCACGAGAACGAAAGGTGTTGAAGCTTTTTGAAGAGGAATCGAAGATAAAAGTGGCAAGAAGTGCTTGTCGAGTTGCAGCGTGGTAGTTGTTCCTTCCTTCCTGTCAGTTGGCTGTCTGCAGAGAACTGAGCAGCTTCCTCAGTTTGTTTTTTTTAGACTCTGAACTCAAACTGGGAACCTACTGACGCTTCACCATGACGACTAAACAACGGTTCTATTGTCATCCAAAGTTAAACATCTTTAGATATAAAAATACAGCTGCGACCGATATTGCACCTCTTCACATTGACAAGTCAGGCTCTCTGATGCTCTCAGCCTCCTTGTTGAGAAGTATGTGGATGAAGCAAGCATCCTGTTGGGAAAGATAGGACCATGCCTGCCTGTGTTTACATGCAAAGAGCCTGAATATGGATAGGCGAGTGAGATAATTACGAGTTATGAAACAGAGAGGTAAAGGGCTGCAGTCAAAACAACAAGCCACAACAACTGAAAAGTGGAGCCTTGTGTTGATCTTCCTGGCTAGAATTACAGTAACATGGTGGGAGGGTTTGTACACTATCATGTCTGAGTGTTTCTGACTCTCCACAGGGCAGGAGCTGTTTCTGTGAAGTGACACAACTTGATGTAAGATGAATGATGGATATATTTTCCATTTGGGCTTTGATTACAGTAAACAAGTCTACCAATATTGGAAGAAAAACCTGTTTCAATGTAAAGCAAAGGTGCTCTTTACGACACAAAGCAACAGTAAAATGAACTTAGTTATCATTATTCAAGTGATATATAGATTCTTTATTGTCACAATAAACATTTATTTCTCGCAGTCAAACAGCACCAGATGTCAAATCTCTTTAGATCCCAGCTGTTTACATATAGTGCATCACAGTTCCTCTTTCATGTTATAAACGTAGCTGTTCGTGTCCTCTCTGGACTTTTCTTCACATTTGTTCCCACACACAGGAAGTTCAGCATGAGGAGGGAATGGTGTCTTTGTCTCTGGAGATCCACCGACGGAGATCCCTGGTGACGACAGCGACATGATGATCCTCGTCTTCTGCTGAGCCTTAGAGTGCTTTACGTCATCCGCAGCTTTCAAATGATGATGAAAAGTACATTTGCTCAGCTGGAGTTCGACCCGAGACCTGGGGGTCTTATTCCTTACAGTCCGCTTGCTGCTGCTGTGTAAATATGAAGGTCCCTGCAATGACGGAGAGCTTTGATGGGGAGTGGAGGCAGCGGTGGAGGTGGTGGGACACTGGCCCGACTTTGAACTACCCCTTCCTTCAACGCTCGCTGTCACATTGACATTATCAGGGGTTGATGTGTGCACAGTTTGGCTCTCTGTGCCTGACTTACATCTTCTGGGTTCAGTCTGTTTGGTGCCTTTTTGGTTCAATTCACCATTTGTGTTGCTCTTGCTGCAGGCCAGCACCGAATCAGGAGGGAAAACTCCGTTGTAAAGCAGCACAAAGTCCCTCTGACTGGCCAAAGGAAGAATCTTCTGCTTGAGACGACACTTGTTGAAGATCTCCAGAGATAAATCTACAGCATGAAGTAGTGACAGCAGATAAAAACACGTTGGGTGGTATCACACATCAGCCTGTTGAGCAAACTAATTAGTAGTAAGTAACATCTAGCTATAAGACAGAGGACCCGCTGATATAGTTCACACTTGGCTAGTGTTGTTTCGACATGCGACACGTTCAGAATAATGAACTGTGAAACTTTTTTTTTTTGTTACCCATATAGACTGTGGATCACTTTTTGCTGCTGCCAATGTTGCATGATTGCTGGATATGCCAACCAAACTTTTCTTCACTTTCCTGGAGTCAATGAGCTATAGCCTACAGGAAAAGTGACGTCAAGCCACTAAGCCTGTCTGGAAATGAATAGCTCTGCTGAAGTGTTAAATTTGTTAATAATAATAATGACGAGACACCTGTGTTTTTCAAGTGCTGTGAGGACCTTCTGTAAGCTATTTTGGGGAACAATGGTTCTGGAGAAAGCTGCAAGCAGCAATACAGGAGGCCAAGCAATCTGCCAGTTCCAAACAGGCACGTTTTATACGGGCACTGCACTAGTGTTTCATAAAGGGAACTATGATGCAGTGAAATTATGTGAGAACATTTTAGTTTGAGCATGGTGTTAACTTTCCACTGTAAACATCTACTGAACCTGAAAAAGAAAAAGGAGTGATCAGCTGTGATAATGTGAGCTCACCCAGTGCTTCCACAACAGTCCTGGGTATCACCTCCTTCAGCACTTCACAGTTGGTATGAAGAGCTGGATTACAGTTCATCTCCAACAGCCACACCTTAGGAGCACACAACAACATGATTAGTCCAAAAACATGCACATTAACACACAAACACTGACTGCCACTCAAATACTAAGTGACGTTTCACCCACCTTGAAGTCCTCGTCAACCATGAAGTCGCAGCCAATCAAGTCAAAGAAGCCCAGTCGGCAGTCAAACTTGGATTTGACTGCTAAGAAACACTGTGTCAGGATCTGCTGCATGTGCTTCTGATGCATGGAAAGGAAAAACAACCTGTTGATCAAATTAGGCTTCTGAGTGATACACAATATAGCACATCCCCCAGCAGCCATTTTGAATGTCTGCAGCTCTTAACAACTCTATTTGAGAATGTGTGGTTGCATTTCTTCGATGATTTATTTGTCTGCTCTTTTTAAATGACTTGATCATTACTTTAGTCATGACTGGCTTTGTGTTTTTTAGCTGCATTAATTGATTTTTTTGGCCACTCTTTTTGACTTTCTGTCTGCTGTTTGGTACCGGGCAGGTAGCATAAAGTAGGTTTACTATCAGAGCGTTTTATCTGAAAACAGCCACCGGCTGCTGGAAATGAGGCTGATGAGAGACAAATATGTCGGCCGGAAAACCAAAACGACAACATATAAAAAGCTAAAACTCTTAGTGGCGTATATAAATATAATATTGATTAGTGCCACTTAAAGCTTACTGTATCTCACTAACCGTAATACCGCATTACCTGACAGAAAAGTAAGTTTAAAGACCAACTTAAAGGAGCAGTGTGTAGGATTTATTTACATAGGGAGCGGGTTAGTATCGCATTGCCAGAACTATATATAAATTGTATTATCACTGTGAAGAAGTTAGGATTGGAATAAATTTAAGTTTGGGGCATTGCAAGATAGAGTTTAAAAGAATATAAAAAAAATCAAAGAAGTAGAGACCAAAATCTCTTTTAGTCCCTGATTTGATTTAAGCACTTAATCACACACTTCCCTTAATGCAACCTGCTAGTGACATAACAGAAGTGTGTAATGCACGCTTTCTGTTAAGAATGCATAGTCTTGAAGCACAAACCAAAATACCCAGTTGATGTCCCTGAGTAATTTTCTCCAACTTGACAAAGCTCTTCCAGAGTCACAGAAGACATGACTTGGCTGTTTTTCACAGGCTGTGTAATACTGCCATGAGTAGTAAATTGACTTTGACATGAAGAGTGTCACTTTTAAAGAATTTACCATTAATAATACTCAAAACCATGATGTCTATAATTGTTTTGCGATTATGGTATTTTTCAAATAATTCTAACTGCATACATTTTTCATTTCTACACAGTGCTTTTAATAAGAGATTTAGTTATTTCTTTAAGTGTGTACAGTATGACAGTTCTCAGTTGGACTCGGATATAGACTTATATTTAATAACATTTGGACATTTAATTTTTTTCTTTTCCTTTAGATACAGTATTTTAAAAATATCCATGTTCATTTGTAAACTGGTGGCAAACATGTACAGCTGTCTTTAATTTTTAATGTGGGTTCCTTTTACAAGCCCTTAGGGTTTTTTTTCATACCACCATTTTCTTATGTTATTGTATATTTCTTTTTTTCTTTTTCTTTTTATATGCACAAATAAAGATCTAAAGAAAATATTTGTGATACCATAGCAGGTTTAACCAAACACATTTTGTTTTGTTGTATAAACTTCAATGTGTGTCACTATCACACACTGAAGGTTTGAGGTTTCAGGTGCAACCTGAAAAAGATAAAAATGTGTACATTGTGGCGTTTGTTGTACTAGAAGGCACTATGGATAAAAACAATCACCAAACAGCAAATAACATGATGTATCCTCAAACCGGAATGAGGTCATCCAAGCCTAAACGCAATCTCAATTAGCTGCAAGCGCCAACAACCATCATTATAATGGTAATTGGTCCCAGAGAGCGACAACACACAGCAGCACTCACTGCAAAGGCGCCCAGCACCCAGTCCCTGGGCAGACCCTTGGCAACCTGAAATCTGTCGTTGACGTAGGTGTTGAAGCTCTCCATGGACCACACAGTGTCCTCCTTTAGCTGGCTGTACAGAGGGTTCTTCTTCTGCATATACTGGAGACAGACAGCAGGGGGACCAGAGACACATGAAGCAGTCAGCAGTAGCAGAGAAGCAGGTAGTGACACACAGCTAATGCTTGATCTATTCAACCTCTCTGGAAGTAATGCAAATGTCTCTCCAGTATTATCATGAATGGTTTTGCCCTTTTTAATTTGTGCTAATTGGGAGTTTACGTACGATAAACACTTGGCCTTAAACAGCTTAAACAGTTAAAATGAAATATTCTCCAGTGAAAGTCAAATCCATAGTATACAAATTTGTGATGAGCTGGTGAATGAATGCCGTCAAACTCCAAAAGTTAACAGTGATTTCAGTCCAGTTCCCAGTTCTTCTTTTTATTTAATGCAGGCATATTGGTAATTGACAGCGTTTGTTGATTGTTCAGTTTTTCAGTGCAGATAAATATCGCCCAGCAACTGCAAAGAAGGGGGCATCTTCCTAAGTTTGATTTGAAAGATATCTACTTGATTTGTGTAACTCAGACTGCTGAAACCTTATATTAGCTTCAGATACATGTTGCAGTACATTTATAGTATACATGTCAGTATATTTTTGCACAGCTTTCACATTGAACGCTCATTCGAAAGTGATATTTTTAAGGCCATGTATGAACAGTTTAGGAGGAGTGATAACAAAATAGGGTAAATGACTGTGAACCAGTTAACCCTGGATATTTGGGCAGTCGTCATGTTATTGAGGTGTACCTGATTGGTCAGGTGGGCAGAGAGGTTGTTGGAGTTGGGGTCATAAAGGTCGCAGGTCAGGCGCACATAACCGTGACGAAAGAAGACCATGTATGGTGAAGTGCAAGCAATCAGAAGGTAAGAGCGCACATCAAACTTTTTCCCTCTCAGGAGCAGTGGACTCTGGATGTAACTGAGGAAAAAAATGTCAGTTTACATATATCAATTTGTCAACAAAACGATTTTGCATTTTTGGAGACACAAAATGTGTCATAATATTGATTTTAACAACCCAAGTGTTAGGTATGTTCACCCACTGTTGGACAATGCGAGCCTGAGGCTGGCGGCGGTGCATCTTCCTGTTGGCCTGGCGGTCCTCCGTGTGCTGCAGCTTCAATCTGAAGGCAGCTACGTCCTCCTGGCTCTTCAGCAGAAAGATCCCTTTGCCCTGGTTCAGACCCGTGGGCTTACAGATCCACATGTGACTCTCATTGTTGCTCACACCTGGTAACAGTCGTAAACTTACTGTACATCAGGTAAATCAACAAACGTATGACATATAAAGATAGATCTGTCCTGTTCTATATTGTTTCTTTTGTTGCTTTCAGACCTACAGTATGTTAAGGCATTTGTTTCTGTTGTTATTCTGTTATACTACTTTCTTTGAATGCCAATGACTGCTGTGTCTGAAATCACTCCATATTTGCTCTTAAGTACACCATGTACTTTCCGCCATTTTATTTGAGTTTTTAAATCTAAAAATGAAAAAAAAATGGTGTCCTAAAAATCCTACAAGGCAATTCTTCACCTTTGCTAGATGGGTACATTAAAGTTATCCTGTAGTGGAAAGTAGCTACATATGTTTACTCAAGAATTGTATGCAATCCTATTCAGTTTGTACTCTCTCCTACTTTATACTACTCCACTACATTTTGGAGAGAAACATTGTACTTTTTACTCCACTTATATGATGGCTAGTTACTTTGAATGTCAACATTCAGATTATATAAATAGACCAGCCCATAAATATGCTGCATTAAACTACCCACCAGTGTATAAAGTAGTTAAAAGTATCTTCAACTCAAGCACCTACAACATTAAAATGCTGCTTACATGTTGATGCATAATCAAACAATTTAATGTAGCACTCTGACCGAGGTTATTCTTCTGTATAAAAGATACTTTTACTTTTGCAGCTATACTTTCGAGTGTAGGATTGTACATGGGGTTTTCTCAATTTGAGGTGTTGCAACTTTAACTAAGTCTTAATAATTATTCTCCTATTACTGTGTTCTGAACTGTTCTTCTTTTCCGCGAATTCATCTATCACCCAGAGATTTAACCAGCTGTCTGTGTCTCTCTCCTGTTTACTTAGTGATAACCATGTTTGTCATAACGCGCACACCACCTATCATAATGCTGTGTGTCTGTATTACTACAAACAATACAGAAACCATGGAACTGTTTCATCTACAGTCCTTAAAATTAATGTTTTTTAAGTGTAATATTAAAAGTATTTTATTTGTCTCAGCCCTGTCTTGTGCTGCAGCCGCTCTACGTCCAGATCCTGTTGAGCGTTTCTCCGTGTGTTTGTGTCTTAGCCCTGCCCTCTGACTCATCTCTATGGCGACAGCATGTTCCCCTGGTGATTTAATCAGAGCCTTCTGGGAGGTGAAGTGCATTATTTTCCAACGCCCTCAACCTCTTGATTAAACAATCACTAAGACAACTGTTGTCTTAACACCGCCAAGCACAAACTAGTGTCTTATATCATGGATGTATGACAGGTCAAGTTGGATTGATCTTATTTCAAACTGGAGTCTTATAAATAAACACAAATCCAGTTGAACCAGTGTTGTGTTGTTGCATGTAGTACTACTGTACTATAGGTTAATGTAGGTGTTTGGGCATTTTACCCTCCTGCTGGTCAAAGAAAGCCTCCCTCTCTTCCCTCACATCCATGCGGAAGGTAGTGGGAATAAACTCTTCCATTTTCAGCCTCCTGTGAAGAACAACACAACAAGGATGAAGCCCTAATGAATGTCTGTCTTCTCAGCTGATTCAACTTGCCTATTTTATATATTGAAAATCAAAACTGCCGGGGAAAGTTACTTTAGATCACATTATGTTTAAATAACCTGTTTTTTTTTTTTTTTTAAATGAATCATACTCTAAATTACTGGTGACCACTTCACATGTCAGGATGATTATGTCATAATTCAGCCAGAGGGGTTTTCTGTGGCAACAATTTCTGTTATTATCCAAAGTTTGTAAAAAATAAGTAAGCGGGAGTGAGAAATACAAGGCATTGTGAGGTCTTAAGGTTGGAGTGACAGGCTGCAGCTGGAAATCGGAAGGATGGGAAATAGTTTTAACTAGGGCTGTCAAATGATTAAAATTTTTAATCAAATTAATCAGAATTTTCAGTGGATTAATCATGATTAATCACTATTTGCAATTACACCTGAATCCTAACCATTTTTTTCTGAAATGCATACCAAAAGATACTAGTGCTGTCAAGCAATTAAAATATTTAATTGCATTAAATGTCATAGTTAACTCGCTATTAATCGCAATTAATCGCACATTTTTATCTATTCGATGTCCCTTGATTTCTTTTTGTCCCATTATATTTTCTCATTTTAATTCTCTTATCAGCATGGAAAAGTAGATCGGCTTGCTTTGTGACTGTTTTTTTATTGAAAACAACATTGTCATATACGTTATGTTCAATTTCACACTAACATTCACACTTGGATCTAATAATCTGTCACATAATGTAACGCTGTTACCTCGATGTTCCATTGCAGGTAATACTGCAGATAGTCCTGCAGATAGTACTACAGGTAGTACTGCCTCATTTGTTTCTCTCACTGACTGTAGAGTCACTACTCGCTCGCTCTGAAGATAATCGCCGTCACGAGCCTACAAGCTACGCGGCTAGCAAGCTAAAACCGGCCGAGGCTTGTGTCTGTTTTGTTTGCGGTCTGCGAAATTACAAGACCCGCCCTTCAATCACTACTATTGGCCAGGCGTCGAAGGTAACGTAACTCCATTTGTTCAGGTCCTATCCCCTGACCAATCCACTATCCTCACCACTCGCGGTGAAATGCCTAAATCAAACCAATCAGCTGCTTCGTAGGGCGGGACATGGTGTGGCAATAGACAGTTAAAGAAGTGGACTAACAGATCCCGTTGCTCTCTCTATGCGTTACTCGTGCGTTAAAAAAATTATCGGCATTAAAATGGGTTTGCGTTAACGCCGTTAATAACGCGTTAAACTGACAGCCCTAGTTTTAACATGACTTTAAAATCGACATCCACCGACCGAGCCAAAATGCTTATGTTATGTTTGTTTTTTTGCTAAATGCGTAACAAGTTATCGGAGCTTATGGGAGCTTCATGGAGACAGCTAAAGTTTATGTTAGCTGTCAGAGTTAGCTTTGAATTCATATATTACCTTCTAATAGCTATATTCTCAGTAACGTAACAATCTGAAAGAAACAGGTTACTTATAAATCACAAAAATAGTAGTGACAGCACCGTGAAGCGGCTCTGTTGTAAAGGCTAACGGTGCTCGGTTAGCACAACGGCATCATGTTAGAAAGCACAGCCATAACGATTTGTCATAAAATAAGTAACAATAGTGTTAGCCACGATGCTAATGGCATTGATAACTAAGCCAAACTACATTTGTTAGATAATGTTTCATTACAGAGTTCTCTGTTGATTTGTGTTTGTCGCTGATATTTAACACATATAAATACACGTACAGTATACGTACAAAATAAATTTGGTATATCAATGCATGTTCATAAACGTTTGCTGGGTTATCAAAGGTACTCTGTGAAGTTGTCTTATTCTTACATCCAGTGTATCCCTGAGGCCTAACAAATGTGTTGAGAGCATTTTTCATGTATTTTGAATATTACGTTCTTTCCATCCATGTTTGCTAGCTTACAGTCTTCTTCCTTACCTTTGCTGGGGCATTGCTACATTTTATGGCACTTTACGGCCACCAGCTGTCAGTTAATGGAATAGTATGAAACCTTTAACAAGAATGTGTACCTATGTGAGAGCGTACATATTTGCCTTATACGTGTGCATGACATACACACATGCACCCACTCGTAAAAACATAGTCAAATGAGTGGCCAAAAACTCCACAAGGTAGCTTTAACTTCTTTACCTTAAAATCTAACTTGAGGGTTGTTGTTTTTTACAGGTGGTTACTATTAGATTGTACTGTACGGTTAAATGGTTTGTCTGAACTTTGTACAACTTATTCCGTAAAAGGAATTCTTTGATATTTAAGACTTATTTCTCTTTCAAGTTTTGATAAAAAGAATCGGGTTTGTAAAACGTTTTTCACTGTATTAATTTACTATCAATAATTAACCACTGAAATAGTGTATATAACTGACACACATCATGCTCAATACAAGGCTTGTGAGATAGGAGGCCTGCTTTCTGATAATGCCATTTGGCTGTGTTTATTAAATAGTGTCACAGTCTGATATGTCTTTCAATCAGTATTTGCAGAGCTGGAGCTCTATTGAACCTTCATGATGGCACCAAATTGTTGCTAGGAGGTTTGAGACACAAAAATACATACATCGATAAAGGAAAAAGCTGCTATATCTGTCTGCTTTTAATACAAACTACCTCAATCCTCGACCGTGGTGGACTTTGCTGCTGACTCGCTCATATTCCCGCAGACTGCTGAGAAGGCCGATCTTAGTGGTGAGCACCTTGTTGTTGGGAATCTGGTACACCAACTGTTCACCTGGGAAAAACACATGATTTAAGCTTTCTTTGTGTGAATGGAAGGCAATATACCTTTTTCCCATTAAAAGCAAAATGAGAACACAAATGAAACATTTATATTTTGAAATACACATATTTCCAATTTTCCAATTTTCTATAGAATTTCCCTAGGACAGGTAACATTGTTATATGTTTTTACAGTTTATAGTAAGATACAGCATTCAGATTATGTCTTGTAAATGAATATAGTATTGGACCTTCTCTGAAGTTACAGTAGTTGGCTGGTGATTTGGTCTCACACCACTTGAGTTTGAAGTCCTCCCTCTGCTTATTGTAAATCCTCTTCCATCCTCTGCTCTCACAGTAACCACTCACTCTAAAGGAAAAGTCCCAAAGGAAATCAATCACACTTCTGCTTTAATCACAAAAAAATCAGGGGTCACATGTAATCCCTAATAAGGGGCCCATAACAAAATATACAGCAGGATAATAATCTTTTCTGCTAGCATGAAAGCAAATCTTTCCTTAGAAGTCATTACTTTTCTTAAGCTTTTTTTTTTTTTTAAATACCTACAATCCAACACATTATTGATACCCCTCATATCCTTCATTTCATATGTATCTACTTACATTTCAGCCCCATTGGCTCCTCCAAAGAAGTAGAAAGGCCCAGGCCCCCGGGGCTCCTCTACCTGCCGCTGCCTGTTCCTGTCTGGGCAGGAGCAGGTCGACAAGCCCCTGGGGACGGACTTTCGGAGGAATCGCTCCACCAGGCCTGCACCTGTTAATTTTACATACACAAACACACAGAAATCATACATGCACACTGTCTCATTCTCAAACAAACACATACGTAAGCTCTGTCACATGCATGTCAATTGTGTTCATAACCTGCATTTTGTTATGCTGCAATAAAGGATCAACATACTGGAAAAAATAACAAATTACTTCACATTTGACATCCCACTTTCCCCTCCACACACCTGACCCTCTATCCCGGCTTTCCTGCTTGACAGTCATGTGGGGAAACCTCTCTCTTTTTTTCTGTGTCTCCTCCCTCTGGACCTGCTCCAGTCCACCTTCTGATGTCACCTCCCGCATGCCACTATGGTCAGGTGGCAAAGGCTGTTCTCCTGGCTCCTCCTGCCTCAGTATTCCTACAGGCTGGTTGTCCCCACAGGGAACCTCCATTTCCTTCTTCACCGCTTCTGCCCCTTGTTGCTCATCTGCTTGGCCTTCACTGTAGGGCTCCAGCCACACCTCAGATGACATGACCTCGTACTGGTGCAGATCGCTGGTGATGACAAAAAATGTTCCAACATGGGAGGACAGGTGGACTCTTTTCTGCTGTGCAGTGACACTGTAGTCAGAAATGGAGACCAGAAATGAGATGTTTTTTTTATTTTTATAGTGAGTCAGAGCGCTGAAGATTTGGTGGAGTATGAGAGGAAAAGAAGAGAACCAGATTGCCCTTCATTAATAGTACTGTACTGTACTTTATGTCCGGTATGGTCACATGATATTATTTTCATTAGCCACGCTAATGTCGTGGCTCTAGGGTTGGCTATGTCAGTCTGTTGGTTGGTCGGGCCACCACTTTGGTTCCAACAAAGAAGTATCTCAACAACTATTGGATGGGTTGAAATGCCATGGAATGTTTTACAGGCAGGAAACATTATTTATTTTATTAAAAGTTAAGAATTCAGATTTGTTTATCATTACCATAGCAACGCTAACTTTGCTCAAATTGTCAGATAGGAACCGTCCGTTGCTTGTCGCAAGAGTTAAATTTTTTGAACGCATCCGGATGACCAACGGACACGTTTTTTTCCACACCACACTCGTTCGGACCCGGTTTGGACCCATTCGCATGCGATCTGCGAATCTCCATAGGAAATTAATGACTTCCGGTCGTTTTGACGCCGTATCAGAGCTGATTTCAAGTGCCAATGTGAAGGCGGCGTAACACCATTGTAAAGTTTGCAGATGACACTACGGTGATTGGTTGCATCAGCAACAACGATGAAACGGCCTACAGGGAGGAGGTCCAGGACCTATCCTCGTGGTGCACTGACAACAATCTGTCTCTCAACACCAAGAAGACCAAAGAGCTCATTGTGGACTTCAGGAAGTCTAAAGCTGGCACACATACCCCCATTCTCATCAACAGGACTGAGGTGGAGCGCGTTATCAGCTTCAAGTTTCTGGGTGTTCACATCTCTGAGGACCTCTCTTGGACCCTCAACATCTCTACCCTGATCAAGAAGGCTCACCAGCATTTCTTCTTTCTAAGGAGACTCAAGAAGGTTCACCTGTCTCCTCAGATCCTGGTGAACTTCTACCGCTGCACCATCGAGAGCATCATCACCAACTGTGTCACAGTTTGGTATGGCAACTGTTCTGCCCACGACCGGAAAGCACTGCAGAGGGTGATGAAAACTGGCCAACGCATCACCGGTTCCTCACTCCCCTCCATCAAGACCATCCACGGCAAGCGGTGTTTGCGTAAGGCGCGCAGCATCATCAAAGACTGTTCTCACCCCAACCACAGACTGTTCACCCCACTCCCGTCCGGGAGGCGTCTCTCCGCACCCGTACCAGCAGGTTCAGAGGAAGCTTCTTTCCTGCGGCTGTCACCCTACTGAACTCTAACTCTGCATCCCGGTGATAATTAACAATCTTTCTTTTGCACTTCTGGTTGGACGCAAACTGCATTTCGCTGTCTTTTTACTTGTACACTGCACAATGACAATAAAGTTGAATCTAATCTAATCTAATCTACATGTAGTTGGTGAAACTGGCTGAACAGCTTTGGTTCAGACATTCATGTCACTATATTTTAACCAGACTGCCGTGTAAATTGGCATGGATATTGATAGTCAGGAGATTATTCCTAATGATTTTGGTGACCCCCTGGTCTTTTGTCTAACCCCACCAACGTTCAAACTTTGCACTTGACCATCACTTTGGTCCATAGCTATCTAGCTATAGTTCTCAGAATGGTGGTCCCTTTCCTCTAGCAACACCATCAGACTCGAATGTCAAACTGTCACAATCTAAATGTCTATCTGCTACGAAATTTGCACCTTCATTGTAATTTAATGACCCTATTACCTTTCGTCTAGCGCCATCATTAGAACAAACCTTAAATGTTAAGGCTCACTACTGGTAAAAGTCTCGATAATAGTTTTTCTTGGTTTACAGTAATGAACATTTCATCTTCTAAGGGTTAAGACTTTTAGCCTTGTTTTTTTCTGTATAGTTGAAAATGCAATATCACATTTGGCAAACCTGACAAAATAAAAAGTGTAAAGAAAATGTGCGAAATAAATGTGGTGTTTTGTATTAGAAGACAGGAGCTGACCTTATTTTACCTTACATTTAGAAGCAAAAGGGGTTTACCTGCAACTCCTCACACACAAGGAAAGCCAGACTCCATGAAAACCTACTCAGCCTGTTCTTCTGCTATGTGCGCTCAACCTTGTAGCTAGTCCAACGGCAAGACCCAGACACACAACAAACCCCGCACACTGAAGGTAGTTGGCAGTTAAGCTGAGCCAACTGAAATCAGCTGTGGTCTTTTAAACTGCAAGTAAGCAAACCCACAAGACAAATGTAAACAATCAGCGGTTACTCTGGTAATGGGACCCTTAGCAACAGTTGCCGCTTGTAGATTGAATCTTACAACAGCAGCTCAAGACAAATTAACTACTCAAGATTATGTATCCCACACCTACCCCACCTCTAAGTTTAGCTTCATTCAATATTAACTGCCTGTAAGCCTCTGTTGTGTGAACCCTTGGTAACATGAGAGCAGTGTCAATCAAAATGGATTTGCCAGTTTTCCAGGGTATTATATCCTGACACCAAAGGTAAAATATTGTTTACAGTCTCAGTGACATACAAAGTATTTATTCTGTTAGTTTATTTTTTTAAGCGATGTCACACGTTTTTTAGGTTACAACCTTTTTTGTCACATACAGCAAACATCTCCTCACTATACACTAGCTGCCTGTCCCCTGAACACACTGTAAAAAAAAAAGTGGTCTCTGTAGACAGCCCATGCTCCACAAACAGCAATAAAAAAAACTGCGCCAACCTGCACCACGAAACATAACAGCGTTCCAGCCAATAACCGACAAGAACGGGATGAGGAGGAGGGAGGGGCGAGTTAGCCTCCGTTTTGTTTGAACGTCAACAAGAAGTGACATCACCCAACATCGCTTAGAGCACCTTTAAAATTGTAAGCTGCCCCATATCTACAGTAAGCTCCATTTTACACACTAAAAAACAAAGCCTAAACGGTTATTTATCCACGCTAATTAGACAAGTTAAGTTCTTTTGTTGGATTCTGTGACTCTAGTGTAATAGTGGATACAATAATTAATTATTAGTACCAAATATCAAGATGATTTCCACATTCAAACCTCTTAGATACTGAATAACTTGAGCTGTAAATTAACCTGAGCACTTGATTAAACCTAAATCCTCCAGACATTATTTTATTGTGAACATCAACCTATTCCAACATGAATTAATCCATCTGAATCAACGTTGTAAATGGTTTTATTGCAGACATTATCATGAATCATATCTAGAGTGTCTAGAGCCAAATGCAGTGACAGGTATGCAGTTGGGCAACATAGTGTTTGTCTACTCACATGGCAAATCACCTTTCTATCTCAGTGATTTGACTCAGGAGGAAACACCCAGGCCCAGCCATGGTTGGCAATTATGCATAATCTCTTATCTTCCTCCCCACAGTCTGATAATTGACAGGGGTGGGTGCCTCTTAGACCCAGCATCCATGCAACCGTATAATTACACATAAAGTAGGGTAACCACCAGGAGTGATGCGTACACCTAACACCTGTAGATTAAGCACGCATTCCCACCTAGCAGAGCGTATTTAAAGTATTTTAAACATTTAGAGCAGGTCTGTCAAACTCTGCAGTGCTATAACAGATGAGGACTGAACTGAGCCACTAATTAAATGAGTTTCCATGTTTCATATCAAAGAAATGCAAACTGTCCGTATCATCACACCTCATGTATGTGTTGTTACACATTTCAAGCAAGATTAAATTTACAAGATGGAAGCAATAGTCACCAGACATTCACATCAGTTCAGTCATTTACACACATTGCAAAAGAGAGAGCTGCTTGGCAATTATGCGAGTCCAGCCTGGCAATAATGCAAGTCCACCCACAGCGCCCCAGTTATTAGAAGCGGGCCTCCCATATTCCTGTTTAACAGAGCTTTGTGTGGAGCCACACCTTGATAAAGAGCTGCCATTTGATAGACACAGTGTGCAAAGTGCTGCGTAGGTGGACAAAGAGAACAGGCTTGTTTTACAGCCCTGTCGCCTCATGGTTCACCATCTGCCAAGAGGCTGTGTGCATGTGTGTGTATATGAGAATGTACGCTTGTGTATTTTGTGTGGCTAATCTGTATGTTCCCTTTTTGTATTACATACTTCATGATTACTAACTTTACTATTTTTATTTGACCTCCGTATGTCAGTCGAACAGTGTGGGTCAAAGTGTGACACTTTTTTTTTACCTTACCTTACCTTAACTGAACTTTCCTTTTGTTTTCTTTGATTTTCTGCAGGTGGTGCTCCTCTCATTGTGTGTGCATGGCAGCTACCACTGCTCATGCTAACAAGCCAGTTATTCTCCTATTTACTCCAAACAAACCAGAAATACACATCACTACATCACTCCTCCAACTTCCCAAGAAAAAAACTGCATTGACCCAGAGTAATGTGTTCTATCAGAGAAACAAAATATATACTGAGTTATATAAAAATTGTTATATTAAAATGATATGTGTGTGTGTGTGTGTGTGTGTGTTGTGTGTGTGTGTGTGTGTGTGTGTGTGTGTGTGTGTGTGTGTGTGTGTGTGTGTGTGTGTGTGTGTGTGTGTGTGTGTGTGTGTGTGTGTGTGTGTGTGTGTGTCTCAGGGCGGTTACACCATAAAGTGTGTCTTTGGAGACTCGCCCATTCCCATGTCATCTCAACTGCCTCATGTACCAGGACGTGCTCAGCAATTACAGGGATGCAGCCTGCAGCAATGGTGTCCCTACACAACCCATTATTTGGAGGGATTCTCCTTGTCAAGGTGTTATAGTGGAAGTAATGGAGTTAAGTTTCGATGTAAAGAAAGGCTTGTCTCAGTAGGGTCTTTCTCTCTCCTGCTATTCATGATTTCCTTACAGAGTTACACCGGGAAAGCAGAGGGGGCAGTAGTAGTGGGGGGGGGGGGTGACATTTTGTTCCCAGGATCTGCAGTCGCTCATTCCCACTGCTACCAAATGCAAGATGGAGACACAAAGACATCAAATTTCACCAAGACTGACTTTATCATGGGAAATGTACAAGTCATACACAAATTTCTGTCCCCAGATAAACAGTTGTTTTGAGACAGATGTGTAAAAAAATATTGCCTTTATACGTCTGTTAGTTAGGTGTGTATGCTTATTACTCCATAATGAGGTGTCTGTTTTGCTTGAATACGTCCACAGGCTTCAAATCTGACTGCTGTTGTCGGTTGTGACATTTTTAGATTCACTTTTGCAGTGATTAGTCATCACAAAATTGCTACCAAGTAGCTTAACATTGGGAGAAGATGTGGTTTATGTGGTATACAAAATGTAAACATCACTGATATGGCTCTTAAATAAAGACTTAATGTCAGTCCCTCCAGAAAAACGCGGAGTTTTTTTGTGATTGTTGCAGGCAAAAATTCTTGATTATGCGGCATGTTTTCTTAAAAAATGCGATGGAATATGCAGGATATTTATGCAATTTTATGCAATGAAACTGCGGGAACTTGCAAAAACTGCGGCAACTTGCAAAAACTGCGGCAACTTGCAAAAACTGTGGGAACTTGCAAAAACTACGGTTTGATGAAAAAGAGAAAAAAAAGTGATTCCCCAATAGACTTAAAAGAAATGGACCGAGTGACTCCGCTGTTTTTGACGGAGACAAGTCTATTAGAAGCATTTTTCCGGTGAGGCTCGAGCGTTACTGTGCAGCGCCAAACTGATGGTGCGTTCTTTTTGCCTAGCAACTTGTATTTTAAGAGGTCAAAGTCGTAAACACGCCCAGAGTTCAAAATCCAACATGGCTGATCCTTGTATCGACAGTTGTGAAAGCTGTAGTAACATAGTTATAAGCACTTCTGTGTTATTTGTGTCACACTAAATCAGTCGTACACGCAGCACTGTCTTCTATCTGTGTTGTCACGCGGTTTGTATGCACAAAAAAAACAGCGTATACATTGTTTAAACTGGCATTGCTAACAATGGCTAACCTGGCTAGAGCTAATGAAAACAATGAAAATCCGACTAGCAAAAAGAACGCATTCAACTCGTATGTGACGTCATTCCCAGTTGCGATCTCCGACTTCCGAGGCAAAAAGAACACACCATGAGCTTGCCGACGTAGATGTGACGTGAGCAAAGTGTCTGAATGTTGTAAGTCTTCTGGTAGCTGTGCAAGAGAAATCTCAATCATTCCCAATCTTGCAGAGACGGAGAGTGTAGATATATGTAAGGAGATAATATAGATACAGGCTAATTATTGCTAACTAAAATGCTAGTTAATATTAGCAATTAAACTTAAACAGCTAATGTAAGTCGAAACTGCCTGCAAGCTTCTCCTGTACTGTACGGTAATTCCTCTACTATGCGACAGTGAGTTGCGTGGTTATGACACAATCGTTAGCCTATTTTTATAAAAACGTCTGCTACGGAGCCATAACATGAGGTACAAGGTAATGGAGCCTTTTATACATTGTTGTGTTTCTTTAGAAATAAACAATGGACAAATGAAATCTTTAAACGCTTTAGATGTAAAGTTATTGGCTGTCAAAGTGACGCCAAAATGAATGGCAGTCATTGGGATGCTAACGGGGGGTGATGGTTTGGGTAGCATAAAATGGCGCCATCGCGGCTTCACTCTGAGGAGGCAGGCTTGCCCCCTTGAGTAAACGCAACATTTTTCAACTTTCTGCTGAGATATATGTGGCTTTTTTGCTACGAAAATGTGGGGATTATGAAATCATGCAAGCTTGCGCGGAAATCGGCAATTTATGCGGCGAAAGTGCGGCGTATTTGAAAAAATGCGGCCCCCGCATAAATATGCGGACTTTGGCTAATTATGCATTGAATTCTGCGATCGCATAATCACGTTTTTCTGGAGGGACTGATTTAATGTACTCCATGCAGCTTTGGTATTTCACACTATCATCATAAGGTGATGAAGGTGGAGAAATGCTGCCATAGTCCCACCCAGCTGAGCCTCTGTGGTCATGCCAAATGCAGAGAAAACGTGTGATTTGTACTGATGGCAACCTCCTGGATTAACGTCATCCAGTATGTTGGTTACACCCTCTAAAGTTATGAAAAACACACACAAGGAATACCACTTGATTTTGAAGTGGAAAATGACTCACCTATAGCAGACTTTGGCAAGAACACAACAGAATAGAGAGAGTTGGTGAAGGAAGAGATGATCCAAGCCTTGAAATACACCAACTAACAAGAAAGTGCTTGATACAACAAGTGTGGGGGCCCCTTCACTGGTCAGTACTTTAGAAATCAGTCAAGTCAGTCAGGTGAAATCAATCAGCATATTGTAGAGAAATACAAATAGGGAAACCCACAAATTTCTGAATATTCAGCTCTATCATCGAATCATGCATAATGAAATTCATTAATTCATCAATGCATTCTTTCTCAGTCAGTTGACATTTCTGTGCTTTGGTTTCTGAGTTTAACAGAATACCTGAGGTGAGTCTATTTAACTACCTTGGAAATTTACCAGCAGTTCAAAGAAATGGCAGCCAACTCTGCAGAAATACCTGTTCAAAATTAGGTCAGGAGGTTATTAGAAATATACTGGCTGCAGTGCTAATGCATCAAATGTTCCTGGGTTTGTACATTAGCTAAGATTCAGTATCTCACCACGCCAGTCTTCATGTCTAATAACAACACCAAGCTAACACACCAAGTTTACCAAAAAGGCTTAAATAAAAAACACATTTGACAGGGCACGTCTAATGAAGTGGTTGTTTTGCATGACTGCTAGCTAAAGGTCAAGCAAAGCAACTATTAGCTTAAGCAGCTTATTACATGTTACAGGGTTACCTTGATGAGTTTCAACCCAAATCCTTTCTCTTGATTAGGAGGAGCACATTTGAAAATCTAACATTAAACTTACCAACAGCAAACAGCTAACAGTCATTACTCTTGTGGTTTGAAAGGGCCAGTTGAAAAACAAAAATCCCTGTATTAGCTCTGCCAGCAAACTAGTCACAACTAAACAAGCTAACATTAGCCACAGTAAATAGCAAAGAAACACACATTGCATTAAGTTTTTCTTTTAAATACTTAAATAAATATATATTTTTAGTTAGAGTTAAACCACATACAAGCCATAGTCCTAACGTTACAGTAACGGTTACATGCTGCCAGTCCGACATGCCGCCACACTGACATACTTCTATTCAGACATGCCGCTATTCCGACATGCTGCTATTCCGACCATTTCCATTCCTAATGGAAACAAAAATGTGATTGAGTGGGACATTTGAAAACAATGGAAGTGCCGCCACTCTGACAATTAGACATCAATGTCAGAGTGGGGATATGTCGGAATGGATGGAGGAACCCCTGGTGTAGCTAGCTGCTAACTGTTGCTAGTAAGCAACTTTCATCATTTTCAAATTACACCGCAAGTCACAGAATTTTTCCTGCACCTGTACCCAACTTGGGTTAGACGTGAACACTACTTTGTTTTAAAATGCCTTACCAAGAGCACAACATCTAACAATTGTTAAATTGTTGTTGCTATGTTCAATGTTGTGTTAGCATGCTAACATAGCTCATTTTCCCTTTTGACAAGTAAACGTAGGTAAACACACCCAGTTTCCATGTTTACGGAGCAACTTTTGGCAGGAAAACATTGTGGTGAAATATCTAAAATATACAGTAGGCTTTCATTTACAAAGCGTGCTAGATGAGGAAAAAGCTTGATAATACTAGATGCAGGGCCTGAATTTCAGTGTGATTGCCAGTATTGCGCATAATTTCATTGATTCTCACTACTAGCATTTATAATGTGGGAAATTCCCACACAAAGTTACAGCGATGTCTCATAATGTTCAGCCAGCATTTGCACCGGAGGTTTGCTGACCGGATATGGCAAAAGTTTAATCTATCAACTAGCTCTGCCACTTTCTTTGTTGCTCTGCCTGGTTGTAGCGCTATCCTATTGCATGCAGAGGGAGTTTGAAAGACAATCGTTTATCCCACCCCTCGGATTGAGCCCTGTCAATGGTAAGTTCCCAGACCCAACATCTTGATGTGGGTCTGGCTTGTCAGGCTAGGTAGTGGGTGGAGTGTGTAAGACTTTAAGTTGACCACTGTTCAGGAGCCACATGTACGAGAGTATAGGCCTTTTCTTTTGCATTGAAAGTAATAAAGAAGTTCAGGGTATCCCCCAGAACAGTTGTTAGGCCTACTCTAGGAAATGTCCTTGACTAAGGCATTGGTCCGGGGGTTGCACTGTGGATACCCACCGGGTCATAAATAGTCAGAATGAGGAGATATCAGTGGAAAGCAAATCTCACAGGCATGAATAAAATCTAACTTAAATGTGGCAATGCTTCTGCTGTAACCTATCATCAGTTCCACTCATTTATGCCTGACTGTTAAAGGAGTTCCTTGTATGAGTGTGTGATAGCTCCTCAGAATTATTGTACATCAGCAGGTATGTCACAGCCGTTGCCTCTGTTGTGCTCCTGTTTTTCCCAGTATTAAGCTCAGCTAAGTGAATCTAGCCTCCTCATCCACAGCCAGTAGTAGTGCAGGAATCTGGTCTGACTGCACCAAGCATGCACAGACCAGCGCAGGAATGTAATTCAGTAGCGTGACATCACCAAGGGGGAAGTAAATAATTACAGTTACCTCCTCCTTACTGTACAGTAGAGTGGTTATTTTTACTGACACATTTTTAACTTTTGTTAAAATTCCATGACATATATCAAGTGTTAGTATTAAACCAATAGTGTGTAGTTTATGTCTCCCCATGAGGAATTCTAAGTAATGACAACAATTCTGTCGGTGCATCCATGACACAAGCCTTCCGTGAACGCGCTTCACCCCCCACCCCTCCTCCACAAAGTTGCTACATAGCCAAGGAAGACACGGAGGATTAAAAAAACATGTTGAACTCTTCAGAAGAGGTAATTATCTTCACTCAAGTTTCTGCACCAAAAGTCACCGGACGACACCAATTTCTAAACAGCCATACTGAGAAATACAGAGAGTTTTGTGGAGCTGATACTCTTAATTGGCTTTGTATCAACTCATTTGGCAATCGCTTGATGTAACGGACGTTCATTATCTTAAAAAGTTGACGCACTAAAGCTTTAACACTACTGAATAATGTGATATTTTATTTATTTACTTTATTTATCACAGATTATTTAAATTCATACCTTTTATATTTAGAAAAATAATGATATCTCTGTTCTATTTAAATGTCCCAGTAAGCCATGATAGTGTGACATTGAGCCAGCATGAACAATACCAGGACCCTGAAACTAAATTAAGCCTTCATTAATGTTATTATCAAATGTTCCAAGTGACATGCCAAAATATCTTCTGTGAAAAAGGCCTTTAAAGCACTAACACACATGTCTACATCAGCAATATATTACTGACCTAAGAGTAATATGAAAAAACTATAAACATGTTTATTATGATGTATTATTTAAACACAGATACTCATGAAAGTACATTATAGAGGCCTACACACAGAATTATTTGGCAAAGTTATGTTTCTCTGCATCACGGTTTCTCATAAATAGAAGCCATTGTATGTCTTTTGATCACACTCCCGTGAAAGGTGACTCTGCTGTGAGATTGGTTGACTTTTGTCTTCCTCTCAGGATTTGGATCTTTATTTGTATAATATGTTACAGGAAACCATTTAAATCACCCATAAATCACAGAAATCATGCTAATTTACAGTAAAGACAATATTATACTTGCATGGAGAAAACAGACTGTTCCAGCTAAAGGTAAATATATTTAACTTTACATTTTTCTTAGGCCCATTTTTCTCAACACAGCTTACAATGTGTAGAGTTTGTTTTGTTTAATGATTGATGGCCTGCTAGCATAAAACAATGCTAATAAGCTAACTTTAAGATAGCTAAAGAACAGATTTGGGGATTTTATTTACTGAACATATTTCCTATAAAGTGCTTGACAAATAATTTTTTAAAAAGAGCACGCAGAAATTGGGATATAATATTTCTGGGACTGACAAACTCTTTCTTTGTGAAAAAGCATGAATGTTAGCCACCCCCCAGCATGGGAGATCAATTAAGCCTGGAGCCTGTTATGTTAAACGGCAAAATGGTTTTGTGTTTGCGTTCCAACTGATAAAATCAGAGCAGCATTTAACCAGTCAACTGAACCCCTGAGCTAACAGGCCTAATTAAACACCATGATATTGGCTCTGTGTGTGTGTGTGTGTGTGTGTGTGTGTGTGTGTGTGTGTGTGTGTGTGTGTGTGTGTGTGTGTGTGTGTGTGTGTGTGTGTGTGTGTGTGTGTGTGTGTGTGTGTGTGTGGGTGGCTCAGATAGGGAGAGAACAGTGCTAAAAAAATAAAACCAATAAAATAAACTTTACCCTGTAAGTCTGCAAATGTAACCAGTGACCATATAGACAATGCGTATGGATTTCAGTAAGCTAAAAGCAGCCTAAGTGGCCCATGACCCGGCAGTGAAAACGAGCCTTGTGCTACTTGGTTTATCAAGCTAGCCTACTGTGTACTGCCATAGACTGGGACACAATGAGGGCTTAGCTGATGGGGGGACCTCATGGGTAAATTGAGGCATTTAAAAAGAAGCTGTGTTCAGCAGTAATCTGATCCACACCTGACTGGGGCTCTACATTCCGGTCTGACTAAGGGAAGAGTTCACAATGATCAGAGAAACTGCTACAAAGGGCCAGCACAAAGGAGATCTGAATAAAATGTAAAAAAAAAATAAAATAAAATAAAATTGTGTTTGCAAAGAATGAACGAGAGACATTTCAAATTTCATCCCATTTTATTGAATCTTTTCTTTTACATTTTATAAAATCATATACACAGTACATACAGTTAACATTATGTACAGAGTGTTTCAAAGATAGTTAGTTTTTGTTAGTTGATAGTTGGTTTTTGATAGAAGTTTCAAAAACTGTGTGCATTGTTCTACTGTACCTGGAGAAAAGCCAAGTCCCCAGAAGGAATTCAGTTATTGCTGTGAGAGGACGAAAGCAGATCTTTCAACAGATAAAAGTCACAACGTTTTCTATAATACATTTTTTTACACGGCATTTACATCAACATTCCTGATAGAAACTAATTCACCGCGTAGCATTCAAGAAAGCCTATTGTAAGTAGAACGGTCTTATCCTGGACTGCTGCTCAGTGGAGAAACTTTGACTCAAGTCACGTGGAAGAAACCCAGAGAAATCAATCAATCTTCCAGTGCAAGGATCATAGTTCCATAGTCATCGTCACTCAGCCCCATCTGCCACTCTTATAAATATGTTGATGTGCTTCCCTGTACTGGTCTTTGTCAATACACTGCATGTCAGATGCACGAGAGCGAGAGAGGGGGAAGTAAGAGAGCAGAAGGTAATGCCATTTAATGGACGGCATTACCAGACAGTATTAGACACCAATAATTACATCTAACCATGTCTGGTAAGACGCCTATCAACAGGCTGGAAGGATGACCTCTGAGCTTTCACCTGTGCAAAAGAGGAAGAAGAGAGATGGAGGGAACAGAGCAGTGTAGCAGAAACAGGTTGAAATGAGCAGTTCCTCTTTTGTTGCAACTGCAGATTCTATACACGCTACACTTTCACTTATTTGTACATTTTAATTGGCTAAGCATGCAGAGCAAGAATAAAGCCACAAGTGAATACACCAAGGCATGAAGCAAAGTACAGTAGGCTTGGTAAATTATTTCTGTTCCAGTCTTCTACATTAATACACAAATATGCAATGGCAACACAAAGAAAAGGGACAACTGGGGGGGGCTATTTCATGTTTCTGTGGCTTCAATAATGGAGCTGGGTGGCCAAATAAAGGTGCGGCTCAATATTTGCGGGGTAATTCTCCCTCCTTAAACAAACACTAGGTCTGCTCGCTCCATGTCTATTATTTGCCTGTTTCTAAGGTCTGTTTGAAGGCTTTACCTATTAAATTCACATTTTAGTCCAGACATGGATAAAAATTGTTTGTCTTCAGTTCAGTAATAGTTAATCTCCACTGTTTCAAATCAAAGCCGCAAGAAATCTGTGTAAATTTGCCTGACACACTACAAGTCATTTTTTGTTGTAGACTACTTAAAGCACTTTTGTGGCAAAAAGCTTGGGAAGCTGGGAGGAGGCCACCACATCTGTAGCTCAGGTTTTTTACCAGTAAAGCACTCTCAGGTGAGCTCATGTGTCAGTTTCAGGATGTGCCACGCAGGTAAGGCTAGGCGGACCAACCCGCCACACAACACAAAGACCAATGCTGTTCAGGGGAGGGAACAGGGAAATAAGGCCCTGCCGGACCGGTGGAACCATCAACCAACTGCTATTCTTTAACTTGGGTGGGGTGGGGTTGCTATAAAAGTTTTTTTTTTAAACAGGGAAGTAAGTAAAGAATTCAAAAACAGGACCATTTACTGCATACAAGATCTGCTCTTTCTCGTTTCTACTTCAACAATCTCAAACTGTTTTCAAAATAAAAGTTTCAGTCATAAATATTCATGTATTTTTAAACCAACTTTATCCTCTCTGTCAACACTGTGCATGATCTGTGACCTTTTTCTACCCCAGAATACAGAGCCAATCCTGCTTATAAGGTTTACCATTCAATGACAACATCTAAGGAGTCTTACATATTTCATTCACTTATTTCACATTTTTTTGGATTAAACATTTGAGCACTGGAGACCACAGAGTCACCCAGGAAACATCGTTACCAGACAGTGTTAGAACAACAGTTGTACAATCCAGCACTGTAAGGTAAGATGGATCCTGAGAGCCATTTTTGCTGCTGCTGCTGCTGCTGCTGCTGCTGCTCAAGTATTTGAGCCGATCCAGGGCCCTATCAGGAGCACGTTGCTGCTAACGTTGCTAGTTTGCCTGGTTGCAGATGACTATCATCATCATTACCAGGCAGTATTAGAGAAAGTGATGATATCCAATGCTGCCTCGTAAGATGGAGATAATCACCCAAACATCTCTTTACTAAACTAATGGAACAGGTAGGGATAACTTCGGTTGTAGAACATAATGTGTGAGTGCCAGTTATTAAATGTTAATGAATGAATGACATCTACTGAAGCAGATTTGGGAGTGAGTAGTAAACCTAACCATAAATACCTTTGAAAGAAAGGGGAACTCAACCTTAAATGATTAGGGTATATGTGTACGTAAGAGTGAAATAAGTGAGTATTCCAACACAGCCTAAAATATCGAGTGAGGTTACATAGTTTTATGGTGGCAAAGTTGTAAATTAAACTAAGCCATGCCTAAAAATAGCATTGTAAATAGGCGTCGGGAAGTCTATATTTGGAGACCACCTCTCTATAGTATAATTGCTGAGCCCTTGTTGTGGTTTTCAGCTTAAACTCGCTGTCACAGAAGACTGGGCCACAGTAGTTGTTAATGATTGCCCAAACCTGTTCCGACTAGTCTAAATCTATGGCACGGCAAATTTGGGAGGCCTGCTTTTCACACAATGCATGGCAGTTACTAATTTCAAACGCCACGTCGTGCACCTTCACTTAAAATTGTCACCAAGTCAAAAGTACGTCAGCCTCGGGGAGCTGTTTCTGTTCTACGTCATATCCCTCCAGAAGAGTAATTGTGTTTTTACGTTGCAACATACTGTTCTGTCTCTCTAATAAACAGTGTTGTCAAGTCTGTTTCAACAGATGTTTTATAGAATGGAAGCCAATTTCTCTTTTTCTTTTCTGTTTTCCGTTGGTGGACCTCTTAGGCTGTTGTCTTTGTGTTTGCTGAATGATGAAAGGCTGATGGAATGCTGCTCAACTCAACCTGAGCCGACGGCGTGTATGCAGAAGGTCACTGAAACAGCCCTCGTTTGCTGAATAACGTGGATCATTCACAGGTACACCGTGTGAAATCCTCACACCCCATTACTACTGACATTTTAATCTCTACATTAAACATTAATATATATATCTTATTATCTAGGTATAGTCACTGTACTTTATATCTTGTCAAATTAGATATACAATATACTTCATCAAATGACTATGGAAAGTTCCCCTTTTCTTTCAACAAAGATTTGATTGTTCAAAGCATTTAGAATCAGCCGTCTCTTTTACAAAGTGACTACATTTCTCTCAGAACAAAAGCCCAAATAAAGAGATGAGACATTATTGTGTTCATTAAGAAAGAACAGGTTTCCAGTCATCCTGCAAGCAATGAAAAAGTA
Source organism: Gymnocephalus cernua (assembly GCA_023631565.1). Taxonomy (NCBI): domain Eukaryota; kingdom Metazoa; phylum Chordata; class Actinopteri; order Perciformes; family Percidae; genus Gymnocephalus; species Gymnocephalus cernua. The sequence goes on from CM042433.1 coordinate 20,328,424, forward strand.
GAGCATGATAAAGAGAGAGAGAGAGAGAGAGGGAGGGGGGGAGGGAGAGGGAAAGAAAAGTGAGTATAAGGGAGGGAAAAGTTCAGGGAAAGAAGGTGAAGGAAAATGGAGAATGCACCTGTAACCTTACCGTCATGAAAGGTACCCCCAAGGAAAGAATGTAACAAAACCAAAGTAAAGTGAGTACGTTTGGAGGGAGGGCGCTGAAAAAAAGAAAGAGAAAAAAGATCTTGGATTTCCACCCCGCTGCCTGAGAACGCTTCGTCTTCCTCCCGGTCAGTCAGGCCCCATGAAATGAGAAAGCCAAGCAGACCTGCTCTCCCAGTCTCTATTTAGTTAATCATCAGCATTATAAACCAGTGCTGCAGGCCCTCTGAGGAAGAAAAGAGGGAGAGAGAGAAAGAAAGAGTGAAAAAAAAAGATTAGCCCAGAAAATTCTAGCTGGTAGAAACAAGCTGTGAAAATAACAGTACCTGAACAAAGTAGAGCATGTTACCTTTTGAAATATCTAACCAACCCCTACGTCCAACAAACTTGGTCTCAATTTGTCCTCCATTTGTCCAAACACTTCTTCTTCTGTTCCCTCGTGGTTAAAAACGGCCAAACTTTTCCCATTGTTGTACACGGTGCTCGGTGCAGTGTGGGAGTCTTAACCGCTTACGGCTGCCCACGTTTTTTGCCTGTTGGAAGTGAGGCGTGATCAGGTAACTCTGCCCTCTGTGCTGGAATGTGACTCCACTGTGAAGTCAACAACCCGATAGGTAAACTGGCCTGGCCCTTAATCAATAGTTGCTGTCTTTGTGAGAAAACGATGGCAGGGAAACCCAAAACCATATTTAACTCCGGACCTTATCTTAACGGCACCTAATTGGGCCTTGAGACAACTGAGGGGCAGCCTGGTAACCGGGATATTTAGGCCATGATACTACTTATCATCCATGTGCCACTGCAGTACTTCTAAATGTATACTTAGTGATTCACATGACGTCGACGTTAGAGCTAGTACCTCCTCCCCCTTGCTCAGTGTCCTTTCACCTTTCTGTTTTGAATATTTCAAATGAAGCACTAACATATTCAACTCATTTGATTATTGAAAGGGATTTGGACATTTACTTTCCTTCTTAATGCATTTTACATATTTTAATTCAAGCTACTTATCCATGGACAGGTTCCTTTTGCATTCTATCAAAAACAGTAGAAAGTAAAATCTGTCAGAAATGAATAATTAAATGTTATTATCTCCCTGGAGGCACAAAATGTAACATTACGTCTTTTGAAGTTGATTCAATGTTACCAAAAATAGGAAAATATTGTTTTAAATGGTAAACTGTAAGAATCATATTATTATTATTAATGTTATTATTATCTTGAACCATATTGTTATCATCATGGCTTCTTAATTAAAAGGGTCAACAACATCCTTTAAATGTTAGCATAGCATTGACTTTTTAAAATGGCCCTGGCCCATAATGCAGTGTCATTTACCCTTTTAGCTGAATCAAACCGCAGCTTTAACTTAACCTCTCACCCCACGAGGTGATAAGGCCTACACTCTCTTCTAATTTCAAACCTGTGACTCAAACGCGAACAAACAACATCAAAATCAGTCCACCGTTTCGTCTGGTCTCCCAATCATTAAATCTGGCTTTCTGTTGAAATTCTACTCTGTACTTCCCGCCCTGCTGCCATACGCTGGCAGAGCGACTAGCCCTCATGTGACTTGCAGCTATTCAGGTGTATGAAAGAAATGAACAAATGTTGCTCTTTCCACCAATCACAATCTTCCACCTCGCTCTGCAGTCGCCGCTGTACAGTATACGGTCGGCATTTTCCCTCCATTTTCCCTTCTCCTTCCCAGACTGCAACAGTCCTCGTCTGCTCAAAAAGACCTTAAGAACAGCCTAGAAGACTTAATAATGTATACCTTCTATCTCGTGGAAATGATCTGCTCTGATAAGTCCAATGCTGCTGTCTGTCTGAACTTAACCCAACCTCAGAGGCAGGGAAAACGGATGAGCAGACATTTTACGTCCGACACACATCCACTTCATAACAGACTCTTTTTTTCATTTCAAAAGCGCATGAAATAGGCATTATTCTATCAAATCTTTACCTTAAAAAGCCAACAAAAGGAAAGCAGTAAGAAGTCAACCGTAGAAACAAAAACTCTAGAGGATATCTCCAAAGATTAACCGACAGTTTGTGGAAAAAAAATTGCCAAATGAGTTCTGAATTAACACTTAACAATAATGTTTGTTAAACTTATCAGGTATTACTATTTGATTAATAGGTAAAGCGGTTTCATACCGTGGATGTCTCCTTTGAAGCAGATTTTAAAGCTCTAAAAGAAGGAGTCAGCCTCTGTCCTCATATCCTTTGACAAGTCTGGCAGTTTGCCTTTACCTGCCCCAACTGGTCTATCCAGTTTAGGAATGAGCGTTGGCTTCTATTGTTTCCTCTTCTTTCTCCCCGGTTAAAAGGAGCTGGAATTCGATACACATTATTGTCGCTTCCCATCGAAACTAGCTAGACCCTCCTATATCAGCAGACAATCGCAGAGGGCTATACACGCTGACCTAATTTTCTGATCTTAGTCGATGAACAAATGTCCGTAAAGTTTTAACTCTGTTGACGCTGAGCAACAGGTTATGACGACAGCTCGAGTCTTAAAGATGGAGAATGAAGACAAAGAAGGGAACACATTAGTGCATTTACCCAGTCTTTTCCCAGGTGTGGTCACCGAGCCAGAAACCCAAGACAAGAGGCATCATTGTATAAGAGCTCTTGACGCCCCGTTGGCTAGTCTTCCTCTTTCCTGCTCCTGCTGAAGGACAGTCGACCTCTGGAGTGGCGGGTAGGAAGAAAAAAAGCCGTCCCTTTTCAGGTAGATGCAACCGTAGAGTCGGAGGAAGAGCCAAACCCCGGAACAAAACCAACCAGTTTGAAGCACGTCAGCTCTCTTCCTGCTGCCCGAGCAGAACTTGTTTTTTTCCAGGTGCTCTCGTCTGCGGTGTTAGGCGGTTAAGCTTCTCAAGAAGACAGAGGCTGAATTTGTAAAGGGCTTGGTTTACATGTAGTCTGACCCCCCCTCCTCCCCTTTCCCCCACAGGTGTAATTTTCAGGTTGCAGCCAATCTCCTTAGCCTCTTGCGCCCACAGGTGTGTCCCCGGCGTCTTTAGCCAATGGTGGTTCAGACAACCCCCCCACCCCCACCCTCTGACTCCCACCTCACCGGTTCGCTCACCTCCGCCCTCCCCATGAGCCCCCAGGTACCTTGTTGTGTGTTTTTTTATGATGTCAGCTCAGGCTTCTGTGGGAACAATCTCCTCTTCCTATTACAACACAGACAACAGCTAAAGAACCATCATCCTCAACGGCCGGACACACCCATCCTGTCCAAGCAGAGAAAATAAATTATCAGGCCGACATACTGCGAGGGACAGGTATTCAAAAACATGCATCTGTGAGGTATTATCACATACATAAACCATTGCCTACTTCTTAGCTGTATAAGTCCGCCATAACCTGAAATACCTGCCCTTTGCTCTCATGCATCTCTTTGTGTCCACACGCCTCTTTTGTCCTAACAATAACCCGGCTGAGTTACAGCGAGAGCGACAGGTAAACAAAGTGCAGGTGAGTAAAACTTGAGTAAGACCCGCAGTTTGAGTCGTGGGAGATGGAGGAGCAGTGACAAGGGGGCTGGTGGGGCCCCCGGCCTCCAGGGGCAAACAGGGGCCTAATCCAAAACCTGGACAGGGTTTGGCTGGATGCTGGGCAAGGCAGCCACTTTCGGTCTCGAGGTGTAATTGTCGGGATTAGTCTCTCAACAATGAGCACAATGGCGGAGCCGTATCCTGTTTCAGCAGGGGCTTGGCACAGGTTGCTGCAGAACTACGTTAACAAAGATGGAAGAAGGCGATTGTTTAAATCTTTAAGTTAAACAAACAGTAGTAGTCTGTGAAATACTGACCCACACTACAATAAAATCGCTCATTATCCACCAATCAAACATCTTTACCTTTCGATTCCAAGACAGTTATTACAATTAAGCTCTATGTTGAGCCTCAGTTCTCTACTGTGGATGAGTTGAAAAACAAGCAGAAAAATAGTGATATATAATAGTAAAATGGATGTTTTTTTTGTAGTCTTTCACCATGTCAACCCTGAGTGAAGCTCAGTCTCTTCAAAGGGAGCGGTTAGTGAATTGCTCTGCTCTGAAAGGTTTGCTTTGTTTAGGCCCTTCATTTGCATACCAAATGAGGTTTGGAGTGAAGGCAGGGCCCTGACCTGAACTTATTTGGGTACTGATGGCTATCTGGCCAGCCAGTCACGCAAGTCAGGATGTGAGGACATCCATCAGCAGCATTGACTCAACAGCCTCAACAAACACAAACACACAGAGGCAAATACTGCTGCATACACATACTCAAACTCCCACCTGCTAACACTTCTTGGCTTCTCCAAGGCCCTTTTATGAAAAAATCAAGTAAGAACACCTTAGAATAAGGAGGTGTTATGTAGGTTTAAAAGGTTATTTGTGTGCACAATTTTAGAATTTGTTATCTCAAAATAAGAATTCATGCTCTCGATTTAGTATAATGTATCACCTTCATGTCATGATGCTTGTATTGCCTTCACACACTGACTTTACTATGAATTGCTTGGATTTAATGCAGCTTTATTTAAAGTTGTTTGAGATGCAAACAAACATTTTACAGGAAAACGGATTGTTTCTCAGAAAAAACTTTGATACTGGGAATGACATCCGGTTCATAAAAACTCTTATTCTGGATGTCTTTTGTTTTATGAATGTCATCTTTGTTGTCTGTTTCCAACTTCTGGCTGATTGAATTTCCCCTTATGGACTCAAGAACACAAATTATTAAATTGTGTGATGAAATCACTTTTTTCTCCAGTATACCTCACAGCCTCTATGAAAATAGACAAAAATGTGTTTTTTTCTACATTATGAAGACACATTTTCTGTCCCAGTATGCAAATTGGCCTGTGATTTATGATGGACTTTTCCCCTGATTCACCTCCCTCAGCTTTAGTTCTTGCTGTTTGGTCTTTGCGCTGTAATCCTGAATGGGTCTGTGTACTGGGTGTACCTACAGTATCAGACATCCTAGGGATCAGACGATGAGATGAGAGAAAGTTGGGACAAGTAAAACCTTGCTCACTCTAAAACAAGCCACCGAACAACAAGGTTGTTAGTCTTTACAGTAACCTGACAGTGGTCGTGTGGATCCAAGTCTGGATAAATGCCACAGCTTGTCAACTGAGAAAAAGGAAAACAATGACTCATGTTTGTTTCATCTTTCCCCGTGTGCTGTTGCAGAACATTTCCATGTAGCCCTTCACTAATCTGCATTCAGTATCCAAGGTGACTAGTAACGCTGGATATGTATCTCCCCCCAGGCCTCTAACTGAAGCCATAGCTTTTATGGAGCATAGCCAACTGAGAATCACAATACACACAAGAGGTGACCTTGAAGGGAATAGTAAGTCTTAAAATGAAACTAGAGAGTCTAAGCGAGTGCTGTTTGCTCATTAAACATATCAAACAACTATGAATGAATCATTTAACTTAACTAACATAGTCAGACTTTTAAAAACCTTTCTGTGCTTTCAAAAACAGAGCCAAATAATCTGTTTATCACTTATGCGTACCAAAACATTGTCATTTAAGGGAGTACGAGTGATTGACAGTGTGCTGGATTCTTCCTTTCCTGCACCGTATAGAGTTTTTGATCAGTAAGAATGTTCTTTAGTGAGTAACAAGTCTCTGTAAGTTCATTTTCATACAACACTTAACTAAACTGAAAGAAGGAAACACGTTCAAGCTGTAAATATGTAAAACATTGTGGTATTATTTGGAAAATTGTTTGGTAATAATGTAAAGCACCTAGTACTTGAATTGTGATAACTAGGCTAAGATACAAGATAAATTCAAGTAAATTGTTCTGTTCCTTACAAACCTGCTGTGCAATTGCATATTGCACTATTGTAATGTACCATCTTCTCGTGATAGCTCAGTGGATAATGTGAATTTAGCTGGGCTGTCGTCAAGACCACTAACCAATAGAGTCCAAGACAAGTCCAAGTCTGAACACTCAGAGCCACAAGTCAGAGATAACAGGAAAAAAAATGACTCGAGCCCGAGACTTATCTGGAGTAATTTGGTGTAGTATCTTTATCTATAACTGTGCAGAGAGACTGGGTTTAAACAGAATGAATAGACAAAAAAAAATTTGAATGTCAGTGTTATGAATCAAGCTTTGAAGGTTTGAACTATTTGGTACAGCCCTATATCAGGACTATTTTGGATATTGCAATATACATATCGCATATTCAGAGACTGTCCATTAAAAAAAACGTAACCTGCATTACAACTGTTAACCAGAACATTGTATGCAGAATTACTCAAATGGATTATGTAAATGTTAGGGCTGTCAAAATAATGTGTTAATTAATCTGAGAAAATAAAATGCGTTAAAAAAATAACGCAGATTAATCCATGGATTAAACATGGTTAAAATGCTGACAGCTACTGCTAAACGGTGTAAAGTTTGACTGTGTTTCTGCCGTTGTCGGAAAAACACAGACGGAGATGGCGCGTTCAATGAAACTGGTAACCTACAGCCTCGCGGTGCATTCATAGTTATTGTAAAATACCCTTTTGAATTTATTTTCTCAGCATATTAGGTCATATTGTTGATTGTTATGGTCATTATTTGAACACTGAAAATAATAATAAAAATGTTTTTTTACTTTAATGTCACTAATGCTGATTATTCATTGATTCATTTGAATTGAAATATTTAAAATACTTTCACAGCAAAAAATTATGTATGCAATTAATTTAGATTAATTAAACACAGAGTCTGTAATTAATTCAATTACATTTTTTAATCGATTGACAGCCCTAGTAAATGTATAATATAATGGATAACTAACAGCACTTTGATGCAAGGCTGTGTGCGGATACTTTGCTTTGCATGTCTTAAGTAAATAGACACCCTGTACTTTAAACCAGACAGCCCATGAAACTGATCTTGAACAATATAACATATTCATCAGTAAAGAATACTGAGCAACAATATATCCACATTCTCTGAATGGTCATAGACCCAATGTAAAGCCATCAATAGCTGCTGTTCTCATAGGTTTTCCCAAATTAGAGGCCTTATAACTCCATATGCAGCATCTGTCCGTTAAGTCTTTTCTGTTGTTTTATCCACCTGTCTCTTCGGTCTGCCCTGCTGCTCAGGTGACTATGGGATAATTACAGAGATTTACATTGTCTTAGAGGAAATTGGAGGACTTAGCCCAGGTGTGATGTTAAAAGGACCCTCATTACATTGATCAGCACTCAACCACTGATTTCTACCAAGTCTTTCGCCAATTAGCTCCCTGTCTGCCTCGGCAGCAATACCCCCCGCCACCTTATAAAGAAAATATAGAATACATAACTCTTTCAGGTGTTTCTACTTTTTCTACATTACAATATTTAACATTGTATGTTAAACTTTTATCTTTGCCTGGTTGAGAGGAGAAACAAGCCTCATGTCTTCTCACAAAGCCAGAGAATCACCAAGGGAGCAGCGTGCACACAAGCGGTCTAGCAGCCACAGCCATGCTCTGACTTGCGGCCTGCCACCAGCAGCGGGTAATTGGCCCCAAAGGATTTAGGGCGGGATGGTGCGTGTGGATGGCGCGGTCGTATCCCATAATCTCCAATGGGGCAGTTTCCATAGAGAAGTGGAGCGAGGCATACCAATTATTACTGCATCTTATTCCACAACACACCTGTTTGGCTCATCTGCTGCTTCAGAAACAAACTGTGATCCGTCTGACATCAGTGACAAGCAAAGTGGAGTAATATACAGAATCTATACATGAAATGTATGTAATAAAATACATTCATATGCATCTATTTAGCATGAGAATAATACTTGTTTGTTTGGAAAGTATCACTACGAAGGATCACATCAGACACAATGTTTACAGTGTTCAAAAACATTCACTGTTAACATTACCCAATTAATTCCCAAAAAATGTTAAAGGATTTAAATGAGAGCATGTTTACTTATGTGAAGATTAGTAACTAAAACTACTTGGTTAAAGGGGAACTACGCAGATTTTTTTAGCTCAATTTACTTTAACTGAACAGCTTCAGAGTCATTGGAATGGTTATATGACTTTTTTCGGGTTGAATGGTGGTCGTCTCGCTTCCCCCTAGCGGCTGTGAGCGGAAAAACCACCCTTGCAACTTTTGGCCGCCGGCCTCAGCGTCAGGAAGTATCGCGTGATATCAGGTCTTGTAATGTAACGAATTGCTTCACTGCACTGCACACATACAGGAACCAGCTAGCTATAAGAACAAGGTAGCGATGGAGTTTTTCACACTATTGTCATGGCTGAGCCGGCAAAAAAGAAGCAGAAAGCTAGGAAAGCATTGTCGGAGGAACAGAGAAAGAGGAAACGGCAGACTGACCGACCGTTAGCAAAGATCCACGGTGCTAAAATGGAGACAATTCTTGCCTGGCAGTCCATTTTACTTCAAGTTAAACCATTACTATTGTGCTTGACCGAGCTTGCAATCTTTGATGTATTATCTCCTCATGATGTTAATGAGATGGGTTTTGACATGTATTGTAAGTGGGTGGTGGGGAGGTCGCCATTGGAATTATTCTTTTTGTATCTTTTTGTGTCTGTATGCTTATGTTTTATTATTACATTTTGCTATGTTTTTTTTTTTTTTTTTAACTGAGCAAAACAAAATGGTGGAAACACTAAACGGTGTACTACACAGTTGACGGTTTTATCATAATGAACACAATGACCGAGATGCACTGTTGCTGTCACTATAAGTATTAAATATATGAGGCAAATCTTCTAAAAGTTTTTGTTGATTAAATTCAATGACTCTGAATGGATTCCTGTCTGTCTTAAACCTACATGTGCAGTCTCTCTCTCACACACACACACACACACACACACACACACACACACACACACACACACACACACACACACACACACACACACACACACACACACACACACACACACACACACACACACTCTCTCTCTAAAGTGTGACTTGTTGCCTGTCAAACACAGCTGCAGTGCTGCTGGCTGGGTCAAGTTTCATTCATTGACAGTCGAGACGTTGCAGTTTGTTTAGGAAATGAGCTTAATTGCTGACCTCCAGGTCATCATTCATTGTGCCCTTCTTTAAATAGCATGTTAGCCTAGCCTGCCTCACGGCAAAATGTGGCATTGTCAAAGCTTTAAAGGGTTTGTGTGTGTTCAGTTTGAGGGCATTATGAGGTGCTATGATAGAGTACAATCTCCAAACACACCTGCCTGTTTCTTCAATGAGACTCTCTATTTGGTCCCATGTAATTAGCTGGCTGTGTAATGTGTTTACAAAGGCATTAGCATGCAGGGAATGACAATGATTTTCAGAGGAAGGGCTATATGCTTTAGTTTATGTGTATGTGGATTCATCCAGACATGAAAAATGTTCAATGGCACTAACAGAAGGTGAGCGCACATTACATGAGCTTTTTGAGATTATTCAGAGAGGGAAGCATCATTCTCTGTAGCCATACACACAGCTAACATCATATATATCAGTAATATAATTTTACAATAACATTTCCATTTAGGAAGAACTCCTTTCTCATACAAACCAGTCCAGTTAACAGTATTTATGACAAAACATTTTGTATAAGAATCATAACTGCACTTTCAATCTCTGTCAAACTAATTTTTCATACATTTCTGGTGGTGATGAGTATTTACCATTTACGTTTGTTTTCCTGCACTAGAAGTAGTTAAAGTGAATATTAACCCTTTTCAACAAAATGGTACCAGGAACTTAATGTCTTTCTTGTTTAATCCTGTTTGCATTTACACCACATTCAAACAACCGTGCTGACTAGACAAATAGACCAATGACAGATAGATTTTTGCTAATGATGAAACAATAACAAAGTGTCATCACATTGGCCCTGTAGTTGACTGTTACACAACTGACGGGAAGTTTGGGGTTTTGAATGTCAATAAACTTTACAAGAAATATCCTCCCCTAGCCAATATTGATACTATACTGGCAGGCAGTATGTACTGTCTTACTGTCTGAATGAATGCTGCTCTTATTGTAGCAGCTTCAAATGTTGTGTTTGACCAATCAGGGACTCTCAGCGCAGCAAACTTATCAGAATGTGCTACCTGTGGACTTTTTGGGGGGACAGGAAACATGGCAGAGGAATGCAATTTAGCTCCATTTGGTAAATTCTGTGAGTTCCTAAAAGAGGTTTGTGGATTCCTGGATAAGTTCCTGCAGTGGATAAGGACAATATGACACTATTCAATCGAAATCTGTTAGAGTTCTATATTTTTTCAGACTTTCTCGTGCTGAATTATTTTATCTTAGCCTCTAAAACTATTTTGATAAAACAAGGTACTTTTTGGTAAACTGGTCACAACCAGCGGACATATGCAACCAGTGACAGATCTTCTAAGTCAACATTGCTTTGTATCATTACTTTTAACTACACTTTTAACATCAATAAATGTGTCCTGCATATGATCATTTGTGTGCTTTATATACGGCATACACACCATGAAACTTGAATGTGGTGGCCATGGCAAACTTCATAATGGGACATGAAATAGTGCATCACTGACAACTATGGACTGGATTGAAATGGGGTTTAAATGATTCGTACAACTAATTCAAGATGTCAAAATATTTTATTTGTAGGGAATATGACATATCTTTGAACATTTTTGCTTCAAAACTAAATGTAGTTGATTGAGACATGTATTCTCGCCAGTGTTAAAAATGTGAGATCTTCGTTGGAAATAAATATCAGCATTACAGAAGTTCTTATTACACTGTGAGTTAAAAAAAAAATAAGTCAAATTTTGACTTCATTCTATTTCTGTCATTGCTAATTCATGTTTATAATGTTACAACCTTCAATGTAAAGCTACGTCTTTCTGAACATATACAATACATTCACTGTGTGTGACTGTGTGGGTAACGACTGATCTCTCCCACAGAGTGTATCATGGGGGTCTGGCTGCAGGGTGACAGCAGGTCCTGCTAATGATGCAAGACATGTTTATGATGTGGAGGCTCTCTGGGGAGGCAGGGTTCAGGTGAAGCTACAGCAAGGAAGCGGCCCACTGGGACCAGTTACCAAGGTAGACGCACAGCTCTCCTCCACTCCTCACATGCACTGCACTGTACCTCTCCACCTCCTCTGTGTGTCAGGGTAAGGGCCATGACAAAAACTAAAGTAAAGACTATATCAGACATTTGGAAGTGGCTTAAACAAACCGGAAATCACTCAGAATGAATCTGGTTGAACATGTGTAGTAAAAAATCAATATACCATTGTCAAATAAACAGCAAAACCTTAGTTTAATTATCATATGGCCACATTTCCCAGAACTCCCCCAAGCACTCCCTGCTTCATTTGCTTAACTGAAAACAGTAGCCATGTCAAAAGAAAATTCCAGCCACCTTTAAAAAACAATGTCTCTTTTTTCTGTTTTTGTTGTAAAGCAATGCGGCAGATCCCCCATATATCCAAACCTCAGACAAGTGCTCTCACAAAAAGGGCCAAATTAAGAGGCAAACACTTTTCTGGTGAATTTGCCCAAAGGAGCATCTCCCATTACAACCACCATATTCAGTTAGAAAAAAAAAAGGGTTTGTCTAGCATCGTGTTTAACTTATCGTCCAAAACAACCACAATTCCTGCAAAATCATCAGATGTAACTCAATGTCTCCGTTCTGATTGAATGGTCAGCCTTGGGAGATGCTGCAGCTGCTGCAACATGCTGAATGCTGCAACCCTTCAAACACATAGCAAGTGGCAACGCTGCATATCAGTGGTAGCTTGTTTCTGTATTAGCTGTACGGACTTGATAAATGTTTAATTTGCTCGATCCACTTGTTTATTATTGATGATTTGGTGCTGCAATAATTATTCCTTCATGCAATTCTATTCAAGAATAAAGAAACAGTTTGTGTTTGCCTCTACGCATACTGTAAATACGTACATCACATTTTACCCAAAACTACTTTAAACAAACTTTTTATGACATTTATTTTTTGCTGTTATAAGTGTTTTATGTTTCTGCAGGGCCTCAGCATATAAAACCTTCATAAAAGCATTGTTTCTCATCACTGTCTGCTCGCAGTAAATTACTGCTGAGCAATGTAAAAATGTTGCAATTAATTCAGATTTATAGCTTAGAGAGATGTACCGTTCTTGGTAATGCTGATGGCCACAGCCAAAATATACATCTGACCTAGGCAGCGAGGTGGGCAGGGAGATATCAAGATCTCCAACCTGCCCACTCAAAGGACAGAATTATTCAAGGGGGGGGGGGGATATAAGAAAATAGATATTAAAAAGCAGGAAAAGTAAAGATTCCTTTATTATAAAGGTTATTATGGTCAACCTGAAAGTCATCTGATCTGCACTTATGTGTTTGACAAGTTTTTCTAAAGGTAAAGTGTTACTGGCTGCTTATTGGCCTGCTTATGTAGCGCATTAAGTGAACATGCTGCATATCTTATCTGTAGTTTTTGTTCCTCATGCGGACAATCCTCAGGTTCCTCAATTGTAAATCATGAATTTCCAGTAGATATTTAAGAGGAAACAAATTTTCTGGTGCACTTGTTACACTCTATTGTGCAATTGTGTCGCCATGAATCTGATCGACACCAGGTCTGAGCTCAATGCGTAACAATTTTTACTGAATGGTAGTGTGCTATGGTCATGAACTACAAATAGAATATTTGACTTATATGAAAGAGAAGGTGGAAGTAAGGTAGGAGGTGAACACTGCGAAATACAAGCATCCCAGTCTGAAAAATCCACACGTCAGCATTGACCTGGAATGACTCTAACTCTGCTCTGAATTAATACAGGTCCATATGTGAGTAAATGATTGGCAGATTTCATTCTGTTGTGTGAATTAAGAAGACATGAGTATCAAAGTCCACAGGCCTAAACATTACCTGAGTCTCTCTGCTACACAGACCAGTCACTGTAATAGAGCTACACATTAACACACTTAGCGCACCGGCTGTCTCAAAGCTCAGCCAGAGTTTTACAACCTTCCAAACACACCCTTTGGATTTGGGCGCCGCTCTGTCAACACTGCAGTCTCCAGACGCTAGGCTATAGAAGGTTCATCTAGTCCTTTCAGCCAATCAAAAATAAGCAGCAAGGTGTGACACCGTCCCATGGGAGAGCCGGAGACATGGAGACCAGCTGCTCATTGAACAGTAATGGGTATGGAAGTGTTGAAGGTGACATTTTGGCAAGCAGAGTATATACTAGTGTGATGCTAGTGTTTTATAGCCAGTGTACTGTACATAGCAGTGTGTTTATAGAATATAATCTTATCATTCAGGAAGATGCTGGTGTTGAAGAGACTTTGAGTCAACCTCCCAGTAGACTGTAGTCAAAACAGCACAAAACACATCCATCAGCTTAAATATAGCAAATGCACTCACATGATGTACCTCTATCTATTCACTATACCTCCACTATGCCTCTACACTTCATACCAGCTTCTTAAGGATAAAAGATGAGCAGAGTTTGCCAACAAAGCCACTGCCTGTGCATTTCTCATGGGTCATACGCGCCTGCTCAATGTCTGTTCCCCATCAGGTTGGAGGGTATAGACTCACAATAGATGTGGGAACACCTTCAGCTTTAACCTCAGCTGACCTACCTCTTGATGAACGTGACCTCTGCCCTGGAAGATCACCCAATCTAACCATCTCTTCAAGACAAAGCAGGCTGCAGGGGAATCTTCAACTCGTACTACCCAGCTCATCCAGGGCTGTGATACAGACTGTATTCAAAAGTGAACTGGGAATAAACCAAAGGCAAAGATGTTGGCAGCTGTAATGTGTGTTGAGAGGAATTCACCGTTGTTATCACTCACTGAGTTATGCAAGAATGGGCCGGTGGAAACCTTTGCCTGGTACAGTGTTGGGGCTCAGCCTCCCCACACACACCCACACACACACACACACACACACACACACACACACTGAGAGAGAAAGAGAGAGAGCCAAGAAGATCCTGCCCTTAGAATTTTCTAATTATCCTCAGTGAATGGGAGGCAGTCGGACACACAGAGGGCTGACTGCCTGGGTTATCACACACACACACCACCCTGTTCTTCAGAATTTACTATTTTTAACTTTCATTTATGGGTTTTTTTTTCCCTCAGAGGGCATGAGGTGTATGGGAGGCATAGCAAGGAGAAGTGTTGGCTGAGCCAAAATAAAAACTTTCTGTCAAGCTTTTACTGTCAGCTTCTCCATCACAGAAGAGCTCAGATGTCTCTGAATAACTAGTGCTTGAACTAAAAGTCAGCTACTTTTTTACTACTAGCTTTTTTTTGTGCTGATTTCAAGTTTACCCTAATATTTTTGTATTGTATGTGTGGCTACAAGCTTCCCCCTTCATTTGGTCCATTACACTTTACACATGTTGACCATTTCTTAAGATGTTTAACTTTTTCCCAGTGCATTGTGAAATTAAAAAAAAGAAAATGTTACACGTAAAATAAAATATTTCTGGATTAAAGATTTTGAGACAGAATCCCTCTATAAAGCAGTGCCAGAACATTAGCGGTGCAAAATGTAATCTTCACCCATCACCACTATGAAGTCAGTCATATCTCACATGTAGCCACTCACTCTGACATATTTAAACTGAAGATGTCTTTATTTATTTTTTATAAACAGCAGATAAAACAATTATTTATGTTTCCCACTGTTTTTTTTTCTGTGTATAATCTATGTATATACATTGCCATTTTATGATACATTTTCTGGGGGAAAGAGGGGTACATGCCAAGGAAATAATAATTTGTATCTCAAGGGAAAACTTGTCCCAGACACATAAGCTGTTTATTTTATTTAGAGTGGATATAACTGTGAGTTAGTCTGTGTCTAGCACCAAACCCACAAGCTCTGACATCAGCAGCTAAGATGCATTCTGATGGTCCTATGCACGGCTTATATCCAACGCAGCTGTACTTTGTTCCCAATGAAAGCTTTTTTTTCTCTCTTCTCTCTCCGAAATATTCAGAG
Organism: Gymnocephalus cernua; assembly: GCA_023631565.1. Taxonomy (NCBI): domain Eukaryota; kingdom Metazoa; phylum Chordata; class Actinopteri; order Perciformes; family Percidae; genus Gymnocephalus; species Gymnocephalus cernua. The sequence continues at coordinate 20,343,581 of CM042433.1, forward strand.
GCGGCAAATTAATTCATGGACTCCAGAGGCTGAACGTGGTAACAAGCTGCAGCCTCGGGCCACAGAGCTGAATGGAGTGACAGTAAGGTAAGGAAGAGCGGTATCAGATGAACACATGAAAGAGGGAGGTCGCTGGATTTAGGGCCTTTTGTCTTTGGGCGTTCAAAGGAGACAGCTGTCGACTGCACAAGGCCCGGCTCTATTCATGTGGGGGGGGGGGACCGCAGACAGAGACCACGCCAACATACACACACACACACACACACACACACACTTCAAAGAAAGGTGTGTGTGTGTGTGTGTGTGTGTGTGTGTGTGTGTGTGTGTGTGTGTGTGTGTGTGTGTGTGTGTGTGTGTGTGTGTGTGTGTGTGTGTGTCACTTATCCCAACAGGTTCAAACTGTTATTATCATCATAGACTTACTTTATTCAAGTAATCAGACACATAACCTTAATGTCATCCATGTATTATTTATACGGAAGGTGTGTAACACCCACAGTTCCTAAGAATGTTCCCTGTAGGGTTGTTGCTTACTTCCTGTCCTGAGACAGGCCACGCACTTGAAAGAAACAGTCCAACTTTTAGGGAAATAACCTTGTTTATTGTCTTGCCCTGCCTAAGAAGATATCACTTTCATCTCTGTGTGTCCAGTACACAGAACAAGTTAGCCTAACTTAGCACAAAGACTGGAAGCAACTCAATTACCGTTTGTTGAAATAGGGCTTATCACGGTCTAAAACAATGGATGCACAAAAAATGCGTTGGCCCACCTATTTACAGCTAGGGGAGACCGTAATAAGCCCTATTTCAACAAACGGTGGCGTATCCCTTTAATTACATGCTAGATACACATGTTAAAATTAGAGATTAAGGTTTTAAAAGCTGTTACACAGTTGGAACTACAGTATTTCTTGGCATAAAAACATTTACTCGTCCAACACCTGTTGGCAACTTCTAAAGACTGGGAGACAAAACGAACCGTACCTACGAAGTGCATCAGACGGCAAAAGTGTTTATTTCTGTTCCAAATGGCAGCTCGAAATCAAAGTCATAGGGAGGGGCGAGGCGCAATGAATCAAACTAATGTGGATAACAACACTTTTGGACAGTGTTTCCTAGTGTTAGCTAGCTAGCTCTGGCTGGGAGTGTATCTGTGTTCCCTGGGTCCTATGTTCCACAGCTCAATAGCTTTTAAAAATGACACATTACAGTAAGGAGACCTTTCAAAGAATATTATGTTCTCAGCAATGATTTCTTTCCCTAGGTTGAATGTTCAATGTATGTTTCCCTGTCAGTTATGTTGAAATCACACTACAGCTTATTCTCTAGTGATGTTATACTTTAGACATTGATATCTCAACAGATTTTTACCATTCAAACTGCATTTGAAAAGTCCATCTCCCTTTGTTTCAACTGAGCTGTTACGATAGCCTTTACCAATCTCTTACAATGTTAGTTTATATCAAGAACATAGGGTCCTGGGAACATAAGGATGACCCCCTCTGAGTTTTGTTGACAGCCACCCTGCTACACTTTTCCAGTTGTGGTGAGGCTCCTAAATGTCTAACTACTTCTAAAAAAACATGGTCCCATTTTTGCACTTTTATTTCTTAATGTGTTAATGATCATACAGCCTGTTGACATTGGAGCTGTGACAAGATGTATTATTTGTCTTAAGATGTTTCCCCCTGTTTTATTGGGAGAGAAAACTCCAAAACCTCTTGTATCTTTAAAGTGATGTCAATGAAAAAAAGACTGTTGGGTTTTTGGACCAACATGAAGTCAAATAACACCCATTTCTTGACCCCAGATAAGCAAGTAAAAACTGGCTACACGGTTTGGCTGACACATGATCTCAAGGAAGTAGAAAAATGAATGCGTAGCACCAGTGATGTCAGAAAATACTGTAGATAAACAAGTACCACTTTAATTATTACACAAGTAGTAATTGTGTTATTACGGCAGTCAAATGTCTAGAGAATTACATGAAGATGATCCAAACGTTACTATTTTATTGGCAATAACTCCATAAGTGTACAGATACCATGACTATCTCATGTTTAGGATAATAATTTAATAATTAATGGTTAAAATAAATGACCATGGAATAATGAGACGACGCATTCAGGAGAAGCAAAGTTTCACTAGGTGTACAGAAAATCCCTGTCTGATACTGAAAGTCAAATCTCTCTCTCTCTCTCTCTCTCTCTCTCTCTCTCTCTCTCGCTTTTTCTTTCCTTGAAGAAACATTTTCCTGCTGTTTGAGCTCCATCGTCACTGTAGCACGCCATCAGTTGATATTTGCATGAGAGGCAAATCAGTCAACCTCTATGAGTGTGTCCACCAGCAGAGCTGTAGCTACTGAGCAACGTATGAGTCAGATGTTTTGTAGTGTGTAGTGTGTTTTCCCAAGTGTTTGTGTATTTCTGTACTTACAGTAACTCTTTTACTGCCATTCACTCATATATCACAAATTTTAGCAACAAAATGGCTAAAGTCAAACTAGTAGTAGAAGTCACAGTAGTATGCAATACAATTGTAAAAGTATATTTAATACACTTATTTCTTTCTTCATAGCACCGTACAGAATATCAGTGCACTTCATTTGTTGTTGAAATTCAGTTGAGAAACTGAATCCTCCAATTATGGGTCACACTCCTCTACTCCCAAAGACTTTACACGTATTTTCCTATGCAAAAAACTTTGCATTCACTGAGCGGATGCAGTACCTGCTGCAGGAGACAAGGCTGCTCTGTGATGCTCAGGTCCCTTCCTGACCTGTTTTGTTCAAATCATACCAAGATGCAAAACTGGCTTTGGTCCACTCCAGTTTGTACAAGGGAACTGACATACAGTAGACGAGTGTGTAGACCAGTGAGCTTAAAAAGTAACGGCATCAGAAATGTGTTTTATTTTTAAGGAAATGGATGTGAACAGAATGCCCCCACAAAGGAAATCTTGATGAGGCATTATCTGATATTATTTATGGTTTCCAAACAAATTCAACAGATTTAATCCCCACCATGTATTTGGTTTTAAATTGGGTAATCTCAGAAGAAAGGGCAACACATGTAATTTGGGTGTCATCAGGCCTTAATTAACCTGCTTCCCATTTAGTTTTCCCATCTGCTGTAGAGTCCCTCTACATATGGGCTGTATTCTCCTATAGGAAATGTAATGACCACCTTCTTAACAAATAGAGGCACTCTGGGCCAAGGCAACAGCAGGTTGACTACAATGAAGGCAGGATGGGGGGGGGATCAAAAGTTGTGGCATGGGTGGGCTATTGAAGTGTTAAGCAGGAACACAAAGGTGGGATTGGTCTGCAGGGAGTTAAAAGAAGGCTAAGCATCAAACATGGCTGTTCGGGTGACTTAATGTCACATCAGAGGAGTTTAAGTGGAAGCAACTTGTGAGAAAATGATGTAGGTTTGCTAGAATACACACAAAGAAAACTCCTTGCAGTATTTTCATAACTACTGCTGGTATATCGTGAGCAAAAACACTTCGTACCAAAATTAGACTATGCTCACGTACCTAGAGAGATGAGCTAGGCTTGGCTGATATTGCATCAGTGGGAATCCCATCATAGCAACCATGTGCCTGCAGCCAGCCTGGGAGGATGGAGAGAACAGGGAGATGGAAAAAAAAACAAGGTGCTTACTGTACCTCCTGATCTGAACAGGCTCATCATGTACACAAGCTCCGATATTACTGTATCCATAACTATTGTACATGTAGTTTCTTTTTTAGTAGCGATACTCTAATTGGGATACAACGAGGTAGAACAAAGCACCCAAGTGTCATTAATCATTAACCGCTATTGACATAGAATTGACTGTGACTGACAATAGTCTGCCAAAAAACTGCCAAAAGCAGGAATACAAGTTCAGAAAATGTTTACATTAACTCAAAGTCACAAACTAAATAGCACTCTGTTTTGGCAGCGTACAGATTTTTTTGCAGCAGACTAGGCTGAAAAGCTTGTATATTCTCAGATAGTCATTGGTAAGATGTGACAAGTTGAAGGTGTGGCTGTCATTTGGATGATATAGTAGGTTGGCTATATACATTGTGGTGTTGGTTGTTCTACCCTCCTGTCCACATGTCAAAGTGTCCCAGAGCAAAACACTAATGTTGGCGCAAAAATGTAGGTCGCTTTGAGACAAAAAATAATCGGAATTAATAAATGAATGAACATGTCATTACATATTACATGCATAATATATTTCTCTCAAACATAAAGCTCTTTTAGTTTTCATGTTAAGTGGCTCTAAGTCAAAGTCTGGTCAGTACAGGACAAGTCATGTGCAGTGTTAAAGGGGCACTCCTTCAAATGCACTTGGATATAGTGTTGGGAATTGTAAGAGACATGCTAGAAAAGGATGGTCAAAATTGACCCCAATGACATCATCATTCATTTATTTTTGTCTTTTCAGAGTCACAGAATACATTATACAGCTGTGTTCATATGCTGGTGATGAGTGCACTGATTTGTGCATCAAGTTGGTTGAATGCCCCTTTAAGTGACATGATGGATGATGAATGTCACAACTTAACTGTTAAAATAGGCTTATGAGCAGCAGATGTTTTAAATTGTTTTAAATAATATACTTGAAGTGGAGCAGATTACTGATTTTTTTTAATTTAAATAAAGCTTGATGATGCACATAATTCTCTCACAATTTGGCTTAATGCTGTTTTTGTGGTTTTGGGTGGAGGATTCTTCATCTCCCTCTTCCTTTTGTTTTATTTAATGTCCGTGATTTGTATCTGGCTTGTCTGACTTTGTAAAATCATGCTCAAAAAGAATAACTTTCTTCTTTTGAAACTGGGGACCCGTTGGGAACATTCAGTCACTGCATTCACAAAACAGTAGCAACAACACTTGCTTCCCTCCACCCAATCATGACACAAACCACATTAGCAAATCCTCATACATATTTTAACATTCGTATGTGGAAGGAAAAGCAACCTTGCAGGGCAACTTGTTGATGCAACAACAGGTGTTTAGTGATAGTGTAAACAAAGCCACCTCATCCTGAATGTCGGGTTTATTTCTGCTGCAGGGAAGTCCATTCACTAAATCCAATGCTATGGAAAGCTCCTGGCATCTTGTGGTGTTTTCCACCAAAACATCTAAACCTGATAGTTTAGGGGACAAAGAGGAGCAAAGATATTATTTTGTCAGTGTGATGAATAATCCACCTATAAACTAAAAGCTAAGAAGAAACACCGGCACTGGTTTAAAAAAGAAAAAGGTTTAACAAAAGTTTTATTACATTTAACAACAATTTTGTTTTACACTAGTGATCAAACTACAGAATGTGGACTGTGAGTGTAACAAACAGCTGTACTATATTCAAAATGCAAGGGTCACTTGATAGATCTTTCAATCATATCCCACAGCCTTCATCCAGTACGTGAACTGGTTAAGACTTTTTTTTATCACAGATATGTGTTCCTAAGTTTGACAAAAAATATAACATGCAAACTCACTGTTAACCTGGTTGTTTACTGTAACCGACAATAGTGTAAACATATTGAATGTCTGACCGAACCAACCAGTACAACTTGCTGACAACCTAAAACTGGCATCTGAGGCAGCATGGGACGAGATCCAGCTTCAAGCTACCTCGTGACTGAATTTCTACCTTCTACCTTCATCTTCATCGATGCTGTTCTATCCCTCCATTTGGGGTCAGTTTCCTTATGAAGATCAATTAAAGGGGCTCTGTGGAGTTAACAAAATGCATGTTTACATTCAGTTTTACCCACCAAAAGACATTGTGTGCATCCTTGAGGTCTAACAAACGTGTTGAATGCATTTCAATGTAAAACATTTACAATCCCATTATCCACCATCTGCTTCCCGGCCTTTGCTGGCACATTGCAGCATATCTTGACGTGTTATCGCCATCTACTGATCAGTGGAATAGTATAAAATAATTGGTACAGTAGGACTGTGTATCGCATCCCCTGCATGCACACACGCAAGCATGGACGTCCTCGTACACTAGATAAACAAAATGGGGACTCACTTTTAGAAAACAGCTCCATTGCACTACTAGAGGTGAAAAACTCCCCAGGGAACCTTTAAAGAATAAGGCTGGCGATATTGTATATTTTTCTCATTGTTAGCTTATCCTATGAAAAGACCAAAATCAAATCAGGCCTAAGTCTGTCTCTCTGTTTTCCAACTTTCCTACCCTTTCTGTGGTACATTAAAAAAAATTTAAAAGTCCAAATTATTTCCCTAAACAGCTGGATACTGTAGTTATTAGCTAACATTACTCAAACAGTAATACATAATATATTTCTTAGGCACTATTTTCTACCTCGGATTAGTACACATTTGCTGCTGTATCAAGTCTACACAGCAGCAGGAATGTGCGGGATTGACTGAACATAAACTACAGTGCCCATGTTCATGGTAACCCAGGCAACAATGGACTCTATGCCACAGAGGAATAAGATGCATCAGGCTTTGGCTACACAGACAATACCTGTTGGTAGGAACAATTCGCTGTTGGTTTTGATGTTTTCATTAGATTTACTGACAACAAGGGACATTTAGAATATCACCAACACGATCCGGAATGAACAACATCTGTTTAGCACTTTCCCCCAAAAGAGGAAGTGTTAGTAAACTTATGGAATATACTTCCTGTGAAAAGGTGCCTTTCTCCCTTTTCACTAGCCTCTGTTCCCAAAATTAACAATGTTTTGTGTCTGCTTAATCCTTAATTTCAGTGTAATGTTTTAGTTTATTTGCCACTTTATCATTTGACTTAGGCCTGTGTAGTGGGTTCATAGTATTTTGCTATGGTTCTGCCTGTGATGTAGGGGGTAGATCAGCTCACCAGCTTAATTAAGGAGAGTGCATGCAGGTGTGCCTGATTAGGTCCTGAGTGGCCGGGCACTCCTAAGGTGTAGAACAATAGGTAAGTTAGTTCTGCAGTGAATGACATTTGTATAGTATTTGGGGTGCCTATTGTTGTGGGTGCACATATACCGGTATGTATAAATAGTAATGTCAGCGGTAACTGATCTAATTGTAATGGTATTTTCAGAAACAAAGTGTTAATGTTGCTTTCTCAAATTAGCTCATCCTATTATCACCTGTGCAGGTGGTAAGTTCCAATTAGTGCGTTCCATTTGTACTCTGAAGTCGGGTTTTCTGAGGTCAAAGTCGGAAACATGCACTCTGACAACGGATTTCTGAGCTCGGAACTCAGGCAACCAAGCTAAAAATCCAACATGGCTTCCCTGTGCATCAACAGTTGGGAAAGCTGTAGTAACATACAGTTATAAGCACTTCTGTCTTATTTGTGTCTCACTAAATCAGTCAGCTAACTGAACATATGAACAGCATATATTTTCTTTAGTATGTCTATGTAATGCATATCTTCCTGCAGCATTTATTTTTTTATGTGCCTCCAAAAAGTAAGTTAGATTTCTTTCTGAATGAAAAAAAAAATACATTAAAACACAATACAATACATACAATAATTATTTTCAAACTTTTCCCCCCTGGAGACACACATTTTCCAAAATGGTTGAACAAATAAACAAATGTTTCAATTCAATCTAAGGTCATCAGGCTGCTGGTTTATTTTATTTGTATAACACAAGCCAAAATATTACAGCAGTCAAATAAAAATGTAAAAACAGAATAAAAAAGTAAAGTAGCAATTTAAACACTGGTGCCATAGGTTTGAGAGCTCTTGGTGTCTCTGCACCGTCATTGCAGCCGGGGAATGACTACGGCACTGTAGTGCCACTTCCTACCTATATATACTGTAGTATAGTTGTGACATCACAACCGTAAGGAAGTCCTGATGACTTGTTTAAAGGCATTTTGCTGTGGGCTGTGTGTATTTCACTGTGGACAGTAGTTACTGTATATAGCACCTTGACCTGCTTTATAATCAAAAAAGATTTTTACAATATGGGGCCTTTAACATTCAAGTAGTATTGTTCCAGGCCAATCATCAGACACAGCCCAAAACAATTTAGCCCAAGATGGTCTGGGTTTAGCCCCAGACCTTGTCAACTCCTAAAAACGCCCCTGGCTGAAAGGTTGGAAGCAGGGGGAAACAGCTAAATTACAAATTAACATCTTATATCTTACATATTTATATCCTATGCAAAAACGTGAGTGTAAAACAGAAGTGCACAAAACGACAAGTTGTGGACAAGTTAGCTTTATTCTAAGCTAACTGCCTTCTGGTTCCATTTCATACTTTAGACTCCAATCACCCAATCCACCAAACAACACCAAACAAGAGTCAACAAAGAAAAACTGTTTGACATTGGCAAATTTTTCATGGGCACAACCCACATACTCAGGTCTGCTGCTCATCCCACAAATGTATATGTGTGTATGATGGTATCGTCTCATCTAACTCTAAGCAAGAAAACAAAGAGGCTAGGTTCATTTCAATAAATGTCGAAAAGGTTCCGGTTACATTGTTTCTTAAAATATGATAATAAGAAACGTCTTCCTAGTCAGACTTTTTTTTTTTTTACTTTAATACACCTATGGTGTGCTCTGATTGTGAGCTGAAGGAGTTTAATGAGCAAAAGCCTGTCAGTGTTGATGTGAATGCACTGGGCAGGTGAGTAGTAAATGCTGATACCATGGTACAAGGAAAATACAGAGGAAAAATGAGCCAGTGGGCTGGAAGGAGAGGCAGCCTCAGCAGATCTGTGAGCAAGTGCACCCCCTGGAGGATACATGAGAGTAAGGAGCTGATGTTCCTCTCTTCTCGTTGAAAATGACTTCCAGCTCCACATGCAGTCTACTAAAGAAAATAGCATTGATAACAATCATAGTGTGTGTGTGTGTGTGTGTGTGTGTGTGTGTGTGTGTGTGTGTGTGTGTGTGTGTGTGTGTGTGTGTGTGTGTGTGTGTGTGCGTGTGTGCGTGTGTGCGTGTGTGCGTGTGTGCGTGTGTGCGTGCGTGCGTGCGTGCGTGCGTGCGTGCGTGCGTGGTGAAAATCTTCAGAAAAAAACACTCACCATCTTTAAGGAATGACATACTCATTAAAGGGGTTGAGCTCCGTGAATATTTGTGTTTTCTGACAGAATTTCTTGGTTGGTTACATTATAGTCACACAACAGGAAATAATATTATTTACTTTGATTTTACATGTACCACTAGATGGTGGTCTCATCACATCCTGTCAACACAAGCTCTGCCACTCTGACACACAAGGTGGACTAAATAGTAGTAGCATCTTACCTGCAAACACCACTTTTAGTTTAGAAACATGATTTTTAGATTGTGTCAGAGAGGACAACTCTTTGTGGTGCTGTATTAGAAATATTAATAGATATAAACTTTTCTAAACTCGTTACACAAATTTCATTATAAGGAGATAAACAAGAGTAAACAGTAAACATGAACAAAGTAGAAAGAGTTGAAAACAAAATCAAGAGGACATTTGACAGAAAAATACATATTATATATGAATATGTAAAATGTAATGATTAAAGGCTCTTATTAGACTCTAAATACAGTTTGACTATATATACAAAAAAAATCTTTATGATAGGAAAATGAATAAACTTATATATCCATACAAAAGTTGTTTAAAAACCCAGAGCTTTTCCTTATATAAGTATTGGGGCATAAACTGTACTTTCCATGTGGGAAAGTAATTTCAAAATGTTATGTTTTAGAGTTAAATAATAACTATTAGTTCACCAAACTGTACTGACAGAATTGGTGACAGTGAATGGTGACAGGTTTCTTTCACATTCATTTCTAAAGCTGAAAATCTTTAGAAACAATACATTTGTTAGATCGTAGTGGGTACACTGTTGTCTGTCAGTGTAGCTGTCATCCTGTTTTCAGAGAAGATGTCACTGCTTAAGCGCTGAGTCATATGCCAAAGCCATCTGAGCCGTAATGAGGACTTGTTGCGTAAGACAATTAGGACTAAGAAGTGGCACACAGCAGCCAAAGTTAACCGGAGACGCTGCACAGGTAACAGCCAGCCTAAATGGGCTACAGCAATAAAACATGCTCGCCTTTTTCTTTTTTTTCCAAACTGGAGCCGAGGAAAGTTAAAGGTCCAACATGTAATACTGACAGCTAGCGTTTAAAATGGTTAGTGCAGTCCAAATTCAAAATACTGGAGAGAGCCGCCTCCCCCGGCCCCTCCTTCCCAGCATTGAAGTTCACGTGGTTGCCAAGTTGTGAACGCTAAATGCAACATCCCACAATGACAATGTTAGCTAGATGCTAGTCTTGCATTGCCAGACATTCCTCCACAGCGCAGTGGAGTTGCTAGATGTTGCTACAACTGACAGTCACCTTTTATTGGCTAAACATAACAACGACCGCTAAAAAAAGACTGTTACCTTGCAGAGTTTTGTGCCCGACTGATATGGAGCTAGATTTGTGTCTTTATTACATGCAAGAAAATAAATGATCTGAGAGAAAAAAAAAAACATGTTTGAGAGAAAAAGTTATCACACTGATAGCAAAAAAGCATTTTATGAGAGAAAAAAAAATATTTGAGAGAAAAAGTTTTCATACCAATAGCAAAAAATATTTGAGACTAAAAAAAAGTTTTGAGAAAATGGATTTTTTCATAGAACATAAAAAATATAAATTTAATTTTTTTTAAATTATTTCTGAGAAAAATAAATCTCTCAAAATACTTTTTAAACGCTCAAATATATATTTTTTGCTATCAGTGTGAAAACATTTTCACTCAAAACGCTTTTCTTCTCGCTCTCAAAACCTATGTCATTTTTTTCGCTTGTGTCAGGATTTTGCTCTCGCTGTGAAAATAGTGTCATGGGCGGGGCCACGTTCCTATTGGCCAGTCGGGTGAGCATCGTCTTGTCTTGGGTGTCGAACTGAATCATTACACCTATCATGCCCGCTGCCAACTCGGAACTTGCAGACAGAGCAACAGCGGGACAACTTAACAATTGTCACCATCTTATTCATCATTAAATTCACTTCTGACAATGTTTTAGGCGAGAAATGAACCGTTTAGATTTCGAATATAGGCATTCTTCCGAAAATCGTTGCCGAATTGACAATTTGCTTCAAAGTTTTCGGAGTTGAGAAGATCCATAAAGTGACGCGACAGCCAGCCGGATCGCTTGCTCACTGACCACCAGTCATGCTGGAACACACCGCTGGAGGTCTCTCAGGCTTTTATTTCACCGTTGACGGATCGTTTGTTTAAATATCACAACACATATCCATCATAAGATTAAACCTGTGGTTAACTGCCTTTTCTCTTCGAGAGACTTGTTTAAATTATGACATAGCCAACATTAGATTTAGTATTTGCTCCGTAGAAGGACTCTACAGCCCCGCTAGTTTCTCTCCGTCCGCCTGTGTGTGTGTGTGTGTGTGTGTGTGTGTGTGTGTGTGTGTGTGTGTGTGTGTGTGTGTGTGTGTGTGTGTGTGTGTGTGTGTGTGTGTGTGTCGGGGACCAGGCGCTTGTGGAGTTTAACGCCAAAAAGGCAGTTAACCACACGTTCCCGTTAATCTTATGATGGCCAAGTGTTGTGATATTTAAACAAACAATCCGTCAACAGCGAAATGAAAGCCTCTTATTTACGAGACCGTCAACTTACAGCGGGGCGTCCCAGCATGACAGGCCGGCCAGCGAGCGAGCGATCCCGGGCCGCCACTAGCTGGCTGTCCGTCACTTTATGGAGCTTCTCAACTCCGAAAACTTTGAAGTGACTTTAATGATGAATAAGATAGTGAAAATTGTTAAAAATGTCCCGCTGTTGCTCTGTCAAGCGCAAACCAGTACAGAAGACATCACTCAGTCATAGAGGGACACACCCCAAAACTAACTATAGACATTCTGATAGGTAAGCTCACGGGCCATAGGCGATGGGGCCACGTGGGTCACTCCTAATTTGGATCAAATCAGCAGACCTGTCTGCAGTGGGGCTACATGTATGAGACAATTTCAAAATTTCCCTTCAGAACATGCTAAAAAAGTTGAATAATTAAAACAACAGAAAAGCCATCTACACCAAGTCCTTAGAAAACAGTTCCATATTTATTGCAAAATATTTTTGTACAGAATAAAACTGAAAAAACATCAACAGAGGAGGAATGGACAGTAAGGCCAACATCAGAACTCCAAGAGCTGAACTGTACAAACACCAATAATAACATTTGCTGCTTTGATAGTGTTTTTATACATAAATTGTTTCCCGCCCTCACAGCGACCTCTTTAAGGGGGAGAAAAAGAAATAATTCAAACATATTCCCCATTTTTCTAAAACTTTATTGCCTTTGCCTGTAAACCCATCAACATAGAACATCAATGGACAATCCTTAAAATGTTGAAATTTCTGTAAGAAACTTGTCCCTTGATTGATAATGTTTCACAAAATACAAATATATATAGTTGTAAAAAGCTCCAAACAATATGGGACTGATAATATTTTAGATTTCACTCATTGTTGAGAACATGAGAGAGCACTACAACTAAAGTTAGAGGCTAACACCATTAGCTCAACTTCTAACACCAGTAACCAAGTGTGCTGAGATAACACTTCTTATTTTGAACAAAATAAAATATGAATGTTTGCTTTTAGTTTACTTCACACTGCTGGAATAATTGAACCCTCACTTGAGCTTGGAGGGGTTTAGCATAGTGCGTCTAGATAAATTCGGGCGTGCATGCCCATGCACATCCTCATGCGATTTGGCACAGATGTAAAAGTTCTTTCCTCAAAGTAAAACTCATGGTAAACGCGTCTCAGTCGCTCCAGCTCTTTTTTTCTTTACACATAAAAAAGGCAGAGTGAGACAGGATACATTTTTCTTCCCCGACATTCAAATGTACATCTAACACTGGCTCTCCCAAACTTTGGGATCTAATGAAGACAACAAAAAAAACTCCTGTCTCTGGAAGTTTATTATAGAAAATTAAATTAACGATTAAAATAGATAGGATTTTTTTTTCTCATATGCATAAGCCCTTCAAGAAAACAAAACACACCAAAACATTAAAAAAAGGATGAAGATGATGTACAATCCAGAAGAAAGGGGGGTTTCTTCTGAAAGGACTCCATTGGGAAGGTAGACTTGGAACTAGAGGTGCAAACACAACAATGTCATGTTTTTGCCCTTCTGATTCTATATTATACAATAGATCTGGTGGATGAATAACAAAACACGAGTATCCGCTGCTTGTTGGGGTCTCTACACCAGTTAGATGACAGACAGACTGTGGTCTTCAGACACAAACAGGCTGACCAACACGATGCTTTTAAGCTGACTGCTGCTTTTGGGACATTTTTGCGTTTTTTTTTTTTGGAGGAACATGTCAGTTTTGTTGCAGAAACTATTTTTGCAAACATTAATTTCACTAATAAGAATGACATTTTAAATGTTGATAAAGTGAATTGTGAGTCACTCACTATGCACACTATGGTGGTGGGGGGGGGGCATCTTTAACCTGTTATGGATATCACAAGTGTTTTCAATGATTTGATACCCTGAGTAGAGGACATAGGCTTGGGGTGAAGTTCAGTAGAAACAAAAACACCAACTAAAAAAAGGACATTACTAAGTAATACCACCTTTCACACATAAATAAAAAAACTTGTACTGATCGGTACATTAAAAACCACAAATGTAACCAGAGAGAAATAAAACAACAACGGAAAATCACCCATGACAACACAGTCGTTTTCAGCTTTTACAATATGCATATATTCATGCATATATAGTGTGTATTTCCCCTTGCATACAGGCGAGTGGTTGGGGACTATATAGAGAGCCTTTAGTTATACCAACTCCCCCTGCAGAGACTAACACTGATTATTAAGAGACTGGTACAAATGAGAGCAAACATAATTCACAGGACAGGCTGAGGGGCGAGAAGACAGGGACTGATTCTGTGCAGCCTTGTAAACAGAGAAGGCCAGACAGCCAGAGAGGATGATGGGTAACAGACATCCACTTAAAGCAGCAAAGATAGGACAGATTACACGAGGTGGAGGCTGAGTGGGAACGAAGAAAAGAATAGGTGGGGGACTTTTTTCTCCCAGCTTACCATCAAAGTACTTAAAGTGGCAGCATCACCTCACAACTTCGCCTCGTCTGCTTCCCGTTAGTTTCGGTGGAACATCAGTTCTGATGCCGAAAATTAAGTTTAGGTTATCAATATGTTCCTGCCTGCACTGCTCAAGAGGGAAACTACTCAAAATGTAACAAACAGTGGACTGTCAGCGATGTAACACAGCGTCTTATGGTAAAGAAACCTATGGGCTGAATGAGTATTCGACAATGGGGGGGGTGAGAATGAGGGTGTGACAGGCAGATATAGGTCACTGGGTCTTCAAACTGGGTACTGTAACAGCTGCCCACCCCCACTTCTCTCCAGCCCCCTTCGACATCCTTTTGGGGTTTTTAAGAGCTGAGAGGACAGAAAAGCTCAGACAAATAACTGGATGCGCTCGCGAATGGTCTGCCGACAGATCGGGCAGGTCTTGAGCGCGGCGCTGCAGTCGATGCAGGAGGCGTGTCCGCACTGGAAGACCAGCTTGATGTGGTTGTCTATGCAGATGGGGCAGGTGATTCGCTCCTCCATCTGACGGTAGCGAGACTGCAACTGCTCCAGCAGGTTGTGCTGCTCTGAGTTCTCGGTGCCGGGGCTGCAGTCCACCTCCGTTTGGTCTGGGGGGGCAGGGTTGGAAGTGGTCATCAACATGGATGATGTCAAACCAATGAAGAACCAAGTTTACAGACTTAGACAATAACTGTAGGTTACTGTTTTCTGATGTTAATAGAAGTCAAATGTATGAAAGTTGTGCAAGATGAGACTGTCCTGGTGTTCAAAGATAATAAGGCTGCATATACAGCAGTTGACCATGGATATAGCATGACTCATTGTCATGTCTGACAATGTCATTGGTGGCTTGTCCTCAACAAAGTTGCTTTAATATACCATTCAAAGCTGTGTATCGCCTCAAGACTGCTAACTCAGAAGTCCTGGGATGTCCACACAAAAAACGCACAGTTCATATGGGACTTTGAAATCATTCAAACTCATGAATAAACATTACGGCAACAATTAGTCGCAACACTGAAAGCTACATATAAAACTGGTTTAGAAAAAGAAACAGTACATGCAGATAAATTATAATAATACATTTTAATAATAAACAGATTGCAGTTTAAAAAAAAAAAGAAGGCTGTTTAGTCACTATTAGGCTCATCATTATGTTGGACAAAGGGATATTTCTGTCCCTTATAGAACGCCTTAATTGTTTTGTCTGAAAATGTTCCATTATATCCTTTTCCTAATAACACAACCCAGATAAAAAGAATAAGAGGATTCTTCTTACCTTGTCTAATCTTCTTTGTGATTGTGACTTGGCATTTGATGCATTTCTTCATTCGATGGGCACACTCTGTTTAGACAAGGATCAGGTCAGCAAAGAGATACAGAAGCGATACAAAGAGAATACAACAACAAAATGCACCTACAGTAGAAATAATTTGTCCACGTTATTTAAAACCAATTATCTGCCTATTGATAACAGTGTGGCCCTTTGCGGCCATTGGCTTCATCAATGATGGCCATCACAGACTCCACTAACTCCAGTCTCCACCCACCTTCACAGGCCACGCTGTGCTGGCAGGGGCAAAAGAGAACCAGCAGAGCCAGCTCGGAGCAGATGAGGCATTCGCTGGGCCCCGGCGGTGTGGGAAGAACCAGGTTGGTCATGGTGTTGGGCGTAGTGTGGACCCGCCGCAGGATGCCGCTGCTCAGGCCCTGTCCACAAGTAATGGCCTGCAAGCGCTGCAACCTGATAGACAGCACACAGCAGTGTTTCATCTCTAAAGCTTTTTTCTGTTGCAGCGAATTTCTGTTCCTCTATAAATATTAGTTAATTTGCATGTAAAAAAGGCATCGGCAGTTTTAAACACAGCAGTATGAACAGTTAAAAATCTATTCTTTGGTTTATCAATCCAACCTATTTAGTAATATTATTATCCAAAGGCATTATGGATGTTGGCACTGCTTTTACAGACATCTACCTGTGTTTCTCAGAAAAGCTCTTGATGAGCTGCAGCATGGTGCCGTCTGCCACCAGGTCCAGGGGACTCTTTCCCTTGTGGTTGGCGTAGTTGATGTCAGCCCCTTCCTGCGCTAGAAAACAAGCGATAGCTGCGCCAACACTCAGCTCGATATTCCCCAGAAGACCTGAAGCGCTCAGCTGTGGATACACAGGATGACAATGGGAAGAGAGGTGGGGAAAGACAGAACAAGAGAGTTACAGTCAAAACAAAACACGATTTTGAGGTAGACCACAAACACACATACTCTCACTTAGGCTAAGAACTGATCTTGTGGAAATAGTAGTTGAGAATACATTAAAAACTTAGTCAAGGACAGAGATTATAGTGAGCACGAAAAAGGAAATGGAGGTAAAAACCAGCGCGATCCAGCTAAGGCTGATACATAAACCCAAATGTAATCAACACTGAAGAACTCCCCCAATAACGCATCTGCTGACAATAATGGCCAAAACAGCCCTGAGCACTTAAGTCTAGCCACCTTCATCGTGTGTGTGTGTGTGTGTGTGTGTGTGTGTGTGTGTGTGTGTGTGTGTGTGTGTGTGTGTGTGTGTGTGTGTGTGTGTGTGTGTGTGTGTGTGTGTGTGTGTGTGTGTGTGTGTGTGTGTGTGTGTGTGTGTGTGTGTGTGTGTGTGTGTGTGTGTGCGTGCGTGCGTGCGTGCGTGCGTGCGTGCAGGCTTGGCAGGTGCCCAGGATGTTGAGTGGAGCTGCAGTGTTTGCGGTCATGTAGACTGGAAAGGACGTTCTTCATTAGTGCAATGATATTAACAACAACTGATGTAACAGTCATATAAAAAGTGCTGCACAAAGTATGGTGTCAAGGTCTCTTAACGAGTAATGAAGATAATTCTGATCTTCAGCAGCGGGTGGATACACTTACAATGTTACATTGCAGGTGTTTAAAGCTGCTCGAATGAATACTTTTTTCAATTAACAATGGGTTAGATACTAAAAAGAAGTGAGAGGTGTCGCTCGTAGTGATAAATCCACAGAGAATTATCACCTAACTCTGCAGTTCCCCTCAGCTCTACAAATTATTTTAGTATCTTTCAGCTCATTGTTTTGGTTCTATGACCCACAACTTCACTGCGAAAAAGGCTTAGAAACACCCGGTGTCTGCTACCTGCTCAGCACCAAACAGCAGACAGAAACAGTTAGCACCTAGCTGGTAAACACAGTGGCGCATTTAGCAGCAAAAGAACTAGATAGATTTCCCTCAGGAGTTGGTGGCAACAAAAACAGAGCTAAGACTAAATCGTAGACTATAAACAAAGACCTTTACATTCCTTCCCTCCGTTTACCATTCCCTCCCTGCTTCAATATTATGTCCATCTTTATCCATCAAGTTTTTGTTTACCATGCTATGAGTCTGTTGAAACTGCATTCATCCTTTTTTCCCCACCTTTAGTTTTAATCTACCTGCCTTTTAGTGTATATTTACCCATCATTCCATCTATATTTAATCCTCTTTGAATGTTTCATGTAGTCTTCCTTTCGTCCGTTATTTGTGTAACCATCTCTTTAGTAACCATTCTTCGGTTTTTGTTTACACTCTCACCAGTCTCAAGTATTTAGACGTTATTTAACGTCTTTTCATTGTGTTCACATCTTTTGAAAGCTGCGTTGTCTCTCTTCAGCTCATTCAGTCCTAACAATACCCAGAATTCAGTGGTAATGCATCACACAACAGCTGTAGATTCAATATAACTCCCTCCCATTATGAGGTGAGTAATGTCAATAATCACAAATAATATCACATATATAATAATAACATAATTGTATGAATGAATAAATAAAACGTATACTATTTGCTGTGGCCTGTAAGTGTAGGCAGCCATATCGTCAGCATGCTTTGTGAAGTAAAGTAGTGAAGCTTACTTTCTTCATGTGTACATATATTATCACTACTTTAACAGAAGAAAATCTGACAGTTTAAGCTTTTTAATCATTCCCCCCCCCTTAACCAGACAAAACAAAGCGTTGTGTTGACCCCCACCCCAAACCCTGGCAAACAGTTACTGATTTGAAAATAGTTTTTCTTTTTATATCCAACTCTAGTTGCTCCCCTTAGAATACATAATACTTTAAAATGGAAAATAAGTAACAAGTTCAAAGAACAAATAAACAACATGCCACCTCCCCGTTTGTTCTCACCCTGCAGTAGAGCGATGTGGAGCATCCCTCGCTGCTCTCCTCTGTGCTGCTGGTTCCCACGGCGGGACTTAGCATAACATTGGCCAGCTGCGGGCGGAGGAGGGCAACGTGCATGGCCGTGTCACCGTCCTCGTCCTCCATGTTGACGTCGGCGCCCTCGGACACCAGCAGCTGCACCAGGTCGATGTGGCCCTGCGTCACCGCCAGCTGCAGCGCCGTCTGGTTCCGGTTGTTGCGGATGTTGATGTCGCAGCGTCCCTGTGGAAGAGGAGGTGAACGAAATGTACAAAACTATGGTGGTTCGTGGCCGGTTTGGCTCGGTTGGTGAAGCGGGCGCACCTATGTAGGGGTTTGTTCCTCGGCGCAGGGGGTCCAGGGTTTGAGTCCGACCTGTGGCGTTTTCCTGCATGTCTTCCCCCTTTCTCTCCCCTTTCATATCTAGCTGTCCTATCCGTTAAAGGCGGAAATGCCCAAAAAATATCTTTAAAAAAAAAAAAACTATGGTGGTTGCATACTGTACTGCAACTCCTGTTCTGTATTAATCTATACATACACAGCAGCAAAACAGTTTTAAAGGACTCTGATGTGTTACTTGTCTTCAGCTTACCTCCTTGATGAGGATCTCGGCGACATCGCAGTGGTTGTTGAGGGAGGCCAGATGCAGCGCAGAGAAGCCGTCCTCCTTCTTTACATCCACCAGCTGCCGCGCTCTGGCCAGGATCTTCTCTGTGGCCCTGCCGCCAGGACAAACAACACAAGACTCAATTGGACAGAGTGCACAACACTGCTCAAGGCTCATGGCTATATCTGTAATAGTTGCTCCAGTGCTTTTTACTGTACTATTCCTCACTTCCTCAAAATGGCCGGCTGCTGAAAGTTGCTGTTACCACAACTACCTCGTGCCCAGGAGTAAGGAAAAGGATTCTGATATTTGTTAGGGTTAGCAAGCCAATCTAACAAGGAAACAATGAGGCACAACAGGCAGCCATTTCTCACTAAACACAGCCAACTGACCTCTTGATGTACAACTAACCCTTTCTTCCCCTACCCAAAGTGTTACAGGGAAATTGTTGCTTTAATCCTTAAATAATAGTAGATCACTTTTATCCTTGTAGTTTGCCATCATCATATTCAGTAACTCACACAACTGAGAACATTACGCTCAAATCTTTCCCGGTCAAACATTTTACCCATCATGTTTTGGCATCCATCTAGTTTTGTCAGATAACAGCATGTTATCTTTAATGTGAGGAGTTCTCTGAAGGATGTCACCACATTCAGTAAAGTGAGAGTATTACAACTTATTTTGTGTGATTCAGGCAGTAGGCTGATGCTGCAGTGTGATGCTGGGCTGCACTGTTGAGGTGTCCTCTGCTCTGTAGCTGAGCCTGCTTTATGACGTGTGAAATTGAAGCTGACAGCCCCAGCGAGCACCCAGGAAGCTGGCATGCCACCATGAAGGCTTTGGCACGACGTGGCCCAACCTTTCTATGGATGTAAGGCTAATTTTAATGTTAGCTCTGCTGGATTTCACTATTTAGAAACACGGGTGTTGCTGAGGTTTGATAGATAAGGCTGGTGTCAGTTTTTCAGATCGATCAATATATCAGAATGAAGGAGACTGATGGACAACACACAAGGGATGGTTTTTGCTCCCAGCTGAAAGGGGAATGCCACCTAAATTAAGAATTGCATTATGTTATGTCCATGGCCTTGGACAGAACTCTCTCTCAAAGCTAGAAACCAGAGAAATATCTCTCAAACTTGTGATGTCATCAAGTACAAAGTGTGAGAAAATGAAAGGGAGACTGATTTTGTGGACCCACAGAATGTTTTTTTATTTTATTTTTTAAACCCAAATGAGCTTCATTCTATGTAGTGTTCTCATTTGTGAAACAGAAAATGTACCCATATACTCAAAACATTCCTGTGGGTGCTTTCAGTGTCATATATATATATATATATATATATATATATATATATATATATATACATATATATATATATATATATATATATATATATATATATATATATATATATATATATATATACACATATATATATACACATATATATATATATATACATATATATACATACATACATACATACACACACACAGTATATATACACTATACATGGGAAAAGTAACTACATTTACATACTGTGAATCGTTTTTTACATCGAGAATCGTTTTTGAATCGAATCATAAACCTAAAAATCAATATCGAATCGGGACATTTTCTGAATCGTGCACACCTACTGACAACGTTTACAGGCTCATTAGCAGCAGATTGCTGATGCATTTCAAATGCATTACTGAGGGCTTGACCACTGAGAGCCTAGGCTGCTTTGGTACATGTATAGTATGGTAGGGTCTTCACTGGGTGTATTAAAAGGGATGAAGGCTGTTGGGGAGACATTGTGTTGGAGGTCATTTGTACCCGCAATGCAGCTGTGTGTGTGTGTGTGTGTGTGTGTGTGTGTGTGTGTGTGTGTGTGTGTGTGTGTGTGTGTGTGTGTGTGTGTGTGTGTGTCTCAGGTATTGATAGAGGGAAACTCTTTTTACTCGCCTCCAGAGCACCTTGGCTAGCCAAAGAGGTCACCCTCGCAGATCTGAAGTAGATGCAGCCGTGTCACCTTGGTGCCCACTACGCCTCATTTCTCTGCATTATTTCCATAATCGTTACTCCTGTGTGTTCATGAATATTCAGACTTGGGCTGACGTTTTGGGGCAGTTTTGTACAAACACTCCTTCACACAGCTAGAGGGCATCTCAGACACACTGGTGATGACTTTTCTGGAGACTGGAGTCATCATTTGGTTATTTGTGGGAGTCTGCATCATGCTTGTTTGAAACTTGCTCCTTGATCAAAGCTTGATCAAAGCAAAAGAAAGGTACCATGACGAGTTCTAATTCTGGAAGTGACAAAATAAATGAAAAATAAAGGATTTTGATTTCATGTATAGCTACGAGAGCGAGAATGCTGTGAAATCTATCCGCTGTGTCAGACAGTTCACTTTGTACTGTCGAATGGCACAATGTAACTCCAGAAAGACTTGAGTAAATAGGAAGAATAGAAGAATCTGTTAGGGAACAAAAGGGATCTGGTGAAAGTGAGGAAAACATAGGAGCTATGAGGAGGTGAGATTACAGGAAACTGGGAGACATCCAGGCAAATATTCTTACCTTTAAGTAATTACAGTAAACAGACTAACCATTCTATCCTTAACTATGCATTCGCCTATCTGTCAAGCTGAAAAACTCCAGAAGAAATCTGGCTGCTTGCCTTGTTTCTTTCCCAGGACTGTTTGTGAACTTGGCCTCTAGCCCTCTTTTTCCATTTCCTCAGGAAAAAAAGGAAAAAAAAATAAAATGCTAATAAACAAAACATTCTCATCTTTCTGTCACAAAAACCAACAGAGGGCCACAGCTGCTCACAAGAACTCCAAACAGTGTCCCATCAAACAAAAACTCTACTTTTATGGATGATCTTTCCTTACAAAGCGGAGGACAGTAAAGCAATCATCAATGGACCAACTAGGGGAAAATCCCAGACAGAGCTACAGATTGTACTTTGGTAGCTGTAAATAAAAAGTTGATGAACAGCAAAGAGCATAGGAAGGAAAATTCATAATCTCTCTATAAATTAGAGGAATCTCAGTGAGTGTGTGCGGTCCCCCGCATGCGCAGTACAGCAGCGATGGCGAGGAGTTGCTGCATCCCTAGAGCTAGAAGGCTCATTGATTGCGGTTCACCGGCAATCAGTGTCATATGCCAAAAATTGTCATATGCCCAAAACGTGGTCATCTGCCAAAAACTGATTGCTGTCTATCCTACATGCAAATACAATCATACACAGACACGTTAGATGAATGCCCGGGCTCTTGGGCTCTCCAGTATGTTGTTTTCTCCGGCCGTTCTACACGCTGTTTAAGAGCAGAGACTGGGGAAGCCGCTGGCTGGCAGGCTGAGTCCAGCTCCCTCCCTCCCTTGCCCGGGGCACATCGCTACACGCTGTAGCAGCTTCCCTAGCAGGCTGAACCGGGCTCCCTCCCTCCCTCGCCCGGGGCACATCACTACGCGCTGAGCTGCATCGCTACCTGGATGTGTAACGGCTAGACGAAAAAAAGGTGACACGCCGAATCTCTAGATGAGCCGCAGCCAAGCCACGCCTGATTGAAACACGCTCATGGTTAGATAAAGTTGTGAAAAAAAATTCTGGGAATCAAGCAATCGGCCCATTCCAAACAGGCACACGCTCCAAACAGGTACTGCACTAGTAACTATAAATTCTAAAGATTTTTGAATTTACTCCACAACAATTAATAGGTAATAAACTGTGATGACATTTGTTAACCATCAATCTAATGCCTTCAAATTGTATATAACAATTTGTAATTAATCCAGAACTAACAAGGAAAACGTACTGTACAACAAACACAGCACCTGCACTGTATAAATGTACTATAGGCCTACTGATGATATACGAATGAACTGGTGAACTAAGCCAATCCTGAACACTATAAATCCTGTGTCTCTACTTTTGGCGCAGCGGCTGATGTCAAGCTAAATGAGTGCAGGGGAGTGCAACCTAAACTCCCAGCACTGCACATATGACACTTGCCAGAACAGATCGGACATTTATTAAACGACTGTCTACTGCGGCCTCCATTCCCGTTCTTTTTCCTCTCTCACTTGCAGTTATTGCTTGCCAACTGTCTTTTCTTCCCCTTGCTCAGTCTACATTTGTCCACACACATGTACAGGGCCGTCCTGAGATTAGATTTGCTGTAGGATCTTTTTCAACTTGTGTATAATATGAGCTTTGAGGGGGGTGGTTGTAAGAGTGATGAGGTGAAGTTGGGAGGTCACAATTTAGCACTTCAAACTTTCCTTTGACAAGAAAAATGGATTGACTTACGGTCATTTTTTACTGGTTTAGTACTTGACAGACTGGCATAAGTAGATGGTGGAGTCTGCAGGCAAATAACCAGAGGCCCAAGCTATGGTAACCTACTCACATCCTGCAAATCTTTACTAACGACAATAACAGGTCTTCCACTCTTTGGAATATAAATTTCAAATATCCATCAAATTACATAAAATGCAAATCTCCAGTTGAAACCTTGAATGAAGTGGCAATGCCTCAGGGAGGAAATGTATGGTGATGCTAGTGTTTTTAATTCCTGCCTCCTTTCCTTCATGGCACCTCTTAAAAAAGAGCCAAGGACAATTTTCCATTACATTGTTTTGTCGTAATTTTGGTAGGAAAGTTCATATGAGGTCATGAAAGCCCTGGAGCAAAGAAGCAGGAAGCTCACCATGGTGTGCACTGTGAATAATAAGTAATTCAGTACTAGTAAAAAATATATTTTCTTGATCTTAGCAAAGTGATCTTCCTTACATCGACGTGATTCAAGACCTTGAGTGCACTGGAAACAACGCATTTTTTACTTGAATAAATTATGCGAAAATAAATCACCTGTTAAGGTGGTTTTCGAAGCATTTTACTGTAACGATTTAATTGTACTGCTAAAAATAGCGAGATGTACTGCACAGTGCACCATGTAAACAGTCTTCAAATATATCTAAGGACAAGCTGCATAACTGTTGAGGTTGGTTTAAGTCATGAGATAAAAAAAAGTATAAATTATATAATTTGTATAAGCTAATATGTAAAATTTTAAACTGATTAATAACATAATTAATAGTACTACTGAGGACTTTCTTAAAAAGGAACCATTCACTTTTGGTATATTCTCTCTACATTTACAGGCTATTCAGGGTGTGTGGGTGCTGATGTGATGCAACAGGAACAGAGGAGGACACACTGGCACACCGAAAAGGAGCCAGACAGAAGAGTTGTGTTTGAGGGATGAAACCTTTTCATTATGAGTTTTGTGTTGCATTTCTGCTTGCCTGGTCAGTGCGGAGTCAATGCTCAGCTTGTGATTAAGCACCTCCAGTGGCAACCAGCCGAAAACCAACACAGTCAGAATAATGTATCCCTGGTTCTGCATTGCTGAAAAATGACTACACTAAATGCAGTTTGTAGTCAACGTGTAGGGAAACAGGGTGCAAAAGTAAATGTTGTTGCATTTTTGCCTACCAGCCTGCAGAAGCTGTGTGGGTGATGAGCTCTCTATCTCTAACTGATACAATAGTGTTGAGAGTTTACCTTTGAGTCCTCATTTGAACGCACACGAAAGATTCCCACACACATGCCCATTACCATCATTTCTAAGGCTTACATCAGATACAAACGTCAGCTGGCTTGAGTCGAGCGGAGACGGGCCAGTTCAGACTGCTGCAACCTTTCCCTGCGACGTTCCAAAGCGGTTTCGTCTCGTCTCGAATCTTTGGTACGCACTGGACTTAAGATGCAGGTCTACTAATCCTGCTAGATGAACAAATACCAACTATAGTGATGTTTGGATTTTAATATGAAATGTCACTTCTTATAATATGTGTGGCACCTGGGTCATAACTCATAACCAAGCATTAAAACATACTTGCAGAAAGTTTGGGCTTATAATCAGTACTCACAGTTTGTTTCCTTTAAGGGCAGCATGATGCAGCAGGTTGAAGCCCCTGTGGTTCTGCTGTGTGAAGTCAATGTTGGGCACCAAGACCATGATCTCGATGATATTGCGGAAATCTTTAGCAATGGCGTCATGGAGCGGTGTGTCCCCATATGAATCCTGATTGAGAGAAAAACTTGATTAACAGTGTTTTAGTACAGAGGAGCCAAGCATGCAATTTTGTCTTCCAAACAGCATCATTAATCACTGAATATCTATAATACACATATAATTTATAGATCTATAATATCCTCTATAATATAAAGGTGTCAATCTGCAACCATGACATGATTTTGTTCGCTAGAATTTGTTGTAATCCTGAAATCTAGACTATGTATACTGATTTGGTATCTATATTAGCAGCGTGATGAATGCTGCTTGTAAGTGGCACAAACTAAAAAGTGTGGGCTGCTACTCCATGTTTTTAGCTGAGTAGGAACACTACTCAAGCAGAAAAAAATGCTGTTAGTGAATTCGGGGCCTGGTTGCAGATATGTTAGACAGTCTGGAAAATGCCCTAAAATAGACACTAAATGGTTTTAATGAGTATGAGGGCTGAAATGAAGCAGGGTCACAGTCACGCTGACCTTACAGCATGACTGTACTACCATAAATGTAAACGTGTGTGTTTACAACTGCTTGGAAGGGCAATGTGTGAGTTGCTCACACATTGCCCTTCCAAGTAAGAGCAAGTCATGAGCTTACTCTTACTTAATAGGAATACTGGATCCCTGAAACAAAAAAATTACTTTTCTGTAAAAGCGTATTTGTGCAGTATGTGTATTGCTGCTTTTTTATTTTAGCATGGATTTCATGAAAGAACCTGACTATTTTAGCACACATGACAAAAATATAAGCAACTGGATAATAATGTCATGTCTACAAAGCTAATGGTCGTTTTACAGTAGCCGTAGCCAAGCTGGATTTATAGCGTGTGAGCAGAGGTCTACTTTTCACCAGAAACAGGAAGCATGAACGACCTCCTGGGCAACCGGATGCCAGGACTCTCAGAGTGACTGCAAGTCTCTCTTGTAAACGTACTGGGTTAAGAGGAGTTCTGTTATGGTGAATGAAAGGCTTGATCCAACCAAGTAGGTCATCGAATATAAATCGAAACATTGACGTGAATGCTGCTGCCAGTTCTGCCGTTGTTTATCTTTTTCTTCTTCTTCTAGTGCGTAGAAAGAGCAAAGTCGGGAGCCTTTCCTCATTTGCGCCACCTCTGCTCAGGAGAAGACTGCAACTAGTGTCGCGACCACCACGCGCGAGTATTAACAGTTACGGCGATCCCATGACGTCACATTTGCGCGCCCCAGGTTGGGAAAGGCCAGTGTACTTTACGCTTAACAGTACACTGTACAGCTACTAAATCTACACCAGCGCAGAGCTGGTTTTCTTTTATGCCACAGAACCAACCAACACCAGTTAATGCAGCTAAATAATATGTAAGGATCAAAAAACATGAAAACATGATAAAGAATTAAATACAAAAAGCTTCACTGGGGTTTACAGGGCAACACATTTTAATCAAAGGCCAATCAGAGGTATTCAACATGTAAGGCCTTCTTACCTGGAGATTGACGTCAGCCGAATATTCGGTCAGCACTCGCACCACGTCGGTAAAGCCCTTGTTGACAGCAATGTGGAGCGCCGTGCACATGGAGTTGTTCAGAAGGTTGACATTTGCCCCCTTGCTCAACAGCAGCCGTGTGATCTCTGCCTGATTACTAATCCAAAAGAAACCATAAACAGAAAAAGACACATATGCAGATTAATCTCCACTGTCATCCATTTCCGTTGAGCGATTCAACATGTCTGAACAGTGCTTTCAATTAAGTTAAAGGACAAATGCGAAGCATTCGGGTCAGCCCTAGTATGGACAAATGATAGCCATGTTTTCTAGATGTGCACTTCCTAAATCTGGCTTGCCATCAAGAATGTATGCACCAAATAAATCCAACTGTTTGTCAACAGTGTGCTTCTCTAAGATGCAGTCACGACCAGTCAAACAATGAACGCCATGCAACCAGTAACCAGTAACATAGCTCAAGCACGGCGTTCGTCGTTCGACTGGTTGTGACTGTTTTCCCAAGATGGCGCCCGCATGTATACGTGAACGGTACTGTCTTTATAAACTATCATTTTAATAAACTATCTGTACCCTCATTATGCTACCATGGGAGTGTGGTGCTATTTTGAGCCTTGTTAGTGTTATAGAAATAGAGATTTCTTTTTACTTTACGCGTGCCCCGACTACTACCGTTATAAGCTAATTAGCAGTTTGCGCTAAAACTGGTCACATTCAATTAGCATGAAAACATATCCCAGAGAACGGTCGACTCAGTACACATGTGTTATTAACCCCTAGGTTCATATTGCGCCGGATTTGTCCTTTAATTCAACTCAGCAGATAAAATCGTAAAAATGCTTATTCTGAAAACCTACTGGGAACTACACAAAGCTCAAGGGTTGTATGTTAAGTAACACAAATAGCATCCTTTTTAAAACCTGCCACTTTGTTTGCATGTAAGCCAACAAAGTTATATATAAGTATAAATTCCGGAGGAGATTTTGTTAAATGTTCTTCTACTTCCTGAGCATGTGTTATGTGGTGAGAGGAGGCGATATAGCAGCTGACTGATTAGGCAACAGTTTAATGCTGTCACTTCTGTGAATAGATTATCACATTACAAGGAAAGAGATAGGCAAGAGCTCTGTTGTACATCTGTCAGTCTCCAGGTCTTTCTAAAGCCACAAGGAGCAGAGCTGCATTGTGTGTGTGTGTGTGTGTGTGTGTGTGTGTGTGTGTGTGTGTGTGTGTGTGTGTGTGTGTGTGTGTGTGTGTGTGTGTGTGTGTGTGTGTGTGTGTGTGTGTGTGTGTGTGTGTGTGTGTGTGTGTGTGTGTGTGTGTGTGTGTGTGTGTGTGTGTGTGTGTGTGTGTGTGTGTGTGTGTGTGTGTGTGTGTGTGTGTGTGTGTGTGTGTGTGTGTGTGTGTGTGTGTGTGTGTGTGTGTGTGTGTGTGTGTGTGTGTGTGTGTGTGTGTGTGTGTGTGTGTGTGTGTGTGTGTGTGTGTGTGTGTGTGTGTGTGTGTGTGTGTGTGTGTGTGTGTGTGTGTGTGTGTGTGTGTGTGTGTGTGTGTGTGTGTGTGTGTGTGTGTGTGTGTGTGTGTGTGTGTGTGTGTGTGTGTGTGTGTGTGTGTGTGTGTGTGTGTGTGTGTGTGTGTGTGTGTGTGTGTGTGTGTGTGTGTGTGTGTGTGTGTGTGTGTGTGTGTGTGTGTGTGTGTGTGTGTGTGTGTGTGTGTGTGTGTGTGTGTGTGTGTGTGTGTGTGTGTGTGTGTGTGTGTGTGTGTGTGTGTGTGTGTGTGTGTGTGTGTGTGTGTGTGTGTGTGTGTGTGTGTGTGTGTGTGTGTGTGTGTGTGTGTGTGTGTGTGTGTGTGTGTGTGTGTGTGTGTGTGTGTGTGTGTGTGTGTGTGTGTGTGTGTGTGACCTTTGTACACTCAAATGTGTGCAGGAAAACTGTGTTTGTGTCCTTACCCGAAGGCAGTGTAGTGCAATGCTGTGTCTCCATCTTCATCCTTGACTTCTATGGAGCTGTTGGCCTGCAGCAGGGCCTTCACCACCTCCATGTGGCCTTGGTGAGCAGCAACCTGTAGTGCAGTCTTGCCCTGGTTCTTTATATCCACCTGTCAGGAACACAAATGTGGTAAAGATTCATTCGAGGCGATGACAGCCTGGACACTATCAGAGCTGAACATAGACTGGCTGGAAATAATCTGAGCATGTTTGTCATACACTTGATACATAATCCTAATTAGTAGTGGAGTCATCACGGAGAAGAAATGTAGTCAAGGTCATAACAAAACAAGTGCTTATGGTTTACTTTGATTTAATCGTGCAATGAGTTATTACTTTTCTTACCATTAAAAAAACAAAACATCTCAGACAATATTTTACATTATATAAAGTATACGTGCAAGTGATATGAAAAGGCAATTATAATATGTCTATTACTATGTCAACAAATGCTATGACCTACTATAAATAATGTGTGTGTGTGTGTGTGTGTGTGTGTGTGTGTGTGTGTGTGTGTGTGTGTGTGTGTGTGTGTGTGTGTGTGTGTGTGTGTGTGTGTGTGTGTGTGTGTGTATTGTAATAGGCTGAACAACTTCTGGGCTATACTGTATTTCAGACTTTAATCTGAAGCATTTGACAAAGATAATCAACCCAGTGCTGAAAAGACAATTTTTTTGAGTTCCAGGGGAGGGTATATTGATAACAATTAATAATATAATAAAGAAAGTTAAGGGAAATGTTTGTTGTCAAATGTTTATTAACAATTCAACTTTTTCTTGAATAAAAATATGCAGAAACAAAAGAAGAGCAACATATTCCCTAAACCATGTATTCTACATACAGTACTATATTCACTACAAGGACGAGTGGAAAGAATGCTCTGCCCCAGCGCTATGTTGGAGCATAATAGCACAGAGTCAATAGATTTGAGAAATATTAGAGTGGTGTGTGAAAATGTGTGGTCTAGTCCAGAGTCGATAGCTTCATCAGACAGACTGGCAAATGCCAGTGTACAGCATGTCCCTTGCCTTATCTGGATAACTACTGTAAGTCACTCTGGCCCTTAAATTCCCCACCCCGTCTTGGTGTCCTGTTGGAAAGAGCTCTTGGAACGGGCAGTGGACTGCAGCAAAGAGAAGGAGTGCTGCACTAACCTTGTCAGGATACTTCAGCACCAACTCCCGCACTTTGTTGGCACTGCCGTGAGCTGCCTCAATGACCAGCCGGCTGGGATTGTCCTGCTCTGTGGACTGAGAGAGCAGCTTCTCCAACACTGAGATGACAGTACCTGAACAGGCAGATGGAGAGGGGGGAAAGGGAGGAGGAAAAAGTTGTGAATATTAATTTAGCTTAATCAGTCCAATATGAGCAATATGATTAGAAATGGTGTCGCAAAGCCTTCCAGAGGGCTAAAATAGCAGACACACGGGTAAGTTGAGCTTAATGCAAAACCACAGGAATGAGTCAAAATGCCCCTTCATGCAGTGTAATCTGACCACACACATTCACAAACACACACAAATACACACATCACTCTGTGCTCAAGCTCCCATCCACTGAGGTGAACACATGCACAGAACAGATGTAGTCATGATTAAGAGACTGCTGGGAACTTCTGACATGATGACAAATGTCTGCCGTGCTGCCAAAGCCTCTCGCTGTCAACATGCAGGATCATGACATGCTATAGAGAAGAACATTTCAAGAAATGACACCCGCACACACATTGCTGAAAAAAGACAGACAGGGAATGGCCTTGACAGTGGCCATGAATGCCACAGCTGCAGCCTGAATGTTAAAGCATGCATGACAGAGGCAGAGCTGGAATGAGGGCAGTGAAGGATGAATGAATGCATGCAGAAGGTAAAGCTGGAGCTGGAGTGTTAGAGATGAGCCCCCTTGTCCCGGCAGAGGCCTTACTTCCAGATTCGTTGGGGTTCTCGACTGTCATTAGGTTGGCGTCCACCTCCACGCTCTGGGCCGAGAGGCACGCTGGGTTGAATGTCCACGTCTGGCCTCCAAATGCGACCCGTAGGTCACCATCCGCATATACTTTCAACACCTTCCCGGCCTGGCCAAGCACCTAGGAACAAAACAGTAAGTAAGGTGGATGTGGCATCGGTGGGTAGGAAAGGAAGTTTAAAAACAAACAAACAAACAAGGGAAGCAATTGACAGGAACAAATAAAGAGCAGAAAAGTAATCCACTGGGAACTAATCATTGTTTTTAGAGGACCAATTTATGTGCTTCTTTAATTTTAGATAAATAACCAGGCCGCATTCAAGCAAGTGGCTCTGAACTTGATTACTTCCTGATGTACACCCAATTTTAAGGAAGTAGGTCACTTTTAATTCAGAGGTAGGTCTGCCAAATAAAGGCTTTACGTTAGCAAGTGACGCAGTTTACTTCATGCACGCAAACAAGGAGTAAGCTTAGGGTTTACAGAATACAGAGGTGAGACAAAGTCATTGTTTTGCAAGTCTTAGTTATTATATCCCAAGTCAAGTAGCACATTCAGACATGCAAGACCGGAGTCAAGGCCCAAGTGAAGACTTGAAAACTCAGTTTAAAGTCCTAAACAAGTTACTATGCACCCTTCCCCAAAGTTGATGCCATTTAAAATTGGGTCTCAGTATAGTAAATAAATATAGTAAATAATAAATTATTGGTTGGTCATTCCAAATCAAAAGGCTTGAGTCTAAATTAAGTCATGAGTCATTGGTGAGAAAGTTAAAGTTGAGTTACAAGACTTTTCTGATTGTTTTCAAGTCAACTCTAAAGTGATCATGACCTTAGTCTAAAGATTTATGACACAAGTCTGACTCGAGTCCACACTAACTAACGCTGAAATACCATGAAGAGTTAGTACTATCAGGCTAAATGAGCATACAGGAGCCATGCTGTCTGTCCACTCTCCATGGCCAGCCTGCAGTCTCTTCACACTCTCGATGTCCTCCAATACTCTTACTAGTTCGCCAACTCCAAAAGTGTTCACCTAGTGGAAATAAAGATAGACAAATTGTTAACACAGTTGTTAAGCTATTAAAATTAGCTTAAAACATACTGATAACCCAACTACACTCCTGTTAACGTTTGGAACCATGTAAGATCCTACTGTCAGATCCTCTGGCAGAAACCTATCTCTAACTCATTACCTTGGTGAGGGCCCCAGGATGGAAAGTCCAGCGGATGTTGTTGCTGTACTGGACTCTGACATCTCCTCGGTCAGTGATTCTATGAACAGTCCCGATCCGGCAAATGTACTGCAAACATAAATTGGCTGTGTCACCCAGGGTCTCCCTCTGCATGGCTGTGACCTAAATGTTCCCTTTAGCAGCTGTGATTTGAGAGTTGGATGCTCTGTTTCCTTTCACTCTGTTGCACGCTAACGTCCATCTGAGCCACTTATATAAATATTCTGTATTCCAGGCTCAAGAGGCACATGTGTTTTGACTGAGGCCATGTTTGTCTAAAACATAAAGAGTACATACTATGCGCAAAAGTACAATGAGTTCATTGCAACTAAAAAAACAAAAAAACACTATATACTTACTTACATTACAGAGGAACTCAACAGGGAGTTATGTAAAGCTGCCTATTGTGTTAATATGTCCTTCTGGCAGAAGAGAAGACTTTCATACCTCAGCCATTTTGGGGTTCCATCCTCCGTGGCCCTCCTGCATCTGTCGCAGGATGTCCACCTCCAAGAGACATTTGACCTTGTCACCCTGCTGGAAGGAGTGGCCGTCAGCACTCTCCTGGCGCTGCAGCTCTGCGTGCTCTCCTGGAAGGACAGGTGTTATATTGGAGACGTCTGAGGGTTTGCTTTTGAAGTCAACATGTCTATGGTTTCTGCAGACGTTCACATTCACATAGTTGTCATGCAACAATACCACAAAACATAACAATAATACAGTGCAAACTGCCACCCAACAAGTTTTTGATTAACCAATTCCTACATCAGACAGAAATTATTTCTAGGTTGAGGATGAAGTGGAGGGCTGAGCTCCACTTCATCAGTAAGAAGTGACTACTGAGAAAAAAATGACTTTGAGCATACTTTGAAACAGGAATCAGTCTGTCTTACCGAGCTTTGGTAGGTGGTCTTTGTAATAGAAGCCCCCTTGGCCGTCAGACACGTATTTGAGGTCTACCTTGCCCTTGTGGCCCATTCGGTAGACATTGGTGGTGCCATTAGACCAGGTGACGCTGGCCACACTGCGACCAGACTCCGTGTCCCAGCCGCGAATGTCCACTACCTTCCCAACCTTACCCTCCCCGCCTACACACACACACACACACACACACACACACACACACACACACACACACACATATAAATGCACACACACAAATATGCAATAAACAATAATGCATCAGTGTGTGGGAGAAGGGAGATAAAGGCAGTGAAAGAAAAAACAGCTCATTAAAGAAAGAAAAGTCATCAGATAAACAGAGTGTTTTGATTTTGAGTTTGTTAATCAGGAGAAAAATGTGCGAGTACACATGTAATCATCCGTGGTCAAATTTGACAAGCACAATGTAAACATATGAGACAAATGAGATGGCAGACACAGAGGTGTGTGAGAAACATTTTTCCTGTAGAGACATAAGCTGACAAGTGTCATTCACTTCCATTTTCTAGAGCCAGCTCAGTCCTTAATGGTTTCTTTATATATCAAAGTCCTGACGAAACACAACTCCCCTTCTTGATTCAAACACAAACACATCAAAGGAAAAAAAAAAATCACCATTAAACAATAAAACACTTTCAGATCTATACATCAGGTTTAATGATGTAAGAAAACTCTTGTGAAACCATTAAAGTCATTAAGCTGCCTCAGTGCCTGACCACACCGGCTAAACCAGTGACCCGTAAGACTACATGGTGGGCCGGGGGATTCTGAGCATGCTCAGAGCTGCCTGTACGGCTTACCACATACACCATTTAAGCCTGATGAGTAATTTAACCAACCCCAGGGCGCTGATTTCAAAGACACCAAAAGGACATTTTGACTCATTCGCTCTAGCCCAGAAAAAGGGAGCGTTGCTATACTCAGAGACAACGATGATCCCAGACCAGGAAACATAAAGACATATTAGCATTCCCCTTTTCCCTAAACGGAACATTTAAGGGCTTTAATTAAGCCCACTAATGTGGAAGATTGCTTTCAATTATTTAAACTATTCCAAACATCAACCAGTGCATGCTGTCTACATCTGAAAGAGAGCACAGCAACAGTGTAGATTTGCAGTTTGACACATAATTAAAAGCTGCAGACATTCATGGAAGCCACAAAAAGACAATCTACATTCTCTTGCAACACAGACTTATATTTTAAGTGAAGGGGTTTCTCAGTTTATGCCACTACATAGGGTTGGAAAAAGAAAAACAAAGAAGATAAATGTTACGGAACAAGGGCTCTGCATAGACACTCACACACATCTGTGGAACAGACTCAGATGAGTCACTGGCAATGAAAATCCACACAGACACATACTAACACAACATTTCAAGGGTTAATGAGACGTGAGGTTAGAATGTTATTATGGGTTGTGGATGGTGAAACACTTTGAAGAGGTACAGATCCATGCTCAAGGGGACCTGCTGAGTCGGCAGCACCAAGTTAGTGGTTAAGAACAGCCCCCCCCCCCACACACACACACACACACACACACACACACACAACTCACCGTCTTGGTTGCCCCAGTCCCAGTCAGGTCCACGAACCACTTTAACCCCCTGGAAGATTCCTTTGAGGATGATCCGCGGGAGGTTCTGCCTTGGTGCCAAGCACACTCTATGATAAGAGCATGGAGACACAGCTGAACTAACTGCTCTACAGGCCATCTAAGACAATTTAAAGACTTGAAATGAATCCCTTAATGCAAAACTTGGTTCAAGTATGCATATTAAAACCACAACAAAACATGTAACAGCTTTGGATCTGTGGCAAGCCAAGGCAGACACATGTCCCAAAAGCCAGAAAATATGCAGTATCACAATCTTTCTGAGCAAATACATTTACAGTACTTCATTATTCACAAAGAAAAAAAAAAATGGCTACTGTACAGTTGCTGTGATCTGACAACTGACTAAACGGTACCCTGAGGAGTTTCCATGTACACAAGTTTGCTTTTGTTTACATTTATCATTTCTGGCCATAATACATAATGTCCACAGTGCTACCTGTTTCATGTTATCCCGCGCTCATGATATGTGCGTCCTCTGCCCTAACAGAAGACTTCTCATTAGTTTACTGAACTAAGGGGTAGTTGTGGTAGTTCTTCCACAAGTGGTCAAGAAAGATATATTACAAGTTATGGGTTTCAGGACTGTGAACAGCCAAGATCAGAAACACACATTGAGAAAACCTATGCCTAGCTGCCGTCATTAACACTCTATACTATACTATCTAACACACTGACCAACAGCCTTAACTGCAATTACAGATTCAGACACTCAGGTGAGACAGTCATATCTTCATAATCTGACATACCTTATGGTGAAGATTTGATCAGATCTTGTTGCAAAGGAGCTGCCTATTCCCATACTTTCTTGACGAGATCAAACCCCAGCTTCCATTTAAACCGAACAGCTTTTTGGATAGACTCAAAGTCATACAGAATCCAATGTGATCAAAAGAAAAAGAGCCTTGTGAGAGCTGTCGTCCTCAGGGAGCCACATAGAGGCTTTACTGCGCCCACGTTTCTCTAGCTCTGGGGTTTTGCTTAAAGTTAGCCTTAGCTAACTTCATCCCGCGTCACTGGCCAGATTTTCCAGGTTAATGGGAAAGATCAGTACATTTGGCTCTGAGAGCCAACTATCTCAGTGTGGGACTGGGCTTGGACAGGTTTGTTTCTGAGAACGTTGTGTATCTGTAAACAGAGCTTTGAGCCTAATCCTTGGTCAGCAGAGCTGGCAACCTCAGGGCAAAGTATAAAGCATGCACGTGCTTGCATATGTAAATGTCTAAATATACACTACCGGTCTGGGGTCACTTAGAAATTTCCATTCCACTCCATTACAGACCGAATACCAGCTGAGATCAGTTGCATTGTTTTTTTAATCAGGGCAGCAGTTTTCAGATTACAGTATGTGCTTACATAATTGCAAAAGGGTTCTCGACTGTTGTAGAAAGAAGTGGCTGATCTTTAATGCAATATCTACATTGCCCATTATAAGCAAGTGACCCCAAAAAGCTTTGACCGGTAGTGTATGTACTATATAAATGGAGAAACAAGAATACAAATCATGTACATACAGAACATAGGGTCTGTACAAACACATTTTCTGCATTGCTTCAATGTATTAAATTGGTTGTGTTGCTTTTATTCCCTTTTCATTTGAGGAAGTCAGGATATAAATGGTACAACTGTGGTAAGCCCAACTAGCAGATAGTAACAGACTTCTTGAACTTGTAACATTAAGGGTCATGGAGAGAATGCAGCAAGCTGTGCCAATTTCCTGATGGCACAAAGCTGATTTAGCTCAGACTTGAAGGAGTGACTGAAAATACACCAAGAGTAGTACTGTTTATGACGGAAGAGCTGGTTAGTAAGAGAAACGACTAATATTTTTACTATTATTTACAGCAGTAAAGAGGATGTGAACTGACAGATGTCCCTAGAAACAAGACCTCAGTGTTTGACATGTTTGTCAATGTAGCTACTCTGAGAGAGACAACAGCTCTGTCAAGGGATCAAGACTTCTAATCCTGCTCGGCCAAATGTCACCCCTGCACCCAGACAGGATCAGGACAAGATAACCTACACCTACTGACACGATGGACGGCTGAAGTCAACAGTCAGCCAAGGGTTATTTTTACTGTTTGAAAAAGGCAGTGGAGTAAACAGAATTAGCATTTGTACGTAGAAATCAAAAGCACCAACACACACATCAATAGGAATTTACATAAAAAGTGGTGACTGTTAGAAAAATACAGTAAGGCTACGAGTTAGTGTAATGACACCAGTTGGGGTCAATCCTGTTTGCATTTACTGTACTTACAGTAATGTGTTTGGTATCTTAACCTTTACGAAAAACAAAAATCCAGGCAAGAGCAGACTTAGTTTAATTAGACACATCTTTTTAAAGCATACATTGTCTTATGTCTAACAACTCCGCTTAGTCCACACTTCACCTACTAAAGCACCGAAATCCTCTATGTACATACATACGACACAGACGAGAAGTTAGCAGTTAGCCCACTACAACCAAATTCAGGTGAAATTCCAGGCAATTCTGACTAGAAGACCAAGAAAGCACTGGAAAACTCTGCAGGCCGGTAGTCGGGTTGGGTTGGATGTGCATTAAACGTGAGTACTACTGTTGTGTACTACCGCTCCACCTGAATTGAGAAGGTCAGGTGGAGCAGTGGAGCGTGATGTGCGAGTGAAGGATTAGGCATTAGACCCGATGTGTTCCCTGGAACTGCGTGTGTGTTGTTTGTGTTGAAGAGCCAATTAACAAGCTGCATACCAACCATCTCCTCGTAAACATACGCTGCCCTCAGTACTTTCAGCATGGACACACGTCTCAATATAGTGCATTATAAATAAATAAATAAATAAATAAATAAATAAATAAATAAGTTTATTTGTATTAACAAAATGCAGCCTTTCAGAACACTGAACAGTAGGGTTAGGTATTGTTAATGATTTTCCGAATTAATTTGATTCCGATTAGCAAGGTCTTGAATAAATGTTATTCCCGATTGAATTTTATTTCTGATTCGATTTCAATTAGTTTAGGAACATTTCAGTTACAATACCAATTTTGCTTGGATATGAAAGAGATTCCACAATTGTACAAGGTTCCCTCTAACCTGCTGCATTCTTAAAAGTATCAATGTTTACATTAAGAACTGACCCCAAAGCAGTTACATTAATGCACTTTTTATTTAACATGAACACACAATAAAGTGCAGATATCTTGAGGTGACAGAGGCACAGAGGCCATGCCAGTTTTTCCCTTACCAAAATGTAGCCTAACTTTGGAGGGTTATTTAACCGCTTTCCTGAAAAGCTAACGTAGTTGGTACCAATGAATTCCTTAGGTCTTCTAGTTTCATATGATACAGACAAAGATCGATTCTTGGATTTTAGAAATCTATTTTGGATCATTCAAATGAAAATCAATTTAAAATCGGAAAATCAGTTGTTTTTTGTAACCCAACCCTACTGAACAGTTATCTACAGTACAGTATAGCCTCACAGTATTTGGATCAGAAAAATTACATGGCAACAATATAAAATATAATCTATAATAACCTCATATCCTAAAGATTCACAGTAATGCCCTAATGTGTTTTGAGAGAACACACAACAGCGTCAAATAATATAACAATAATTGTAAGGCTTTGTGAGCAGCACATACTATATAACTGCACCTTGATTCGCTCCATATCCAACACCTGCTATCTACTACATGTCATCTAGGTAATTAAAAATGTTAACAAGCTAATCCGCACACAGCTGAGAATGTCTGCATGCTAATCCAGTTAAATCTGTTGTAATTACAATGGAACACTTATGTAAAGTTATTGTACATCCGGCTCAGGTCTCACACCAGCTGCAGCCGTTTATAGTGTCTCAGTGCCCCTTCAGGACACCAACAACGTTTCTGCCTACAGTATGTCTATGAACTATAAATAGATTCACCCTGCTCGTCATTGAACCCAACACATGTTTGGTCCACATGAAAGGAGTCCCTGTTAACTATGCTAAGCCCAAACCGCAGTGTCCTTACATAAATCACTGCTGGCACAACAACAACAACAAGCCCCACTCACTAGGAAACCAAACCAAATTTGCCTTTCCAGGCAAATATCAAGTGTGTCCTATGACTGCCAGATTATAAATTAGTCTTTTGAAAAGCTGTCAGTGAAATATGGGTCAGTGTGGTCTGGAAATAAAGAAGCCCTGTATGTTTACAGAGTCAGGGGGGACCTCCAAATTATTTGTAATTTTTGAAAGTTTTTTTCAAATAAAAATGTCTTAACATGAAACTAACATTAGCAAATATAAACCCCCACTGATGATAGGTTTTCTGGCCTAGGGGTAAAGGTAGTCACTAAGGTAGCCATCCGCTGATACAGTTAATCCTAAGGAATCACTGTGCCACATGTATGTTTAACATTCAAATATTTATAAAAATCACGGCAAAAATTATTATTTTGATAGCTTAGTATTCTATGCACTAAAAGAACTGTACCGTCTCTCCTTCAGTTAAGGGGTCCTTAGTTTAAAAAACTGAATGTTATGAATAGATAATTTCATCTTAATATGATGAGCAGTGAAATACATTGATCAAAAATCTCTCTTCTGATTTATTTATCTTTGTTATGTACAATCCGCAGACATTCACTTCTTTCTTCATCACTACCTGTAATGAATGTCCTCTTCATCACTAATATTTTGCACCATTAGTACGCTGTAGCTCATTATGTTACGGGTTAATGAAATGAGGCACAAAAGTTTTGAATGTTTATTGGATAATATTAATCTGTTTTGTGGAGGTTGCAGCTGGTGTTGACTGGAGGCCAGCCCTGTCAAGAGAGACACATGTACTCCGTTTGCTAGTTTGGTTACCTAAACATGTGCCGTATGGTATACTCTTTTCCTGATTAATTGAATGCAGGTTAACAGTTGCTGCTTGTGCAATAGTAAAATGCTTGTGTTAAAGTAATTCACCTCTGTTGTGTCCGGTTGTGTCTCCTCTCCAGAGTGTTCAGGCTAAAAGAGTCCCCAGGTTATCGAGACCCATTTTAAAGGTTCCGGGAGATACCATGTTTCAAGTAGCGAAGGGGTGTTTGAGTACCTAAACCTAGCCTAAACCCCCAAAAAGTATGAAACCTCTTTTGACTTTTTCTAGTTTTCTAAGTATATATATATATATATATATATATATATATATATATATATATATATATATATATATATATATATAATTGCAATGATATGAGTCTGTACTGTAAACTAAGTGAATGAGTTGCAAAAAAAGTATCAACAAAAAAATAACTCAGATTAAAGATGTGGATTTGTCCACAAAGGCAGGTTGCTATACACAGCACCTTTTCTAACCAATGTCAACAATGATCAAACAATCGGATCTTTATCATTCAATGTATTGTTGTACTTAATTTAAGGTATCCTAAAACTGAAATAGTGTACTATACTGTAAATTATTACAAATCACAATATTTGTTAACATGTCTCACAACATGTTCCCCCTATTTAAATAAATAAAATGAAAATCTAAGCTGGCTTGTCAGCTAGAATGGGCGTGTATTTTTGTCCACAGATGGAAGGCAGTGAAATGTTCTGACCGGTTTGGAGGGTCACATAAAGGTTTGTTCCACCAAAAAAAAAAAAAAAAAAACATAATGAAGGACACTGCTGAGCCAAACATTTGGGCATCAATGACAAATCAATATTTGAAGAGAAACTGGCGTGGGAGACGAAATGAGATTCCAACTACTGTCAGAATGCTAAATGACTGCTGCAGGCCAGGTTTCACTTAAA
This sequence comes from Gymnocephalus cernua, assembly GCA_023631565.1. Classification (NCBI taxonomy): domain Eukaryota; kingdom Metazoa; phylum Chordata; class Actinopteri; order Perciformes; family Percidae; genus Gymnocephalus; species Gymnocephalus cernua. The sequence continues at coordinate 20,383,511 of CM042433.1, forward strand.
GCCCAAATCTGTAATTGGTGCACAGTTCCAATATCCACCCCAACCATCAGAGTCAAAATGGTCCATAATCAAATGTGGACCCAAACTAAATCAAAAATGACTTTCAAATCAAAATTTCAGGTCAAAGATACATTTCTCATATCATATATAGAAAATAATTGCGGAAACAAAAAAAACAGCAGAGAGGTGGCAAGGATACTGGATTCAGGTCATGACCAGGTGAAGATTTGGAGCTAAGGGTATAACAATTCATTTGTTGCACTGCTGTATAAATTAAACCATTTCAATGACACGTTAAACATTTGTCATGCTGTCTGTGTTGTTTTTGATACAACCACCTGGAGTCAAAGTCAGAAATTCCCAAATCCTACATATTGGGGGTTTTAATGGATATATACTTTTGGCTTATCCTGACTGGATCAAATCATTGTTTTGCAAACTCTTAAGAAAAAAATGATAACCACTAGCACTCTTGCACCTAATAGCTAACTAGAAGATGTATTCAAACTGAAGCAAAAGAGTAACAATTCTAAATTCTTGCCCCCATTTCCACCACTTACTGGACAGCAGGCACAGGAAAATAAATGGAATTTGGTGTTGGACCTGGACCAGGCTAAACTATAGAAGAAATCTGGGTCATACATATCACCTCGTTAAAATGAAAACAGGCCATCCAGCTGACATTCAGACAGTGCCTGAAGCAGTTTGGAGCTTTACTGTGAACTGATGCAGAAGAGTGGATTCTGAAGGGAGAACTCATTCCAGTTAATCTGGATACACTTGGAATCCGCTAGGCCAAGTGTGATTTGCCCAAGTTGACTTAAGGCTAGCCATTAATTTAAAAATACAGTCTTTTGAAAATAAACCCTGATAATAGGGCTGGGAGAAAATCAGAAATCACGATATTCTTGACCAAATACCTCAATATCAATATTGCGGCGATATTCTAGGGTTGACAATTGGTGCTTTAACAAAGTATCTTCACACTTAGATTTTAGATAAATAATCATCAGTAATGTGGCCATAATGTCTAAATGGAGAAAAGGCAAATAATAGAACAGCTAGAACAGTCTGGTAAGTTCAGAAAAGTACATCACTTTACTGTAATGCAGCCTTAAAAACCAGTAAAAGACAACACTTATGTCATATCACGATATGATGATATCCAAAATCTATGACGATATCTAGTCTCATATCACGATATTGATATAATATCGATATATTGCCCAGCCCTACCTGATAATATTTGGAAAGGTAACTGAGAAGAGGTCCTGACCACAACCAGGCAATATATTAGTTTTATATTTGAAACCTAGCAAATCCAGCAGCCATGTAGAAAAATGGAAAACCTCATGATATTGCTGTAAAAGCCCTACCTTGAACTGTTGGCCTGCGTAGACAGACACCAGTCTAATGAAAGTTAATTGGAGGAAACAACACTAATAAGGTCTTATCTCCTATGAGTCGAACTGGATTAGAACAGAGCAAGCTACTCGAACGGAGACATTGTAACGGAAGCCACCATAATTAGAATTGAAATGAGGATCAATTGTGCTGGGGAAGTGGCAGTGCAGTACTCACGGCTGGGAGTGTGCCGTCTCGTAGCGCTCAAAAGCGTGGCTCAGGTCGTGTTTGTTGTTCATGTAACACTGGGTGCACAGGTCATAGTCGAAGCACACCTTGCACTTCCATCGCATTCCCATGATGCCATGCTTCTTGCAGCTGTCACAGATGATGTTGGAGTGACGCACGCCTGGAGGGGAAAGAAAGGTGGTTGAAGAAAGGTGAGTGGGGTTATAAATTAAACATGGCTGAGGTTTAAGATGGAAGTATTAAACTACAATGTACCTCCCATATGAAAGTCACTGAAGCAGTCAAGGCATATGCCATGTCCTTGCCAATGTTAGTTATCACAGTAGCTCATATCATGAGATGTGGAAGAATATGAGGCACAAACATCCTGACAAAAATAGCCCCCACCCCCTTAGCTCCTCATCTCTTCTCTTCCTCTTCTTTCGCTCCATTAATTGAAGGGCAAGCTTCTGAGGCAGAAAAATGTCGCTTTAAATGGAGCAAAATGCTAATGAGTCCTGCACTATTGTAAGTGTCATTCAAGTCCAGAATAGAGCTGGATGGCTGGTGATGAGAGATATAGTCTTTCCTGTACCATGCTACTCAAACAGGGCTTGTGTGTGTGTGTGTGTGTGTGTGTGTGTGTGTGTGTGTGTGTGTGTGTGTGTGTGTGTGTGTGTGTGTGTGTGTGTGTGTGTGTGTGTGTGTGTGTGTGTGTGTGTGTGTGTGTGTGTGTGTGTGTATATATAGCTGATTATTTGCACTGAATTTGATCATCAGGCTGTAAAACTCCAGGATGATGATGCTTGGATCAGGTTAAGGCAGGGTTCTCATTCTTGTCCAGCCAATGGCCACATTTTAAGGTCATGACCCCAGCAGCAAAAGTAGGCATGTGAATTTTAGTATGGGATTCTTCCGTTTACAAATTGACAGAAAGGCTGAACTTATCTATTTTTTTAATTAAAAATACATTTAACTGACAATAATTCTCGGGAAACAACAAACACCTGTATCGGGTATCAAATAGGGGTGTGACGAGACACTCAGCTCACGAGACGATACACGATATTGGGTTTACAAGAAGAGATTGTAACACTATTTTAAAGAAAACTTCAATGACGAAATATGACGGAATATGATGGAAAAATAGTCCTTTATTCAATCGAAAGTCACAAAATGAAAAAAAGGAGCACTGTGAAAGGTTTCGCCACAAACTGAAATGACTGGCTTCTCTCCTGTATAATTAACCTCTACAGACCTAATAACTGCAGCGTGAGCTTCTAACTTCTAATTGAAGCTGTGTCTTACTGAACTACTTTAGTTTCCTCAAATAAAAAATAAAAACCGTAAAAATAACAAAAATGATTGACTTCAGGGTTTTTTTCAAGTGCAAACCATAATCAAAGCAGTATTCTCTCAATAATCAAAGTGCAAACAGAGACTGACAATTTGTTTCTTCAAGCATGATACACTGCTCAGCCTAAGATATGGTCATGTTCTTTTTTTTCAGGAATATGAGCACGTCCACGTTTTCTGGCAGTAGTTGAGACCTTTGGGCACTAACTATGTCTCCTGCAGTTGACTAACCATCACTCTGTGGAGACAGATGCTCTTTTCTCCTCCTCTGCATTTCGTACGTTGCAGCAGTAAACAAGGAAGTAGATACTCTAGTATCGATTTATGACCATTTTAAGATGAGGGGGGAGAACATTTTATCGGTGTTTAACATAATTAAATGTAAAGTTAGGCTTTGCTGTCGTGAGCCAGCAGCCACACTGTGCTGCTGCCGGGCAGCAGACGTGTGTCTTGAGCGAGAGAGATCAGCGGTACCCTGTAACGTGGTCACGGGATCTTTTATGCTAATTTCGAGGTCAAAGCCAGACACCGCCATGCTGGCTAGTGCTCTGCACTTGTATACACTTGATGTCGGGGGACAACTTTTCACCTCCACGAGAAATATCGTCACGTTTTAATATCGCGAGATCTCGTCACACCTGTAGTATCGAACTTTAATTATTTTTGGATAACGACCAACATATGTCTTGATCGTATCAAAAACTGTGCAGTCTCCAACACTTGCATTTAATGCTTGTAACGTAATGTAACATATGAAAATCAATTTGGTATACTGAAACTCAGGTTTGCACTAGCACGTTTCAAACTAGAATCAGCTCTAGTTGGCCCAGTATTTAGTAGCGTATAGTCATGAGTGCTTACCAATTTGAGCGTTATCATAAAGCAGCAGGTCAAAGGAACCCTGGTAGCCAGTGCGGTAGTTGGTTCGTGTGCCGCTGTCCCACTGCACCACCACTGTCTTGTCTGGCGTGGTAGTGCTGCCCTGCCGCCCGATCTCCACCACAGTTCCTACGTGGCCCTCGCCGTCATCCTGGTTTCCCCATTTCCAGTCCAGGCCACGTACCACGCGCATGCCCACCTCCATGCTGCCTCTGCTGGGGCCTGGCCTGGGGGCTGAGCGCGACGGCCGGGGCCTGGCAGCGCTGTCACTTCCGCTGCTGCTGCGCCTCCGGGGCTTCTGAGGGGCGGAGCTGGCTCGTGCCGACAATATTACAGGAAGGGACGGCACCAGGGGTATTTCCGGGAACAGATCAGGGGTGACTGGGGGTAAGAGAAGATAAAAGTTCAGTGAAACCCGGTAAAAAATACAGCGGCAAAGTCCAAGCAGGACACTGCTAGATAAGATAAGATAAGATAAACTTGATTGATCCCACATAGGGTAAATTCACTGAAAGTACAAATGAAGTAGATAAATGTGTGTTACAAAGTTAGAATGGACTAATAGTGGCATCTCTTTTTCCTAGTCAATACTTAACATAAACAGCTGCTCCTTGCCAACTTGTCTAGAGTTTGGGGTTTATTCCTCTGCTTTTAAACAAGGAAAGCACACAACCTGTGCGTTGTCTGACTACAGGTCTGTCTGTGGCTGCTCAGGGACTTATAAAGCAACATGCCATATGTCTCATGAATTTCAGAGCAGTGTTTTTCTCTTTGCTGATGGATCATTCACTAGAGGTCTTGCTGTGTGTCATGGCACATTTCTGGAAAGAGCAGCTGGACATGACAGCGCCGCCCTGCTGCGCTAATCAAGCCCTGACCTGACACACACAAACGCACAACTATACTTACATCCTAAGCAAGACAGTCCATTGGCTTCATTCATGTCAACCATAACACTCAACTACTAACCCCAACATAACGATCACGAGGTGTAAGTTGTACACATGTAAGCTGAGTATCCTACATCCTAAAGCAAACAAAACCTATTTTTGTTAGTTCTGGAGGAAGCTTTAGGGTAAGCAATGTTCTCTGACCTCAGGCTATCTCTATCCGCAGTTCTATCTGTTAAATGATGGCTGTACACTGTTGGGATAAAGCCTGATATCCGGCGTCCCTCCCCTTCCACTATCTATTTGCAAGTGCAGATGACCTCAGACAGAAGCAAACACCTTAAATAGTAGCCATTTACCAACAGCAAAACAATATGAAAAGGTATCAATTGTATAGGCCTATCAGAAATTACATTTTTTTTACATGCCTGACTCTCAAATATAGTTATATATCAACCAAAAAAACCTAGAACTGAAATCCTAAAGTATTTTCAAGAAGACATTAAGCAGTCAAAATAAAAAAAGTCAAACAAGGATTGGACATACAACTGACAAATTCACACTCTTGACAGATGACTCCAGTGTTTTGAATGAATGCTACTGGGTGCTAGAAACAACAACTAATACAGGAAGGGCATTTATGGTGCAGCTGGAGTCAGCAATACAGAAAGGAAGCATGATCATCAGCAGACACCCAGTCACATCCACACGTGTCAGAAATATTCTTTGCAGTGTTCCACCTCCACCATTACAATTATTAACAAGATTTAAAACCAAATATAAAGCATTCTTTGTTTGATACGCCAGTGCTATTTCTGTCTAATAATACAAACAAAAATGTTTGTGAGGTTGCAGAAAAGGAAAACTGCAGGCTTGTAAAAACTGAAGGAGAGTGCATAACATTTGTTTATATAGTCCAACCAACAATATTACTAGAGCTCCAAATTACAGCCAACAGAATTCACATCGCGATTGTCTGCCTACATGCGTCTTTCCTATAACAGTGTTTAGGAAAAGAAGAAAGTTGGCTGAAGAGATCTGACATATTATGCACAGTCCCTCAAGAAAGTGAAGCGTATATCCTAATTGTTGTCACTTTTTACTGCCAAGAGGTAATTTACTGCATTCAGGTCCTGCTGTGTATCATAACATACGAATGTAACTACCTTGGAGTGTAGAGGAAGAAAATTGAGTGATAAACAGCTCAGGAATTACCATTAGTAGGGCTGGGCTATATCAAGATAAATATGAACATATTCATAGAGGTTTATGCCTCGATGCAGAGGTCCAGGGTTCGAGTCCGACCTGTGACGATTTTCTGCATGTCTTCCCCCTCTCTCTCCCCTTTCTCACCTAGCTGTCCTATCCATTAAAGGCGGAAAAGCCCACAAAAATAATCTTTAAAAAAAAAAAAAAAGATAAATACCGTCAAAACAAAATATAAAAATGTATATCCTATATACTTCCTTCTGTTACTGAATCGGCAATAAATGATTTTCTGATTCAGATTTTTCTATGTCAAAAAAACAGCGGCTGAACTGCGTTATGCCAATATTAAAGCCATTTGGACAAAACTTTACGTTCTGATCCTTGCATGTTATGTTCATTTTGCACTAGGCCTAAGTTCTGAATAAAATTTGAATAAAATGAGAAAATACTCAGTACTTTTCATTTTGTCAAGTATTTCATTCACACAGGAGTATACCATACCAGTATAGGCTTTACCAAGCGGATATTTCATATATTATTTAACTGAAATACCAGAAAACATGTTATATCGTGATATATGTCGTTATCAAGATATGAAATGACATATATTGGGATAGAAGATTTTAGCCATATTGCCCAGCCCCCATTAGTGTTGGTTGCATTTATGACCCACAGTTAGCCTAAATCATTATTTTATACTTTTATAGTTATCAACAGACTAGTCTTGCATTGCCAGACCTATCTGCCAGACCATAGTCTGGCTACACCGCTTATCTATTTTGGGATAGGGCAAAAAAAACACTCTGGCTTGTTTGTATTTCTTTAAACCAATCACAACTGTCATAGGCGGAACTAAGCCTCAGATACAGCAACGTTGCCCTTGCAAATAGATAGTGGAAGGGGAGGGACGCCGGATGTCAGGCTTTATCCCAACAATGTACATCCGTCATTCAACAGATAGAACAACAGCACCTGTATTATGTGATTGGCCAATGGCATAGTCTGAGGTCAGAGAACATAGCTTACCCTAAAAAAAATCATATGCCATGTTTGTCAAAAGAGTCAGTCCACATTCCTTAGCAGATGGTTGTGTTAATCCATCATTGCCCTGTTCACAACCACCACTGATCTAAATTACAAGGACAAGGAGAGACTTAAGCTTTTTCTGGGGACAGCTAAAATGTGGTAAATTATCTATACTGGTATAGACAGGAAACTTTCAACAAGTAAACATTTTAAAGTCTATCCACATTTGTGTGACTATAGCAGCTCGACAAATGCCCTCCATTTATCTGGTAATTTTCACCCAATATGTTTTTTTTAGTATATATAGCCTGATAGTTCAGTCAAAGGGTTTAGTTAAAAAACATTTCAATAACAGGGTGGACAGTCTGTAATGTGGATGAGATTACACTTGCACGCTTATCAAGATTACAATGTCATTTTCGATAAAGGCGTCTGCTTAAGCATGAAAACATATGGTATGTAAGGGATCAAAGGAGGGAAAGCAGACTGCTTATACTCCAATTTCTGTCCAAAAATGACAGCTTAACCTCTTTTATGCACTGAAATAATATCCCAGCCAATCATCAAATATTTCAGCTGTCAACAGAGGAGCTTTCGCGGGAAGTGGACGGCTTTTACACGGCTCCCAGCATTCTGTGTGTGGATGGATGCAGGAAATGGCAAGTTGAAGTACCAGTAACTGAGAGTACAATCATGATGAATCTCTAACTGACCTAAAAACACTCCACACTTAAACCACACAGAGAATACTTTGTTCAACAATTCCAACACACTGTAAAGCCTTACTTCAACATTTGCAGTAAAGCAAGCCCACAATCTAGCATTCTGAATTGAAGAACTGTTTTGCAGACACAGACAGAAAAAACGTAACGTACCACCTACATTTAAAAACACATACCCACCCCCTCCCACGTCACCCACACTGTGTGTTCCAGAGAGAATTCAGGCCAAACACACTGATATCTAATCATAATTAAAAAGTAGATGCAATAAAGGGGATTCAGGGGCTGACTACACAAGCTCCTAAAAAACATCTACAGGGAGACCATTTCTTACTGTAAGCTTTATCTTTTGTCTCTACAATAACACCAACAAATGCACACCCCGGAAAAAGGGTGAATACACGGTTCAAACTGCACTTGCCAAAGATATTTAGTAAAAATGCACGTTATTGTTTGGTGTCAACAGATGGTCACTGCTAGAAAATAAGAGTAAATCCCAAAATTGCCTCCTAAACAGCAGTGAGCAATTACTACATACCACCAAAGTTATTACCTCTTGCTAAAATGTGGGACTGCCGATGACTGTATTAAGTACAGCAGCCCGACTAGCTTTGAAAATCACAACTCAGCAGCTGTATGCACAAACACACTTCTGGTCTGAACAGTGTGGACTCGAACTTTCATTGTTGTTTTTTTACACTTTTGTGTTTACTTATGCATTTTACATATAGTGTGTGTACTGTTAATCTGTAGCAACAGCAAAGTCTAGCAGCTTTATAAGGGTAAACCACAAAAAGTTTAAAGCTAGTTTGACAGGAGACTGCTTACTGTTACTAAATTCACTCAACTCTAATTTGACCCCTATTAACCACAATAGCAATTTCACCTAACTAAGCATAACCTGGAAACAATGAGCATTGGAGGTCGAAATCGTAAAGATTCGACAAATCACAGTTTATAGATGGACTGAGGGCTCAACCAGGCAGGATTACAGCTCTCTGCCTGCAATAACAGATGGACTGGCATCCGTCATACACACTGCTGAGGGCCAATCTGTGAGGGCAACGTTAACAAATAAACACACACCATAAACAAATGCTCAAAAATTGCATGCACGCAAAAACTGCTCAGGAATATTATGTACTTTCCATGCTACACATGGTGTTTTGAACATCAATATACAATTGACAATATACTTGCAATATCATTTTATATTTTTGTAAACAAAATAGGTGGGAATCAATAAAATACAATGTGTTTCAAAACTGAATTATTATCAGCAGATTACATTGCTCATTTGTAACTGTAGAACTGTGCCACCTACATATTTATGCTTTATCTGTCTTTGTGATGTAAAGCACATTTCCACTAAAAAGTGACAAAGGGGGGCAAAATGTAAAATGCAGTGTAGTGCTGGTAGACTAGGCCATTGTCAATTGAAGTGTTGTAATGGGACTGGGATCCCACAGGTCCAACATGATCACAATCACCAGGGAAGCGAGTGGAAGTGAGACGTTGGATCTGTGGGAGCAGGAAGTAATGATCGCAAATCCTGCAGGTGCAAGAAATAGTCCATCACAGAACTGTGTGTAGTTTAGGACTGCAACTAAAAATTGTTTTTATTGTCGATTTATTTTCTCGATTAATCGATTAGCCTAGTTGTTTGGTCTATAAAATGTCAGAAAATGAAAAATGTTGATCAGTGTTTTCTAAAGCCCAAGATGACATCCTTAAATGTCTTGGTTTGTCCACAACTCAAAGATATTCAGTTTACTGTCACAGAGGAGTAAAGAAACAAAAACAAAAATATTCACATTTAAGAAGCTGGAATCACAGAAAGTTTTACTTTTGTTTTCATTAAAAAAAAAAAAAAAAAAAGACTAACCGATTGATCAATTCTCAAAATAATTTGATTAATTTAATTGTTGACAACTCATCGATTAATCTTTGCAGCTCTAGTGTTATTTTTCTTTGTGACTATCTGGTTGGTTTGACGTGATTAAACAAAATGTTTTAGAATCAATACAATAATGGTACACGTGTCCCTGCTTCAGGTTTAAGTAAGGCAGTGTTATGCCATGTCCTGTGACACGTGGTCTGACTGGCTTATGTCCTCACTCTAATGTCTAATAAGAAGAGGCTGTTTGCCTGTGCTGTTTTTTTTTTTTTTTTTTAATATCAGTAACACAACTCTAAGGCTGTAGCCTCATCAGCCTTATATCAGAAATGAGTAAAAGCCTGCTGGAACTGGTTTATGTCAGAAACATCTGGTGGCCAGAGGACTTCACGAAAATCAATAAGGACACTGAGTAAACAACACATTTACAAATATTTCTTCAGAGTGGGCGACAGACCTAAAATTAGACTCTCCATTTTCCATTTCAGCCTTCTGCTTGGTCTACCTTCCATTTCTAACATCTCACTCAAACAAGCGCTGTGTACTGTAGGGTGTGAAAAAAATAATAATCACATATTAATTAACTATCAAAATTAACTTAAAATGTACTAAATTGACATTTTCAAATATGTGTTGTCTTGTCAGCTTTGTCCAAAAGCATTCTTACAACGCTTAATGGCCGCAACAACAGATTTAAAAGGCAACGTGATACTGGCAGAATTGTTCTCATCAGCAAACTCTGTCCCTGAAGCCTTTTACAAAAATACTCTACCATAGCAAAACCATGATACCCTAAAAACACTTCCTGTACATTTGATGACACTGTGCTGAGATTATCATATCAAATTATCTTGGATTATCATACTCACGCCCCATGATCTTCAGACCACTTTTGGACATATTGGAAGGTTTATGATTCCAGTGTGCTGTTGATCCCAAGTCAACCAGCAGGACCATCTGAAATCATGAGCGCTATCACGCAGTCATCCTACAAATGGGGGAGTAAACCCTTTCTGGCACAGTCTTTTGGTTCGCTGTGAACTTTGCTCTTTGTTTTGGAACATGCAGTTTTGTTGATCTTTTTTTTTTTTGTCTGACAAATGTTGCTCAAGGACTAGATGAGACTGATGCCTTATCTGGAAGAAAAAAACATGGTTGTGTAATGTAAAAGCAAAAGAGCAGTGCTGATTCTACAAGAGGACTGTGTTGCAGGTAAATATATAGGCTATTACTTTGTGGGGCGACAAAGTAAGGGCCCCCAAAGGGCAGCATAGGGCCAACCTGCGGCCCTTTGCTGCAGGTCATCCCCCTCTCTCTCCCCCTTTCCTGTCTTCAGCTGTCCTATCGAATAAAGACCAAAAATGCCCAAAACATAATAATTCAAACAATAAAATACATTACTTTGTATAATAACGGGGTATTGTCATATCACAATCAGGTGTTGTGAGGAGGCTTTGATCATTTATTGTGTTTGCTAAGGCTAGTCTCTAAAAAAAAAAAAAAAATGAGCTTAACAGTAAATCCAAAACTGTGCTCTAACAGTCTGGGCTTGAGGCCCTGACACATGCCGTCGGTCCAAGTTGGGCCGAAGGTGAGTGACCGTCGCCCTAGTTTGTGCGGTGTGTCCCGCACGCTCGCCAAGCGTCGGCCTTAGACCTCAAGTAAAATGACATTTCAAAAGTCAATATTGAGTCACATGTTGCTACGTTGCGCATTAAGCTCTCAACTCCAATTTATACTAACTTTACCCAAAACAAAACAAAACATTCAATCTTACCTAGGCAATGCCTGGGTAGGATCATTTCATTCAATGCTTGAAAGATGAAAATCAATACAGTATTCTCAGCAACACAATCACCCTCCTTAAATGAAGCCTACACCTACACTATATGATTAAAATCTCTTTGATACTGATTCTGACAGCACTGTAGTCATGACACATTTAAGTACCAAGTACCTAATGTTGTAATAGCTACTCAAATAAGTCTAACCTGGGCACTAAACATGCTGTAAATAGGCTACCTCCAATAAATAATCGACAAGCTGGAACCTAAAACTACTTACACAACTTTAACACAGCCATAGTCACAGGTCAAGAAAACAATTTTTTTGGCCTGTTTGATCGTCACCAGTTTTTTTACACAGTGATAACAGCAGTCAATAAATCCAGGTGTCTGCCTGCCTGCTTAGCATATCTAGCTTTACTCCACATTGCAATGACATGTGGCACAATTGTAGTAGCATGGCCATGGAGATTTACCGACTGCATGATCATTTTACCTTTCTAAGAGGTAAACAGTGAAATCAGCTAATTATTTACATATACACTATGCCAGTGAAAGGAACATGAAAGCAGCCATATTCTATTTAAGACGAAGGGCACTGTACAGCTAATCTTATTTCTGAAATGCCAATCTTATTTATTTAAAAAAGATTCAAACTGAGAATATGCACTGCTCCATCTTAAAATATGAGCAGCATCATTGCATGGATTTCAATGTCTTACAAAAAAAGACGTGCTAGCATTACCCAAATAGTCAAGACTGAAACTGCATCATTTGATAAATAAAGCATGTCCTGTTTAGCTGGTTTACCTGTTGGTATAGTGATGTGCAGTAGGGTGAATAGAAAGACCGACAAAAATAGGGAAGGAGAGGAAGCAGCTCCTACCTCCTGCTACTTAAATACATCAGATGATGAAGAAGAAAAAAAAAAAAAACAGCTTCCAGCGAGATAAAAAAACGCCTCCTCAGGGCTAAAGCCCTGTTCCGATGCACACCCTGAATAAACCGGCCAAGGAGGAAGAGGGGATACAGGGGGCGGAGGTGGACGGCAGCCAGGCCGGTATTCCAGAGATGTGATATACAGTTGCAAGAAGCGAGAGTTGCAATAAGCGTCCTGCTGTCCAGGCAAACAGCCTGGCTGTAATGGGTCAGAGCTGGAGGAGGAAGAGGAGAGAGCCCTGCTGCTGGAGGATGCAGCCAGCATTTAGTCCTTTGTGCGTTGTGTCAGCAAGGATTACCACCGCGGAGGAGGAGGAGAGGAGAGGGAAGAGGATAGCCAGGAAGAGCGGCTGCCCGACGAGCACTGCATTCAGGTCGTCGTTCCCTTGCTCTCCCATAAAAACGGGCCAATTGGCTTTGCTCCGCATAGGACTCCTTTGATGCTATATCCCATTACCAAGGACGTGAGCATCAGTAACACGCATGTGAAGCCGACACACTGTGTTTACTAATCAATATTTACAAACACATGCGCATCAAGCTCTACATAAGGATGTACAGCCCTTTCTTTCATAGCGCACGGGGACAGCATTTGTTCTACTGCCAATGAGCAGACAAGCAGAGGACAGAGGGGAGGGGGAGGGGCAATATGTTTCAGGGGGAGGGTGTTGTTATTTTTGTGTGTGTGTGTGTGGGGGGGGGTTTGGGGGGGGGTGCTCAGGCAAAAGAAAAGGGGTGGGGCTGGAGGAGATTTTGATGAATGGGCACCTGCCATGATAGTCATTTTCAGTCGCAAACTGGCATGTGCAACCAGTCTCCTGCAGCCTCACACAGGATAGTGTGTGTGTGTGTGTGTGTGTGTGTGTGTGTGTGTGTGTGTGTGTGTGTGTGTGTGCGTGTGCGTGTGCGTGTGCGTGTGCGTGTGCGTCCTCATTGCTTTCCTAGCCTTGAACAATTCTCTTTACTGAATATGTCCACAGCTGTGGGAGACCTCAACAATATGGTTCCAAGAACCAGCCAAAACGGCATTCTGTTAATGCTGGCACACACACATGAATGTACAGCTGGTATTGCCAGGACATGAGTAGACAATGAATAAATGGGGGCTTAGGAAGCGGTCGAGACACTGGCTTATAATAAAGTTTATTACACCACGCTCCCCTCTTTTCAACAAAGCTGCTGTTATCTGTAATAGACTTGTTGGTCTGCATCATATAAAAGGGAGCATTCATTCATGTAGCTCCTCTTTAAATAGACAATGAGACACACACACACATGAGCACGGCAGTCATCAGACCAGAAAGACTGCTGAAATATGGTTGCAGCCTGGAAAAAAAACTCAAAGTTTAGACGCTGGGATATAGCTGCGAGGTGTGTCTGATCAACCAATCATTCTGGCAGGTAACAAACATTGTTTAAAACCTTGAGTAAATTACAAAAGAGTAGGAGGGAACAGCAAACATGTTTAGGACTCTGCAAAATCCAAATGAAATACTCCTGTGCATTTTGGCCTGGACTACTTGAGCAAGCCATCCTTACTGCTCAGGCTAAAGCCCATATCAACTCTGCCTTGTGAACTCAGACCTGACTATTGCCGTGATAGCATGTCACCCTATCAAACCAGATGACTCTGAAGTGCTAACTCTGGGAAGCACACATTGCAACTCAAGCTTTCATCTTTTTAACTACTACACGACTGGCTTGTGGCCAGAGGGCTGTTGGTCTGAATCCTTATTCCAGCTGGGAAGAGCCTGGTAGGGAAACAGTAAACAAGTTGCAGTCTCCTTTTTCAACTTGTGTCAACTGGCCATTAGGCAAAGCACGGGGCAGGCGATATAGATAAAACCAGGATGAATTTGATTTTATATTGTGATATCGATATATATTGTGATATGAAGCCCTTTGTGGAAATTAAAATCAAAACCATCAGCACATTTGTATCGTTTCATGCTGTTAAGATATCATCACACACATCCAAGCTCAACTTAGACAAAGCACAGTGCAACAGCTCACTGGCCAACAGTATAAAGCCTGGCTGCACTGGTAGTAGGCAGGCTTAAGCTGAAATTTTAATTTTCTCCAAAAATTCCTTAATTAAACAACTAAATACTGGCCCATTAGTGTCATCAAGTAGATATATAATGGATATGGGGGGGTTTACTGATTACATATTGTGTAATTGAATCAATATCACTGGTTCGCTACCTTAGACTGATGATCTTAAAAGAGGTTGTTCCTCCAAAAGAGGAATTGCACTCCACTGGAAAGTTAAATAGCACAAAATGGTCACATTTTAAAGCCAGAGGCTATTTGGCATTCATTCTGCTTTCTGCAACCTCAGTCAAAAAATACTGGTGTTGGCCTGCGGCAAAGCACACTGGTTACTGTGAAAACTGTCACTCTATTGTGGTGATAGCTACTGTCAAGCTCCACATTGGAATATCATGCCAAGGAATGCCTTTTTTCCTTTAGAATTTTAGTCAGATAATATTCTTAATAAATACACTATGTGTTTGAAAGGTGATGTGGAAACAGTAGTTAGCATTCCTCAGTCAAACAAAAGGTTGCTATAAAGCACAAGCTAGCTTCTGTACTTATTTATGTACTTGTGCTGCTGCAACACCCGCATTTCCCCTCTGGTGATCAATAAAGCTTAACTTTTCTTATTAACTTCCACTGATAGTTATGGTGTCCATTCATTCTATTTAAAAAAAAGAATATCTCAAAAATCATGCCTTCAACACTGAGTCTGGAGGAATTATATCAAGGTTATTTCTCCTTTCAGTCTTAAACTGCTAAAAATAAACATGTGCGGAGAATGCGTTCCAAGAATGTATGGGAGAAGGTCTATTCGGAGGCCAAGCACTACAATACAAACAGACAAAAACTAGGCCCTGTACAACTAAAGGCTAGTTTAGCACAATGTACCTTTAACTTACCAATAGAGAGATGAACATAGTGGTAACCCCTTTCTAAAAGTTATCCCTAAGTGTTTAAAACTCTTACCTTGATCATTTCCAAACAATATTTTCCCCATTCCTTCTCAACTGCGATCAACTGATCTCCTCTGTTCAGTCTGAAGCACCAGTCATAAGTTATAAGCCAGCAAGCATTTCAAGCTTGATTATTGTGATTTAGATGTGTGGGGGCCAAGAAGGGACAACAAGACAAAGAAACAGCAGATGATTGAAACATGGCTCCCAAGTAGGTGTGGCTGAAAGCAATCCTGACTATGTCCAGTTGCAGCTCCAGTATGTGGCAGCTGCTGCTGCTGCTGCTGGGCTCTGTTGCATCACTACCAAATGACCAGAAAGATGACAGGTGTAAAGGGTTAGGCTAGGTCTAGCTCCAGGTCCTAATAATGTCATAGTCCTAACATGTCAGTTCAGCACGTTGTAGACTCAACAAACAACTACAGGCTTTTTTTTTTTTTTGCAGTGCTCATATCATTGATTAAATATGTGTGCTCCTTACACTTCCATACTTCAGGTGACAACTGTTCCTACCATCCAACACAATATAAAGATTGACTACTTGGCCAATCCACTAGTCAGCTAGCCGGAGTAAGCTTACTTGTTAGAAAAGTGAAAGCCCTGATACTGCCCTTCCTCTAATGTGGAGAAAGCGTCGCACCCTATTTTATACAGTCTATGGTCCCACCAAACGTCGTTCAGAATTTTCCAATTCAACGTTACTTTAGTTTCTAAGAAGAGCATTTGTACGATACAAATAGGACAGACTTTTGACGAATTGTTTGACGAAACTCTTCAGGCAAACATACAACCACCAACATGTCTTCTTACAACGTTAACGTTAGCTCAAGTGTCAGTTTCTAAAATTAACAGCTATCGTTAGCGCTAAGAATCAGGTCAAGCTGGTCCCTATCGCCCACCTGATATTTTGACTAGGGATATCTTTGACAGGCAAATTATCTGGACATCTTCACAGAAGTAAAGCGCTGATGAGTGGATCGCATGCAATGTATCAATAGCCAGCAATATGCTATAACATATAACGACACTCGGGGTAACAATAATTTGGCAATATTGTGAATTAAACTCAAGGACGGTGGGATTAACGTTAACGTTATGCGTACTAACGTTGACGCTAGCTAGCTAACTCATGTTGGGCCATCCTTTATTGGTATAAAAACAACTTCTTTCATGGTGTATAGCTACTTACCGGGTCAAGAATGTTTACTTTGAGGTAAAATATAGTCCCATGTCGCTGTCCGCCACCAATGCTGACATGGCTTCTTTTTTTTTTTTTTTAGGAAATAAGTATTTACTATATTAGAAGGTTTTACAGCACACAGCCATGACAACACGCCCATGCATTGCGTCACTACTAATGTTGCCTTCACGTGATCCTCGTTATAAACATAACTAATCCTGAATTCAACTACGTTTGATTTCAAGCAACCAGCCGCAGAAAAAAATAAAAATAAACATATTCGCAGGTACAGGTAGACGTGCTTATGCTTTGCTGCATTTTTTTATTATGGAATTGAATAGAATTTTGTTGCATAATGCATTTTCAGTGTCTGTACAGATACCATTTTATCTGTACGGTTTCCCTTCTCATTCGGCAGCATACTCAGCGACGTGCAGTTCTGAAAAACAACCATTGTCTTGTTTGTGGAAAGTGTGTATATAAAAACAGCACAAAGAAATCACATTGTCACAATTTCCCAAATCATCACTTGTAATGAAGTCTTTGTCGGGCCATGATGGCCATCATGGCCATGGGGCCTTCAACAGTCAGACCTTTAGTTGGCTCATGCCTGATATGTGTCCTCTCTCATTTCTCATCATGTCAAATTAACTCCAAGTGTAACATTAATGCCTGCAAGGAGTCACAGGGTTAAACCTCTAAATGACTGTACTTCATATCAGCCAAATCTCCCATTTAATTTCACAGTATGATCATATTATTATATATATATATATTCCGAAACACAGACAAAGGCTGATGTAAACTTGTTTATTAGAATTTAAATTAACTTTTAACAATATTTACAACATGGGAGAGGCAATTTATCATTTCCAATTCAGGGCTGTGGGTGGTAACTTGAGCACTCACAGACAACCCACACAGATGCAGCGAGAAGCAGGTAATTATTAAAATTAAGCATGAGGTGAGCTTCTCATTGAAATACTATATTAAAGTATTTGAGTCCAAACACCGTAACTAATGGGAAAATGCTTTTTCCAAAAGCAGTGAATGAATAAAGGACAATGAATACTACACGCCGCACAGATTGCATGCAAAGTAATACAAATGTTACATCAAAATACATACTGTAATGTCTGATAATGATAGGGATTCTGTGCTTTCTACTCTTTTGTTTCAAAATAATGTTCTTCAGAAGATGTTTATGTTTTAGGGGGTTTCTAAGAGATAACACAGGATGACATAAACAATAATATACTGTATGTTACAGGAGAGTAAACAGCAGTTTAAGAACAAATGAAAATGGTTTAAGGAAAAGTTATGCTACAGTTAGGTTACAGTTATGCCTAATTAAATGATTACATTTGTGTATAATCATTTGAAGACACATCATGTAGAAATAATTAGACCTACCAGTTGAACAAATGGTTCTGACCCCAATAAATAACACAGAGCCTGTGAAGGTTTCTGTGCATGTTGGCTTAATGGTTGTCCAATACCGCCCCCTGCTGACAAATACCATGCTACACATATCCAGAGTTTTATGTAAATGTGCACATTTTGAATGCAGACTGTAAAAAAAGTTATACCCTCCTGCATTAAGGGCTACTTAATCTATATTGACTCTATTCAATTACTGAGTTCTGTTTGTATGATGTGTTTGAATGAAACAATGCAGTACAACTTGGATTGAAAACAGTAGGGTGACAACTTTTTATCTCTTTCTACCAACACAAGGGAAATGTCTGTGTAAAGGAATACGTGTGGTCGTTCACACCTAGGGCCTACATTTTTGGTCCAACAAAAAATATAATTATTTTCCATTTTGCAATTAAAAAAACCCTGTCTGACAGCCATTTAACTGCCGCATTTGTACACACATAAAGGTGCTGCTTTAATAATAATAATAATATACTTTATTAATCCCGCGAGGGAAATTACAATGTTTATCACTGTATGTGTGTGTTTCATCTCAAATGAAGCCTCAATCAATGTTTAGATTTTTTTTTTTACCTTTTAAATCAAGTTATTTGAACACTGTTCATTCATTTGCCATTAAACTAATACTTATCAAATTGCTCACTTTGCATGTTATATTGCATCATCATATTTGTTTAGGCTGCAAGAAAAGTGAACTCTGATCCAAAACGAACACATGGGACATTAGCATCAGTGAGTTGTATTACAATCCAATGAAATACTATTTGGCTCTCCAAGGAATCAAAATCTCAATGAACAAGTTAACAGAATGAACCGTGCAGAGTAATATTTTGAGAATAATGGTTTATTGATGTTTTTAGGTATCATGTTGTTTTGCATCTTGGAGAACAACAAATATGGCAACTGTAGGTATTGTTTGTCCTTACATGATGAAAATGTTGCCTGCCTATACAAAATGACAACACTTGTTACTTTTACCAGCACATTACAGCAGGCTTAATACTGAAATAATACATCTGATTAAACCTTGTCACAAAGGAGGACCTACACTAAATCTCTGTTTAACATATAAATATGACAATAAATTAAAGCCAGTGAAAGCCTTCAAGATAGCTTTGTACAAATAGGTACATAAAACTAGTCTGTATTAAAACAACAAAATTTGAAATATCAAAGCTAATTAATCACAGTGACGGCAAGCTGCCAGGAGGTGCCAGAATTATCCCAAACACGTAGAAAAGTCCCATGAGGAGGTTGAGCTTGGCCGTCTTCTGGGGGATCTTGGCGTAGCATTGGCTGCGGAACTGCTTCTCCAGGGGGAAGGCCATGGGCAGGGTGAGCAGAGGCAGCGCCATGCTGATGGTGTAACGGGTCGCGAGGATGCAGAAGAGCACGTAGGGGACGAAAAGCAGGAGGTTGTAGAGAACGTAAGACAGCGTGGGGCCTATGAGGATGGCCAGGGTGACGATGCCCGCCTGCTTGTCAGAGTCCATGTCTCTAGTGTTGTTGCTGTGGAGGATGGCTTCTGTGTTGAGGGCCAGCGGGATGGCGTACACCAGCGGCAGCACTGACAGATAGCCAACCTGCACCGCGTGGGAAAACATGACCGCCAGTGGGCCAAAGGTGATGAGGATTACCACGTCTCCCAGGGCCACGTACTTGAGGCCGATGCCTGGGGGGAAAATGTAAAAAGAAGCCACATTTAACCTTCTGATCAGTGGTTGTCCACAAAGTGCCATCAAATTCTGAAAGTACAGAGGTATAGTATCTGTTCACGGTTTGATTCATACTCTCTTGTTCCATATTAGGTGCAAATCAGGGCAGTCCATTGTAGTGTTTGGTACAAATTAAATCTCGTGTTATACTGAGCCTCACAGGCAAACTCAATAGGCTAATATTAGTAAAAGCTGTTTTAATTACTATGAACATAGTCTTCAGGGTTAGTGGCATTCCTTAGTATGGATTATGCTTAAAAAACACTGGATCCTACACGTCACATAATTAGTGGTGGAATGTAACTTAAGTGTGTTTACTCAAATACTGTACTGTACAAACCCAGGTTGTAACTACGTCTGCACAATATATCATTTTTTTATCGTCATCGCAATAGCAACTGGCACAATAAACATTGCGAAACGCTGCGACACATCGCAATAGACACAAAACTGATTTTTGTTGTGTGAGTTGAAAGAAAATATCGGTAGAAAACTGCACTATAAAATGTAACTGTCACTTTTTTTTTTTTAGTGGTACCTTTTATATTCAATACAATTTTTTTTAATTTAAAACAAGCAATGTCATTCAGAAAGGCACTTCACTTCATGAAGAAATGTAACACATCAGTGTCATGTTTGTAAAATAAACTGACTGCCTCAAAGGGCCAGTTCACCCAACATACAGGTGACTGTAGCTCAGTTATTAGGGTCGGTGGTTAAAGGTAAGGGGAACCATTAAAGCTGACAACAGCGTCTTGACACATAAAACTTTAACTATTTGAGTAGCTAAATAAGTGAGATTTTTATGTTTTGGGTGAACTGACCATTCAACTGCAGTGAGTAAATGTTACTTCCCATACCAGATGTACTTATCAGTGTTTGTTTTTCTGCCCTTTAGTAAAAACACACGAAAGAGTAACCACTTTCCTGGTCTCATACACAAGCTCCTATTATATAAACACTAGTCTCGCTTTGCAAGACCCTCCTCATTCCAGGATGGGAGATCTGAGGAGCAGTTAACCATAGTCCTCATAAATCCACCGGATTTTAAAATGTGCTTGCACGCGTGCATGTTTTGGGTAGGGGTGGCAGATGATGAAGTGAGGCAGCAATCCAAGATAATATTTCACTCACCTCCAGTGTATAAAAAAGAGCTGGACAGTCCCCCGAAGTAAATAAGGGCTAGGTGCTCCAGTCTAAGTGTAGACAGAAAATAGAGCAGAGTGGCACACAAGCACCCCAAGGAATATAACAATGCTCCAAACATAACAACATCCTGCGGTGCCAAGATTTCATCCACAAGAGTCCTATCGTCACTCTTCTTGTGGTCAATCCCTTTGGAGAAGTCATAGTAGGTGTTTACAAGGTTGCCTGCCCCATGGACTACAAGGACGGTCACCGCACACACCATCAGAATGACCAAGTCCACAGAGCCCTCCAGTTTGTACGCCAAAGCGCTGCCGAGGGCCACCGGTGTGAGCGAGGCACTGAAGCTCCACGGTCGCAGTGCTAGCACATAGGCCGCACACTTCTGCCTCACATGCGAAGCAACACGGGCCATCCTCGACATGTGGTTAGTGCCTGGAGGATGACTGACCAAGTTACTCAGACCAGTCTGCCATTGTTGACTATTGTGACCATTTGATCCAGCCAGTACAAATGTTTGCGCCATGCTTTGTTTCTGCTCTTTGGCCATTCCTCTGCAAAGGGTCTACAGTACCAGCAACGTTCCCAAATGTCAGAGTCTGGTGCTCCTGTAGCAGTAAAAACAAACAAAATTACAAAGACAGTTGACGTTGCATAACAAGCAACAGCCTTGATAGATAGATAAAAATAATCTGGTATCATAGTAGCATCAATAAACATGTTCACAGATACCTAGCACTAATATTTCATTTTAAAAACAAATGCCGCACCACAAATGTTGCCTTCCTTTCAGAAATACCCAGATCACCGAATCACATATTTTCCTAAAAGGTATTTGATAATTAGTTTTGTACATAAATCAGACAATTTAAGATTTTTATGGGACTTGCAGACCGAGTTGTTCACATTATTTCACAAAGTACACTTACTTTTTAAGTATGAATGTTAATTGCTTGACAAATATTGTTGCTGCAGCAGATCAGATCACAGCAGGCCCACTGGCTAGAGGGGGAACAGTCTATTATAGTTGCTAGCAATGCAATGAACTGACTATGACATAACGTTACAGTAACGGTGCTTCCAGCCACTCCATTGGAAGTAAAGTGGCTGTTTTCGAAGCTGTAAAAACAGTGGCTAATTGTTTAACTTGCCAATACACGTGGCATTTCGTTACATACAACCCACACTCAAATGCTGGAGACACTGCTATCGGGAGAAACCAACACACTTGCCACCTAGCTAGATAAGGGCACCATACCCGGGAGGGGTAAAAAACCTCAGGCTAACTACTGAGATTATGGGATTAAAGCTAACTGGTTAGCCACCGAGCTAACGTCTCTGTGCAGGGACAAATGTCTGACAGCAGAATTTACCTGTTATGTCTTCAACATCCGATACAAACTTGGTTTCTCTCCACTTAAAAACATATTTCTATGCCCATTGAGTCTGGTACAGTGTGAGACAATTACATATCTAACGTGCCAACTTCAAAAGTACTAGTTGGCAACTAACCGTTCGGCATCTGACAGACGCCATTTCCTCCGCTAGAGGTGCACTTTTGCACAGAGGTCGAAGAAACCTCTTCTCATACGATGGTTCCGCCTAGCTTTTTGTTCCTACAGGCAATGTGGCACAACCACAACACGAAAAATAAGAGGCTAATAAAAAATATTCAGTTTATCGAGACGTTAAATACTAAACATTTATTAATTAGAATTGTTTCTCCGCAGGTTTTAAAGAACAATGCTTGCAGTATTTTGTTTACTAAAACTATTTTTTTTTCATTATTAAAATCAAACAAGAAACCACTTCACTTCTCAGTCCAGATTGGTTAGCTACTGGATAACAAGTATATTTCTTTGCCGAAAAACATTTCATGTTATAACAGAAGTAGATTATTTTTAACCAAGTGTTCACATAAACAAAAGCAGGTTGTCCCTCGAAGCTAATGTGTACAGGGATTTTAGATCAAAGACTGCAACAATGCTTCTTGGCTGCTATTAACTTGAAGGAAAAAAAAACAAACCTGATAGGCTAATTATTTCTGCTAAAGTTGATAGGCAATTTTACAGCAGAAATGTTGACTTGTCAAAGGTAGCACAGGTGGAACTAATATTGTTAAAGATAGCTCTATTCCACTTACGTGTCCCATAAGCCAAGCCAGCAGGTCGGCATGCACAATACCAGAGCCCTGCGGCCATAATGATATGCCGTCACTGCTATTATTATTAATTACACCTGTGCTTTTCCTACAATGACATGTCTCCAAATGTCTGCTATTAAAAGTTGATACTTTACTGTAAGCATCAGCTGTGTTAGATCTAAGAGTCCTGATTTAATATTGTGTTCTTAATCATCAGAATAAAAAGGGAAGATCAAGCAAGATTTTATCTAAAAAGCACAGGATCACATACTGTAATCAATTCCTCTATGCTGAGAATATTTTAATACACTGAAACATGTTAATGGCAGGGTCATACTGAAGGGATGTTTTTGTTTTAGGGACCTATCTATGGGATGGGATGGGATGTTGCATTAAACACTATAGCCCTAACTGGTTTAGTATGAAGGTGGGGCAAGAAAACCGAATAAACTGTGATAAGAAAAGTTCATATATATATTCTGAAACTGGGGGCATGTTAACGAAATTAAACTCATGGAACATCCCTGGGGGTCCTAAACTGAACTTTACTTTGACCACCCAGAAATAACACATTTTATTCAGTTTAGCTAATAGTAGGCCTATTCAATGTGTTGCTCAAAATCACATAGCCTATAGCACATTTTTCACCCAACCAGTAGGCTATGTTCCATATTCAGCAGTTGCAGCCCATGTAGCCTATACTTTACTACATGGGCCAGAACGCGCCATGTAGATACTGTAGAAGGCAGTGGCTTGCACAAGGGGTGAGGTGTCTTTTGTGCAAAAGTAGGCTACATGCAGCCTAGCCCTACTGCCAAATTGTAGAGGGGACTCTACAATTTGGCAGTAGGCCTAGGCTATAGGCTATACTACAAACTAAATAAACTTTGCTATGCCAGGGTGATACCCTGTTTTGTTTTCTACCCTGTCCTGAAACTGTCTGAGCATTAAATAACAGCATAAATTAACTTCAGAAAGTCATGTTCAAAATAGGCCAACTTATTCTGCTTTAACGGAGCTCCAGTGGTTGCAACTTGCAACAAGAGGTTTGATGGGCAGAGCGGTTTTCAGCAGTTTGGTTTTCATAAGATTGTCTCGACACTGACCCCCTGCCCCATCTACAGTAATATGAGCCCAGTTTTCTGGCAGGCGTAGGCTACTGTGCGGAAAAGAGAAGAGCTGATGCAGTCTGCACTGCTTTCACTACCCGGTCCGTATGGTCCGCAGGTTTAACTGCGCTGCTGTACAAAGCACCACTGCACCAGCAGCTACACACGTAGTAGCACACTGCCGAAACGGACAATGGCCAAGAAGTAGGGTTCACGGGCATATATGGTAAACCTGTGTAGTGTTCGCTGAGGGATTATTTGATTGTTATTTTTTCCTGGAGGTGTGATATCGTAGCCATGGTGTGCTGTCAGACTCCCAGAAGTTTACGCTGGGGCGACTGGGGCTTCGCTCCTCTGCTGGCTGCCGCGCTGCTCAGTCTTCTGTTCGCAGGGATGCAGCAAACCACAGCTTTTCCCTCCTGGAGGTTAGAGGTATGCTGTGACCACTTCATAATATGTAAGAACTCTGACTGCAACTGTAAACTCCAATGTATTGTCTGGTTTGTAATTATGAAGTTATATAAGTAAGTTGTTTCCTTTATCGTTTCAAAAAAACACAACACCAAACTCCATTCAAAAATCTGTGACTTAACATTTAACCTACGTTTCTGTGAAGCTACATAAAGTATAGCCTACTAGGAATGCTAAGGCTTGAAATATGTTTAATTAGGCTATTAAAAGCCAGTTTTCAATTCGGCATATACAGCAATTGTACCTATGTCAAACAGTAACTAACTTTTTAAAGTAAATTATAGGCTACAAATCCTATTCACTTGCAGTAGTAGTTGTAGGCTAGTTGTGAACCCAAATGTGGAAGTTTAAATTATATTGAAATAAAGGGATACATGGTGGATCTTTTATGCCCCGAATTCACCAGAAGTACTTCAAGATAATTAACCTGCCTTATCATGTGTTGTACAAGTCGTGTATATTTGACAGTGAGTAAAATTAAATTAAAAGTTGACATTTTTTAGTGAAGTATGGTCCTCAGAACGACAGGTTTCAGGACGAGGTCAGAACTAGAATTACCAGAGTCAACGATTTTTCAAAGCAGCCTAAGCATCCCTCGCACAATTTTCCTTCACTGTTATCATACTGAAGTTCTGCATAAGAAACTATCCATGCGATTTCATTCATTTCTCCGGTGTCTTAAAACGTATTAAAGTCAGTTTAGCCATGGCAATATACATAAGGTGCAGAAGTGTGATGAATCCCATAATTAGATTAGGCAATGGAATGGATGACATGTACAGTGAATTGGATAAATGTGTTCCTCCAGACTGCCACCCACCCACTGTGATACAGAGCTGGAGGGATAGCTTTATGTCATTTCCTTTGCCACACACTCAATATGTGTCAATCAAGACCACTGCTGTTGGCTGTTGAGAATTACATAACTGCCTTAGATAAGCTTCTTGGCTAGCAGAATGAATTACAGCATAAGTAAAAGACACATTGGAGCCTAAATTGACCAGTTAGTGAATAAAGTTAGGTCAAAATGCAGTCAAAGAGCATTGTTTTCTTTTATGTACACTAAAAATAATGCACTATTTGCATGATTCAAAATCTTGAGATGCATCAAAATATGTATAAAATCACAAAGTATTAACAAGAAACAATGTTTTCTATAAATGTTGACAATCAATTTTACACCTGCAATCTACTATATGTTCAGAATATTTCACTGTGTTGAATTATATACAGAAAATAGCCTTTGTTAAATAAGGATATACATTATTATCTGTTTTAACAGCCTCTCTGGGACTGAGGTTAAACTCTTCCAGACTAGCCCCAGGATCTTCTGGGATTCGTCCCCAGATGTTTTGCCCTCAGAGTCAGCGCTCCACCACTGGCTTCAAGGTTTAGTCTGGCGCGTTTGTTCAGCCCTCGTGGTTTATGGTTCATCTCTATTTGTGCCAAAAGCGTGAGATTACATTTGCAGTGAATATAACAAGACACGACACCGAAAGAACTGCGCTGGCCTTACTAAACACCTCATAAATCACAGACTCCATTGTGTTAGCTGAGGTCAGGAAAGCAACTGTTGTATATATAAAAAAAAAAGACCAGCACGTATAATACAATACAGAAACATTATATTTAACATCAGAGCAAAAAAGGCCATTCAGTTCAACAGCAGTCTGGGACAATCTGCCAGACTGCCTGCCCCTGTTTCACTATTTTGGTAGGAAATGAAGGAAGTACTGCATCTATTTGTCTTGACTGGGCGAAGCAGGAACAGGAACTAGAGGATAGGGTGTAGAATACAAAGTGAAGGGAGTGTCTTTGATGTTTGCTCTGGCACTGCATTAAATGCCAATGATTTTCATACTAGTGTATTAGTCCTAGTATGGTATGATTGTATATACCATCAAGGCCTCCGTATGCTTTAAACAAACTAGCTCTTATTATGTGTCGTCTGACCAAGTTTACAGGCAAAAGCATTTACAGCTGTCTGAATGGACACACTTAAGGCGGCAAAAAACCCACTGTCATAGGGAGGAGTGAGAAAATGAATTGTAAAAAAAAAAATGGGAATAACAGCACACACTTTCTGTCAGACTCTCCACGAAGGAATTCGGCAGTAGTTGTGTGAAAAACAAAAGCTTGAGACAGCCTACTTTCACACCTCCACACACCTGGCCAAATGCTGTGTAAAGGGAGTGTTTGTTGGATTGTCTTCTTTGAAAGAACTTCAGATTCCGAAAAAGGACATTTTTCAACGCTGTTGGCACAATCGGACAATAACTTAGTATGAAGTATATTAAGGCCTTTACACTTCTCACTGCGACATGTATGTTGTTGGCAGGCTCTCTTCACATCTTGCACTTGATTTACAGTTTTTACACTTGTCAGTCTCCACGCACATATAAGGTTAAAACATGTAAATTGCCCTTTGTAAAGAAATCAAGATTCAAGGTACGTGGGCGGGTCGTATGTAGCTTGGATTAAAGAAAATGTGCATTAAAACTGAAAAACTTCAGTTTTAATGCACATTTTCTTCAATCCACATTTTCTTCAATCCATCTTAAATGTATCAGTCAGGACAAGAAACCTTCCTGCTGTTAAGCACAGAATGGGCTCCTTGGGTCAGATCGACTTCCAAGTGTTGGAAAGTGGATTTATTACTTAAACCCATCTCCATAAAAAGTTATAGACTTCATCAACTGGTGCGATCACTATTATGGAATGTCACAGCCAAGGCAAACCACAACTTAACTTCAGTCAAGAATATTTATGAAAGCACCAAAATGCAAAACACCCATAACCGGCCTTTCAAAGCAATAAAAATATCGTAGAATCCAGGTGTGATGATTTGGAGTCGATGTTACCCATCTCCAAAGGGACATCAGACACAAGCTATCTGTGAAAAGGCTCATACTTTATGTTTGGAAAGCACTTTTACTGCTGACCACTTCCCGTTTCCATGAGATGGAATATGCCCTAGCATGAAAATCTAGTACGTAACATTCAGATGCAAGGCCCTGAAATCACAGCAACTGAGTGCAGTTGTAACTGTCAAGATTACAAATGGAGTTCAATGCCTGCAGCTTCAAAAGTCAAACCCTTTCTGTGACTCGTAATATACATTCAACTGACAAAAAAAAAAAAGAATGCAACTTCAGATGTTCCTTCACTTGAGTGTGAGGTGATTAATTAAAGGTTTTTCTTTGTCCAAGGAAGAAGCTTACACCACTGTGTTGCTCATCGGGATCCGCAAAGAGGCCCGGTCACAAGTGCTTCACCTCTCCAGGAACAAGCGCTACACCCTCACCCCGGAGCAGCTCAAATGGGACAAGTTCAAGCTAACATACAAGTATTCATTTGCAATTCTTCCTCTAGTCAACACAACAGCAACGAACAGTTGTAGAAAATGGAAGAAGAAAAAAAACAAAATAGCTGAAAAACAGCATAGTGAGGTAGACTGGTGATGGTTTTGGCAGGAAAACAGATCTTTTTCAGTTGAAGTAGGTATTATCAAATGAAATCAGACTGTTGGCGTGGGTTAGCAGCACCTTAATGGATTTTTTTTGTACCCCAATTTGAAGAGCTTGTCAGTATCTTTTTATCTCATGTCAGTCAAAACGTCCAATTAAGGGCTGTAGGGCCAACAGCAGTTGTTTACAGAACTCTCTGCTTGCATTTGTCAGAGGGGAAAATAAAGTAGTATATGGTGGACTCTTGCACCCACACTGCAATTGATTGGTTACAAAAAATTGGATTGTGCTGCACTCACTGTTTGGAGAAGATCCAATGACACTTTGTTCTCTCTGGAACTGCTCAAAGATGATCCCATTAAGTCCTTTATAAAAAAGATTGGATTTAACCAAAGAGGTTACTTTAGTGGACAGTGGACAGTGGACCAAAAGTCATTCCTGAGTTAATAAAACAACATCTTCATCTCTTCCATATTGACAGTGGATGTTACCGACTGATCACTATCTGATTCGTATTAAAAGTATCCATATCAGTCTAAACCTAGGCGAGATATAAGAGAATATCAAGTAATGGAGCTGTTTGCAGTGCTTGTGGGAATTCTGTCTGAACAGTAGCCATTGTGTTTTGGCAGATTCCTCTGCTGTGGAAGAATGTGTGTAGAGGCCGGTAATAACCACATAATGCTGTCGTTTCTGAGCAGGTTGCTCTCCTACCCTACAAACTTGATAAATGCCAGTGACACGCGTCGAGGCATCGCCAAGGCTTTTGGCATGTGGAGCGACGTCTCACCTTTCAGCTTCAGAGAGGTGCCAGCTGACCAAGAAGCAGCCATTAAGATTGGTGGGTACTCTGCATGTGGCTGCATCAATCCCCAACAGATGTTCCTTGGCTCCCTAGCTCCAGACTTCTGCTTTGTCGTCACTGTTTTTTCTCTCCGTGCTGTCATCGCAGAAATGCCTTCGCCTCCAAATGTATTAAATCACACTACCGCAACTATATTACCAAGCTAAAATTCAGCATGATTCATAATTCTAAATGAAAAAATAAAAAAAATAAATGCTTAACAACTTCCATACATGTGTCAGCCTATGGTGAAGCAGTCTAATTTCTGCTTTATCTGTCCCTGTGGGTGTAAACTCCAGGCTCCTGCATACATTATCAGTGACAGAGAGAGGAATGGTTGTCATCCTGTGGGGTGAAGGCTGAAGAAAAAGCTCTGTTTTTTGTAATTCATCACCCCCCCCCCCCCTCCGTCCCCCCCTGCTGTTGTCTACACAGAGTGAAATAATGGAGTGAGGGGTTCCCTCCTCGGCTCTGAGGTATGTCTCTCTCTCTCTCTGTCTTGGCAGGCTTCTACCCCATCAACCACACGGACTGTCTGCAGTCCTACTTGCACCATTGTTTTGACGGCATCACAGGAGAATTGGCTCATGCTTTCTTCCCGCCAACTGGCGAGATTCACTTCGACGACCACGAATACTGGATTCTGGGAAACATGCGCTTTAGCTGGAAGAAAGGCATGGGTCTTTATCATGTTTGCTCATATTTAACCCATAAGGTGATGGATGCAGCAGACAGCTCGTGGGGTGCACGGCAACTGAAAGAGAAAATAATCAACAGTACCTTTGTTGCAGGGGTTTGGCTGACGGATCTTGTCCATGTGGCAACTCATGAAATTGGCCACGTCCTGGGACTCATGCACTCCTTGGACCCGAAAGCTATAATGCACCTGAATGCAACTCTGACAGGGCGCAAGCTGATCACACAGGATGAGGTGTGGGGTTTGCACCGTCTCTACGGTATGTTCACAATACTTCTTCCTTACTACCTTCTTACTTCTTCAGTTGTTAATACATCTGACAACATTGTCAGTCATCCAGGGCACAGGATGTCTAGTAGTCAAATTGACTTATTTGGTTTTGAAGACATTTTGCAATTCATCCCAGATGAACCACTGAAGCCTCTTGAATAAAATGGAAAACACCCTTAAGACCTAAACAGCAAATCCAGTTCTCCTGCTGGGATCAGACTACATAATAGGTCTGATGGCCCACCCTGACAGATGTGGGGTGTCAGGAATCAAAAGAGTTGTCTGTAATAGTGGAAGACAACTGGACACCTCACAGCAGTTTGGCATCTTCTGAGAGTTCCATGACGTTACATGTCAAAGCGGGAGAGGAATGATGTTGATGGTTCTGTCAGGTGGAACAGGGAAGTTAGTCCCTGGCACCATCTCCCCGATCACCTGCACATGGAAGTCATGAAAGACTCTTGTCTCTCGGCCAAGTCGGGGCAAGAATTCAAGAATTCAAGTGATGGCTTCATCTTGACACAGTGACCATCTCCGAAGGCAAACATATTGTGTGGTCTGATCCCAGCATTACAAAAACCTTTAATCCATTTTTGGCCACAATAAACCAGAATCTAGACTACAGCGTTTGTCTTTGACGACACTGAACGTGGCATTAATGAATGTTGTATAAACTACTCATGAGTCATCATTAGCGTGTATTATGGTGAGTCATTTTCGTTGGAACAAAAAGTAGATCGGAGATCCAAATTCTTTTGCTGCTGACTTGTCTCCTCCTCCTCCTCCTCCTCCTCCTCCTCTCCTCCAGGATGTTTGGACCGATTATTTATCTGTCCTGCCTGGGCTCGGAAAGGCTATTGCGACAGCAAGCGTAAACTGATGCAGAAGCACTGCCCCTCCAGCTGTGATTTCTGTTACGGTAAGACGCAGTAGCAAAGCAGCAAAGCAGCAGCAGTCCAGGGAAAAAAAAAAAAGTTTTCTCTCAATTGAGCAGCGCAAGAAGCTGCTGTGAACCGTTTGCCAATGGAGCAACGGGAGCCAACAGGGTCCAGGCATGCAGAGCAGCGATGGGCGTTTTGAAGAATCTGATTTGAAGGGAGATTACACTTGCCACTGGAGGAGTTTGTGTTTAGTTCTGGAGAGTACCAGCATCCCAAGGGAGGAAATGTGTGTTTTAGCCCAGAACACTGACAGAGCAGAGCAGAGCAGGTACTCATTAATTGCTGTCTCCACACCAAATATTGATAACACATGAGCGATCTGACAGCCTAAGCCACTTTAGGTTTATTGTGGGACGCACTGGTGCTCAGGTGTCCTGTTGCACAACAGGAAATGGCTCCACTTAACCATCGCAGCCCTTAGATTGTGGCTTTCTGAGATTTTTGTCAGCAACAAGGGACAGTGTGGAGAGAGGCAAGAGGATACGA
The DNA here is from genome assembly GCA_023631565.1 of Gymnocephalus cernua. Taxonomy (NCBI): domain Eukaryota; kingdom Metazoa; phylum Chordata; class Actinopteri; order Perciformes; family Percidae; genus Gymnocephalus; species Gymnocephalus cernua. The sequence goes on from CM042433.1 coordinate 20,414,687, forward strand.
TTCCTGGCTCGCAGTAATCTGTTCCTCATTGTTGATTGGGAGACGTTGTACGGCTGTGGAAAATTCCTAAGTGATTCCAAACCGCTGGAATTTCAGACTGCGGCTTGAGGGTTAGAGACACACAAGGTCAATTTGGATTTTTGCGGCATTAACAAGAGCGACTGTTTTTTAAGCAGGCTCTCGAGCTGATCACAAGGCGGCCTGTTGTGTTTGTCAGAAACCAGATGGGAGAGATTATATTGATAAGACATCCGCGGCGCCGGCAGGTCAGGGGTTGTCAAAAGCGTATTAAGTGTCTGACGTGATAAGGTTTGTATGAAAAAGTTTGACGGTAATCAGAGTTTCAGGGAAAGCTGTAACATCTCCAGACGATGAAGTACACTGAGGTGTAGAATAATCTTCTTTTTTTCTTTATTGCTCTCAGATGATTGGTCAGGATCATTTTTAAGATCATTAAGGCTCTTAACTTTGGTGTGTCTTATTTTGGAGCATCAGCTTACGTGTTTCTCTCCAATCCTCTTCAGAATTTCCTTTTCCCACTGTGGCTCCCACCGCGACACCCCCGAGGACCAAGCACAAGCTGGTCGTCGAGGGCAAGAAGCTCACTTTTCGTTGTGGGAAGAAAATAGCATCGAAGAAAGGCAAAGTATAGTGAGTACCTCTCTCTCTAATCTGTTATCAGTCCACCCAACCGCAGTGATGAGACAGCACGATTTCCAGTGGTGAAATGTAACAAAGCACATTTACTCAACTACTGTACATAAGTACAATTTTGAGGTACTTGTACTTTACTTAAGTCTTTTTTTTTATGCCACTTTCTACTTCTACTCTGCTACTTTTCAGAGGGAAATACTGTACTTTTTACTCCACTACATTAATCTGACAGCTTTAGTTACTAGTTACTTTACAAATTAAGATTTGCACACACCAAACACATGTATGTTATAGTTATTAGAAATTAAAGTACCCAACAATATTCATGCCTACAAGTAAAGCTGAAATGATTAGCCAAATACACACTTTTTTTTCTGCATTGAGTACTTTTAAATACTTTTAGTACAGTTTTCTGATGATACTTGCAGACTTTGACTTGAGTCATATTTTCAATGCAGGACTTTTACTTGAAACAGTCTTTTTTACAGTGTGGTATTAGTAAGTACAGCATCTGAATATTTCGTCCACCACTGATGATTTCACCGAGAGCCGTCTAACGTCTGACTCCTGTTTCAGCTGGTACAAGGACGGCGAGCTGCTGGAGTTCTCTCACCCCAACTACATCTCCCTGAAAGATGACCACATTACTATAGTGGCCAACGCCATCAACGAAGGCACATACACCTGCATTGTGAAGAAAAAAGACAAAGTTCTCACAAACTACTCATGGAGAGTGCGTGTGCGCTTCTGAAGGCTTCTGCACAACAAACAGGACGCATTTTCACATACGCTCACAAGGACACCTCATTCACCATGGGCACATATTTCCGTTTTTTTTTTTCCTTCTTCTTTTTAACTGTCTTTCCTGTATCTTTCGCAAACAACTGTCTATTGTTGATTGTAACTGTGTAAATGCGTATTAATAGGTGCAAATAATAAATGTTCCGTGACAAGTAGTATTCTAGCGAAAACACCATCTGTGACAAGATGTCCACGACAGACGTTGTGGTTTCCATTATATTTGGTGAGGAGAGATTTTTGCAGCCTCCGTCAGCTGTTTGGGACAATACGGTCTACTCTATATCACTGTAGTTTAATTCAAAAGATATATTAGCTAAGCTGGACAATGCATAGGAGTATCTTCTCATATACAATAAACACAAAATATATATAAATATGTCCCTGAGAAAAAGTGTCATCCAAAAAACATCCATGTCCCTAATGTGTTTCTGTTTAGGGGCCTAAAAGCGTTTCAGAAGCCCTTGCTTAGATGCATGCCATTTGAATAAGTTGCACACTGACCAAACTAAACTACTACAGCCAGAATAAGCAATGTTGTCTACAGCCTTTGGAACCATTTGGACCTTAAACCACATATGGAACACCTCAGACGTCTAGCTTACTTTACTAGACTCAGCCGTCTGCCTCCAGGGACCGAGCAGTCAGTTCCACTAGTACCTCTCCTTCCAAGCTTATTCAACACATCAGGTGTACTAATCTGCAGAAGGGCTCCGGTGGGGGGGCGGGGGATAGATAAAACTGATTAATGAACCTTTCCATTTAGTGCTGGCTCTAGACGTCCCAAGACGAGGGTTTTTTTTTTTCTGTGCCTGTACCTGTGAAAGCAGCGAGTGGTCATGCAGGGAATGGAACTGTACTGTACTGTTTATTTTTCTTTGGCTCAAAATCAAAGAATTTATTGGTTTAATTCTGAAGTCGCAGAGACATTTAAAAACAAATGCAGAGCGAAGTGTGGGCCTCTTTTCCCCCTGAAAGAACAAAGTACAGAGACAAAGTCTGCAGTGCAAAGAATGACATCACCTTTGGACAGCGACTACAAAGTTGGGTTCAAGGCTGAATATTTTTTTTTTTTTTTTTTAGGCACGACTTCCCTTAATTTTTTTTGCTCCTCTGGCAGTGTGCGGTTGTGTTTGTATAACTTGGACAGAGTTTATAAATATAGGGAGAACGAACGGCAGACAAAACAAAGTTTCAAACTTTATTTCTAGCAAAAACATCATCCCCCTGTCATCAAGTGACAGTCTTTAGTCAATTTCTCACATAATTCTGGATGGAAAGCACAGCCAATGCTGCATCATTATACAGTAGCTCAGGCAGCCAGGAAATACCAACCATTTAGAAAATCTGGTCCTCTCGCATGAAGTATAAAAGGGAAAATAAAACAAAAGTCAAACATGAGAGCTAAAATTCTAACAAATATATGGTTGCGTATCCTATTTAAGAGCTAAAATGGACACATTTAAAATGGTGAAACGGCTTGAAAATACAGAGAACAAGCCGAAAAGTCGAGCGAAAATTCTGAAGATTCAACATGTTTCAGCCACCAGTCTTGCTGTGAGACAGTCCTGACTATTTGGTAACAGTTGTAATTGATCAGATATTGATCTGGTTTACAGCTGTAAACCAGGGACACCGTCCAATTCCAAAAGAACAAGTCCCAGAACTGTTTGCTCCTGACAGCCAGGTATCCTGCAGTTTTGGGCTCAGAATTTGAGGCTGAATCCTGGACCGACTGCCGACACTCCCTGGTTGCTGGTTGTCAGGTGGAAGCCTGTGTCTTTGAGGTCGTCATCGCCCTGGAGAGATTATGGAAACAAAGTTACCTCTTGGTTAATGACTGGAGTCCGTTTCATCCCTCTTCCAATATCACAGTTTCATTTCTTCCATATTTATTATAGAACTGATCAACACTACACTGCTTACCTTTGGAAAACCCTTAATATGAGACATTTTGATTGTATGCATGGACATGTTTATCACTGATATTATAATTAGTATTTTCCTGGTTTTTAATGTTTCACAAGCTTTTCCACTTTTACAAGAATAAAGCTGAGATAAGCAACTAATACCTTTGGCAGGAAATGGTCTAATTTGTTGGTAAGACAGCAAATATCAACACTAACACTTTCACTGAAAAACATCAGTATCAGCCTTAAGCTCCTGGGTGGGTAGGACCACTGCTGAAAACATTAGGGACTAAAAGGTGCTCATCATGGAAAACACAAGGAGGAAATACCCGGACACAAAGGAGAAGCCTGTAGGTCTGTAATCTATTTAACACAGACAGCGTTTAGAAAGCCTGGTAGCTGTATGTAATGGAGAAAGTGGAGCCTAATGTCCTTACCAGGTGACTGTAGCCCAGGCCTCCCTCGGGTGGACGAGGACTGGTGCCTCTCTTCACCCTCTGTTGCTCACTCTTGGCCGGCCAGGTGGGGAACATGGACGGCTCGATAGGCAACGGCGTCTCGCGAAAGTACTCGTGCTTGAGCCCCTCGTCCGATAAAATCCTCTTACTGGGGCAGTAGGTGAGGAATCTGGAAAACAAGTCAATGATCGAGTTCATATGGTCAGCTACGTTTCAATGAAGAAGCACAGGTAACCAGGTAGCTTAAAAAGGTAGCTTACATTGTTGTGTGGACCTTTGTTCTTTATACAGACGTCTGTGTTTAAATATTGTAAAACTAATTTATTTAGGTAAAGAGGTAATCAGGTTCCAGTCCCGAAATGGCTTCTCTCATCTTTATTACCAATCGAGGCATATCTGGCATTTCTGTGCCATGTGCCAGAAAAATATTGACATGGAAACAACAAAAAAGCAAGTAGGGATACCATTGATGACACTATATAGGTTTATGTAATTTAGATGCCCGTAGCAACCAATACCAACTACTACTTTTGTGTTGACTAAAAAATGATGGTATGTTGATTTGCAACTTTTGAGGCAGATGGCTGGCTTCAAATGAACCCGCGCTGAGTTTAAATTTAGTTGTATAGGATGTAAAATGTAAAAAAGGATGTGTAGGAATCCCTATATTAAAAATATAGGTCTAGTGGTGCAACTTTAATATCAGCTGTATTAACTAAACTACATCTAGACAGATAATCTGAACACGAGATGCAGGCCTGATATGAGGGGCCAGTGGGTTTGTGCAAGGAGTCCTAACTGGTTATGACAGGATCAACACAGCATAATGGGGAGGTGTTTAATTGTGCTAATTGGCTTTCTAACTGTCTGATTCACATCTTCCATGTGAGTGGGGGCAGTGTAGTAAATGATTAACACCAGCCTGAAAAGATTTTATTTAACACATTGACTTTTTTTTGTTTTTTTTTTAATGTGGAAGGAATCTCTGAGAAGGGTTACTAATTAGGGTTAGACTGACACCACCTTTCTGACCCATGGGGACAATACTGGCATTGAAAGGGACAATCCTCCACATCATTATTGTTTAGGAATTCCAAGAATGTGCTCTCTTCCTGCACCTGTGAACTTACTCCTCCTCAGCACCCTAAGGACCCAACGAGCTGTACGGACCTGATTATACCCGAGATACGAGGGGATGGAAACTAACTACATAGGATAGAAAACCAACAGTATTCTGGGTCTTGAGGCCCCGCATTTTATGGTTAACCATATTATGGCACACCTACAGATTGAAATAGTAAATAAAGCAAGTTCATGTTGAAGCCCTTCCTCAGGTGAGATCCCAAAGGCCCCAATCCTCAAACACTTTCCTAGACAGAGGGGTGTGATATTCCAAACAGCTCTGTGATGTCTACCTGCCAAACTACACCTCTGAACTTATCCTACGCCGCTCTGTCTGAAGCTTTTCAAACCGCACTTCTCTATGTGTTGACCTCTTGCAGTCTGAATCTGTCCCTGGGTAAACGCCTCGCCAGTCTTCTCTTCTGACAGCTGGAAGGTTTCAGCCGCGCTGAACAGGTGCCAAACTTCCATTAAACCGTGATCCCTCCACAGAGGACATGCTGTTGCCATCCTCTGCAGCTGTGAGGTAACCACGCAGTATGGTTTTCATTTACAGGTGTAGGCAAAAAGGCTTTGTGGGTGGGTAAAGACCTAAGAGGAGAGCTGAAAAGCTCGTCTCTGCTCTTTGCAGCTGCTAAACAACGCCGATCGACGGAACGTGCAAGAAAGAACTATTGACCTATTACTCTGTGTGAAAAGGATTTTCCGTATGAAATATGTGTTTTCTAAAACATTTTTCTGTAGTGTGGAGCATCACCATGGTGAGCGTGTGAAACGAGGATGGAACAGGACTGCCGCCGAGGCATGTTGATGAATTATCAGTCCACTACCATTGTCATGTTTTAAGTCAGCTTGCCAGAAATGCACTGACTTAATAAAGCGCTGGAAAGAGTAACAGAATTTGACAGAGTAGCAATGGGTTCATCCAAGTAAGGCAATTTCCACTGTAGGAGTCATGCTGATTGTTACTGATATTAGTGGCTTTACCCGGATTTTGTCAGTCGAATACGATTTGGCTGTTCAATACGAATATTCAACTATGCGGTTCTTTTTTTCATAAAGAGTATCTAGCAACGCTTTATTGAACTGTCAGATCTGTCCTGTTTTTTTCAACAGGATTTGGCGGGACAATTAGGGTGACATTCATGTAATGAAGTCAACAAGCCAAGTAACAGCTGATTTATGCTTGACGCGTTGGAGGTGGCGCGTGCATTCGTGACATCAAAATGACGTAATTCGGCGCGTTCGATTTTGAGCGCGCACCAGTCTATTTTTTCCAGCGGCGCCCGACAAACCAGAAACAAGAAGCCTGAACGAGCTCCTGGGAAACCGGATGCCAGGACTCGCAGACTGACTGCAAGTCTCTCCGGTAAACTTACTGGGTAAGATGAGTTGTTTTTTTTGTGAATGAAATGCTTGATCTGACGAAGTAGCTCATTGAATCAAATCGAAGCATTGACGGCACTGTTGCTGCCTGTTCTGCCGTTGTTTATCTTTTTCTTCTTCTAGTCCTTAGAAAGAAAAACATCGGTAGCCTTTGCTCCTTAGCGCCACCGCCGTTCAGGAGAAGACTGCAACTAGTGTCGCGACCACCACGCGAGAGTATAAATACTCACGGCAGTCCCGTGACGTCACGATTTCCGCATGCACTTTTGGAAGCGCTAGTATATAACGGCATTTAGCCGTCTGAGCTAATGCGTGCTGCCAAGTACTGTAACCAAGGGTAATAAAAACAGCCCTAATGGATATTCGTCTTTCATTGATATTGGTTTCTGGGTTCTATCAATAATGGATGGAAAATAACACAATATCTATGTGGAGATTTTTGAAGACCAATTCAATATTTCTTACCTTGAAAATTTGTCAAACTATGTCGACTAACAATAAAGTGATTTTAAAAAAAAAACAACAGTTTTAATACTTTTTAAATACGTACTTGTCATTTTCTTTCTAATTTACTGGAACAAATACGCTACGGTGTACTCATGCCGCAAGTAGTTTGTCAAGAACACAGTTATCCATCCAGCTACACAGTCACATGCGCACACAGAGAGAAAATGGTTGGAATACCTCAGCCAGACTGACTGTAGTGTAGTTAAGATGCAGTGCAGCCTGTGTGAGGTGCAATGTTGTGTATTGTGCGTGGAGTAAGAAGCGCACAAGAATCCTACTTGTTCATGAGGTCAAAGCCTTGATCTGAGAGCAGCGCTCCAAAGCGCTTTCGCAGATTGTTGTAAGGATACTCTGTGAAAGTCATCTTCTTCACAGCGGGCAGCTCGCCGTAGCCAGGCCAGATCTTCTCGCTGGGTGACCCCAGATCCTACAGACAACACACACACATAATTCACATGAGATATTCTCACTTCGGCAAAAGTATGCATCAACCACAGACGTGGCAATAAACCAGTCCTAAGTACATTTCAATACTTTAATTCATAACAAGTAAAGACTGTAGGATGACTTGGGAGGCCTGAATGACATCAGTCCACACGGCTGTCATGCTTTAAGTAGATCATAAGCAGGCTGACCGGGGCCAACCCGTTACCGTTTCCTCCCCTGAGCTGGGTCCTCAACAGCTTAACTTGTGTCAGTGTGCTGGAGACCAGAGAGAAAGCTCTGTTTTTGAAAGACTCTTTGAGTTCAGCTCTCAGTATTTTTGCAGCTTCTACCTTAATCTCTGTGGTTTGGAGTTAGTTCCACTCCCGTGTTCCTGTTTGTACTTTCACATATCAGCCTTATTTCACCGTCTGCTTCCAGCCGTATCAGAGCAGTACTTTTACTGCTGATGCACACTGAACCTCCTACTGTTCCAGCTTCACATTAAAGGTTTTCCACTTGCAAACAGGCGTGTTACTTTTATGGTTAATTAGCGGTGCTGTTCTTCAAGAACAGGTCTAATCAACCAGACACTGACATATATGTGCTGTTTGAATCAGTTTTTACTATTGCTGCGAGGAAGAAGAGCACCAACAGTAACAGACACAGTGAGCAGAAAAGGGCTGCAGGGAACAGCCTGGGTTTGTGACACCTCAAATAAGTTATCGAGGTAAACAGCTTTACCTTTCTGTGCTGTGCATTGGAAAAACACCGTGCCAGCACGGCTCGGCTAGTTGCGGCCGGTCACGGCATGGTTCCACTCGGCTACCTCCACTAGTATGGAAAAACCCTTTATGGTGATCTTCTCAGTTTCATAACAATTTCATCAGCTGGGTTAACGTCTACCAACAGCTCCACCCTGTGGTGTACTAAGGAAGTCCATGCTGAACTCCTCTGACAGATGACACTCAAAAGATTTACAGGCTGTAAACAGAAGAGCTTTACCCTTTATGGTGAGGATTTACTTCAATTTATAAGGGAAAATGAGGGCATTTACCTTAAAAACCTTGTTAATTTGGTCGATTTCAGATTTTCCAGGGAAAAGAGGTTTCTGGGTGAGGAGCTCGCCAAATATGCAGCCCACTGACCACATGTCCACAGCTGTGGAGTACTCCTGTGGAGAGAAAAACAAACACAGTGGCAGACCGCAGAAACACAAAGTAGACAGTCTGCATGGCAAGCTTCTATGTTAGAGTCTGTCTCGTGTGTGAAAGTGGATGTGCTCTGATGGGCTCCTGGACCTCTAAAGTCTGGCTGTGTAAATCATATACTGTCAAACTCAAATAGTGTTTCAGTGGTATTTGGGTTATAAACTAGTCTTCTCTTGGAAACATATCTTAAACCAAATCAATCAAGATGGTGTAACCGCATATATGAAAAGTACATCGCCATAATTATTTGTAGTTTCAGTTATTGCATAGGTATTTCATCTGGTTCCTGTGAAGTGTGGAAGTAGCGTGACGTTGAATTCTCACCTTGGCTCCGAGCAGCAGCTCTGGTGATCGGTACCACAGGGTCACCACTACAGGGGTGTATGGCTTCAGGGGCGAACCGTACTCCCGGGCCAAACCAAAGTCGCCAATCTACAGTACAGGACGGTTGGCTCACATTAACACCACTACATTTCATTTTGGGTAAAAGAACAATGTCTCAGCTTTTATAAGATTCTTCCAAAGGTTTCATGTTTTGATGTCCCAAAGGAGATCAAATGACCATATACTCCAGCATGGCAGGGTAGAGCATAGTCACACTGGATTTGAAAAAAATTACAAGATGCAGTGAGATTCATAATTTCTACTGTCAGCTTGCATTTAAATCCCCCGCTGTAAAAACGTGGTTCATTTACGCATAGACTTTGTCTGCCGTTAATTTTGAAATTCATGCTCTAATTGACTTAGTAACCACGTGTTGTTTGGGCAACTGTGCTGTACTGCTGCTAGCTCGGGAGAAAGTTTGACATCTAAAGATAGATAAAAACAAAAACTACCAAATTCGGTAACAGACATAACTATTAAATTCTCTCTTGACTCTCTGAGCTGCCCCCACGGACCCCATGGAGCGTAGTCGCTGCCATGGTAACAATTAACTAGCTAGCCCCTTCAGTTCGCAGCAAAGACAGTGAAATTAATGGACAAAGCGACGGCGTACATTTCCACAGAGACCAGTGAAGGCTATCAGAAGCACTTTTCCGGCGAGGGCTGAGCGTTACTGTGCAGCTGCAAACTGAGCTTGCCGACGTAGATGTGACGTTAGCAAGGTGTATGAAAGTTGGAAGTCTTCTGGTAGCTGTGCCAAGAGAAATCTCAATCATTCCCAATCTTGCAGAGACGGAGAGCGTAGGTATATGTAAGGAGATAACATAGGCAAAGGCTAATTATTGCTAACTAAAATGCTAGTTAACATTAGTAATTAAACTTAAACAGCAAATGTAAGTCAAAACTGCCTGCAAGCTTTTCCTGACTATACAGTAATTTGTGTACTATGCGACAGTAAGTTGCGTGGTTACAACACAATCGTTAGAGGGACGCGGCGGGAGAAAGACGCTGCTGAGCTCGCCCAGGGCCAGGCCAGCTCAGCAGCGTCTTTCTCCCGTCGCGTCCCGCTGTCTCTCCTACCTACACCGGCCCCCGCACCCTGTCCCTTCTCCCCTTTCTACCAGCTGCGCACTGTGCCCAGTGTGGAGAGAGGGGAGGGGCTGCTCCTCTACTCCTCAGTCAGTCACAGAACAGAAGAGAGAGGTGACTGTTTTGGCGGCCACAGGAGATAAATACCTTGCGTGCTCGCTGGACAATACTGGCGACTTTTTTTTTTTTTTTTTTTTTTACAGAAAGTCGCTGTCTTTTCTACACAAAGTCGCCAGATTTGTCGCTAGTCGCTCTTGTGAAGAAAAAAAAAAAAAAGTTGCTAAGGGAGTCTGAAAAGTCGCTAAATCTAGCGACAAAGTCGCTAAGTTGGCAACACTGCATACCTTGAGGATACCCTTGTGGCTCAGCAGCAGATTGGACGTCTTCAGATCACGATGGAGAATCCAGTTGTCGTGGAGATGTCGGACACCTCGCAGCAGCTGAATCATCAGAGTCTTTACTTCACCTGGAAGAGAAACATCACGCTTTAACAGAGCTGTTGTGAGGCAGAGGGTTTAATGCTAAACCCACAAACAAAGGAAAAAAATAAAGACAGAAAACTATTTTTGTCCCATTCAACTTTATACACACACAGTGGGCCAGAGCTCATCAATGTCTCACTTTACCTGGCAGGAAGGGCTGCTTCATGGTTTCCATCAAACTCTTCAGGTCATGTTCTACATAGTTCATCACGATGTAGATCTTGTCCATATTACTTCCCACAACTATTTCCTAATATAGCAGGAAAAGTACGGGTTAGATGTAGCTAGAACATTTAAGGATGCAGATTAGCCAATACAAGTGTTAATATCTAAATAGTAATTTTTAGGTTCTCTCACCCTTACTGTGACGATGTTTGGGTGCTGAGCTTTCAGGATTGTATTGATTTCTCTTAAAGAGGTGATGGGGAAGCCCTCCTTCTCCTTCTCCATCTTTAATCTTTTCAAGGCCACAATTTCATCTGCAAACAGAGACCGCATTCATTGTTTCACCAATAAACACAGAGTGAACCCCAAAAGCAAATCGACCTACATGTTTAAATAAACATGTCATACCCGTCTTTTTGTCCTTGGCTCTGTACACCACACCATAGGTTCCTTCTTCTATTCGGTTCAAGCACTGGAATTCCTCAACACTGCGACAACCCTGAAAATCAACAATCTAATTGAAGGCCTCGACATACTGCTGGCTTGCGTCAGATGATTACATATACATAAATGATTTGTGGCTTAGCTGCATAAACATCTGCGTTATGTTAGTACCGACCTGTAAAGCAGGCAGATACTTGGGCAGCTCCTTTTTCAGCTCCACAGGTGAAATTGGGGGGGAGTCTGGGATGTAGTTCTCTTCGGGGGTGGGGGAGCGAGAATGAGTTTGAGATTGAGGCGTGGGGTCACCCTCTCCTGCATCCTCCTCCTCTTCCTCCATGTCCTCACCGCTCTCTTCTGAGTCGTGATCGAATCGGGACTCTGGCACTGTGAGGCGAAGGGTGAAGTCAGTTTAGTGTTGGTAAGTGCATTTGAGTTGCTAGAATTTGCGTATGGAGAGGTCAAAACTCCAGCAACACTTTTAGCATAAAGAACAACTTTGTGTAGTGAGAGCAACACATTTTGGCTTGTTGCCTTCATCATGGCCGGGTTATTATAGTAAAATAAGTAAATAAATAATAATGCATAAAATAAGCAGGAAAAAATATTTTTTGTAAACTGAAACTAAATAAAAACTAAAACCTTCAAAACCAAACTTATACTAAACCTTATTGCCAGGTTTAAAAAGGAACATAAATCATAGTTTTTTAACTGATATTTTACTAAAATAATAATAATAACAACAACAACTAAATATTTTTTAACAACACCCAACACAAAACATTACAATTTAGTCGAACTGCAGGACATTTGAATCTAAGCAGTGAGAATAACTTAGCAAATATGCCTTTGGACAGCCATCACAGGTGACATGTTTACTCACCTGAAAGTATGTGATTTCCATTTTCCTTCTCTTCTTCAAAGTCTTCGACTGACTGCTCCTCCTCACTCACGTCCTCTGAAAGGGAGGAAGCCACCCTGTTAAACCTGTGACGCTGTGTAACCGGACCCGCAGCATGAGTCACATTAGGGGAGCAGTTTTTGACAGTTTCACCTGCACTCTGCTCAGACCTTCCTGAGCCCGAAACTGACTCCTCTTCGTCTTCTTCGCCCTCACTCTGGCTGCTTGACTCCTCTTCATCATCGTCGTCATCCTCTTCTTCAGAGCCGGACCCTGATGCTGACCAAGGTGGATAAGACACAAGAGCAATTGTTAAAAAAGAAAGAAAAAAAGAATTGGAAGTAATTCAACTGCAATAGTGAAACTGCCACGTCATCCAGCAGCTGTTGGTTCTGGTGGTTAGGTTTTTAGCACCAGTACATTCCTGCGGTGCTTCTGATCCACTTATCCCTTCTTGTAAAGTTCAAAGCTATAATGACAAACATAAGTGAATGATTATCCTTATTCCAGCTTCCTGATTATTATCAGTAGTGAAAATGTCCTACCAGAGTGTTTAGCCATTTACAATAATAAGAGTAATTGGACAACCCAAGAACTGCAACTTTGACGGTTATATAACCCTTTACCGATGGAGGATTCTCCTGAGCTGGTCTTCCTTTCACTGTCACTGATGTCCTGGAGGTCTGCGAGCAGGTCTTTGCCCTCTGGCTTTTCCTCCTTCGATGCTGCAGACAAAACCCAATGTGAGATATGCTGTAAAGTGTGAAACTTTGATGATCTTGGGGAAACTTGGTCTCTGCACGTGATCAGAGTACCCCACGGATCTCCGAGATAAATTGAATACTACATAGGATGAAAACTGAATGCCAACTTCAAAGCCATATATTCGCTTGTAAACTAAATTTAATACTTTTAAGGCCTTTATTTTATACTTTTAAGACCCCCAGGGTACCCTGATGATAAAGTTAATACATGATAATTGATGAGACTGTGAAATGATAATAAATAAATGAATAAACTCACTCGCACTTTTCCGTGGTTCGCTGAGTTCAGATCTCTCCCGAGGTAAGCGGTTGGGACTTCGGCTATGATGTTTTGATTTATCCTCATACTCATCAGGTAGCATCCGATGGTGAGTCGGCACTGTGGACAGGAAAGTCTCTTATTACTCTATAATACAGATACAGCATCACAGCTAACAGGGTTTTACAACACAATCCTCATGACTGGCAATAGGACAGAGACTCTGGTTGCTTTGGATTTTGAGCATCAAGAGATTGTTGAACATTTTAGGAAATAATTGCTCTCTTTCTGAGACCGAGATGCGAAGATCAATATCAATCTTATGTCTCTATGTAAACTGCAGAGCTGGAATCAGGGCATGTTAAGCCTAGCTTAGCATAAAGACTGAAGGCAGAAGGAAACAGCTAGCTTTGCTCTTTCCAAGGTGAAAAACTCACTGACCTTCTCGTCTACCACCTCGCTCTTTGCGTCGCTCCTCAGCCCTCCTCTCCCGATCCTTCAGCTCCCGTTGCTCTTTCTGCTGTTCGCGCAGCTTTCTGTCCCGTTCGCGCTGGCGCTCCAGCTGTTCCAGCCGGTCCCTGTGGTCCAAAAAAAACCCAGGAGAATCCAATCGGGGTCTGTCCAGACAACCAAAAGCCCAATCTCGTCAATGTTTGTTTATATTTAGTTTGGGTTGTTAAAGTTGGTTACAGTTGGTGTGTGGCTGCAGCATTGCTATGGTACCTTCACAGCTGTGTTTAATGATTATTATATATTGCCATAAGATAACTTAGAATTTGGCTGTCCACTTGAGTCTGGATTGTTTACGTAGGCTTGATTTAATCTGCTTATAAAAAGAAAATACACCTACAAAGTTGGACTAGTGTGAGAATAGTCAAAATAAACTATAATGATTTTTAACGATTGTTTTGTGTGACTTTACTACTTTGTACAGCACATCATTACTGCATGTACACCAACAGTACAGCAGCGATAGTTGAATTTTAGATCCAATTCATGTTGCTCAAAGGCTTGAACATGCTGGCGAATATAATACTCACTCCAACAAAACAGGCGTCGGCATTCAAAAACATGTATACTGATTAAACTCAAGTGGAAATCGTTAAGGAATAAATACTCCTGTGCCTTCGTTGATCTAAGCTAATCTAATTTGCGGTGCCTTTCCAGGGTCGGAGCTCACCTCTCTCTGCGTGAATGAGCTCTGGCCTGTTCCCTGCGTTTCTGCCTCTCCCAGTCTCGCCGGGCTTTGTCTTCCTCCCACTGACGCTTCCTGCGATCATTCTCTCGCTCTTTTTCTTTGTCTTTGGGTCGTACATGTTTCCCTGCTGTAGAAGTAAAACGTCATGAGTAGAAGCAGATCCTAAAACATAGTTCCAAACATGTTGTATTCAGCTGTGAAACACATGTTTGTGTTTATATAATTAAGCAGCATTCCCACACCTCCTTCAGCAGAGTGACTGCGATGACGTCTTTTATCTTTTCTCTTCTCCTCCTTTCTGTGGTGAGACTTGTCTTTTCTTGCTATTTGCTGTGGAGGCTTGATTGCTAATGATTCATCTTCCTCGCCCCTGCATAAATGTAAAGAAAACATTGTGAGACTCTAAATAGCCAGCTACACTGTGTTGCATATCACTTTTAAATACGTGAAATACATACTTTGAAGTTAAACTATTACACGCATACTACTTCCACTTTGAAAATACACTGATGTTTGTTTCCTACAGTTCCAAGGACCTGTCCTCTGTTGAGTCCTCCCGTGTGTACGGGGAATTACGAATTGTTATTTCCATCTTTTGATCCCGTAGTTCTCCTTCCTCCGGAGTATCTCGTTTGGCTTCCCGATCATCCGACTGTGGAACAAGGCCCTGTGGGAACTGTGCAAGAAAAGAAGAGCACAATATGTGGTCAAAGCTAAGAAGACATCGTTAAAATGTTCCCAAATAAGGACTAAGAATGTTAATCCAAATATTAGCATATTTGGAATGTAGCTAACACTATTCAATGTCTTCAAAAAATAAATGCATACAAAATGTTTATTGTTCCCACCAGAGCCGTTTGTTTGTGTATGTTTGGGTGCAAAAGCTTCAGAAACAGTATTTAGAGAGTCAGTGTCATTAAACTCATAAAAGCACAAAATAATGAAAACAACAAATCGCAACAAGAATTTTCATAGATATTACAATTATAAGATTAGTAAGAATAAAATCTATACATTAAAAGCCTAACTCTTTAAATTTCTGTGAGTGATTTTTATGTATGTGAGATATATATATATATATATATATATATATATATATATATATATATATACTGTATGTGTGTTTGTTGTGTTATGGTTGTCTAAGCTACTGGATGCCTAAACTTTTTCTCAGGATGAATAAAGTATCTATCTATCTCTCTACCTATTTAAATGTATTATACAATTTGCCATTTCTAATGTATTTTTTAACTTACCATGGTGAGCTTTAATAGCAAAAAACAACATGGATAAAAGTGAGTGACTCGCAATTAGTTTTAGCCCTGTGACAACATGTAGGTGTCATATCAATCTTAAATTAGCTTCGAGATACTTTACATTTTTCTGGCGCTTGGGGTCTGATTTCTCTTCTAACTCTCTTCTGCGTTTTTTCTCCTGTAGTATTTCGTCAAGAGTTTTTACTTTCCAGGTCTCCTTTTCGTCCCCCATCAGCGTCCACTCTCCACCGCCTGCTCCACACACACATCCAAGACAAGTGTTCATTCCACGTTATTTAAGTTCAGCTCACACAGAAAGAAAAAAAACAATACAGTTAGAATAGATCCATGATGAAAGAGAAACCCTACCACTTGTTGCTCATTGTTTTTTTCCATTTATCATCCATTTTACTTTCATGTACGTACGTTGTCATAAATTGAATCATTGGTAAATTTGATTAGAATCTTACAGTTTGTCCCACTGTTACAATGTGCTTTAACACCTCCAGTTTACTCCTTGGTCAACACAAGGAATCTTAGAAAGAAGGAAGATTAGAATAGTTATGAGAATTCTGTATTGGTGCCAGTCTTTGGTGTCACTTATATTGAAGTCAATAGGGAGGGCATGGCAAGTCCCACTATTACCCATCATATAAGTTTCAACTTTGACTGAAAAATGCTTCCACAAAATAGAAGAAACACATTAATATCAACCGATATTGCTGGCTAACGTCAGCGAAACAAAGTGCAAATGCTAACGTCCATTGAGGTATATACAATTTGGCTATTAGCGCCACCTCCTGACAAGTATAGAACCATTATGGATAGAGCTGGCTAACGGTAGCTATCATGAATGTTATTAAATAGCATTAGCATTTTGCTATGTAATTTATAGCAAAATGCTCTATTACAATTAAATACATGTAACGTTAGAATGCTACAGGCTGTACAACGTTATCTATGATCGGTGTTAAGCAAACTATACCGAGCATTAACTTTGCTAACGGTAAGTTACAACGTTAGCTAGCTAACGTTAAAAGGCTAATTGATGTAAGTTAACGTTAGCTAGCTAGATAGCACGCTGACGAAGTTTAGTTAATTCTGAATAAACCAGTGGATAAAGTGCAAGGTACCAGCGCATTTAGCGAAATAGTAGCTAGATGAGTTAATTACTTAACGTTAAACCCGCTGAGTGTTTTGAGTCCAGCTGTAGGGGCTAGCTAGCTAACACTTTAGCCAACGTTAGCTAGCTAGCTAAAACTAGCATGGTCGACTGTTGCAACTTTGTAATGTTAGCTAACTGACATTACATGGTTTTCAAATGAACAGTTAGTACAGCTGGTAGAGCTATACACTGGAGAACATATGACTGTGTCCGTAGCTATACCTAAAAGCCTAGGTACAGAAAATGATGCAAATAACCAGCGAGCAGGTGAAATGGTTAAACAAACCTGAACTATGCGCAGCGGTATTATGGCACACCGGAAGTCTCAACGCGTCAGTAACGTCTGTAAAACGTCCGATGTGAAACAAGCCTCCAATCATGACTGTAAAAAAAATATAATTTTACAGTCTATGTCTCCAATATAATACAATACAATTTCATGCATTACAATAGCCAGACATGGCCTCCCTTGTGACAGACCTTGTCACCATCTACACTGCTGTGGTCAGGCCATGTTTAGTATGGCAGTGTCCTTTTAGCTGCACTTCTGAAAAGGGTTCAGAAAATGGCCCTCAGGATCATCACCAGAGGTTGCTCCCCACCACCGCCACTCCCATCTCTTCAGAGCAGGAGGGAGCCGGCAGCAGTTAAGCTGGTCAAAGAGAGGACATCTGAACATCCTCTCCATGATCTGCTCCCACTGACCAGAGCTATAAACACCAACAGGCTACGAAACAGAAACCATCTTACAGAAGTTCAGTGCACAACAAACAGACTGAAGACAGACTGAATGGAACAACTGGCTGAAGTCTCTGGAGTTTGCTGCTGTACATCGTGTTTTTTCATCGTGTTTTTGTTTGTGTTGAATTAAATAAACTCAAACTCAAACTCATAAAATACAATACAATACATATTGCAGTGACTTTGAAAGACATATCCTCATCAAACAGAAATGGAGAATGGCATTTACAAATTGCATCTGCGGTTTGTTAAGGAATCTTTCAATTTCAATAAGTGGATACCATTGCTCTGAGTCAGCATCACATACTGTTGATCAAACAGAGGAGGCGTCGAAAGGGACTCAATTCAAGGAAAGATTGTAAACCTCCTGGCACCTGCTGCATAATCTAATTATTTTGTATAGGAAGACAAAAACGTTGCTCACTCAAAAACCCAGAATTCTCCACATGCCTGTGAATTTCACAAATGGCAGCATTAAGTGTTACGTGGGGCCTATCACAGCACATGTATAAGCCCATTGAATCCGTTGTGACCTTGTTAAATCACAGCTACACACAAGAAAAAAGTCCTCGAGACTGAGATGGCTGGATTTCTTTGCATCTAAAAACACAGGTGCACGGCTGCTGTTATTCCAGCAGAAACACAGCTTCAACATGTCTCTCCTCTGCAATAAAGCCAAAGAGAAGAACTTTGAAACAAAAAAGTGATATAATATTCAACCAAACAACATATTCATGCAGGAGAGGGAGTGTCATGAAAATCTGCAAAGTATTTTTGCTTTGCAGTCCATTATCTGCACAGGATGTGATGAAACCGGAGACAACGCTTAAATTGTCCTTTATCACTGAGAGTCATATAAGACAAGCTGGAGTACAACCAATGGATTTATGACAGGCTGACCTCAGTGAACACATGAACTATGACCATGGTCTCATACTAAGCAGGAGATATGGCTCTCTCAGTCTCAGTCGTGGCTTTAAAAGTGAGCAGCTGAGCTTTTTAGACAGGCTGTGAGGTGTTTGAGACTCATACAGGTGAGCACCAGTTAAGTTTATTTGAGTGTGGGGATATACTGAATTCTGTTTTGGATGACAATCATCAAATCACTGCTTTTGAGTCTGATTCTTATTATAATTTTTGTCATGTGGTCTGATTTTACTCTGAGCGGATTAAACACTGTGAATACTTGACTGACATGAGACATTAGCACCTAAACTAATTTATAAATGTCATGTAATGCATGTTTACACTTTATTTAAAGTGCATTATGATGGCATTGCATTCAGGTTACATGGCCTTTTTTGACAAATTGAGTAAGATATCGTTGATTCTCATTATTACTACTCATAATTATACCATATTCAACTTAACATTGCTTGTCAATTTTTACTGTAATAAAGAAACCTTATAATGCTTAATGGACAGTGTATGTGTCCAGGCTGAGCAGTGAAGCAGTGAGTGAACAGTGACTCCAGGCAGCAGATATAACCCTCTGAGGAGAAAGACTTCCCACATGGACTCCAACAGTGCCGGCGGCGTGCAATATGATCGCTGGAACGAGGACAACATCAACATGAAAGTCGATGCATCACAGTCTACTGTGACGAGGTGAGACAAAATGATGCCTGATATAAAGATTCATCAAATATAAAGTTTTCATATTTTCTGTTGCTGTTGAAGAACAAACATAAATGTAAGAAGATATGGATGAAATAAAACCATATGTGGACATGTGTGGACTAAAATTAGGTTTTAAAGCTGACACCAGTTGAATACCAAAGTAGTAAGCTTTGTAAATCATTAAAGGGAAAATAAAAAAAATAAAAATAAAGGGACAACGTTGTTAAACCAGGTCATAAAATAATGTCAGAATGACAACAGTCGACCAAATGCTGTTGGACCTGACTCTGCCTCCCTCACTGTTACATTCACAGGATCTACGACAGAGTGTGTAACGGCAAATATGGAGTAGCAGTGAAGGCCGCAGGAGCTTTGGCTGCACTGGTGTCCATTTACATCATAGGATACGTGACAGGATACTACGTCCATAGGTGCTGATGGTGGAGCCCTGTCAGAGAAAAGAGCTTGGAGATTTGGGATGAATCACAAATTAAAAAAGTTTTGTTAAATAAAAAAATCAACCAAACCGTTGGTCTGTGTAGTACTTATCATTATCACCTCTGTCCTCTATCAGCCTCTTTGTCATCAGAGCAGAAGTCTTTTTGTTGCTTTTCTTCACAGAGACTTGCACCATATTAAACCCTGACTGACATCACCACGCTGCTGTCATTGGCTTTAGGAACACCGGTTCACTGGGTTCACTGCTGCAGGGGTCAATGTTGCAGCTGGTCGAGCATCACAAGTCTTTTTCATTTTAATTATCCCCAAGGAACAACTTGACCTTTCAGTAACATTCAGCAGCCAGCATAGAAACTTTCTTTTGTGCAGTAAGTATTAATGCAATGCATGATATCCTGCAGCTAAAACTCCTATTGGTTACCAGTCTAAATAACAGACTACAAAAAATGATTTACCAAAAGGCAGTTAATTTAAAAATACATTTGCTGTATTAAGTGACTGTAAACTCTTTTCAGGAAAAATAGCATCTTCTGCAAAGATTTTTTTTAAAAAGAAGTATTTTTTACAGCTTCTTTCAAAGAACTGGGTATATAAGCACCTATAACGACTGCAGGTGAACAAAACGCAGCAGTACAAACACAAACTTCATTAAAATAAAAGCTAGTGCTTAACTAAACAATAGGTTCTGAATTGTTGAAATTGATTTGCTCTGCAATAAAATGTCACATCTGCATTTCAAATAAATACCATACCACTTTATTTCATAGACCGTCGTGTCTGTTGTGTTTTTATAAATGTCTGATATACTCACCACTGAGGATATGTAATCTGTCCCTGACACTGTGGACATGTGGGGCTGGATGTATTGAGCGGGTAATGACTTAACCTAAGGTTTCAATTTCAAGTCAAGTTTAAGAGCTTGTTGTTGGGCTTGTGGCCTTCATCGGGGTCTTACACATATTACAAAGAACATGTAATGATTTTATTTAAATGTTCATTGTCATGGATTTTTGACCTCTAAAGAGAATTTGCACCTTGAAAGCAGTGAAGTTAATCTCTCAGATATCTCTACATCAACTACAGGACACATTTCCATGAAATTTGTAGTGCTGATTCAGCAGGTGCACATATGTGTAGAGGTGTATTCCTTGATGCAGAGGTCGAAGGTTCGAATCCGATCTGTGACAATTTTCCTGCATGTCTTCACCCTCTCTCTCCCCTTTCTCACCTGGCTGTCCTATCAAATAAAGGCAGAGAAGCTCAAAAAATAATCTTTAAAAAAAAGAGAAGATGTGGCAATAGTCACAGTCAGACAACTCAAGTGGATATCTTTCAAAGTTAAAATCTTTTTGTTACTGTTGTTCCACTGCAGCTCGATAGGAAAACGCTGTCTGTGGAATCACAAACAGATCGTTTTATACAAAAAGGCTGTAAGTTTGGAAGATATATTTGATTTGACTTACTTAGACTGCTAAAGCCTCATATTAGCTTTAGATACACTTTGGAATATATTTATTGCACAAAACAAAGACTTTACATTACATTATAAGAGCATCAGAAATATGAGAAATTCGTTTTAAAGGTCGGTATAAAAAAGGATGACTTAATACAGTGAGAAGAACCTTTTTTAGACCGACTTAAAAAAAATTGTGAACCTATCCTTTAAAAGAGAATCAGTGAATAAGTGAAGCTTATGACACCTTTACAGGTATGCAGGCTGGCTCAACACCTGATCTTCAAAAACAAATCTTCGGTCATCTGTCTGTACAGTGGGTTAATTATAGTATACCATATGTATATATATCAAATACTTATACCATAGAGCAGAAACATCTCAGCCTACAATAAGACAAAGCTGACATGCATATCAGCTGTTATTGACTTCATTTCGATTTCTGTCAAATCAGCTTCACTATATCCGCTCCATATCATTATTACAGCTTACTATTGGTGTATAAAAAGCCTCTCTTATCTAAGGACACAATTTTGATAATGAGGAAGCAAATATAATTCCAGGAGCAATTAAAGTCCTACTGGTCTACTCAAGCAATGTACAAAGTTCAATAAATACAAAATATGCATTTCGATGTTTTTTACCAATCAGTCTAATTTTCATTTTAATTCATTCTTACAATACCATGTAAACCCCAGAGGTGTTTAATATATGTGCATAATGTTACACACACACACACACACACACATACACAGAGTGCGTTTCGCTATCTTTGTGGGGACCGTCATTGACATAATGCATTCCCTAGCCACTTACCAGTCCCTCCAGAAAAACGCGATTATGCGATCGCAGAATTCAATGCATAATCAGCCAAAGTCCGCATATTAATGCGGGGGCCGCATTTTTTCAAATACGCCGCACTTTCGCCGCATAAATTGCCGATTTCCGCGCAAAATATGCGGGGCTTGCATGATTTCATAATCCCCGCATTTTCGTTGCAAAAAAAGTCACATATATCTCAGCAGAAAGTTGAAAAATGTTGCGTTTTACTTCACACAAGAGCAGCCATTTTCCCCTGTTGCCATGGGAACGTTATGAAGTGACGTAATTTCACCTACTGAGAACACTGTGTTGGGGGAATCACTTTTTTTCTCTTTTTCATCAAACCGCAGTTTTTGCAAGTTCCCGCAAGTTCCCGCAATTTTTGCAAGTTCCCGCATTTTCATCGCATAAAATGGCATAAATATCCCGCATATTCCATCGCATTTTTTAAGAAAACGTGCCGCATAATCAAGGATTTTTGCCCGCAACAATCACAAAAAAACTCCGCGTTTTTCTGGAGGGACTGACTTACCTAACCTTAGCCATCACAACTAAATACCTAACCTTAACCCTTACCCTCACCCTAACCATAACCTAATACTAACCCTGATCCTAAAACCAAGTCTTAACCGTCAAACAGGCCTTTAAACTTGTGGGGTCCAGCATTTTGGACCCACAAAGTTGTCCGGACCCCACAAGTATACTGTATTCCCAGTTTTTTTGGACCCCCCGAATGTAGTTAAACAAGAACACACACACACACACAAACACACACACACACACACACACACACACACACACACACACACACACACACACACACACATACACAATCTATGTCTGTATAATCCAAATGCTCTGATGAAAACAACCTGCAATCACACTGTGGTGTTTGAACTAAATCCGACAAAAACATGAGCGGTGGTCCAACAAACCCCATACTGCCCTCATGTGTCCAAAGAGCAGCAGCCACATCTCAACAGTACTAAAAAAAATATTGTTTGATTGTTGTTGCTGATTTTCTTCGTGCCAAGAATTATATCTAATATCTGCCAAGAATATACACACGTAATGATAACATTTTTAGAAGGAGATTTAGAGTCACAAAATCATAATAACCGCATTGTGGTATTGCATGTAAAAATACTCACATTTACATATGAGGTTTGGCTGAGAAAACTCAGTGGACAAGGCAACTTTCCTTCATTGCCCCTATTTATACTGTGCCTACAGCATTTCCTTCCCCCAAAATCTTTCTATTCTAATGCTTTTAATAAAACTTAACCTGTATGGAGGATCAGGAAATCATTTAAACTAATTTAATTTTCTATTTATGTGCATATGCATACATCCTGTTAACATTTCCAGATGACCTCAATTGATAGATAGAATTGTTTCAATTTATAATTTGTATACTCTTGTTATGTTGTCTATCACCGTTGATTGTCACGTCTGTGGGAGGGCCACGTACAGCAAATAAGGAAGCAGTCACTAAAAATCACAGTTAACATACTTGTAGCATGTTTACCTAGAGCAAACAGCAAAAACGTCTTTTACTTTTTTCTCACACAAATAGGGGGTTATTTATTGTCACTTTACTGAAACATCGTTAGCCACTCTTGGCCGATTTCTATTCGGCTACGTAGAGGGGTATCATGAGGAGGGGAAATCCGTCAGTGTGATGTCAAAGCCTGTGGACAGTCGAGAGGCGGACCTGAAGGAGCCCAGGACGTCCACAGCGTGTCTGAGCAAAATGAAACATGGATGAGGAGGTCGCCGAAAGTTGGGAGGAAGCTGCTGATAGTGGGGTAAATAATGAAAGGCTCGATATACCTTCAGCTAAAGGCGGATATCCTTTTAATAGCTTCTCTAGATTCACAGGGTTGCTTTTAGAAGTTCTCATAACGTTGTTCTATGTTACCGACTCCCACGGGCCAACAATGTGGCTAAAGCTAGCGTTAGCTTTAAGAAACTTGGCGAGCTAACGTCAAGTAGCGTTAGCTAGCTAGCTAGCTAGCGAGTGAGAAATGCTTAATATGGACTGAGCCAACTTACTAGCCAAGTTTACTATTTCTAACTAATTTCGCATTAAATAACGCCAATGGTCCTAATTACTACGCGAGCTAAACCCAGAGTTCCTGATGAAATGTTTAACGTTAGGTTGACGTGGGCTAATGCTAAGCTAGCTATTTATTGCATGGCTAACATGAAAAACGTGTTAATTGAATGTTGGCTTACTTAATGGCAAATGTACACACCTCGCACAAGACAGAAGACCCCTCCGCGACCTCACACAGTCTTATTATTCAACGGCATTACGTTAACGTTACATTTTATAACACTTGACAAAATGATTCACGTTAGCAGCGGTGTGAATCAGTGTAATATGTCGACATTATACTGTCATAGTGAGATGAGTAGCTAACTTTGCAAGATCGAGTGTTTAACATATTCTTAAAATGTGTACAGCAACGATCACATTGTCGTTAATTTAGCACGTTTTTCATGGAGTCTGTTATTCTGCATACTAATGTCAGCTTGCCTCACTAAGTTGGTAATTTCCTGCAGTATACAAGGCCAAGTTGTTGTGGGACAACAATTTCGGCCATGTTGTCAACTAACTCAGCTATACTGGCCGGGGACAAGCTAACGTCAGTTAGCTATGTGGCCAAAACCGGAAAGTTGCCAACATTTAGCCGAAATCAGCTCTTCTCGCGGTAGTTTGGTAGACTAGTTCGTGACGTCAAAAACGTGGCTTTACACACATACATATCTTTTTTTTTTAAAGATGTATTCATGGGGTTGGTCTGCATAAAATGCACCACGTCAAACCTTAAATAACCATTTTCGCTGGCAACATCAGCCGGCTAATGTTGCTAGTTGAGCACTTTCTGTTATGACTTGGCAGCTGTCCTACACATGTATAAATAGCTTGTAATCGTATCCTGCTTCACATCCACTCTCCCACTTGCTTACTACCTGCTGCACTGTTCTTTCTACCCAAAATCAATTAGTCCATGTTGTTTGTTTACATGAATATATGTTTGCGCTATTTTTTCCCCCCACAGGAAATGGAAAAACAATTAGAGGAGAAGCTAAGGATCAGCCAGAAAGAAAAGTAAGGCCTTAGAAAAAACATGGCCCGGATTTGTGACTTTTTAAAATGATTGCTTCAATATCCATTCAAAACAATGCTGTTTTGCTATGTGTCTTGCTTATCTGTAAAAGTACGCACCTGGAAATAACCTAAGACTTTTTACTGATTATTAAGAGCCACTCTCCAGCTCACCATACAGGTGACCTACCAAGAGACAGTTTACTTTTAGGGATGCACAAATTCGATCCACTTTATTTGTTATTAATTATTTAATTCATCATTTCTTTTAAATGAGCTCAATTCAGAAATTGTTTTAAAACCTATTTGACCAAGTATGTTAGTTTGCTGATGAAGTAGGGAAAATCTAAACCAGTAATACATGTATTTGGATTTATGTCATAAGTCTTTTGGCCATGGATGCATCATCTAGCTATTATCGCCACTGCCTCCCTCGCTTCATGGCCTCTTCCTGTCTGTCATATTACTAATTGTGGGTGGACTGTGTCCTGTTGGGCTGCTTCTAGGGAGTCCAGTAATAATTCCTCAACATCTCCATTGAAGACAGCCATGGTGATACAGGACGACTCTCTACCAGCAGCACCCAAACCTCAGATACGCATTCTGAAGCGGCCTACAAGTAACGGGTCATTGGGATCACCCTTGAATCAGAATAGGCCCACGCCACAGGTCAAGTCTCTGGCCCAGCGCGAAGCAGAATACGCAGAGGCCAGGAAGAGAATACTGGGCAGCGCCTGTCCTGAGGAGACGCCTCAGGACAAACCCAACACTGATAGGTAATAATCCATTCTTTTCGTTTGGGTTCAGTTGGATTTGAATGGTTGTGAAGTGACAAAATGAATTTAAAGAAAACAAGAATGGAAGCTAGAATGGAAGTTTTGAAGCTCTAAAACTTAAAGGGAGCACTATAACTAAAATCATGTGTGGAGATATGTTTGTCGTAAGACAACAGGGATCCTGTAATCAGAATAGTTCAAGAGAAAGACATCCATTAACAACAAGAATGCTGCTGAAACTGAAAAGCCAACTGGAAACGAGTTATGAGTTGTTGATGTCCAGCAGCTGTCACGTATAAAAGGCTGCTGTCTGTAATTTATTCCTCTTTCCTTTTTTTTCTGCCAGGGCAGGGCGCAATAACGCTACATTGCCTTCAGAGGACACCCGATCAAACAATCAAACGGTCCGGCAGCCAGCCGGCCCAGACGGCACCCAAGGGTTCCGACAGCACAGATAAGTGGGTCCTGGGGGCCACCCAGCCATCGAGGGGAGAGAGATCGAGGGCCACCAGAGAGCAAATAAATACAGCACTGTATTCTTAAAACTTCCTCCCTTCCTTCAGTTCCATTATGTCGGATGGGCCGGGACTACAGCCACACTGCTGCTCAACTCTCCCCACTAGCGGTTTTGTGGAACTGACGGGGAGCGAGGAACTCCAGGAGGAAGTCAAAATGGAAATGTGCTCTCTTCTCTCCCCACGGCAGTCTGTTTGACACTGTGATTATGAACATCTTCTGGACTCACTGTGATGATCCCTTTAAAAGACGCCCCACGCCTTCCTCTCTCTCCTCCTCCAGTGCCCAGCGGCTTCGTCTCAGGACGCCAGCAAGCCAGAAGCAAAGACTTAAACTAAGGATGGCAGAGAGAGAAGGGGAAGTGACGGGCCATCGCGAAATAAGATGAGCTGGAAGTCGGGCAGCAGCTTCTCCTCAGCAATAATACCAGACATCACTTAATTCTCACACCTTTTACATACATGTTTTTTTTTAATTTTCAGATGTTTGCTCACAATTTTTTTTATCTTTTTGTTTTTCTCGCTCGTCTTTATCTATACTAGGGATGCTCTGATATCTACAGAGTACAGATAAACATACTTCACATTATACATACACCACCAAGAACCTGTTCATTAAAACAGTATTTAATATTGAGGGTTTTTTAAACTATATTTACAGTGTTTATGAAATAGGAAACATTCACATTTCTTTCACTTTCTTTAGTGGTAAAATAGTCTCAAAATACTATGTTTTGGTTTGTCCTTGCAGTTTAAACACCCATACCGTGACCTGCACCTTGCGGTGTCAGGTCCCCAGTTGTCAGGTCCCCAGTCAACTCACCACTAAAGCTGCGTACTTAACTGGTACCTGCCTGGTAACTGAGCTGTTAGCATTATCTGTGCACCCCTAATATGTAAATTGCCATTTGTTTTTAAAAACTGAGAGTAAGGGTCATGTGTCAAGTTGTATATCTGACAAGTTCTGTTTACGGTTTGTCTTTTGTTTTTTTTAATAAGGCTTTTTAGTGGTCTTCTGTGGACTCTTACATTATTTGTATTTAAAAGTAAAAGCAAAAAACAAAGACAAATGAAAAGGAGATTATGGATTTAAGTCTGTTTTTAAGTTGTTGTTTTTTCTGCCTTTGAGATGGCAGAGATGTCAGCAGTATTTTAATCGAAATGAACCAAAATCCCATTTTAAAATGCACGCACGCACACACACAGTCATTATTTGAAGGTGGTTTTGGCAGCAACTCAAGGGAGGGTCAGAAGTGGGAATGAATTTACTGCTGTAAGCCTCTCCATCATATCTCCACCTCATCAGCGGCGTGCTCGTTTCTTCATGGCCTTCACTGACGCACAGTACGCAGGGACTCAGGTGCAAGTGAACGAGACTGAATGAATGAAGTGAACTAAGATTGTATTTTTCCAGAGGGTTCGATTGCTCAAGCAGCAAATGTCCGTATTTAAAGCTAGTGCGGGCACTTTGTTAGAAGCAGTGCTATACAGTGAAATGTTTTTTTTGGGGGGGGGGAGGGGCATTTTTAGGCCTTTATTGACAGGACAGCTGAAGAAATGAAAGGGGGGAGGGGAAATGACATGCAGCAAAGGGCTGCAGGTCGGAGTCGAACCCGGGCCCATTGCATCGAGGAGAAAACCTCTATACAGGGGCACCCGCTCTACCAACTGAGCCATCCAGGCGCCCAAGTGAAATTTAACTGAAACGATGTCTACGTCCCAAGAATGCCAATATATATATATATTTTTTTGGCATCTTGGTCACATCAGAAACGGTAACATCCCCCCCTGTGTGATTGTTCAGTAACCGATGGTTCTCTGCTGAAATGGAACATGGAGACACAGCTGTATGCGAACCAGACCTGTAAGACCAGGACCATTGTGCCCAATAGATGTTCTTTCGTTGTTCAAACAGAGAAGGGATCTCAATAAAGCCATATTCAGTGGTGCACATAATCAATAGAAAAGTTCTTCTAATGGTTGAATTCAGCTTGTGCCTCCTGTATCACATCTTTACTTCCTGGTTGTTACTGTAGCTCAAGAAACTGAATATATCCGAGGGAGAATACACAATACTGGCAAAAGATTTTAGTTCAGGAAATAAAGCAGCAGAGCAGGAGACAAGACGGTTTTAGCTGAGCTCAGAGTGGAAACACAAACTGCCTGTAAATACTGATTTAATAAAATGATTTGCAAAAAATGGGTTTCATTTTGTGATTTATTTTAATACTTAACATTAGATTGGAAAAGGGGATGATTGTACAGGCCTTTGAACTTGATAGGAACATTATTCGGTTGAACGTACTTCCAATGAACACTGATCACAGCGAGAGCCGTAACATTTTAAATATTTAAAGCTTTGAGCATCACGTGAAATTAATTTCACCTCTACTATATTGGGGAGAAGGCAGAAATCTCAAAACCTGGACAAATCCAACCTAAACTATGAGGTCAGATCGAGAGAAAATGCTTTTGTAATTTAAACTAACTCTTTAATTGGCTAAAACATGCAAACCCACAAGTGCAATATGGTCCTTTAAAAGGAGAATTCCGTGTCATAAAAGTTGTGTTAATCCATACCTCACTAAAAAACAGGAAACTTTTATGCCTTTGTCACATCTACTACAGTCAAATTTGCTGTGTTCCCTCAGAAGGAATCACTGCACATGGGTAGGCACTTGTAATGACATTTCGAACATGTTTAGAGGCTAAAAACACGTTTAAAACCTGCCCTGTTTAAGCCTGTTGGGTGCTAACTCTAGCAGGAGGATAACACGGTGTAGGCAGCACCGATTGTTTTCGTTTTTCTTGCTACTGACAGCACTCCAAATTTACAAACAACAGAGTGTTAAAATTGACCGGAATTCTACTTTAACACCCCCAGGACTACACTATTAAATCACACAGAAAATACAAAGATCTTTCAAAACATAAGTAGTTTAGATCAAAATAGTTTTTTATTGATAAAAGGTAAACATGACTTTGTATTGTTGATCAAGTTGGGGATGTAACTCCGACATCCACAGCATCTTTTGGCTTGGGTCACGACAAGTGTCCAACAGAGGGGCAAGCAGATGCTAGCTAAATTGGATGACTGTGTAATCTCTGGGTGACAGGATTTGATTAAGGGGCGGCCATGAGGGGGATTCAGACAGAAGGATGTTCAGACGTTTATACTGTTTCTTGGATTCACGCCTCCCACGCAGCAACCGAAGACAGTTCAAGATGCCCAAATCTATCAGCACCTGGGGGGAAAAAAACAGCAACTGTACGGTTAACAAGAGCCTTTAGGAATATACCAAGCTTAAACAGATTGTCCATTTGGAGTATTTATCTATTCTATTCATGATGAAAACGACAAAACATGCCTTTTTTTTTAGAGCAGACATTTTGACTAGCAGCCAAGTTCTATCCAACTGTCCCAGTAAGCCATGACAGTGAGCCAAGGCTACATTATGTGCTTTGCTAGCTGACATTCCTGTCTTTCTAGAATAGAAAGTTATATGTTGTGCGTTGTGTTAGCATGGAGCCTGCTATCACCCAGTATTGTGTGTGCTGGTTATTAAAGTTATACTGTATTTGGCAGAAAAATCAGAGGATTCTGCTGGGAGAACTAATCCCCACTAACACATAATTGTACGAGATCCGAGATGGCTGTCGTCATACATGAAAGTTGGTGCTTATCAAGTAGATAGCAATAAGATAACAGTAGCAACAATAGCTTCAGTAGTAAGTGGAGGAAGGGAACGTGTAAGGAGTTGCAGCATTAAGCAGCAGTGTTTATATAATTCAAAATTACAGGAAGATTGATGTGATTGTAGAGATACTTGTACATACAGTATCTCAGTGCAGAACCAAACACTACTTGATCTCCAACACAGGTCAGCTATTAAAGCCCAAAGTCTTTATCAGGGTCAAACGTTTGAGGGGTGTGCTGCACGCTTGTACATACTGTATACAGTATATAAATATTTTGAATATACTGAGCATGAAGAAGTTACTATGGACATTTGTATACCTTTTCCACCATTAAAACATGTCACCATTGATGTCAACAGTAACTGACATGAACTCAAGATGAACTGAGGCACTTTTTTCTTCATGAAGGAGAATATTACAGACTTTTTATTGCCATCTTTCTGGCTTTTTAGTTTTTTTTTAGAGGGTCTTCAAAGATAGATTTTGGTTTGGGTATAAGTGTAATGTTAAGCATCATGGAGAACCCCAAAATCAGTTATATCCACAGACATGTCATGCGTCTCATCTGGTTAATGTTGGAGCTAATGACTGAAACAGCAATGTTTCATTAACAATTGTCCGAAGAGGGAATATCAAAGTTTAATGTCATCACTCACCTCCACAAAAAAACAAATGAGGAAGTTAAGAGCTGCCAGAGCGACGAGCAGCATTTTGAAATTCATATCAAAGAAGTCGTACAGTTGAAGTATGTTAAGGACAGGCCCAGGATTCAACACCAGCCAAGTCATCAGGGCAAAGAGGATCAACAGCAGACACACGAAAATCCCTGGAAAGATAAGAAGAAGAAAAAACACCTGAGTAAGGGTCACACATCTTAAATAAGTTTCACTTGTAATATTATTGTAGGAGCCCAGTAGGTGTCACCTTTGTGCTGTGGTGGAGGAACACAAAACCGCAACACCAAGCCATGCTGGCTAGTTGCTGTATATGTGAAATGTTTGCTTGTATGAAGATTTATGGACCGTTATGGAAAACCGTTTTCAGTAAGAAAAAAAGAAATCCCATCAAAGGCAATGAGCAGAAGTGGGAGAGTTATTACTCTACTGTGCTACGGCAGATGCAGCCCCTCAGTGTCTTTGACGTTTAGGCTTAGCCGCTACAGTTATATTTAACTAGAAGGCCTCTGCCGAGGCAATGCTCTATCTTGCAATGTTAAAAAAGTAAAAAAATAATCTGTGCATTGGCCCCTGATTCGGATCTGCACCAAAGTTCCATAATCCTGCTGACAAATTAAAACCGAAAATGTATTTAATTTAATTTATTAAATTTGTCAGCATGAGTATGCATCATCTGTACGCATCACCCTTCCAACCCTAATTCGTCATCCTTGGACATTTCTGATGACTCACAATTGTAGTATAAGGGTTTCTTGTGAGGGTATCCCTTGGTGACCACCACAGCCATGATGATGTACTGGAAACCTGACAAGGCAAACACACTGGTGTCCTCCATGTTTGGCAGATTGGCTGCGCCAATCCTTGTTGAATTGATTGGAACGTACCTAAAAAAAATAATAATAATACAGGGATGAACAGTGTATCAAAGTGCATCAAGTGTAAATGGGATGGTTTGTCCTTTTCTAGATCTGAGATATTGGATTTTGTTCAGTGAATGTAAAAACAAATATAACATATACATTCTGAATTGAAATAAAAGCTCTTTGCATGCACAGCTTTTTACTGACCAGTCCTGTGAGGTAGTGATGAAGAGCGCAGCCAGCTGGCCCAGAACAATCATGCAGGTGTGGATGAAGAGGCTGCCCAGCACAGGCAGGGACAGCAGACTGGCTGAGGGTCTGGTGGGGTCCAGCTCGTCACTGGGGCCTCCTCTCCCCATCACAATGGCCAGTGTCGTCACCAGAAGAAAGTCACAAACCAAGAACTGCAAGTCGGGCAACCTCGTCCTCACCTGGGCACACATCAAGAAGTCACATTTCATTGTAAGTCCTGTAAGCAATGCTTTGGTGATCAGTATGGTGTGCGTTTACAGTGTCAGTGTGACATGTTGACAGCTGATAGAGGTGCAAACAAATGGCTTTGGATTAAAATACATGAAATTATTATGCTTACAATTCTTCTTTTCAGATTTTTTTAAAAACATTTTTTTATAAGAACTTTTGAAAGTGAGAGTGTAATGAGCTCCACTGCTACTCACTGTGTAGAGGGTGAGGACAGAGCAGAACTGAATGAGGCTGTACATGGCCATGTATCTAAAGAGACTGAAGGAGGTGACCAGAGAACACCGCCCCTCTCTGTACAGACAAGGAGAAGTTTTTTTAATTCTGCTGCAGGTACCCTACCACGAACATTACTGGTTTGGTTTGTTTTCAAAGACGTCATCCATATTTACCCTGCTATTCTAACTCAATGCCTCCTACTTCCTCACCTGATGAGCAGCGGCACACAGCTGATGTTTTCAGTCTTGGAAGTGAAAGGTGACGCGACCGAAGCCTCGGCTTCAGACAGAGAAACCCCAACATCAGCAGCTCTCAGGGCCCCGCAGTCGTTGGCCCCGTCCCCACACATGCCCACCTTGTAGCTGTGGTAGAGAGTATTATTTAAGTCAGGTAGTAGCCCCTTGTTTAATTATATAAATTATTAAAATGACAAATACTAGACTTGTGATTATACACGTATCATGCAACTAGGGGAAGCCCTTAACTTCAGATGCAACATTTTATGTGGATTCCACAAATACAGTAGATTATAGACTGCTATTGAGTGTCAGCACCCCTTAGTACTTTATAGGCTTTTCCACTCTGATGAGAATAAAATAAACTCGAGCCCTTTTATTCTGAACTTACTTAAGTTTCTGCAACTCCTTCACTAGTTGGGTTTTCTGGTCAGGAGCCATGCGTGCAAATACTGTGGCTCGCAGCAAAACCTACAATGACAGCATGTCAAGAAAAGTTGACAAAACAATTGATCCCATCTTGATTTTATAATCATCATCTTCGTTATTTAAAAAGCAAAATGTTGCTTGAAATACTGGCTGACAGTCTAATGCCTCAGTTTGAACCAAATTGTAATTTTGTTAAATCATTGTTGCTGTCACTACTAGTTATTGTATGCATGTGTCATTTGATTAGCAGATTAGGGAAATAGAGTAGAACATTCCTGCTGGGATTACATAGCATACATTACCTTTGGCAAATACTCAGGGAAGTGATCACAGAGGGCAGCAAAGGACTTGCCATTAATAGCCAAGTGATAGTCAAAACTACCCTGGTACAGGCTCTGAGAGGAGAAAAGAAAAGCATTAATAACAGCAGCCAAAATCCTCCCAGTTAAAAAAAAAAAAAAAAGAAGTAGGTAATGATTGTGCTCATTGTGTGTGCTATCCTGATAACTACTTATTCATGACGGTCGAAGATATATTGTGACAACAGAGAACAGCAGAGACTTAAAGGTGCAGTAAGCAATGCTGAGCAAAGATTGTTGATATTTTAACTCAACTGGCACACAAATACTCCCCCCCCCAGAAGTTCTGCCCCCCCAGATTCATGGATAAATAACTACTGGCCGGCCGGCACATTCACACACTGCCTCTCCTCTTCCACCAACAGTCGCCGGCTGTTGTCGATTGGCTGGAATGTTTTGTGGCTCGTGCACTCCTTTCGTTTCGTTTGTTTTCCATTTACACAACGATGGCTGTGTATTAACACCAAATTTATTTTCAGCGTGCAAAGAAAATAGAGAAAAATAGAAAATCACTGATTTTTTGCAAAAAGTGTTTTGGATTAGCATCGCTTAATGCACCTTTAACCAGACTGCAGCATGTCGGAGCAGGACTGACCTGAGTGACGACCTCCCCTCTGTCTTCCAGGCTGAACCTCAGGGTAGGTATGGACTGGGCAGTGGGGGGGGTTGCATTGACAAATATCACCTTGTCATCAAATCCTACCATCCCACAGCTTTTTGCTACATTGACTGCTGTTAAAACGTTGTCCCCTATGTGAAGAAAGACAAAATAGGATTTAAAATGATGTTGATGGCATTTAAAAAGGTGCCCTAGGTAGGATTGCGAAGATCCAGGACTTAGCCAAAAAATTTGAACATCGACAACTTCTCAGTCCCTCCCCCCTTTCCGCTAAAGCCCAAAACGGTCTCCTAAGCCCTAGGGGAGAGTTAGTTAGTTAAGACTTAGTTTTATAAGTCTTACCTACTGCACCTTTAAGATGCCTGCAATAATAATGCCTTAATGATAATTAAAATATCTCTCACCAGTTACCATGACACTGCGAAGGTGTGCCAGTCTCAGCATGTTAATAACCTGGGCACTCTCTGGCTTCACCAGATTCTTCATCATTATCAAGCCCAGGAAATGCATATCTTTCTCTACCTCCCCTCTGTGGAAAGACAAACAGCTGCATTTCAGTAAGCCTGGAAATTCATTTGTAAGGAGCTTTGGAGCCACAGACAAGCCAGAAACACAGACTGGGTTCTCACCGGTCAATGGTCCTTAAGTCAGTGTTCCCGTCTACTGGTTTATAGGCGAGTGCAAGAACTCGGAGACCTTCACTGGAGAAACTGCGCAGTTTGCTGGAGAACTGCCCCGGCACTGTTAACACAAAGCATCCCGTTTAGTATAAATGTAACGTAAAAGAGTAGACACAATGCAAAATTAATTTCAATCCAAATCACACAAAAACAGAATCCTGCACTATAACTGTATATTAACACATGTGATAGTATTATTATATTATTAATATTAAGTTACTGACCAGTGTCTGCTCGGCAGAGGCTAGCCACCATTTCTGGGGATCCTTTCATGAATGCGAGAGCCGAGCGTCCGCCGCGGGCCACCGTCACCACACTCATCCTCTGCAGCGCCGAGGAGAAGGGAAACCTCTGAACAATGGCCACCGCCTCGCTTGTGGACTGACAGCCAAATGAAAGAGAAGAATATCAGTTATGCATAACTGAAAACTCTAGACCAATTTGACTAAGAAGTGGAAGGGACTTAGTGCTGATGTACCAACTTTTCTTCACCTAATTTGAATTTAATTCAGTTTGCAATTACATACATTTGCCACAATGTCAAACTCTAACACTAAGGTTAAGTAATGGAAAGATCAATAGCTGTACAACAGCAGTTAAGGGGATTTGATGTAAAAGCTCTACTGATCAGTCAATATGAGAGTAGTCTCGCTCTGCCAGACCTTCCTTCACAGCGCTGCGGAGGAGGGTCTGGCTAGTCCACACAGCATTCTGAGATAGGAGAAAAACGTCTCTAAGCGCGGGACGGAGTCACGGTGCTGCTGCAAAATAGCCTCGGGAGGGAACTTTTTTTGGTGGAACGTGTACGTTCAAAGGTTGTTTGAGTCGTGCAACAAAAAACTCAGATTGGACAGAGCTAGCTAGCTGTCTGGATTTACCCTGCGGAGATCTGAGGAGCAGTTAACCATAGGAGTTTAGAATTCCAACACAAAGAAAGCAGAAGGTAACAGACATCCGGCTGAAAAGAGTGACATCTGGCAGAACGTCAGGCGGCATTGGAGCAATCCTGGAAGTGGAACGTCGTGGATATAGACTAACATGAGAGTGATGGTAGGGACACTCACAGCTCCTTGAGCTTGAGGCTGTTGAGTAGGCGGTCTCAAAACAGCCAAAACTCTGTGGCCTCCAAACTCTGCATTCAGCACATTTCCATCTCCCTCTGGCTCCTGGAGTGTCTGGAAAAAATATACACAATGTAAAGATACTGATTTAGATCAACATATTATAAAAAAAAGTTCAGTGAGATGATATTTTATGCATGGGAGAATGGATCTGTAGTTGCTTGAGGCACATTAAAACAAAAAGTGGTTCTTGCAATGTCCTTGGTGTGCAAACAATATGATTTGTTAATAAAAATATTTGCAATATCTGTTCACATTGATAGGGGAAAATGGCCAAAATGGAAGTCATGTTTTATAATTATTGTGTACCTGATACCAACAACAATTTAGAATTAATAAAGAATAATTTCAATATTGGCATGTATTTATAAATTCTTTTAACAAACTTAAAGTCAAGCTTGGAGCCTGGTATCCTCCTAAATCAAACCAAATTTAGGTTTTTATTTTCACGTAAAAAAAAATATATATATATATATATATAATACTATAGCTTTAAATGACAACAGGGTTTTTTACCTGGTTCTAGTCAAGTACCTCTTGAATTAAATTAAATAACTTTATAGTGTCATACCCAACCAGTGGACTCGACTATCTTGAGCTCCAGAGGGTCTCCGAGGGGCTGTCCTCGCAACAGCGTCACAGTGTGACAGCAGGCCAGGCCTGAGAGCATGGGGCCTGGGGGCAGGAGTCTGGGATCTGGGACCAGCTCTGAGAAACCGGCAGGTCCCCCCTCCATCACTCCCCACACATCCATACCGTCCTCCGTAAGAGTCCCTGTCTGGAGAAACAAAAGTACTCTGATGAAAGGCAACTTCAACATGTGGCCACAGCTGTTCTCCACATACACAGTAGACTTTAGCTAATGGAATCCCCCTCACCTTGTCAAAGCAGAAGAGTGAGACCTTGCCACAGATGTTGATGCGTGGTGGACTGATGCAGAAGACGCCCTGGCTCTTCAGCCGGCGCTGGGCATAGATAGTGCCAGTGGTGATGGCTGCAGATAGGGCAGGAGGCACTGCGATGGTCACAACATCCAGGCTCATAACCACCAACTCCAGCCAGGTCGCCTGGACAGACACCCAGAACAAGTCAGTGATATCACTTTCTTTATTGTTGGCATGCTAAATAAAGACAGGCCAGAAAAGATTTGGTCTTTGCATTGTGGCTTGCACTTACACCCGATCTGAAGAGGACCACAAAGCTGTAAATGCTGCCAAAAAAAGCTGTAGCAAGAAGAAAAATATTGGAACGAGTTTATTAATGTTCAATTATAATTGAATTACAGGTTAAAAAAAGGCTTGAAATACATAACCCTGAGTAACTCAGTAGTAGATGCAGGTAACATTTACTTCTTCATACACTCTTGAAACAAAATCAGGCAGGTCGCTGTTAAAGCTCTTACCTACAAAACCAAGGATGAGCAGGAACTTAGCAGAATCTTGGTAGAAGCGGAAGTCGGTTGGATGAGGATACAAAATGGAGCTGACCAGGTTACCTTTGGCTGTGAAAAACCCTAAGGATGAGATATAAGCAGGATAATTGGCTTGACTTGGAGAGCAAACATAAGATCTCAAAAGGTATCCTGTGGCATTTCCTTCTTAACAAACATCTGTGTACAGTGTTACTCACACAAAAGTATTGTGTGTATCATTGAGGCCTAAAAGAACGCGTTGACGGCACCCCCCCCCTCCATAAAACATTTACAAAGGTGATTTTTCAGACTTGCATTGTTTAGATTCATGTTAGCTAGCAAGCAGTCTTCTCTTCTTTTCTTAAATTTCAGCATATCTTGGTGTGTAACGTACCATCACCTGTAGATCAGTGGAATGGTGTGTGACACCATTGGCAGGACTGTGTATTGCGTATCCTGTGGTCACGTTTGCGCAAGTGCGTCCTTACATGTATGTGTGAGACAGACAAAATGGGCACCTGCTCATAGAAAAACTGCTTCATAGCACGGCTAGAGGTCCAGAACTCCACAGGTTGCCTTTAACTCTTAACTGACATCTCACTAAAATGTTACAGACTCAGATCCTCAGTGTCTCTACTTACCGGTGCTTGTGACAACAGCGACAGCACCGCTGCCTCCCGGCCCTCCCCCTTTGGCCTGAATGAGCTGGGTACCACAGAATAGGGTGTGTCTGCGCTCAGTCTCTGAGCTGAACCTCCCCTCACCAGCTAGCAGTGGCGTCTTTAGCACTGGGACACTTTCACCTGGAGACAGGGTGGATGAGAACAGGTGAACACAGTGACACCTCACAGGAACATGTAAAACAAGCTGGAGGCACAAACTGTGAAGAAAACTGAAAACTTAATGACTGCCATTAGCAAAGGCTTTTATCTTGATGCTGAATTGGTTTTAAGGAACAGAAATTGGATTGTGGTACCAATCAAACATTCACTCTAAAACTACATGGAACTAGAAAATGGGTATTTGTTTTCTAGCCAGAAATGATATTGAATTGCAATTTGGTTTCACTTTAGTTTTTGCTGAGTGGTATAGAACCAGTTTTTTTTGTGTGCCACATTTACTGTATTTTCTTATTTGTTGCCAGTTTTTGTTAAAAGGTTCCATATTTTTAGGTCCATACATATTTTGGGTTCCATATTATGCTCATTTTTAGGTCCATACATATTTTACTGTATATCAGTCTGCTCTGATTGGGTGTTCCACATCTGCGCTATGAGGGTCTGCACCGTCATTGCAGCCGGGGAATGACTGCAAGGGCACAGTAACGGCACTTTCTAAATGTATATAGTATAGATGTGACATCACAACCGTACGAAAGTCCTGTCGGCTCATTTAAAGCGGTACAGTTTCTGAATACAGGCTGTGTGCATTTCTCTGTGGATTGAGCGTTTTGATACTTACCTATTTACAGTATTTATATAACACCTCAACCTGCTTTCTAATCAAAAAATACATGGGAATACCATATTCACTGAGGGGCAAGAAATCAAAGGCTTGAACCCTCACCACCACAAGGTTATATAACAGTTAACCCCTTTGATGAACTAGCGCCAATGTGCAGTCATCTTGAAAATCACTTTTGATGTCCAATTTGTGACTCTAATTAGCCTCAAGGTTGTGAAATGTAACATAACCCCAGCTTTTTAAATTAAATCCTACATAAAAAGGGGAAAACAGTTACGCTCTGCCTTGTATTGCTGTTGATGTTTGTTGATCACCTGTGAGCATGCTCTCGTTGACCAGACACTCCCCAGCCAGCAGGGCAGCATCACAGGGCAGCAGCAGACCTTCCTGAGGGATGATTAGACAGTCGCCGGGGGCCAGTTCCTCCGAGCTAACAAGTTCCTCCACTGAGAAAACATAAAACCAGGAATAAATGTCCTTCTAGAGAGTTCTGGGTTTAATGCAGAATGACATGACTTAAAAAGGAAAAATGTTCTTTCAAAACTTTCCTAAAAGGCTTCACGGTTACTTGCTTACCGTAGAAGTGGGAACTGGGGACAGCCATACTATATTTTTCCGTGCCCTGTAAGCTGGTTTAGCTAGTTAAAGTTTTTCCCTACAAAAATCTGTAATTTTTTATAAAAAACTCGATTCACGATTCGATTCCATTTAAAACAAAATAACTGCGAACTGTAACTATAATTTAAAAAAAATATTTTTATTGTATTTGATTAAAGTGCATCAACATAAACAAAATTGCAAAGGCAAACCCTTTCTCTAACTGAAAAGTCACTGTGCAACAAAGATTGTTAAACATCCAAATTATTTATACTGTATTTGGATTGAGCTAATAAAACCTAAAAAAAAAAATTCTAAAAAATCGATTTTTTGAAAATATGAATCGATTTGACCTACCAACTCGAATTTTAAATCAAATCGATTTTTTTCCCAGCCCTAGGTAGGGCACTGCCTACTATATGTTCAGCCAAATAAAACACTCTCTGCAGGGCTCACGGTCCTGTTCTGTGCCATTTCTATACCAGTCAGTGATGTTCCCCGTAGAGGACACTATCAATGGTGCAGAAGTAGAAATTCCTCAGTGTTTGAGGGGATATGTGAGTTGGTGACTGTGGAGGCCATTAGAGTACAAAGAACTCATTGCTACGTTCAAGAAACTAGTTTGAGATGATTTGAGCTTTGTGACATGGCGTATTATCTTGCTGGAAGTAGCCGTTAGAAGATGGGTAAACTGTGGTCATAAGAGCATGGTTAGCAACAATACTCAGGTGAACAAAACCCTATATATCAATCGCATAACAAATCCACATAGATCATTTTTTGAAACTACAAGAAATTCACATTAGGTGAAGAATAGATCTGCAAAAACCCACCTCCTGAGCTTCTCCGTATTGTGACATTTGTGACCAACCGGGCCATGTTGCGAAGAGTGACGCTTTGCTGTGGAGTACGGTCAAATAACGTTTATATAATAAATATTTAGCATCCATTTCCGGAGCTAAGAACGTTAATTTTAAATCAGATTGAGTATCCCACTACAGGCTCACCTTGCGGATCTCATAAAGTGAGATACCGATGGATAAAATGGAGATAATAAATATGCAAATGGCGTAATAATAGTAATTCTCAAAAATCCACAGGGTGATGCTGAACACTTGGAACACATAGAATGGGTTGAGGACCTAAATGGGCAGATCACAAGAGAGACAGAATGAAGTAGCAAGTTCAATTTGATACTTCACCTGGATTTGGAACAAAATATCACTTCAAACATTCCAAACCATCATTAAAAGTTAAAAACAAATCAATCAGAGGCAGTATGAAAGACAGATTTCCCATCTCACCTCCTCAAACAGCAGTTTCACGTAAGACTTCACCTGCACATCAATAAGGTTCGGCCCATACATGCGTCTCCTGAAAAAATTCATGTCATGAATTACTCAGCAGTGCCCTCTGACATTAAAGAGTCTGTTTGTTTCTCCATGCGTGCATCCTTTCCTACCTGAGGCTTTGCTCCAGGTGACTCAGGCCCTTTTGGAAGCCATACACGTCATTGCAGGTCCAGTCCTCATTGAGGACACTACAAATAAAGATGGAAGGTTTCAACATTATAGTTAATAAAAAAGGAAATATTTTACTTTCCAGCTGTATATTGAGAACATAACTGAGTATAAGCAGAAAGTATCAGTGCCTAAAAACAGTCTCAATACAAATATACAGGATGAATCTAGCTGCTCAGTACTCAGTGCTATGTTCCTCTTTTTCCTCTTTTAGTACCTGACACGACAGAAAGCTCCTTTCCTGCCCAGCCAGATGTAGCGCAGTCCTTTAAACAGGTAGTAGCGCAGTAAGTAGCGCTGTAACACAATAATGGTCACTTTCAGTCTGGTAAAAGAAGATCACTCAGCACATCATTCTGCAGACTTCTTCCTTACCTCCTCCTTGTGCAGCTGAACTGTATCTCTCCATTCATTTTCCTCCAGCTCTACCACCATGTCAAAACTGAAAGGGACAAAGCAAGTAGATAAAGGGCTACATACAGTCATTTTTTTTTTTTTTTTTTTTTTAAACTTATATCAGACTTTTGTCAGGTTTTGTGTGTTGTGTTATGTGTTGAAAGGCTAAAGGTGATGCTGTGAGAGGATAGAGACATGTAGCCGACCTGCTGCTATCCATCTCCTCTGTGAGGACCTCCACCACATGCTGCTGGCCAAAACTGTCCTGAAGGAAAGACGACACCGATACATCTGTGATTGCTGGGAACTAGGCACTTGACCAACCAAGATATGCAGTGAATCAGAGCACAACACATAATACTGCCATAGACATGGTCCTCTTTACCATCTTACACGAACATTCATGCTCGGTGATCAGAATGTCATGAGACAGAACCGATAAATACAGCTAGTTTTATGTTAATGTGGAAAAGACCAAAAGCATTTTGGACATCAACCTTTTAAACTAACATTTCAGGGCAGGAGGTTTTATTAAAGAACCTAGAAGGATAATGTGTGACAAAGTAGAACGCAGGTCAGGTGCAATTCTTGCAATGCCAAGAGAAAAGTAAGAATTAATGCCAGGTGTCAAGTGGGTTTTAAATCTAAGTAGGAATTAATTAATTTCCTCACCCTTATTAGCAGAATATCTGCCAAAGCCAGAGGGCAGGAGCAGCAGCGGGCAAGGACAGCAAGCCTTGGGCGCCAGTGAAACACAATCAGGAGGACACCCAAGGACAGCACGGCAGCCAGACGACACAACCACAACCGCCAGCGCACCCACTTATACCCCTGAACATCCTGTTGGGGCAAAGGAGTCAGACAGCACATTCAGATTCAAACAAAGGTTAATTTCCATACAGCTGGTTTATCAGCACCCATTTTACATGATAAACAGCCAGTGCGGCTTTCAACAGTGACACCTGAAACAAGCGTGACAGAAAATATTCAAAAGCACTGATTTCTCTGTATCTGTTAAATATAGCAAGAGCATAGAGACCATGCACATCTAAGTTCTACATCTACATGTGTCATTCATTGTACGTTTTCACACCACATTCAAGCAAGCTAAGCACACTACCGCTTTCACCTGTATTATCTGTCAACAAAGACTGCAACTTCACTTATATTTGCTGTATTTTCCCCACGTTTTCCTCTTTTCTTTACCATATCCAAGTCTTGGATGCAAACATAATTTGGCCATTGTTGGTATAACAGTACTTACCATGTGAGAGTCTGGACTGAGTAGGGGGTCTCGTGGACTGGGTGACGGGAGTCCGCTCTGCGGCTCCACCACACTACCTACAGAACAGGTACGCACTGTTAATACAACTATCCTCCTCCTCTCTACGTTTCACCTAATTAAGCACACAACACACACCCTCAAAGTCAATACTAACAAAAAAAACCTCTGCACAGCTCTAGTCGAGCCCGTGAGGCAAATTGCAATAGGAGGATACAATACAAACACAGTCACACTTTAGGAAGCTATGTGAGATTGTGGGAGGTTACTATAACCTGTACACGCAGCTGAGTACGACGGAAACACTCCTGTAGAAATGCCCTAAGTATTATACGTTTGCTATGAACTCGTAGCAAGGTCTATATATATTAACAGTATAAAATAACCGAGGAAATTAAAAAAAATACCACGTGGAGTAAATAAGTTGTTTATTTAACCAGATGCTCGCTTCCGCATCCGAAGACGTAGGGAAAATCAACACAAACTTATTTTGTGTTAAAACACATTTGAGGAAATAAATAAGCTCACCGTCAACTCGAAACCATACGTATTATTGCATATTTCCCCGACATGATAAAAATATAGACTGTAGAGTGAGCAAATGCCGCGGTTGTATCTCACCTTCCTTTTTTAACTGCGTGCGGTGTCTCGAGCGTCTGATACTGGACTACTTTACTTGTTTAACCGGATTTTTAAGCACTCTGATATACGAGCTCCCACAGCCATTTATGACGACAAATGAACCAAAAAAATAATATCTTGTTAACAAAGATGTGGAAAGGAAGGACATTTAATGCTTTATTCCACATTGTTGCAATGTCACGACTGCTGACTGGAGCTGCACCGAGAAAACGGACACTACAATATTGTATTGTCTAAATACAAACAAATATGAACGGTTGTGACCGTGGTAAAGTTGGTTTTATATTGGACGTTGGATATTCGACACATTAAAAATCTATTATGCAGCTTGCCTATCCATCTCAAAACACATCTTGTGAACTCAGCTCAAGCTTCTTTTTTTTTTCAAAAAAACCCACCCTTTGATTTTATAGAATTTTTATCATGTTAAAGGTCCAATATGTAATATATGTACTGTAATAAATCCAAAAATGACACCAATGCATCATCAGATATTAAGGAAGCATGTTAAGCTGAAATACTATCTTTTCTGACAACAATGCTAATGTCAGTATTTTTTCTTTTTGAAATTTACGATCCGTGACGGAATTTATGTTTATGTTTTGGTCTGTGTGTTGTTATCAACTGCCCAGTTTGACAGCCAGGCCGGGTTGCCAGATATACCTGTAAAAACGTAAACCCAGCGCGCTGCAGCAGTAACGTTAGTACAGCCATTAAAGCAGCAAACAAACAAACGGGATCAACGGAGATAGATTCTACTCAACCTCAAAAAACAGCATGTTTCTAACAGTTGCTTGACCAGAGATGTAACAAACCCTGGGTTAATATTGGAGATGTATTTGAAAAGCCCAAAAGGACGCAGAGTTGGCTAATTTCCTCCTGAACAGGTAAGCATTAGCTTCAGGCTAATTTATCACAGCTACTAGGGATGGGCATTTTATGTCATTTCAACATTTGTGTACCCACATTGAATTATACAGCTAGAAACCTGAGTTGGTTACTCGCAAAAACAATTGAGACTCAGCCAGTAGCTAACTGGTCCTGGCTAACGCCATCATGCTAACCCTGCTAACTGCTAGCTAGCTAACGTTATCGGAGGACCATAGCGGGCCACGGCTGTTTACAACGTGTAGCCTGTTCAGCGGCCGTAGCCGACAACGGTGAGTTATTTTAAGCCAAGTGAGGGGGGCTGTAAATCCAGAAGAGAAGACCGTGAGTTTACAGTGTGTTTAGTGATTGTTGCCGTAATTCTAAGACAATAAAGTGTGTATTTCAGTCAGGTGGAAAAGGACAACAAGGTAGTGTTATTTTTAGCGGTTCCTATCGTAATCCTAAACCGAGGAAGTGTGTCTGTCTGGCGTGTGGAGAGGAAGGCGAGGTTGTGGGGTTTTTGGCGGTTCCTACTAAGCCGAAAAAGTGTCCGTCAGTTGGGTACAGAGCTCCGCGTGAGCACAGGATTTTA
Source organism: Gymnocephalus cernua (assembly GCA_023631565.1). Taxonomy (NCBI): domain Eukaryota; kingdom Metazoa; phylum Chordata; class Actinopteri; order Perciformes; family Percidae; genus Gymnocephalus; species Gymnocephalus cernua. The sequence continues at coordinate 20,458,914 of CM042433.1, forward strand.
TCTAACGTTAGCTACTCCACTGTGCTATGAAGTAATGTCTGGCTATGTGAGACAATCGTCCAGTAACATTGTTGGATGCTGTGGTCTCATCCTGGCAACCAACGTGAACTTTGAGTCTGCAGAGGAGGGAGCCGGGGAGACGACTCTCTCCAGTATTTTGAATTTGAATTGCAGTAACTATTTTAAACACTAGCTGTCAGTATTACATATCGTACCTTTAATAAATGCTTTAAATATATAATATAGCTTAATTCAAAATATAAAAAAATACAACAGCCACATGGATCTTAGACCTTTAACTAAAAAACAAACTATGATTAACACATATCGTTCATATAGCACAAGGCCTCTTTTGACAGAGAAACCACTTTTTGTTACATACATTTAGTTGACTGAATAAATCAAAATGATGATTTTAACATTAAAACATATTTATAAAATCAAAGGGTGATTTTTTTTAAATGAAGCTTTGTGTTATGTATAGGGCAGTTAGCTGAATTCACCAGAAGTGTTTTGACATGGGTAGGTCAAAAGGTCAAGCCATAATAATTGAAAGCATTTTTTGAGAGTAAAAAAATTTATAAAATCAAAGGGTGGGTTTTTTTAAAAATAATATTTGTGTTATGTGTAGGGCAATTAGCTGAGTTCACTAGATGTGTTTTGAGATGGATAGGTCAAAAGGTCTAGCTGCATAATAATTTTTAATGTGTCGAAGTTGGTTTTATATTGGAAGGTCAAGCTGTATAAGAGATTCTTCGAATGTGTCGAGTATCCAACGTCCAATATAAAACCAACTTTATCACGGTACGGTAGTGTTACACGTTGTCAGTTTATTATTGTTCATATGACGACACCAACAACCTGACAGGGAAGGCAGACATCTCAACACTGTCATATTTTAGGATAAAGAAAGGCAAACTCATTAATACATTTGATAGTTTTACTCTCCCTTGGCACCAACATACATGTATCAGTCTTAACAAAGATTCCACACATCAAAATAAATTCAAACAATTAGTTAAACATCAAGTTATCACTAAGGTAATAGTTTCCTCATGATAAGTGTATGTTGGTCGGAAGGACACCAGAACAAGTGTTACATTATTTGTGTCCTACTTGTTGCACTTGTACTGTGTGTAGTGGGCATTATTCATCTACATACAGTAGTACACATCACATAGCCTACACACTGCCCAGACTGAGTCATCTGTTTTGTTATAATGCACATGATTGTATCATATTTCATGTGAAAGCTCATCAAGGCGAATGTAACGTAATGTGAGTTATTTTGCCAAATCAAATGTTTGCCTTTGTCCCTCAGGCATCAGTCAATAATTCTGTTGAAAGGGACACCTACATTTGGAGGAGAGGAGGACTTCCAACAAGGCCATAGCTTATATTACATCACTACAACTATGACTTTATTAATTCTGCTTTGTCCAAATAGCTGTAGATTACTCAAAGAAAGCCCAGACTTTCAGTTTTATCATCAACCAAAACCATTACACAGAAAGTTTCTACTATCTCGAAAAAGGGAAACAAGTATCCGCAAGTGACAGACACCCGGCAGTCATCTGAGCTGATGATGTAACAAAAAAAAAAAAAAATACCTCAACCTCAAATAGCACCACACCAGCTTCATCTACAGTACGAGCAATGCCAAGACTGAAAGCCTGGTTGGTGGACCAGTCTGACACTTACAGGACATTTAGAGTAAGCCATCTCTGTACTGCAATTACTTGTTACTTATCAGCATATAAATAAGCCAAATCCTAAAGCTCATATAAAGGCTGATTTATCGGTTGGGCTCTAATTGAGGTCTATGGAGGATTCTATAAAAAAAAAAGAGGTTCTGAAAAGAGATGCTGCTGTTGAATTTGAATGTCATTTTTCACAGTCAAATGAAATTCCTCCCATCTCCATTGTAATCATGGATGTATTAAGAGAACTGATGAGTCTTGATGCAGTCATAGACAGTATATAAAATGCAGTCTGCTGCTTCCTGCTGGCTACGCCCCCAACGTTGACTTCAAGGCAGCGCTGCGACCATTGACTTAGTTCAAGGCACTGTTGCCTAATCCTAGTGCCTTCCAGGCATCGCTGCCTGGAAGGCGACGTTGTGGGCTATAACAAACAAACACCGCAAGAGATTGGTCAACACTGACAGTAAGCAGCGCAATATGAAAGACTTCGTCTTAGGTTTAACAATCTATGAAACTAATAATGAAAAATATGAAACTAAAACGACATAAGCTTAATTTAAAATGTCTTAGGAACTATAGGCTATTTAGAGGTGGATAAACACAATTTAGAGGTGGATAAACGCACTTTGGAGGTGGGTAAACGCTATTTCCGAATTTTGGGAGGTGCGTAAACGGCGTTTACGTGCGTTTAGCCTCCACTACATCCCTGATTGTAATGGGGAGGAAGCAGAGATGGATATCTCACTTTCAGCCGTGCAAATAAAACAAACTGCTTGGATTTATACCACTAGAGCTAAGAATGTGAGAACATGTTTTTCTTTTCTTTTTTTTCTAATTTAGGTGAAATTACTCTTTAAACTCAACTTGACCCCACTAGGCACGTTTGTATTTGAAGAACAGTTCTCACTAAGCTACTCAATAAAAAGGACAATTTAACGGAAAACTAAATGCTTATTAATTGCTCTGATCAAACTAAGTTATTTTCCTGATTGATTGCCAAATGGTAGTTAAATTAAGATCTTAACCCAACTAGTTAACTAGCTAACCCTGTCAACACTAACCTGAGTAACGTTGGTGTCCATGGCTGCTGGTAGCTAGCTAAGTGTTGAGTTTGACAAAGGTAGCTATGAAAAATGGGTACAAATTTGACAGCAGATTATTCTGTCAGTTGTCGCCCCCATATAACATGCAGTCAGTCAACTTTTGTAAGTAGGCTACATAACAAACTACCGTCCTTTTTTGGTTTTAGCTTACAGTTAAGGGTAGCACGCTTTGGAGGAGGGTCTGGCAAAGCGAGACTAACGGTTAGTAGCAAACATCTGTTTAGCTTCAGTCTGCTCTCGGGAGTGAAGGCTTGATTAATAGCATTCAAACACACTTACCACGCCTGACGTTATCCATCATCTGCTCACGATGACAGCCTCCACATTACCTTCTTTCACACCATCGTAACATAAATGACAGACTGTCTTCTAACCAGAAAAACATATTTATCATCCTATCCCATGATCCCCCCGTTACAAACTATACCCTTCTACGGGAAGTCGCGTTGTCCAAAATAGTCACAAGCGAGCCCGTGTGTCGAAACACCGTAAAGCCAGCCTGCTACAACAGTTATACAGTACGTTATTACAACGTTTACTGTGGAACCGTGTTTCTGCTCAGTTCCTCCATTTAGCAGATCATGTAATCTATATGCGATTTAATAATTTTTTGTCCTAGCAGTTTTATTTGAATGCTTTTGCCAATATCCTACACATTTCTATTAGGAGTGTGAAACTTCACAGAAAACCAAAGCTGTTTTTATTTGTGGTCATCCTTTGTAAAGTGCTGATGAGTATAAACTTAGGCTTTAAACCATTCATTAATGTTTTGTAACTTCATGATAAGCCATTTATTAGAACACATTTAGGGTTGCGAGTTTGTGAATCCCTTTGGCTGGCGTTTATTCTCCTATTGCATTGCACTTTTTAAAGGAGAGAAATAAATGATTTATATAAACTGACATATTAACCTCCTTACTGTAGAGTCCCTGTTCAATATGCAGCTGGTCAGTAAATTCTCTGCAAACCAACAAATACAATTAGTGACCACATCACAATAGACCCTGGGATCAATGTTGACTTGTTGAAGCAGGAAAAGTGTGTGTAAATGTAACATTAATAATTCAATTCAATTTTATTTATAGTGAAATGTTTTACAGATAGAGTAGGTCTAGATCACACTCTATAACACATAATTTACAAAGACCCAACAATTCCAGTGATTCCCCCAAGGGCAAGCATTAATGCGACAGTGGCGAGGAAAAACTCCCTTTGAGGAAGAAACCTCAGACAGACCCAGGCTCTTGGTAGGCGGTGTCTGACCATGCCGGTTGGGGGGGGGGGGGGGGGTAATAATGGCTTCATTCCATTAAGTGTCCCAGTTAGCCATGGCAATAAGTGATTATGGACAATACCAGAGCACTGGAACTGGCTCACCTAAAAGGAATGCAGCCATCATTAATGTTACGGATTCCACCTGTTTTTCCTGCTTTGACAAGTCAAAATTAGTTGTGGAAGGGGCCTTAAAAATGTCCCATTAGATCATTCAATATGTTCATAATGTTCATTGCAATGTAAGTTGCAAAGGCAATCAACAAAAGGGTAATTTGTTCTTTCCTGATCCAAAACCATTCAACATTCAATTTCCAAAATGAGCCCAGCACATCTTTAATGAACACATATTTCAATATTTACAGTCTGAGCTCAATTTCATGAGCTTCTCCCAACGATAAATACAACAGAGGCTAGTATTTTTCAGAAATGTGGTGCAATATTGCATCACTCAAAGTATTTTGCTTGACAGTTCTTTCCAGCACCCTTGTCTAACCTAAAACACACTCATCGAAACCACAAAAAGTTGCTGATATATGCAAACGTTCCTGGTTGTCTCTTCTCTTCCTCTTTACTTAGTTTAAGGTATTATTAGTGGACCTTGAGCCAGCTGGATGTTCATATGTTCACGAAGCTGCCGCTTTCTTCTCTTTGTAAGTCGCCATCATTTTCTTGATCTCTGCGATGGCCTTTCCTGGGTTGAGTCCCTGTGGAGCAGTGTGTGAGACAGTAAAAAATCTAAACCTCTATTAACTCTGCGACAGTGAGAGTGAGAATGTTTTGAAGTACCTTGGGACAGGTCTTAGTGCAGTTCATGATAGTGTGGCAGCGGTAGAGAGAGAAGGGGTCCTGAAGTTTAGACAAACGTTCCTCTGTGAATTCATCACGTGAGTCAATCATCCAGCGGTAAGCCTGTGGGATAATAACATAGTTGTCATGTCTTGTTTTCTCCATCGTGAATATTTCTTTGAATCAACTGTTAAAGGTTGAACTTGTGACCCAATTACCCATGTCATGCACTGACCATGACATCAGCTGACATGATACCTCGTGCCTCAAAGTACAGCCTCAGCTGGAAAAATGCTGAATGGAACCAACAGCAGCATGTTAACATCTAACAGTCGACAGCATTGAGCTGAAAGCACAGGTGAGCCAAAGTACAGCTGAGACTGATAAAGTACACCTGAGCGTGAGATGTACAAAAACGGGCCACCTACCAGAAGATAATCTCATTAAATATTAACAACATGGCCTTTGCTGTGACACCACTCTCGCGCTTTCCTTCACTAGGGTAAAGGAGTTTTCTCTCTCTGGTTTGTAATGAGCATTACAGGCTTACAAGGCCCCTTGTGTGGCTCTGGACTTTAACTTCTGTTGCCACACCTTTTATCGTTTTGAGTTATTGGGGACATGCATCTCATAACTAAATTTGATTACCCACCTGCATTAGGACAGCAGGTCCCAAGTATTTGTCTCCATTCCACCAGTAGCTGGGACAACTGGTGCTGCAGCAAGCACACAGGATGCACTCATACAGGCCATCCTGTTGGGTTAAGAAGACTGTGAATCCACATACAAATCATGATGCTATCATTAAATGTGTGATTCTGCTAAATATTTCCACTTACAATACATCAGACACGCGACAGGTTGACAAATCTGTGTAATCTGGCTAAAATCCTAGTTACGGAATGACCACTGTGGCCGAGATATGAAGACTTCCAACATGACTGCCACAGCAGGCCTTATTTCATTTGTGGGAGGTCTGTTTTTCTTACAGTAAGGCGTTGGGTTTATTTACCAGTTTTTGCCTGTCCTCCACCGACTGGAAATACTGCTCCTTCCCTTCTTGAGTGTCATCCTTCTTTTTCAGGTAGGGCTCGATGGATTTGTACTGTGCATAGAAGTTGCTCATATCCTGGTGGAAATCATACGAGAGAGAACCAATAAACGCACCATATATATGATTCCTTTTTAAAGTCATGCCACGTTCACACACTGTTCATGATCACCTGCTGTAGGTCTTTCAAATATGGCCATGGAAATAAACATTCTACACTTGTAGAACTTACAGGCACCAGATCTTTCACCACATACATGTGTGGGAGCGGGTAGATTTTGGTTGGTTTGCTTGTGTTGCTGTCAATTTTGTTTAGGCATGCCAGTGTGTTGCCTCCATTAATGTTCATGGCACATGATCCGCAGATACCTAAAGGAATACACAATCAATGGGTCACTGACATCTGGCACAAAGGTACATTTAAGCAGACCAGTTCATATGTTTAATTTGTTTTTATCAGAGTGAAAATTGTTTACATTATTATGTGCATGCTGAATCTATACTGTATGCTTCTTACCCTCACGGCAGGAGCGTCTGAATGTGAGGGTGGGGTCAATCTCATTCTTAATCTTAATGAGGGCATCCAGAACCATTGGACCACAGCTATATTAACAGGAACATGTCAATAGATTATGACACTGATTGAAGGAAAATGCAGCTCAGCAATGCTCTGCTCATGGATCTGGTTATGACTTACGTGTTGAGATTGATTTCATATGTCTGCATTCGTGGTTTATCCCCGGCGCAGTCTGGGTCCCAGCGGTAAATCTGGAACTTCTTGATCCTGGGTTCAGGAGCCGGGGCAGCGGCCGTCTGAGCGTGCCGTACCATCTGTATCACAGATAACAAACAAGAGATGCGGTACATGATATGAATCACAGAGAAGCATCACATGGAGATTCTACACTTGGCATCATAATTGGTATTTTCTTTCGTTCATCCCTTCTAAAAAAAGCACTTTCTTTTAGGTTAGGGTAAAATAAAGAGCTATAAGAGCATGAGTTATGTACAAAGGAACACGTCATAACGTGACCTATAGCTGCACATCAACTGAGGCTAAAATAGGAAGCACTTGGTAATTCTATCCTGTAACACCAGGGGATACTACTTGTACTAATACATCAACTCGTGCAAACAACTACAAAGATGGCACCTAAAGAAATAACAATTAGTGATTTACAGTAGAATTGAGAGGCAAACTTTAATAATAAAAACATAGGTAGGCCTACCATACAATCAAAACAACCCAAATAATATAATATCAATAAAAGCCTTTGAAAACCATATAATGAACAATGCACTACTATTACTACTAAAACACAATATAGATATTGTAAAAATGTAAAAACTATAAAAAGAATCTTTTGAGACGTCGTTTTAGACTAGAAATGTGTGTGTGTGTGTGTGTGTGTGTGTGTGTGTGTGTGTGTGTGTGTGTGTGTGTGTGTGTGTGTGTGTGTGTGTGTGTGTGTGTGTGTGTGTGTGTGTGTGTACTCCTTTTTGCATAAGAGGGTATAGAGTCTCCCCCTAGTGGCAGCTTGAATGAACTAACATGAAACTGTTACATCACTTCGCAGACAGTTACCTAACTGACTCTTTCAGGACAATGAAAGATGGACTTCAGAACAATAACTTAAATAGTTCTATATATTTATGAGAAGTAGACATCTTTATTCACCCTAACAGCTAAAAATAAACTTCTAGCTTCTATATATAAGCCTTTAATGGGAGACCGGGTTGTACAACAGCTCAGCTCACACACCATGAATAGGTTATAAGCATGTATTATAGTAGGCTATATTCATAATAAAACGCGGGCTGTTTTGCTTAATGTAAATACTACTTATTTATTCACACTTTACAGTGAATCGGATACTAGAATAGGCTTCAAAATGATGTCACATTTACACTCACACACACACACACACACACACACACCTGGGAGCAGGGTGTGTTGATGACAAAACGAGTATTACACACTTGTAGGATGGTGTAGCCTAGCATAAACGTAAAAGTTAAATCAACACAAACATCAAATTGTTAACACCATACACAATATTTAAAAGATGCCTAAACATGTCTGCTGTACACTGAATTAAACAATTTCGTACTCACCACCATCATGCCAGAATTCCTAATAGCCAAAACATTTCGACTCAAGGCGCCACTAACCACCGACATGTTTCTGACTGATTGATGTTTGAGCAGAGTCGGGTTAGCTACTTTTTATATACTGTCTTTGGTTAGCTAGCTATATCTTTGATTTGAATCACACAGCAAACAAGACAGCTCACTCTTGGCAACTGCAGTATGTAAGCCCCTCCCTCTACGTGCATCCACGTGACGTGAGGGGCGTGGAGTGCGCCACGGTTGCCTTTTGCAAGCTCCTACCGTTCTTATGATACATCCATGGCTCCTACCCAGCTCTTTCTTCAGACCACAAACTGGCACGCAGACATTCTGTTCTGCAGCTCGATAGTAGGCAGTAGGCAATATGGCAAGGCAATATGGCACCGTGCCATATTGCACATGCTTGGTTCGTAAATGTACACTTCACCCATGAATATCCCATATATCCGACAACACCTGAAGGCACCATATGTAAGAGCCTCTTTCACAACCAACATTGCTGTAAGGGTCAGTTATGTATCCATAACTGAAAACATGCATCTATGCAGGTGCAATTACTTTGAACAGGTTTACGATAATAATGATTATAATTTTACTTAATTTTACCAATCGTTCCTATTTGATAATAGTGAACTTATACTGATTTAAATATAGCCCACATATATGTTTGCTCTTCCATATGGGCGTTTTTCATTTTTTTTATTCATTGATACCTTCTTTATCTCAATGTGTAATTTTAATGAAGTACTTTAGATCTTGTATTATACTTAGCACGCATTACTCAATATTTCCTTGACCCATTCATTTTTATATGCAATATGCCATTAATTATTTCCTGCCACAATAGTCCAGTTTCTGTAAAGGAATCCCTTAAGTTAATAAGTAGTCACTTTTGATAGACTCCTTACTGTATGTTGACTTTACAAAGGCCAATACAAAAGATAGGAGCCACTCTGTGTGATTATAGTATGTCTATTTTATGTATGTAATATAGTAATGTAATGCCTGCCAGTCTGTTCTCATTCAATATGCAGGACTAGTCTGGGACAGAGATGTACACAGTAAGCTATTCAGATGGGAATGCATTTGAAGGTCGACGGAAAAAACTCATGTACTCATGTAGATTTTAATGTATTCAATGATCTTTATTCACATGGTCAATAAAACTGAACATTTACGACTGACTCTTCAGATAAGAAATAACCTGCACACATCATATTAGTTTACACAATAGGGCTGCCAAGACATTTCCCTGACTCAGAACCTAAAATATGTTACACCCCTGTTTTCACACAAATAAACATAACACAGATAACAATACAAACCTCACAGTTATAATACATTATATAATAATACATAAAACGCATCGATGTATTGTTCGGACAGTATCAGATGCAGCCTAAACGGATTCAGTTTTTTTTAAATTTTTGTTCAGAATAAAAGCATATCAAAAAAGCAATAAAATGAATAATTCTTGGATATCCACTCAACTAAAACTGACATTTCCGTCTGAAAGACATCGGTCTGATTTTCCGCGATATTATTTCTTTAGGTTTATTTTAATCATCACACCTATCTATTTCATTTTCCATGGAATAAAAGCAGTGCATATGCATTACCATAAAACAAGCGGGGAATGGAACATTTTGTACAACAATCTAACTTGATTACATTTCTCCTCCCTCCTTCCATTTCACGTTGTATAAAATGTTGCAGAGTTCATCTTTGTTTTATTTCGATAGGTTTGGCCGGAAGTTTTTTCACCTGTTGGTGTCAACCAACCCGGCTGGCCCAACAAGCATTAGCCACTACTACAACTCGTGGAGGCTCTAAACTGTGCTTAAAGTACTGCAGCCTGTTGCTCGGCCGCTGTTGAAGCAGCATGTCGTGGCTCTTCGGCTGGGGGAAGGGCTCCGGTTCGCCGCCAGTGGACGAGCAGACAGGGGCTGCTCTTGCTGAAGGATCCGGAGGTGAAACAGGAGATCCAGGGGGAGGCAAACCCGGGGACAAATGGAGTAACTTTGACCCGACTGGGCTGGAGAGAGCTGCAAAAGCTGCAAGGGACCTCGACAAATCACGTGCGTACTCATTTTACCAGAATTTAGCAAAAGTAGCCTGTGTTTTCTTTCTTTCGTCATTTAAATTACTTCTTTTTTTTAATTCCAGTATTTTGTTTTTCTGCACTGGACAAACTTTTCCAATGGGGAAATTACGTCCACAGCCTGTTAATATTTACAGTCTATTCTTTTCGGATATGGTCCCTTGCGCCGAATTCCACACAAAAATGTCAGGCAGAAAGCTAAGTTTCTACTTTGCAAATGTGCAAACTTTGAATATCAGGTTTTAACTAAAGGTGCACTGCTGAACTGTCGAGTGTGATCCTTTATTCGGCATACATATACCAAAGTTAACTGTGCAATATAGATAACATTTCAACTTTTTGAACTGGTTACCCCACCATTCATTTTGTTGCACAGGTAGGCTACCTCTTTGATACAAGTTTGCTTGCTTATTTGAAGAGTTCATTTCTAAAAGCCGATACGAATCCATTCTGGAAATTGATAAACCAACGCTAGTTTGATTGATATTACCTTGAACGAGAATACAAAAGCATTTTTTTTTTTTAAATAAATAAATAAAACCGCATGTTTTCCATACCCTTCAGTTGACCTCCATACAGGGGGGCGTGTAACAGCACAGATGGAACAAAGTGTCCTCGCGAGCTCAGCCCCTCACCTGTCACATACGTCGTGCCCTGCATGTCAGTAGTGCAGTAGAACATGCTTACTGCTATTCACTGTATGGGGGGTATTTAAGCCAGTGTCTGTCAAGCACAGCAGCTCACCACAGCACCACCACCACATCCTCCACCCTGACCCTCACCCTCACCACAGTCGTCCCCCAGGGCTTCGTGCTCAGAGCTGCCGTCCATGATGGGGGACCTTTTTACAGCATCCGGTCTGGCACCACCACGCCCAGGGAAAGCTTCATTCCACAACATTTTTTTAAGCATGCTTTCAGCTCATCGCATGTCACTTTACCCTACAACCGTTTATCTTTATATACTGTTACATACTGTGTTACAACTGTTTTCACCTTTGTGTGTGTGATGTATATTCATATGTTTTAACTTGCACTAGTTTATGTCTTAGATTCTTATTTATTTATTTTTTTTTTCTCACTGTTTTATACAAATTGAATTAGCGTTGTTTAAAGGAGCCTGAGACCCAAGACTGCTTCTGAAATGATTGTGCACCTGTAAATAAATAACTTCATTTTTTTTTTTTAATATCTGCTGGCTGTGCTCTCTGCAAACACACTGACAACCAGGCAGGTCTGCATCATCTTGTGGTGCCAGTTTGAAGCGTAAAAAGTGTAACTATAATTGTCCTTGTGGTTAAACTTTAAATAGTTAAATGAATAAAGCAGCATAACTCACTGTTTTATTCATTTGAAATTTCAACAGGACATGCCAAAGAAGCGCTGGCTCTGGCTCGTATGCAGGAGCAGACTGTACAGCTGGAGCATGAGAGTAAAGTGAAAGTAGGTGTTGATGGAGGGGGATTCTTTTCAAAGTGCCTCACATGTGATTGGGTGATCAACTGATACTGTGTTCAGAACAGGTAACTGCTAAACCCTGATAACACAACACAAACCAAACCCCCCAACAGGAATATGAGGCAGCTTTGGAGCAGCTGAAGGGCGAGCAGATCCACGTCCAAGGCGAGGAGAGACGCAAAACACTGGCAGAGGAGACAAAGCAAAACCAGGCAGTATGGAATTAACACCATGCACACCTTGCTCTTCACCCGTTTCACCTACAAGAGATATATATTTTTTATTTATTGAATTCTTTTCACATAAATTGCCTCCAGAGGGCACAATATCAAGACAAACTTGCCAGACAGAGGTATGATGATCAGCTCAGGCAACAGGTAAACTTTTTTTAAATCAACACTTGAAATGAACACCTGAATACCTAAATGGAGCGTTCCTCATGTGTTCTGTTTTTAATCCACAGCAATTCCTCAATGAAGAGAACCTCCGCAAACAAGAGGAATCGGTTGTGAAGCAAGAGGCCATGAGAAAAGGTAGAAGATTAAACCAAATGCACCGTTGCATTTCCACATTATTCATCCACTCATAATGTCATGTAAAACAACTCCTTTATTACCCTACTTCAAGATACTCTAAGTAGGATTTGTGCTGCTCCAAAGCAAAGAATGACCATAATATATCTGCAGGTGTCAATAAGGTTGTTGATCAGTACTGATGACTCCGAGAGGACATAACACACAAATAGACCCTTTGTAATGGTGTTATATTAATTAAATAAATCAAGAGAAACTGTATCTTTTAAATCAGTTTAATCCAGTTTTGCACGGTGTTAAGTTATACCACCCTGATTTAAGTAGGTCAAAGTCTCAGCCCTGTCAGAAGCATGTCGTTTTTTAATATCTGCCTCTTTTCCTACCAGCTACCATTGAACATGAAATGGATCTGAGACACAAGAATGACCTGCTTCGCATTGAAGCGGAGGCCAAAGCCCGTGCCCAGGTGGAGAGGGAGAACGCGGACCTGATCAGGGAACAGATCCGCCTGACGGCTGCTGAACACAGACAAACTGTCCTTGAATCTATAAAGTGAGAGGCAAAAAGACTTTAAACTTTCCTTAATCCTCAGAGTAACTGGCATGTTATCTCCTTGTATCTCTCTCAGCTGTAAGTAAAATCCCAGAGGGCGGCAGTGAGTGTAGCTGCCACAGTGGAGGCAGTCAGTGTGATAATTGTGTTTTGTTCCTGGCAGGACGGCAGGAGCCGTATTTGGGGAGGGATTCAGGGCCTTTGTCTCTGACTGGGACAAACTCACAGCCACGGTAAATCCATGTCAGACCTGTCACGCTTTGTCACACTTTCGCCACAGGAGGACTGCAGAGGATTATGGGAAGCAGTGGTCTTCATGTTTGCTATGCTATACAGCTGTATGTTTGAAGATGTGTGTGTGTTTGTCTTTTTGTCCCCCACAGGTTGCTGGGTTGACCCTGTTGGCAGCAGGAGTGTATTCTGCCAGGAACACCACCGCGGTGGCCGGGCGCTACATAGAGGCTCGTCTAGGCAAACCCTCACTGGTCCGAGAGACCTCCAGGATAACTGTTGCAGAGGCCATCAAACATCCAATCAAGGTCAACCTACATCCTCATATTCATGTTTTCACTATGTATTGTGTGTTTGATAACCTGCTGATAAAACTAACCACAATCTACACAAGAATGGGAAACATGAGGACATGTGTGTGTAAATACCGTAGTATATTTTTAATTAGATGTAAATGAATGTATTCTGCATAGGGAGTATTTTGTTATTTTGTTGTTTTTGAAAACCACTACTCATCATCAGCCTGTAACAGCTGGTAGCGCATCAAATTTATTTTCGAGAGAGAAATTGTTTAAAAGGATTTGTTAATTCATGTATCGTCTGCAGTATATCCAGTTAATCCTGCCAAATGGACTGAATTTGGCAGAAGTTTAGAAAATGGCAAAAACTTTAAAAAATGCTGTCAGTTATACCAGTGCAGTGTGTAAAATGAATAAGTACATTCACAAAGATAGCAACGGGGTGGATGTGTGCTGAATGTTTCAAGTAGTTATTTGGTTATTTTTTTCACATTGTTACCCCAGATCTATATAATGGACAAGAAACCTCTGAATTTGTACTTTAGCAGAGCAGGGAAGTCACTCATCAGTAATGACATGTTAAAATGATGTTGATGTTCTGTATGTTATGACAAGATAATAAGAAATTCTATTTACAAGCACTCAGATTTCAGACATAATGCCTGTGACTACCTATTTACTGTTTAATGGTTTTATGCTTAATCAAGTCACTATGCAATTCCCTCTGTTTTCCTCATTTTTAGACAGCCAAACGCCTGAGAAGCAGACCACAGGATGCCTTGGAGGGCGTGGTGCTCAGCGTGAGTCATTTACTCATCATGGTTTTTGTTGCATTGATATATTCTGAATTAAACATTCATGCAGTCTTTTTTTTTTTTTTTTAACGTTGTGAAAAACGTTGTCATTGTGCTGTGGATCACACAGGCAACTTTGGAGGAACGTGTAAGGGACGTTGCCATCGCCACTCGTAACACCAGGCAGAACAGAGGCTTGTACAGAAACATCTTGATGTATGGACCCCCTGGAACTGGAAAAACACTCTTTGCCAAGGTATGGCTGGTTCAAACGTCTCATCTCATCATTTGATTTTCTTTCTCTTTTGTGTTTTTTGACATTGTACATATAGTTCTTTCATGCAAAGATGCAGTCAATTTGTAAAGCTGTATATTTTCTATATATTTAGCTTAGCTGTTACTCATAATTTTTTACGACTGTTTTGTATTTCTTTCTTTTTTGCCTCTGTCCTTATTTGAACAAAGCTCTTTCCATTGCCTTTTCAGAAACTGGCTCTCCATTCAGGGATGGACTATGCCATCATGACAGGTGGCGATGTGGCACCCATGGGGCGCGATGGAGTCACTGCCATGCACAAGGTGTTTGACTGGGCCAGCACCAGCAGGCGAGGGTAGGGCACTTTAATTTGCTCCATTAATACTCAATAAATCAACAGTGTAATGTATAGCAGCTGTTAAATGTTGACTGAAAGTTCAATACTGTAGACTCTATGTTGTGTCACATACAGAGCTGCTTTTATTCTAATGGCTAATAACATGAAATGCCTTTACATTAACAATGGCAGTTTTTAAGCACAATCTCTTTGTTCTCTGCAGCCTCTTGCTGTTCGTAGATGAAGCTGATGCATTCCTGCGTAAGCGAGCCACAGTGAGTTCATCTGCAGTGCCATATGCATGGTGATGACACCCTGTGTTTTAGTCATATATTCATGAGTCATGATTTTTGCATTGCAGGAGAAAATCAGTGAGGACCTCAGAGCCACCCTGAATGCATTTCTCTACCGCACTGGGGAGCAGAGCAACAAGTTGGTAGCTTACGTTATTCACTGTGCATGGCTGCGCATGAAAAGGTCTTTGCCATGACTGAAAAGGTCACTGGCTGGGTCTAAGTGGTCTCATTCTCTCTCTCCTCAGGTTCATGCTAGTGCTTGCCAGTAACCAGCCAGAACAGTTCGACTGGGCTATTAATGACCGCATTGATGAGATTGTAAACTTTGCGTTACCTGGTCTGGGCGAGAGAGAAAGATTGGTGCGCCTGTATTTCGACAAATTTGTGCTGGGTCCTGCCACTACAGGGAGACAGTGAGTACACTGATTGTTTTTCAATTTCAAACCGCTACTGTTGCTGCTCCATAGCAGAGGTGATTGACTACCGCAAAGGAAAGCATTGGTCCCTAGAGGTCGCCTTGCTAGCTCAAGTTGCATAGTGGTGTATATAATGTGATCAATTGCTTTCATGAAATGGTGTTTAAGTCCTCAAGAAGTGTAGCACAGAAGCCGTTACACATTGCATTAGCAGTTGAAACCAGTAAATGTACGAATGATCAATGATAAGAAACAAGTTAAAGCTGAAGGCTCACTTCCTGTACAAACCTCGTGTGCTTTAACTCAACAGGAGATTAAAATTGGCTCAGTTCGACTATGGCCAGAAGTGTTCAGACATTGCAAAGCGAGCAGAAGGCATGTCCGGTCGTGAAATCTCCAAACTTGGTGTGGCCTGGCAGGTGAGTAGAAAAGCCTGTCGACACAATATATTTTCTGTTTCCAAACAAATCCAAAGCCAACCTTTTATTATTATTATACTTGTTTTCCTGGAAGGCTGCCGCATACTCTTCTGAAGATGGAGTTTTGACCGAAGCGATGATTGACTCAAGAGTTGATGATGCCATCAAGCAGCATGCACAGAAAATGGACTGGCTGCTGATGGAAGCAGGTGTGGGGGTTGGCAAGGTCGGTGTACACCTCCCTAAGGAAATGGCTGCAGGAATCACAGCCCAGGAAGCTTCTTCATTGGCACAAACTGAAGCAACAGCCCCGACTGTACAACAAGTCCTTCCACTTCTCGAGGTTGTGAATGCTATCCAGGCAAAAGCAGCCGCTCGTCCTTCAGAGGTAGAGGCAGATGCTATCCTCAAAGAGGCAGCCACATTGGTTAAAGAAAGTGAAGTCTTGAATGATACAGTTGAAACCGTTGTTGAGACAGCTACTGCTGTCCCTTTGGTGCAGGAGGTTGAGGCCGTCAAGGACCTAACTGAGGAGGTTCTGGGCGTAGCTGTAGCTACAGACACTGTTGTTCCTGAGGTAAAGGATATAATCACTGAGGTTAAAGAGTCTGAGGGTATACCAGTTTCCACCGTCCAAGAAACTGCTGCTGTGAGTAAAGAAGAGCCAACTGCTGATATAGCTGCGCAAGAGACTGAGGCCATTGAAGTAGTCAAGGAAAAAGATGAAGCACACTCAGAAACGACAGTCTCTGCTGTTGCTCAGGAGAAGGAATTGGATGTTGTTGTCTCTAATGTTGTCCAGGAGCCAGAGGCTATATTAGTTGGACACTCACAGGAGACTGTTGTCCAAGAAACTGAGTCAGCTGCCACGTCTGTTGTTGGTGTAGAAACTGAAGCCATTAAGGCTGCCGAGGA
This sequence comes from Gymnocephalus cernua, assembly GCA_023631565.1. Classification (NCBI taxonomy): domain Eukaryota; kingdom Metazoa; phylum Chordata; class Actinopteri; order Perciformes; family Percidae; genus Gymnocephalus; species Gymnocephalus cernua. The sequence continues at coordinate 20,475,568 of CM042433.1, forward strand.
ACTCACAACTGTTGCTGTAAAGGTTGCAGAGGAAATTTCAAACAATGTAGCTCAAGTGTCTGAGTCCCTGGCAAACATTGCAAAAGAGGCTAAAGCAATAGCAACTGATGTAGCCAAGGTGGCTGATGCCGTAGTAACCATCACTGAGGAGATAGAAGCAGTAGTCACCAGGGAGGTTGAAGCCATGGAAAGTGAAGTTGTCAAGGATCCAAATGAGGTTGTAGTGGAAACTGCATCTGAAACATCCAAGGTTACTGAAGAGTTTGAAGTGGTAGTGACAGATGTGGTCAAGGAGTCTGACAGTATTGCTGCAGAGGTTGTTAAGGAGGTCGAACCTGCAACGACTGAGACTGCTGCCAAAGAAGCTGAAGTCCTCTCAACGGAGTCTACCATTGAAACTGAAGCCACAGCTTCAAAGGAAGCCAAGGAGCCTCAGACTACTACCATTGAGCTTGCCGTAGAAGGTCAGACTTTGGCTACAGAGATTGCTGCCAAGGAAGCCATAGCCACACCTGCAGAGGTTTCCAAGGTTGCTGAAGACCTAACAACCAAGGAGGCTGACACTGTGTCTGCAGAAGATGCGAAACTGCCTGAGAGTACTGAGGCTGCTGCCAAAGAAGCTGAGGCCAAAACAACGAAGGCTGAGGAGGTAGAGACTGTTGTAACTGAAGTCATCGATGAGACGAACTCCGCAGCTGTTTCCAAAATAGAAACCAAGGTTGATGGAGAGACTGCAGAGGTGTCCAAGGAAGCCGAAGTCCTAACAGCCAAGGAGGCTGACACTGGGGCTACGGAAGATGTCAAACTGCCTGAGAATACTGAGACTGCTGCCAAGGAAGCTGAGGCCAAAACAATGAAGGCTGCAGAGGAGGTAGAGACTGTAGTTAATGAAGTCACTGATGAGACAAACTCAGCAACTGTTCCCAACATAGAAACCAAGGTTGATTCAGAGACTGTGGTGTCAGAACAGTCTGAAAAACTTGAGAGTCCAACCACCGAGAAGTCGACTGCCTCTCAGACTCCCAGCACTGGAGAAGCAGAACCCAGTCAAACTGAGAAGCCTCTTTCAAACAACCAGAGTGGAGATGAAAACGACAAACCACAAGCCAAGCCTAGTCCATCAAAATGATCACGTGAAAACTTTGATAAAATGCTTTTGTGAATAAAGACCTGTTGGAATAGTTAAACACCCTATAATGTCGCCTCTTCTATCAATGTGTTTGTAACTTAATTACTGTGAATGCCAGCGTTAAGGTAATAGTTTGATTATGGCCTGTAGGTTTGTAAGATTCTGAGTAAAAGCATGTACCACTTTGATTGTCTGACTATTGCATTGTGCTTTTTCGTCTTCTGATTGTCGTCATTTTCAAAGTCTGTGCCTGGGTGACATTTTGAAAATGTGTCCTCTAGAAGGGATTTTCTCACATGTTTGCTGACCAGTTCTGGCAAGAGTTCAATAGCACGTCTGCAAAATGTTCGTTCAGAACATCGCTTCCCTGGCACTTCATAGAAAAAGCGCTGGTGCAGTTGAGACCTGCCCTTGACAAATATATTCTTTCACCTTTCATAGAATGACTGTGGCTTCTGTCGGACCCTTATTTAAATGTAGTTCATAGGTACTCTGACGATATGTGACACTAGGTCCACAGTAACCCACCTTCCCCAATAACCACAGTTAACATCAGGTGTTTGAGATTTGTTTTGTTTACAGCTGCTGCCATATCGATGTTTTACAAACATGGTGTTTTAGATCCAGGCGGGTGTGTGACCTTGCTCGCACAATAAGAATAAAAAAACACACAAACTGCATCATTGATGCAGTTTATATTAGATCTAAATTATTAGTCGACTAATCGATTACTCGACAGCATTGAGCGATAATCGACAACGATTTTGGTGATGAATTAATAGTTGAAGTCATTTTTGTGACATTCACTGGTTCCAGCTTCTCAGATATGAGGATTAGTTATTTCTTAGTTTTATGTCGCTGAAAATGTAACATCTGTGGCTCTGAGACCGCTGGTCACAGTACAAACAAGTTAAGGATGTCCACTCAAGCTCTAGAAAATTGTAATGCACATTTTATAGCTCAGACAATGACTATAAAAGCTACTTCAGAGATGAATCAGTAATGAAAATAATTATTAATTTCAGCTGTGGCTTATATTTTTTTGAATGAATAATACACTTCATGATCACCTGTGGTAGATAATATTTGGTACTGCCCATGCAGATTGAAGAGTTATACATGCTATAGAATACCCAAGGTGAGCATGTTCTTTTAAATGCCCTCACTTTCACTGGAAGTCATATTGTGCCAATGGATAAATGGAGGGCTTTTCTCAGTTACATCAACATGTCATTGGCATTGTAAGTCATTTCAGAAGTATTGTTAGTCAGTGCTCATGAAATTTCTATTAGAATAATAAACCAAACTGAAGTAGTCAGCAGGACCTCTCTGTATAATCTGTCTGTTGTTGCTGCTCTGAAATAACCTCTCGCTATGAAAATGTGTTCTCATCTTCGCTCATATGGTTGGAGTGACAAAATCAAACATCAGAGGTCACTGTTGTGCTTCAATGGCACTTTTAATAAAACAGACATTTCATCCTCACAACAGCAATGTCTGGACAGAGAGGACGAGGGAGGGCTGGGTGAGGGTTCCCTCTGCTGATAGGCTGGTTGCTCCTGATAAGTGAGAGGCAATTGGATAAAGAAAATTGAACTGTGCTGTTGAGCACAGTGTGGGGAAGATGGAGGGGTGTGGGTATTGAACTCATCTTGGCTGGCATTTATTTCTCCCGTGTCTACTAAAGAATGAGAATATAGCAAAGAGAACCCGGACCACAACCGTACACGCTCCCCTCCCCCTCACATATTTACAGGAAAAATTAATACATTCAGGTAATTCACTAAGTAACAAAGCTAATTAATCTGTGTTTTTAGCAGAAATCACATGGTTTCACATCCAGTTTCAAACACTCATCTTCCTGTTCCATTCCTATAATCTTTAACCACACAGTCCATCATTGGGTTTTCTATTGATAAACAACTCACACAAAAATCCCCCCCACGCATCCCCTTTTAAAGACTGTTAAATCCCACTTGCCTGTATTTATAACTATTTACAGAAGCAGCAATCTAACCATCACAAAAACCCACCCACCCACCGGTCTCATTCGCCCCTCCCTGCGCCATTAAAGCCCCACTTCCACCCAATAGAGAAAAAAAAAAATCCTGACACCCTTCTCATCCCGTTCCATACGCTGCCCACATCTTACCCTGTTCTAAAAGAGCATGCCAAGTTTAACAATGAACACAGAAAATGTCTCTATACAGAAAAAACACCCTTAAAAATGTATTTTTTTTCTTTTCTTCCTCCTCCCACAATGGTGGACATGGACATAAGACAAGATTTCAGTGGCAACAAATAATCATCATCTTGCTCAATTTTGGAATTTTTTTTTGTGTCGACAGGGGCTGGGTTTAGTCATAAGAAAGTCCTGTCATGGGGGGGAGGGGGGGGGGGTGCGTTAAGGGGGCCATGTTATGATCAGTGGGAGGGCAGTTTTCCAGGGTCTCTGAGGCAACAGTTGGCCAAGGGGTGAGGGATAGTTTGGGAAGGGGGATGAGGGGTTTTGTAGAGGAAAAAGGGTTTTACAGGATGGGGGGGGGGGTGTTAGGTTTTTATTTTGTGTTTTAGAGTCAGAGGTGGCGGGGACTAGGGTGCCCGTTGTGGTAGAGCTTCTGCTTGATGTGGACCATGTTGCCGCTGGAGTCTTCCAGCTGTCTGAGCTGGGCTCGGCGACGGAGGTCTCGAAGGTTGCAGAACTGGGGCAGCCATGACCAGGACGGGGTATCTGCAGGAAGGAGATGAGAGGCAACAGGACAGTCAGAGGAGGCAGGTGTAAATGGGTGTGACTCATTTTGGCATTTTCTTAAATACTAGATATGCGCTGGTCTGTATCCACCTCTGATGTATGCAATAACCCAATGGTGGATATGCCTCTTGAATTGGTTATCTATTGGAAGTTGTTACCTTGAGTTTTTTTAGATTTTGATTCTTTAAAATAAGAATGGAATCACAGGGTAACACAATTGGTACCATCAAAGTTGTATGTGATTATATGGCAAGAAATACAGTACATCATTCATAAGCCTAAAGAAAAAAAATATACTCCTAAAAATGTAATTACAAATTAAGCTGGAATGAAAACTGTTGTATATTTATTTACTGCATTATAAAGTGCTTTCAGATTCACATTTTTTCAGACAATTCAGATAAAGTCAGCTCTGTAGTCAGGATTTTAGAAATACTAAATAATCAAGTTTTTTTAATGACATTTGTTAAAGAAAGTTGTATATATCGTATTTGCATGTATATTATACAATGTCAATTTCTTATTTTATTAATCCATTAAGGCAGCTGATGCCACAGTTGTCTTTAAACCACATCACACACAAAAAAGATGATACTTTATAAGAACATACTGTATACTGTAAGAGGATCTAGCATACTGCATATGGCCCTGAATGATGTGTACCAAAGTGAGTCTAAGCATTTTAAGCTTATTTTTTGGCCCTTTGCCTTTTTTTTGACAGGTGACAGACAAACGGGAAACATGAAGTGTAAGAGTGGGGGGGGGGATGACATAAAGGTCAACCCAGAATTGAACTGGAACATAAACATAAATAGATCATTTGAAACACACAAAAACATGAACACATGCCGATATTTCAATGACAGACAAACTATAAACATGTCACACTATTGATTACTCCCTTCTCTGCTCTCCTACTTTACTCCTACTCAAAAGTATACATGATAAAGTGTAACAGCTGTGTATGTGGTTACTGTTAGCAACATTGTCTTACTTTTGTAGTTGTGCAGACATGAGCAAAAACAACTGAATGCAGGCTTTTGAAGACGAATCAGCTAGATGACACACTCATTAGATCAAGACACACAATCGTGTAAAATCCTTCTTAGCCTGGTTTTCAGCCTCTAAATCCAGTTAGACACAGACAAGACACACCAACCAGCAACAACACAGAGGACTGATCTCTGTGCTGTGAACTGTCCTTTTCAGTGTTGATCTGAATGAGTCCAAGCGCTTCTTTCACACTAATTTTCTCCTGAATAAAATGGATACTGTCTTGTCATTTTGTCCATCTCTGACATAATGCCTTTGTTTTTCATTGCCATGCTTAGTTTCAGCCTATAACCTGACAAGAATACAATTCCGAGCGAAATGTTGAATATGTGTTTTAATAGTCAAATTTTAAACTAAGCCCAAACATATCTTCCATACAACATTAATACACAAAATGACCCAGAATTGGATGCACTAAGCTTTAAATGTGAGTTCCACACAGACCTCAGAATGAAAAAGCTGATGTTCAATATGTCTTTTCATCATAGCTGGAACAACTTTTAATTCTGGGAAGTAAGGTTGAGCTTTTTACAGTAAGGGCACAGTGACACAGACGAGATTATCGATTGGAACATTGAAATATTGGATGAGAACGGTAAATGGCGTCAATCTCTTCAAGTGCACCGGGGTGTTGCCCTTGATTATTTGTGTTTAGGCATTATTTCTCTACAGTCACAAGGATTTTATAGGTGAGATTAAATGCTGAAGTGTCAAGTGTATCTATCTGTCTTTGACCAGTTAGCAGCCACCATGCTGTACATACAGAATACACAGGCCCGCTGTGAAAGTGACCGTATGGAGACAATGGGATTTCATGAATGTGAGGTGTATAACATTTAGAGGGGAGCAGACGTTCGTACTTGTCGGGTTATAAACTGGAGCCAGCGAGGTCCACAGAGACAGCAGAGAGAGAGAGAGAGAAGGAGGGGAGAGCCCCAAACCCAGTAGCAAATGGCCCTGTTAGAGGATGAGTGAGAGGAGGGGTGGTGCTGGTGGTGGGGTTAGGGAGGAGGGGTTGAGGTGTTGGGTGGAAGGGAGGTGAGGAAGGAGGGAGAAAGAGTGAGTTATTTATAGCTGTGAATGGGTTTGCTGTCCACAAGGACTGCTCTGAAGGGTATCCAAAGGAAAAGGGGCAACAAAGACAGGTTTCTCTCATTTGAATAAAAGGATGGGGATGGAGACATGAGAAATGGTAATGCAAGGCAGAAAATGAGAGGCGAGGGCACAATTGTTATGTTTTTTTTTTTTTTTAGAGGAGAGGGAAGGGAGAGGGGGGTTAATGCTGAATGCCAAGTCATAAGTTTCTCATTTTTTTGTGTCTGCTTTCACTGGTTTCTTTGCAAGAGAGACTCAGATACTCCTGTATCAGATATTCACAGCGCATCAATGATAAGAAAAAAGTAATTGCAGCAGGAAGCATTGTAAAGGAAATGGCCAGGAGTAGATTCAATAAGAGAAGAGGAGGAGGAGAGGGAGGAGCAATAGATGGAATCAGGAGGGGGGAAAAGCAATGGGAATCAATGTGCATCTCAATGTAGTATGTGTGTGTGTGTGTGTGTGTGTGTGTGTGTGTGTGTGTGTGTGTGTGTGTGTGTGTGTGTGTGTTTCTCACTTGCCATTCCAGCTGCTCTCTCTCATTCTATTTATAGCTCTGGAGGAGAGAGTATGTGTGTGTGTGTGTGTGTGTGTGTGTGTGTGTGTGTGTGTGTGTGTGTGTGTGTGTGTGTGTGTGTGTGTGTGTGTGTGTGTGTGTGTGTGAGTGGGGGTGGGGATGTGACAGCATCTCCATCCTGCATCCCCAACCCACACACACACACACACACACACACCCTCTTCCCCGCTCTGTCAGCCTCACCTTCACTCCTCATCTTGGGTAGGCTAAACGAGTCTGACCTAGCATCAACGTCACAGTCAACACACACACACACACACACACACACACACACACACACACACACACACACACACACACACACACACACACACACACACACACACACACACACACACACACACACACAGAGAGAGAGAGAAGAAAGGGGCATTCCCTCCCAGTACAAAAGAAGAAGCCTATATCCCCCACTCTAACTGCTGCTAATGAATATGGATGTTCCCTCCTCTCTGGGTGTTTTTTATGATGATGTATTTTACACTGTTGTCCTAATGCACTGGAGAAAACAGCATTGTCTGACTCGCTGCTGCAAAACCTTACACACCTCTGAATAAAGCAGCAGCCTGCAAATATCAACGCTTGTACAATTCAAGTCCCATGTTTATTGTAGTAGCTCATAAAAACACTGGAAAACCCTATCCTTAACTTCTATGAGCAATAACTAAAATAATAATTTTTAGTTTTAACATTGCTTGATACTTTCCCATCCTGTCTGAGGAGCTTTTCCATGGCGCTCCAAGTATCCAGGTCACATATCACCTACTTTAGTATCCTTAAAACTGAGGATCCAGGCCACCTCCACAATTCAGGTCTGCCCTGACACTGAGTGCAGCAGACAGAATATTCAACCTTAAAATCTTGTTTTTAAAAGCCTTGTTGCAATATTCAGTATCTTTAAATTTAGCTTATTTGTGCCAAAAGAAATGCTAAAAAGAGTTTGATCCTGGCTGGATGGAAAAACCTCTGAAACTGCCATGACCGTGAGAAACTAAAACACTGTAATCTAGGATGCTAATACTCAGCTCATCGGTGAACATCTTGCCAGTGCACAGAAATAAATGCTCTGCGTTGTCTTTTCAGCAGAGCACCCAGACTATGAGGGATTTCATGCTGCCATGTCATGATTTCACGTGTCTATTAGCTGCTTAGCTTTAGCATCACTGAAAGCCTATTTATTTCTGTGTCTGCACAACCACATGAACTATACACCACATGTTCCGTCTCCTTAAATCTGCCACATTCCTTTTTTTTTTTCTTTTTTTTTTTTACGAAAGTAACATGCATCCTTAATCTGTCAGGAGGAGATAGAAAGAGAAATGAAACAGATATTTCAGAGAAGGAGCACTGACAGGAGATGGGAAAATAGATAGCAACAATCACACTCAGTTGGATTTAAACACACTATGTGGGAATGTAGCTTTCACTACAGCACAGCAGATGGTGGGAGCGATGTCATTTCTCAATCTCTCGAGCCTGGTTTCCACCAGTCTTGGTAACTGCTGTATGTGTATTCATATATGTATTGTATTGGTTAACACACAAAAAGCAGTGCTTGTTCATGCATGTTCAGCAAGTACTGCCCATTAATTTGTTATCTTCACTGTAATGTGAATTGATATACACATCTACACACCAAGACACATTTATGTATATATTCTGAAAACCTGTAAATATAATCCATATTTTACACAATATGTATAGTCGCTGTACATTATTGCTATCTTCTTATTCTCACGCTGCAACTGTATGTCTTTGGACTAAAGCAGGAAAACCATGCAAACATGCAGAGAGCATACATGTACTGTAACATCATACAGAGAGTTACAGGACCAGAGTTCAAACAAGGACCCTCTTTCTGCAATGTGACAGTGCTAACCACCGAACCACTGTGCAGTCATTATGGTCTTAATGACTGAGCTTGACATGGAGACATTTCTGGAACATACAGCTACTCTCGAGTCAAAAGTAATATCATAAGTTGAGTTGAAAGCCCTGCACACCCATACCGCACTGGTTATTTTAGGCAGATTAGGCCTCTTTACAGGATTCCTCAGACTGTGTTTAATTGCTGTTAGCTTTTGTTGAGTGGGACAAATACATTTTATCACAGGGTGCGCTACAAAACTTGATCAGCACATTGCTTGTTTGTGCTGGTTCTGGTAGGGGTTCAATAAGGCATGCAAATGGCACATGCCACCTTGAATTGTCAGTTCTGTATGCCAAGAAAACAAAATACCATGTGTACCAACAGTATTGTAAACAATACAGACAAATTACATATTTCACTTAGCTTGTCTTGGCTGAATTCAAGTGGAAAATATGCTGTAATGTCTCTGGCAACACTAAAAAACTGTAAAAAGATGAATGCAATGTATTATACCTGTTGCCTCATATGCAGCTTGCACTCCAATTAAGTAGGTTTTCCCAGCCTACATAGTATATAACACACATGTACATCTTTCTGACCAAAATCAAGGGCCGTGTTTTCTGTCAGGATGAATGGATAAACATGTCATTGTGGCTCAACAACCTGCTCCCAATCTTCAATGCAGGTTTTGTGTAAAATTATCAAAATTGATTTTGATAGGTAGAGGATTGCTTTGGGATTATTAAAGGAATAGTTTGATATTTTTTCCCCCCAAAAGATACACATGTACCGGTCTTTGCGTATGGAGCTAGAGCCAGCAAGTATTGAGGTTGATAAGCTCCGCTGTCTTGGTGGTGTTCCCCAAGGGTCTATCTTAGGTCCCTGATTATTCTCTTTTAATATGCTCTCCTTGGTGTATATCATAGCTGACACACTGTTTTAAAATCTAATAAAGCCTGGTATAGATGTATCCTGCATTATGTCATGTCTCTCTCATAATAAACACTGAACGTCCAAACATTTTTGAAAAAGTTAAAAGACTCAAAGTCAGAGATCCTAAAAATGTCCCCTCCTGGTCCCTGTATTAGTGCTATTAATTATGGTATGTGTTATCTGGTCACCCTGTCAACAAACATGAAGCCAGAAGCCCATAATCTCAGGTCTGTCTTTAGAAACTCAAATGGTGTAATTGTGTTTTATTTAACTAGGGCACAGCACTAAGATGTTTTTTGACTTTCATTTGCAGCCCTGGAGAAGGTCATTCATGCTTGTATCTCCTCCAGGCTTGATTGTTGTGATACACTTGTGGTCTTCGCAGGAGAAATATAAACATACTACAGTTAGTTCAGAACGCTGCTCTCAGGCTAATCGTGCTCTTCATAAAAGACCACATTACTTAAATCTTCCTTTAAAGACTACCTGTCAATTGTAGAATTGATTTTAAGGTTTTAAATCAGCTTATTTGTGTAATTTGTTAAACCCCACAGTGAGCATGAGCCTAAGGGCCCTTCCCAAGTCTCTCCTCACCACCATGGGAGACCTATGTTTACTGTCAGCTGTGGAAGTCCATTCCCAAAGTTAGTGTCCTTTTTTAAATCCTCATTCTCCTATCTTTTAGCTTGTATATTATTTAATAATTTCAGTCTTTTAATACATTTCCATTTTTTTATTTTTAAAGTGCTTTATTATTAACATACACTCATGCTTAGCTGCTTCTTCTTTTGGCTGCTAAGGGTAGCTGATTATCTGTTTCTAGTTGTATCTATTAAGTAAATCTGATTTTTACAATCCGCTGATTGGTATAGGTTTTACACCGGATGCAACCCTCCCCATTTACAGCGCCTGGGGATACATGTTTTTGGGAAATATGTTTTGGTGGTGGGAGGAAACCAGAGGGAACCCGCGCTAACACAGAACACAGGAAGCCCATGCCCAGACCAGGGATCTACCCCGGACCTTCTTGCTGTGAGGCTAACCACTGAGCCACGTGCTGCACATAGCCTACTCATGTGTGCTAGCTACGCTTCCAAATTTCAAACATTACTGGCCCACAACCAACAAAAAAAAGGGATGTTATCGTGAAATGCTATATCACAAATATGAATTGAGGGAAATGCCATTTTACCCATTAGCTAACTTGTACCCTGCAAAGCTGTTTTTTTGGAATTCCCATTGAGTTTTAACTCAATTAAATGTTAATTGGGGGTTCCATCATCTTCATTATTTCAACTCCTTTAAATACTCTGTTTCACTTGACTACATTGTTTTGCTATTTTGCTCATGCAGTGTCCCCAATGAGATCATTAAAGGTTGAACTTAATCCAAACCTTTGCTGAAAACGGATTCACCCAAACATGCTGAGAAGTGATTTTGTTTGACATCAGCTGCCAAAGAGGTCAACTATTCTGTTTGGTTCAATGCTAACACAACAGTTTAGCTAACGGGCTAATATGGAAAGACTTGCTAGAGCATAGCAATATGGTGCAGTGATTACACTACTGTATGCCATCAAAATCAATTTAAGAATAAATAGAAGATATATTAAGGTAAATATCTTCAGGGAATTTAATGTGAATCAGCTGTTTGTGAGAGAAACAACCAGAAAGGCATAAATCAATCATTTTGTTGGCCTAAATTTGTTTTTTCACTAAGCCATCTCCATAAAAGTGCTGATTTTAACATCATATTCTCTATCCTTAATTTGTAAAAATTATAACTGCTATATCTTTTGAGAGTCTCTATTATTGCTGTTGTCATTAAGATATGATTTTATGTTGTCTTATTAAATAATTCTGTCATAAATAATGAGTTTCATATATTCAGAACATAATTACGCCTAATGATAGTGTTCTTACTGTACATTAGCCTTTGATTGCTGCTGTTTCCTGAACACAAATCAAGAGCATTGTTAGTGAAATAAGGTTTGAGGTATCTCATCAATCATTGCACAGTTGGAAGGTTTAGCTGTGATTTTCCAAGAGGTCGCAGTTAACTGAGAAAAAAACCAGTGTGGAGAGCCAAAAATGGACCAAGCAATGGGGGGGGAAGGTCATTTACCAGAGCTCCAACTGCTGTACTGGCAAACGCTTACACATGCACATATACGGTGGATAGATACAGATACATATATTTCTGCATACAAGCATTTTACTACTGTACCACAAATTCTGCTTTGAATCATAGACACCTATTCCACCTGTCAAAATATTCCAGTTTCCGTACCTGTGAACATGCTGTGAAATGTCATTTCCTGTATCGAGCAGTGCAGTCACACCTCAGCACACACAAACAAAATGAATAGAGAAACATTTTTATTCCACTTCAGGGATTGCCGAGCTATTTTTTGAGTTGCGCTTATGTGTATTTTAGCAGACCAGCACACAATGTTTACTTACCGTAGTAACGGCTTGCCTTCCAGGCCCTGACGGCACAGTGTAGGACTCCGTCCAGCCACAGCAGCAGCCAGCTGATGCAGAAGCCCAGCAGCAGCCCCAACATCAAGTCCATCTCCTGCTTGGTCACACTGTCACTCACAAAGTAGTTCTCTGATGAGTCCACCAAGGAATGGTCCCCATCATATGGGATTACATAGTGGACATGATGCCTAGGGGGAGGACAGACAGGGCAAGGTGATGGAACTGTTCGATATAAACCAACATAGATACAAATAATTATTTCTTAGCCATCTTAAAGACATACAGATGCGTGACAATTTAAAAAGAAAAACCAACATAAAGTTAACTGTTGCGCTTCGACGGGCCTCCAAAAAAGCTTTCTGTGCTAATTGGCATATATTCTCTGGAGTTCTACTGGAGCGATGAACCCTATTTGTTCAATAGATATTCCCTTATTTGTGATTTGTTGATGATGGTCGAGAGCGATGTGTTAGGTTACACCAAAATCTCCCCATAGGTGTTCAGTTGGGTTGAAATCTGGTTACTGTGAAGGCCATATTGGATAACTAGTGATGTTACGTTTGTGAACAATCCGATTCTTTTCAGCGGAACTTTATTTTCATATAAAACTATGCTAGATCCAAACAGGTTCTTACTAGATAGTCTCTTTAAATGTGTTCAAAGTAGGAGAGACATGAAAGGACTTAAACCAATTTTAAGTGTTTTTTCCACAAATCCACAGGGAGTGTGATTGCTACTAGCCAGGTATGTTCACATCTCACAAGAGATGAAAGAGGTGAAAATATGGAAATACTTATGCTGATAAAATGCAGATTTAAAGACAACTGCTTTTGTTGTGGATCAGTGAATACACCGCTCTGTTGCATTACTGCTAAGGGAAAACATGCAAGATAACACAACATATATATCTCTGCACATCAACTGTTGCAGCAGCTGCTGATAAACAACCATCCAATCCCTCACATTCACTTTGCCACATTGTCCAGCATTGACTCCGCTCCGTTGTAAAACAGATACATTCGCTTGCTATGAAAGTCTTACTGTACTGGTATTACCCGCCCTCCTGAGAGGGCATGAAGGCTTTTTCCAATTTAACAACACAGGCAGTTGTCTGACAAACACTATAAGGGAACACAGTGGGAGCTGAGAGATGTAACTGCTGAAAGGGAGTACAGATACACACTTCTGCGCGCACACTTTGGGACATTACATTAGGATGTAACAGCTTTGGACTGATGCAGGTTTTTAATGCCATTAAGACATAAGAGATATATTTTAAAAAAAGATTAGTGAGAATTGAAGCAGCAGAGACTGAGATGTCCTGACTTATTTTTTTTTTTTTTATGTTGCAACAAAAAAAAAAAAAGCAGGCGGAAGCAATTAGCTTATTTGGTCCTGCCCCTATTTCACAAAATCATATCATTACAAAACAAGATATCAACAACTTAGTCTCGAGTAACCTCCAAAAACACAGGATTCTACATTTCCTGTAATGCTACCCGAGAGAGTTTTTGTTAGATGCTCCCTGCCTGGTAAATGCCCCAGTTTTTAACACAGGTGTTGTACATATTTAAATAATATCTTCTTTGCTTATCTCTCACTGACATAACATCTCATTAACGAAAGCTGCTGGGCTTAACACTATGATGCACTGGAAGTTTTACTGATCTTTCCACCTTTTTTTGGTGTAATTTGAGGAAGAAGTGAGTATCATAAGCTGCTATGGACAAAGAAAAATCTCCACCTACAGGAATGCAACTTCATTAACTGAAAATCCACTTGTGCAGTTTGATTGACAAGTGTTGTTCCAAGTGCAATGCAGAAACACCACTTAGCACTGCAACAGCACTTAGTCCTGAATATATATAGAGAAAAAAACAGATCTTAAGTATCTTACTGAGGAGGTAGTATGGCCACATGGGGGATTGAACCCCCTGTTGGACCTCGATGCCATGCAGCCACCGAGGTCCATTAACGCAAAAACAAACAAAAAAGCTAAGCTACATGTAAAGAGATAAGCCAACATCTTCCTCCAGGTTTGTTTCTGTTCCCTGAAGAAGGTTTTTTCCCAGGTGTCTGTAAATAAAGTAAAGGATTATTTGATGCTGCCTGTATACCTTTACACTGACTTTAAGTCCTGTTCACCTGCACCCTGCAAATCATTGTGTATGTGCCTTCTTTAGTATAAAAATGAAAACTATTCAGATTTGCTGTAAGATTTAGGATGAAAATGCCACAATGACAGCATTTAGATCATCTGAGGACAACTATCCTGCAGGCTCTCACAACAGCATGACACCAATCAGCAGGGTGCACCCAGCAATACACACAGCCCACTCCTAAATCTCTTCCCTGCCACAGAGGCAGCTGGCATAGGCCAGGTTTTGGCCCCCGTCAGAGAAGATACAACTACATCCAAATCAGAGCACAGAGGCTGCAAAATAAAATGACACTGGCTGTATCCTCAGGCCTGATAAGGTGAGTGTTGTGGGCGTCACGACACCTCCACGTCTAACAGCTAGGAGGGCAGGCATGTGAAGCACAAGCACAGGCCTGCTCTATTCATCCCGCTCTTTCTGCCGTTCATGTGAAAACACATGAGTGACTCTCATTCAGGTGTGTTTAAAAGACACTGTGTGGGTAACCTGAAAACTAACAGGAGGGGAATAGGTTTGACTGTGCATACTGTCCAGTGGTGTACTATTTTATCAGTGCCTGTGCATTGCTAAATACTTGTACTGGAGAGAAAACATATATCATTTTTGGTATTATTGACATAGGAAACATTGCTTAATGCTGGTGATAATACTTTATTTTCTACAAAACCCTGCTTGCATTTATAACCGGGCCCCTTTTGGCAGTAGCAAGGATGACATAATTGCCAAAATATAGAAAAAAAGATGAGGATGCATCATCTCATCACAAACGTATTTTTTTTTGTCTTGATCAGTCCATATCACATCACATCACATCTGTCAGTGTGTGCGAGAGGCCCTTCCAAACTTTGACTCAGATTATCCCTCTCTGACAAACATAATCTAATAAACTCCTGATGATGAACCCTTTGTGAATTTACAGGTTTAAAAAAAAAACACATGAACTGTCCTCTTAATGCTGCAAATGAACTGCTACATCAACCCCCTCACTGCAGTATGCACAGTATACACTGCTGTTTTGTTTTAATGTGCATCTGTTCAGCTTGCACCAACACGAATGGTGACATTTCCCTTCCTAAAACAGTAATCTGTCCTCGTGGGTGTAGCTATAGGTTGCCTGCAGGACATGGGTCAATCAGGATTGAATATCTAAGGACAATATAGGTGTGGATTTAATGGATAAAAGGACTCTTACTTTCAATCTTGCTCCAACACTGTTGCCATACCCTAGGGCACTGTAGACTTAAAACCAGAAAAAAGGAGAAAAAAACCCAGAGGCCCACTTGTGCTCTCTGCTCATCCACACAGCCATGCTTACTGTTGATGGAAAATGCATAATACTGCTGATTAAATCCGGATTCAATTATTAATGAGTGTCTTGCTGCTGTTTTCCCCCACTTTAAACCTGCTCTGACTGAGGAGAAAGCACACAGGAGGTAGCCTGATGAGCAGCCAGTACCCTCAGCCCCATAGCACTTCCTAAGCCATAACCACTTCACTTCAGCACTCATATGTTCATTATTGGCCCAGCAGGTTTATATTCTCGCCGACACCGTGTAGGCCTGTGTGAAGCGCACAGCGCACTTGATGCTCCGATTGTTTTTGAACGGCCTTATATTGCTCATAGTTCATTACCTATTTATGGTTTCGACACACACCTTCGTATATGCAGCAAAGCCGAAATCTTCGCAGCCGATACATAAAAATAAAAAAAATAAATACAAAAAAAAACACCGCGACCAAACGTGTAATCGGGCTATCTGTTAAGAGTGAATAATAAAACGTCTATAAAAAACATCAGTCGCTATATGTAAACGCTGATATCAGCTCGGCTTTGCGGGGCTTCACCGCCAGAAATCTTCGAGGCCTCTTTAACAATTAAGAATTGACGGGTAAAAAAAAAAGCACACACCACCATGTATATCCCAAATATTGTATGAGAATGATGGCATTTACCTTCCACAGTTGCAGTGACAGACGCGGTCCTCCCCTCGTAGATGCGGTAAGATGTAGTTGTGAAAGCGATCCAGTAGTGCGTTCATGTCCATTAAACAGGCTATCGCCTGCAAAGAACCATGCAAGTCAGCTGCGACATGTCAAGCAATAGGCTACAGACAGCGAATTATCCTCTTCATCATTATCACGATAAATAACAACAATGGGGATCATAAAGAAAATGAGAGAAAATAGCCTTGGCATATCCTCCCGATTCAAAGAGGGGGGTCTCTTGCCTCAAAACGGACTTAGATTATTTATTTATGACAGCAGGTAATTATAGGTAGGCTAACCTACTTCCACATGTCATTGATAGGCCTGCTGTTAGGTGGTTTCTCGCGAAATGTGATACATGTGTAGCCTATATGGCACATTTGTCTGAAATCATCTGATTAAATATTAGCCTCGGTGGGTGAATTGGAAAACCTTATTGTGGCTGAGGGAGGTGAAGATGTCTTACCATTACAACTGAAGCACCAAGAATCATAAAAATCATGGTGGTTGTGATCATATGCATCAAAACTTCCAAACTGGCCGCCGTCCTTTAGCCCGGGATTCTACCCGCGGCAGTGGAGACGCTCCGGCTGGGCTCTGGGCGCTCGGCAGGAGCCGCTCATGGAGCCGCCGCGCCTCTCCTGGCTCCCCGTCCCTTTAAACTGCCAGGTCTCCCTCCGTCTCCTCCTACACACGGCAAGCCGCTCTCTCAGCCCTCACTGCGCCCTCCCCATCCAAGTATCCCCCCGGTCGGTCGGATGCGGCTGCCGGTCGCTCCAAGGAGGTAGTCCTCTCCTAATTACCGATGCAAAAGTGAGCCGTTCTTCCAGGTGCGTTTCTATCTCTATCCCAGTTAAAAAATAACATACAGAAAACAAGTGATGGACTCCCTAGATATCCTCTAAGGGGTGCCTTGGTATCCTCTCTCCCCTTTTCCAAGTTATTCCAAACCGGCGCTGCGCTTTAATACCGGCTAATTCTGTCCTCCATCGGCGAAAACGGTCGATTTCTCTCGCCTGGACGTTTCAAAGAGCTGAACCAACTCCTCTCACGGCCATCGCCCTCGTCTTTCTCGGAATGCTTGATAACATCGACATGAGGTCCAGATAGCTCCAGTCGGGAACTAGACCCACCCTGCGCCCTCAGTCCAGTCCGGATCCAGCAACGGCAGCTGCATCAACGCCCGGAGCCAGACACGCATGATTATCCCATCCTGGCTTCCAGCAGCTATACGAGCATCCACTCCCACCTCTAGCGCGCGCGCGCGCGTGCGTGCGTGCGAGTGTGTGTGTGTGCGTGTGTGCGTGTGTGTGTGTGTGTGTGTGTGTGTGTGTGTGTGTGTGTAGTGGGCGGTATGAGAGGGGGAACTGCAAACTACAACTATGAAATAAAGCTCACTGAGCTAGAATATATCAGTCAACATTGTAGAAAAAGTACAATATCAAATGTAGACGTGTGTCAGGTTAAACCTTTGGACACTACAAACGAATATATTTCTATTGTCACAGCTTAATACAAGACGTATTCCGACTAAACTACAAAGCATCCAATAAAAGGTGAACAGTACATTGTCTCAGCACCATGGACAGCGACCTTACAGCAGCCTGCATTTACCAGCTGCTATTTAGTGGAATACATTTTATGAATTGTTGTAAAAACCATAACATTTTACATACATGTTGTACTAAATACTAAAATGGACATGTATCAAAATAATCAATAACCAATCTTATGATATTCACGGATAAAATGCCCTTTGCTGGTACAGACTTGAAAACATCTGCTGTCATCATGCACACTGCTACTTCACTTTGACCGCCCCCCCCCCCCCCCCCCCAGTGAAGAAACACAGCCAAGCTGGGCATCAGTTTAGCAGACTCTAATTAAAATCTCTAGGGGGTAGAATGGGGGTAATGTAAACATTTAACAGTGAAATTACATGAAACTAGAACAATCACAATTACGAGTGCAGCTACAATGAGTGAGAGTTAACAGCATTTCTCAAAAACTAACCTAACAAAACTCCAGATATATGTGACCAAACATGCACATATTAAAAACAGCTAAATTATTAACATGTCAAGGGCCTGTTGACTATCTGCATGGGTAGATGCCACTAGCAGTGACTCATACATTTTTTTTTTGAATTGTGTGAACTGACCCTTTAAAGTCCACCTGCAGTAATTGTGTCTACCTCCTGTGGATCACCCCTTGTATTAAAATCCCAACATTTACCAAAAACAGCCATTTGTATTTGGTTACAAGCAAAAAACCACTCTGGAAGAGGTCAGCTACCAATTCTTCACAGCTGTAAGCCATGATATATCAAATGCACAGTACAGTCTGTCAATGTGCTGAGCAATTAGCTGGTTTGATATAATCTGGTTTTAACCATTATAATAATCTCAGAAATCTATGTGTACAAAAAAAGATAAGAATAATAATAATTGCGTGTGCAATAGCTAGGTAAGCACTGCTAGAAGCAGAGTATGAGGGCGTGCCACACTAGCAGCTAGGCGAGCATTATAACATGTTTTACAAAGTGACGCATGTTTGTCACGGAAGTAAATGCTGGACTACAACAGAGCTGTTTGGAGCAGTTTGTGAACAGTGTTTTCTGTTGGAGATGGTAAGTGCCTTTGGGGTGGACTTTGGCCTTTTTCCCTTTGGAAGCCTATAACATGCACAAAAAAGATATATAACACAATAAAGGTAAGGGAAAACGCCAAAAAGCATGGTATGAGCACTTTAAAACATAGTGCAGAGAAGACAAATAAAAAACTATTTAAAAAAAAAACGGCATATAAAAAATATGCAGTTTTGCAGTTATGCATATTGGATATTAGCTCAGGCGAAGAGGTGGCCTATGTTTCAGAACCATATAGTTCTGCAGGTGTTATCCACACACACACACACACACACACACGCACGCACGCACACACACACACACACACACACACACACACACACACACACACACACACACACACACACACACACACACACACACACACACACACACACACACACACACACACACACACACACACTCTGTTCAGTGTGGTAGTACAGTATAAATGATATGTTGTCCACACTTGGCTGACCCTCCTCTGTTCCACTCAGGTGACTGACGCTGATTGCTGCACATGCACAAATGCATGCCTAGCCCTCAGGCCATTACATCTGTTAACACACAATGCAATCACTAACTGAGGTCTATAATAAACCACACACCACTGTATGTCCGGTTTCTGTTTCTGTTTCGCCAGCTGGTTTGATGTAAATTTGTATTTTTTCTTTCTAGTTTTGAAAATAGAATAGTCTTACTGCTTCCATCTGTTTGTTTATGCAGTTTTATGTCTCGTGGCTATTTGTTTGTCTCAGTGTGTCTGCTGGTCTTTTTGCAAATACTAGCAAATACTGTTTATTGCTTCTCAACCCACTCCTCCTCCACGTTATTTTTACCAACTGTGTGGATTCATCAGAAGGAGTTGGTGGTGAGTAGATTTTCTAAGAGTTGAGGAGAGAAGAGAGTGGAGTGATTTTCAGAAGCAACATTTCTTTTAAAATCATAACTCAACCTCCTACTTTGTCCTGAGTCACAGTCTGCAATATACGATGACTCAGAGCTTTTAACTTGTCACAACTATTAGATAGATAGATAGATAGATAGATAGATAGATAGATAGATAGATAGATAGATAGATAGATTAATTGAACCGTTTATCAAGTTGTTGATGATCCTTTGAGTTATTACTTAATTGATTAACGTTACCTTAATATCCTCAAATAATTGTGCATACTGGTAGGCTACTAATAGGCCGACACATTGTATAACTCCTACTATGCCTTCTTTAAACCCTGTCAAGGCGTGGGCATAAATATTGCTTTGGTGTAATGAGTAGAGACGTCAGTCGCCTTTGCAGTTTGGTCCATTCCCCCTTCCGTACATTTTGACGTACACAGACATAGCTACGTATGCGGAACCTTAGTTGTAAACAAAAGTGGACACTGCACTTACTACATTTCTCTTTCGTGAAACATAGTCATATCTTGTAAAACGCAGCGTGTTAAAGGTAAGCATCAGTCTTTTAACTGTAAAGATCTCCAATTGTTAGCTGTGTAGTGAGTGCTACAAGCGGGAAGATATGATTTGTTATGTAGCTAGCTAGCTAATATCCAGCCGTTGAATGCTAGCTAGCTGCTAGCTGTCGAACTAGCTAGCTATAAGCTAACCTGACACCGATAGTACTCCGTTTGTGTTCGCTAACGTTACGTACGTTACTAGTACTAGTTAGTACGTGGTTACTAGCTAGTTAACGTAACTATTAACTAGTTAATGTTAACTTGTTAACGAAACTCGTCTAACATTAATGGTTATGTACCGTAACGTTAGCTTCAGTAAGTTACAAGGAATATTAAATCAACATAATACCAAATAGCTAATACAGTTGACGTTAAAAACACAAAAAGTGTAAAAGGATCACATATAAGACAATTTGCTTTTATGTTGAATGCAGTCTTCAATTTGTTAAACATTTACGTTTGATTACAACAATTGTTATGAATTGTACCTCGTGCGATGTAGCTAATGTGACAAATAAAATTGATTGATTGGTTGATTGACTAGCTAGCTACACCAAACACCCCTTCACTAGCATGTTTGGTAGTTTGCAGTGTGAACCAAGCCGAGATTACACTGTAACAAATTGCTGCTTAATATATTATTTATATTTTTGAATTTGCAAGTAAATACAGTATCTCACAAAAGTGAGTATACACCCCTCACATTTGAGTAAATATTTCATTATATCTGTTAATGGGACAACACTGAAGAAATTACACTTTGCTACAATGTAAAGTATTAAAGTGTACAGCTTGTATAACAGTGTAAATGTGCTGTCCCCTCAAAATAACTCAACACACAGCCATTAATGTCTAAACTGCTGGCAACAAAAGTGAATACACCCCTATGTTAAATTCCCATAGAGGCAGGCAGATTTTTATTTTTAAAGGCCAGTTATTTCATGGATACCATGCATCCTGATAAAGTTCCCTTGGCCTTTGGAATTAAAATAGCCTCACATCATCACATACCCTTCACCATACCTAGCAAATCAAACCAACTATTAGGCTAACCGACATAAAACCATGCTAATCTCTAGGTGAAGGGTATGTGATGATGTGGGGCTATTTTAATTCCAAAGGCCAAGGGAACTTTATCAGGATGCATAGTATCCTGGATCCATGAAATAACTGGCCTTTAAAAATAAAAATCTGCCTGCCTCTATGGGAATTTAACATAGGGGTGTACTCACTTTTGTTGCCAGCAGTTTAGACATTAATGGCTGTGTGTTGAGTTATTTTGAGGGGACAGCACATTTACACTGTTATACAAGCTGTACACTTAATACTTTACATTGTAGCAAAGTGTAATTTCTTCAGTGTTATAAAATATAATGAAATATTTACTAAAATGTGAGGGGTGTACTCACTTTTGTGAGATACTGTATATAGCTCATGACATACTAGCTACTGTCCATATAGTCTAAGAATCTCAGCATCAAAGTGTTAACGTTCCTGATCCTGATGGAGTTTTGCATAATGTCTTCTACATCAGGGACATACTATGACGGGATGCTTTTCTATTTCAAATTACAGATTCACAGAAGACTAAATGACAATCTTGATATATTATGATGTTCAAAGAAAACAAAACATCTCTTTACATATTCTGAAATCATCATCCCCCCACCTCTGTCTCTGTCCCAGATGTTTGGCAGTGGTTGATGAAAGTGCCAGCTCATTCCTTTTTAAGAAGACATACTTTGGTGCTGTAGGCCCGCAGAAACGACTATAGCCAACATGTCTAGGAAGCAGACGTCAAAACCTGTTCGGAGCAACAAGAAGGGTGAACTGGAACGCAAGAAGGATGAGCGGGCAGCACGCAGGGCCATTGTAAAGGACCGCAAGAACCGGCCTCAGGATGGCGATGAAGGAGCAGAGTTTGTCAGTTTCTCCAATCAGCTCCAGGCCCTGGGGCTCAAGCTGAGAGAAGTCCCCGGAGATGGGTAAGAGCCAGAAATAGATTGTGGTGTCTAGCTGTGCTTTGTCTCCCTCTGCATTGTCGTTTACCATCACTGATACTGCAACACGTGTCTCTTAAATCTTATTATATACAGAAAGCTTCAAGCTGGAGACAGCTGTCTCATCATGACTAACCAGGATGCCTTGGTAGAGGAACATAATGTCTTCAACCTCTGTGCCTACGTCTCCCCAGCCCACAGTCAATAACAATGTACAGTAATTTAAACAGCAACGTAGTAGCTGCTCGTAGCTGTGTTGTGGCTGCATAGTAGAGGCAAATGTCACTAGAGCTATTATTTGACAATCCTCTGTCTTCCATAACTGGGAATGTGACCGATTGACTATACAGTATTGCATCTCTATCAGTCATGTTTACTACTGGGCAGAAGGTCTGGGAGCCTTGTGATTTGCAGGACTCATTTTTATTGTCCAAAGCCCCGAAACCTGCCAGCTAATGAATGCACCAATCTTTTGGTTTAAACATAACACAGAGTAATTTAACTAGAGGTGGACACACCAGTCAATGTCTTTTGTTTCTTGCAGGAACTGCCTGTTCAGAGCGTTAGGCGACCAGTTAGAGGGTCACTCCCGGGGTCACCTGCGGCTTCGGCAGGAGACTGTCCAGTATATGATGTCCCATCGACAAGACTTTGAACCCTTTGTTGAGGACGACATTCCCTTTGCACAGCACTGTAAGAAAATGACTTAGTTGGGGACACTGAGTAAATCAACAACGTAAATAAAGTAAATGCTGTGATCAGATAAGAGACTAAGAGATTAATGCCTCATTCATAATTAACTATTTTGTCACATTACTGTACAAGTCCATTGATTTCAGGAAGAGACAATTTTGACCAGAAACAATGCAGTGACCCCTGGTGGCTCTCAGTTCTGTTTGCAATGTAGTGACAGTGTTTTCCAACCTAGGGGTTGGGACCCTGTATAAGGGGTTGCAGGATACATCTGAGGGTTTGCTACATAGGAGTGAATAGGGCTGGGCGATATGAAGATTTATATCCTCAAAACAATATAAAATGTCTATCGTATATATTTTTCTAAATCGCAATTTCGAAAAACCAACGGCTGAACTGTGTTATGACGATGTTTACGTCATTTGGGCGATGCTTTACGTTCTGATCCTTGCACTATTTGTTTATTTTGCAAGTTCTTAATAATAAAATGAGAAAATACTCACAAAATGCACACTGGAGTATAAAAATAGGCTTTATCATGTGGTTATTTCATGTAGACTATTTATTTATATATTGAATTACCAGATACCTATATTACCTATATTGTGATATATATCGTTATTTAGATATGAAATTACCTATATCGGGATAGAAGAATTTGGCCATATCGTCCAGCCCTAGGAGTGATGAAAAAACATATTTTCTATTTCTATTCCCAAAACATTCCTCCGTTTTGTTTTTTTGTTTGTTTTTTAACTTGTGAATTACTGGATGATTGTACATTGTTAGGCCTCTAAAAAATTTAAAAAGTAAAAAACTAGTTCCAAGTAGACATGCGTGCACATAGACATAGCTTCGCCTTAAGGTGTCACAAGCCAACAAGGTTGGGAACCACTGCTAGCTGCGTCTGTCTTGACTTCATTCAATCAGATTGAGTATTCTTGACGGATTTTGAACTAGTTTACATGTTTTATTTCATTACAATGAAATGTATATACAATTTGTATTTAATCAAATTAGAAATATAACGTGAAAAAAATTGTTTAGGAAAGTGATAGTGTTTTAGGAGATATACTGTGTATCTGCTGTGACGGCACAATAAAAAAGTCAAGAAGAATTGTGTGATCACAATGGAAGATTATGTTGTGAGTAATTGTTTTTGTTTCTTTCCGCCCAGTGTCCAATCTCTCTCAGCCCGGCACGTTTGCAGGCAATGACGCTATTGTGGCTTTTGCTCGCAGTCAACAGGTGAAAGTGGTCATCCATCAGGTCAACACACCACTGTGGGAGGTAGGGGCAGAGTCAAAGACTTTCAAATGATGTCACATAATCTAATAATAAAATCGGACTCTCTTTTTGGACACCACACAGTTTATGTGTTCTGTTGTCATTGCAGATAAATGGTGCAGAGAAGCAGGTATGCAGAGAGCTACACATTGCCTATCGCTATGGAGATCATTATGACAGCGTGAGGCGGACTGGAGACAACTCTGAGAATCCTGCTCAGCTCCGCATAGAGGTATATATTATACAATGGGCATTCAATGGACCAGCTTTCAGGAAAATATTCCCAGATTATTAAATTCCAGGTTCGTCTGTTGGATAGATAGATGTCAAGAATGCATTATGTCATGTTTACACCTACTGAGGCAGCCTTTACTGATGGATCTCTGTAGGGCTGCCCCCTCTTAGTCGATTAGTCAACTAATCGGTCGTTTTCGTCTTAGTCGACTAAGATTTCTTTAGTCGATAATTCAGTTTTTATGCTTATTCATGCTTAATTACTCATTTCCAAGAAACGTATGAGAACATTTCTGGTGAACACAAGATTTAAAGTGGTGCTTTTGCAGGATTAATTTCGGAGAAACTCAGTTTTACAGATGGTTAATTAACTACATTTATATTGCGCTTTTCTAGTCTTAACCACCTCTCAAAGAGCACAACTCTGTCGATTACATCAACTAATCGATTAGTCGACAAAATCATATAAGTGTTAGTCGACTAAGAATTTCTTTAGTCGAGGACAGCCCTAGATCTCTGATGTTTTTCCGCTATTGCTTTTCTCAGAATCTGCAGAATTCACAAGGCCACCAGCGTGAGTTTGGGGACGGTCAGAGGGACAGACGGAAAAACCCGTCTCCCACAGCCTCAGAGGAGGACAACGTTATCCTCAGCTCCATCAAGAATCAAGGAATCCAGGGTTAGAAGCTACACTTGATTCATTAGCTGCCAGAAGAATTAAGGTCTTTTCAGACGGTAAGCGACTCTCCGCCTGCGTACCGCTTGGCTCCGCGGGGTCTCACATGCTCCTCAAGCGGTCCGTGAGTAAACGTCAGGCACTCTATGCGGGGTAATCATGGAAACGCCTTACTGGTACAACTGTATTTTCCTTAAAGCCTAGCTTTAATTAAAACAGTTATATATATGTCAGGGAACTTACAAACGGCAAGGATCCGTCTCTCATCCACTGAGTTGCACTGCGCGTCGCGTAGAAGAAAGTTTAAAGTCAAAGTCTCTTTATTAGTCTCCCTAAGGAGAAATTCGTTTTGGACAGAGAGAGAAATTGCTGCAAGAGTAAGAGGACAAGAGTTTAGGACAATTCATATGTGGCAGTGGGCTTGTTGCTCCGCCTGTTAGATTGCCCACGCCTCCCTACCTGCGTGCTCGTCTCTTATTGAAAATTAATTACTAGGCGCGTTAATTGCTTCCCGTCTGAAAAAGACCTAAGACTATTAGGGTAAAACAACCAGGAATAAACCTATTGCTGAATTCATAACTATCATGCATTTAAGCTTGTCTATTCAGCCACGTTTTCCATTGATCCCATAAACATGTCAGCCTGTAATTAAAGGTGCTCTAAGCGATGTCACACATTATTTAGGCTACAACATTTGTTGTCACATACAGCAAACATCTCCTCACTATCCACGAGCTGCCTGTCCCCTGAACACACTGTAAAAAAACGCGGTCTCTGTTGACAGCCCGGCATCTACAAACGGCAACAAAAACAAACTGTGCCAAACTGCACCACGAAACAAACAGTTTTCCAGCCAATAACTGACAAGAAGGATTTGGGGGTGGAGGTTAGTGCGCGGAAGGGAGGGGAGGGGACGGGATGAGGAGGAAGGAGGGGCAAGCTTGTTTGACAATACTTCGAACGTCAACAAGAAGTGACATCACCCAACATCGCTTAGAGCACCTTTTAAGTAGACCTTTTGCTTGACGTTCATGTGTTCATGTGTGTGTTTTCTTTCTCAGGTGATGAGGAGAATCTGCTCCAGCTGAGTGCGGCAACCATCAATGCAGAATGGCTTGTTGGCGCCGTGCTGGGCCAGTCCTGCCAGGGCCAGTGTGCCTCAGGATCCTGCTCAGCCTGCAGAGCTGCTGCCACAGACTGCAGTGAGCATAAACAGCCAGCAGAGGGCAGCAACGTACAAAACCCAAAGGTAGACTTACCTATTACACAGCCTGTCTCGCCACATTCATTCCAAACCAAGTCCATTTTTATTTCACTTATTCACTTAAATGTTTTCCTCACTCATAAAATGACCAGTCCTCATACCACTGCAACATTTTTCAAAACACTCCCTAGGTAAGTTGAAAAAAAACAAACAAAAAAAAAACATTCATTTTTGTTTCCCTCACTTTCAGGTATCTAATAAGCAGAGGAAAGAGCAGCAGCGTCAGGAGAAGAAGAAGCGTCAGGAGGAGAGGCATCGGCAGAAATTTCTCCAGAGTAAAGGAAGTCAGGACCAGAACCAGAACCTGCCAGAGGCTTTTACTTTAGTACCAGCTCTCAACACTCTCAGCATATAGACTGGAGCATGGCCAAAATTCCCTACTGCTACTCTCGCTTCCGGTGGCTGGCGCTGTTTTGCACATAGTCAAATTTGTTTGTCACAGTGGATGACTTTTCCTAAAGAGAACCCTATAGTTTCTTTGCAAACAGTATAAAGGTGCCTGCAAACTTGTGTGTGAGATGTGGGAAAGTTTTAAAAGACAGAGTGAAAGAGCATGACCTTCAGTGTTTTTGTTGGGTTTTGATTGAATTCAATCCCCAGTTGGTGTTGGTGTATGCAAAAACACCTCAGATCTGGCCTACCTACCACGCTACCTAGCCCCTTTCTATGCTGGACATCTGGCTTTTTATGACAACCAATGCAGATAATCTCGTGCAGCTTGTTTTTTTTGATTGGTCACAGATTGAGTTTATTCAGATCCTGCTGTTTGTTCGATCTAACCTAAAGAGGAGGTGAAAGAAGAGTTGCAGATGAATGATTGTTATGCACACTGAGTAAGGAATGTGGCAATAAATAAATGATTCACTGTTTGTGTGCACAAGACGTTAGATATTAGCCAGGGTGACATGTTTTTTTTTTTTTTTTTTTTAAATTGGAGGTACGTTGGAGTAAATTCCTTACATTTTCATCTTGTGATGTTTAAAGATATTAGTGAAGTAATTATTTCCTTTTTTTTTTATTTCCTTTGGTGTTGGAGAAAATAACCTAAAGACAACAAACTGGACATTAACAGACATTAGGAACATTTTAGCAAGAGGCTGAGGTTTCACTAAAAACAAAACAAACATAGCTACCCCTTTGTCAAAATTATTTCTTGGTATTTAACCCCCTTCATGTAGAAAGTCGTTGGGGAAATGTGTTACAGGGTACGTATCAATGTTTGCCTAGTCTTATCAGTTAACGTATAATCAAGCATTTGACTGGCTGTTATTCTAATTAGAGATATCTTGGACTTGAGTGGTCGAACAGGTAATTGTAGTTGTGTAATTATTAAACCAAGGTAGACGAATGATAAAAGGCCTCACCGAAGGGAATACTTACCAGCAATATGTCCGATAGCTCCGTCTGTAGCGCATGTTGATGATTTAGCACACAATACAGCATTTAATAGCGTTTTTCTAAACCTGGGCCTTCAGTTCTTGGCGTGTTAATAATTAAACAAATGGTGTTTCATAAGAACTTTAGGAGTAGAGGCTCAAGCCAACTCCATGTTACTGTCCATCGACTCAGAGGCTGCCCGTTTATCATATTGGGATTGAGCTTGGTCTGGTGATAGCCAGACTAATCAGGAGTGGGACAGCAATTTAAATATACTGTTCCTTCATGCAGCAAAGAAACTGTTGCATTAGTGTATAGTAGACTGAGCTCCAGTAAAATTAGAACTGAAAAATAACACTGGACAGAGACAACCCATTTCAAACAGAATAGTGATATCTGATATGAAAAAGTCACACTAGGAAATTTAACAAATGTCCATTTTATTAAAACAGCATAAAAAAATGACGAATGAAAGTCAAGGCGAGGCTTACAGAGATAATTTTGTCTTCCACAGACTTGACAAACTATGTACACTTGATTCTAAACACACGTGTGTTGGTAGATGGCGTCGAAGGCTGAAACCTACATGCTGGTATAAATTGCACTTTAAAGCGAGATTATGTAACATTTGCTAAATGTTGCTTGTGGCAGTTATGGAATCATGTTAACTGCAAGTATAACAGTAGCACAAGAAGAAAATCATTTTAAAGCCAGCAAACATTAAAGTTTGCCAGCATTAGCTACTGGTCGAGCAAAGACATAAACGTCTTGTTGCAAACCATACATAGTCTCGCTTTAAACATCTGTGACCCCACTGTTTTTACAGTAGAATAAGAGGCGTTGTCACTGAGGTCTCTGGACCACTCCTGAATGTCCAGGTTATTTGATGGCAAAGTTGAACATGAGCAGTTTCACATTAAATCTCCTCCATACAGGTAACTTTACCTTCTTAGGTTTCTTCTTAGTGCAGTCAGCAAATGAAACAAGATGACATATTTCTGACTGAGGAATCGTTAGTTGGTAGATCAGTGCTACTAGGGTGAAAGCTGCTGCTCTAGAAGTCCTGTCTGATGTTCTCCTTGTTCTCGTCCCCCTGCTGCTGTCTCAGCTGAGTTACTTCGTTCTCCAGCTGGACAATGGCCCGCTCGATCTCAAAGTTCTTACTGACCAGAGACACCCAGCTGTTGAGGGACAGAAACAGATGTTACGCCAGAGCGGAAATCTCACCTACATATTCCCATGCATATGAAATCTTCAAACAACGTACTTTGACTCCAGTTCTCGCAGTTTGGCTCCTCCCGCTAACTGATCATTCTTACGCTGCCAGTTCAAATCTTGAATTTGCTTCCTGTGTGGCAGAATAATTGAATTGGTTAACATGTAAAAATTGTGTTTAATGACACTTAATACAGTGCAAATGTTCCAGTGATGGGTCACCTGAATTTCTGAAGTTCCTTTTGAGCGGTCTCAATCATGAAGGCCAAGTTACTGAAGGAGGAAGATAATTATGTAATGATTAGCAGTCTTTACGTACATCATACAATGAGTTAATGTCTGTGAGAAACGGGTGCAATCACATACTTGTTGTAGACTTTCCATGCGTTGGTTCCATACTGCAACATGAGCTCCAGGTTGTCAATGCGGACTGCCTGGTGCTCTAGCTGGGCCATCGAGTTGTTCACACACTCCTGCCACGCTGTGATGTCATTCTTCTGTCCTGATGAGGGGGCAGGCAGCTCATATCTCCACAGGGAAAAGAAAAAAAAAGTCAGATTAACATTTGGGGCCACCAAGCAAAAATGACTATGAAGAAGCATTATTTTATTAAAAAAAAAAGCACGCATACTATCATTTTAAACAATTAAAATGGAGTAACAACTGCAGCTGCAACTAACAATTGTTGGCATTTTCTATCAACTATTTTTGTATTCATCAATTCTATACAGTGTCATATACACAACATAACACATACAACACATTCAAGTTTTGGTGTTAAAAATGAGCACTGACAGGAATTACCTCCACACTAAAAGTGATGATTCAGCATTTGAGCAAAATAAAAACAGTACAGAGTTGAAACATTTGGTGGATTAATCAATTAGGTGTTTTTTTTTTTATTTTGTTTTTTTTTAGGACAATTCACAATCAACATTTTCTGCATGTCTTTATGGTGGGAGGAAACCGGAGCACGCGGAGGAAGCCCACAAAAACACGGGGAGAACATGAAAACTCCACACAGAAAGGCCCTGCCAGGGGATCGGACCTCGCCATGACCGGGGCGGGGAGCTGCAGTGCCTACTTGCTGTGAGGCGGCAGTGCTAACCACTGAGTTGCCAATCATCAGATTTTTTTAATTTTATTTTTTAACTACAAATTGATAATCTGTTAATACTTGTTGCTTGAAATAATAGCAACAAAATAAATGTGTTTCTGGTTTTCGTAGCCCCCGCTATACTAGTAAACTGAACATCTTTGGGTTTTCGGACTGTTGGTTTGAGGATGCCACAATGGGCATTCTGGGAACTTGTGATGGCTAACTCTTTTGCTATTTGCTGACATTCTTAACCAAATGATAACTCGAGGAAATAATTTGTGAAATTTCAGATAATGAAAATAATCAGTTGCAGCTTTAATTTAGTTTATTCGTGTGATGTTACGAGATTTCCGGGTGTCCCAAGACTTTGAAACTCATTTAACACACCCTGCTGTTTGCAAATGTTGAGTGGCATATTCTGTAACTTCAAGGCCTGCTTACATTAATTGAATTCAGTGGTTCGTTATAGGATTGGGTTTACTTTTCAAACAGCAGTTTGACTTCAAGGCATTCCTAAAGTGAATAACCTAGAATAGAAAATATACATCACTGACACTACTGCAGCACTTCACTTCGTAATGTCCTTTATTTATATGCATGTTTAACTCTTTCTCTGAGGCAAATGAGGAAAAGGCACAATTTTCTGCTAAACTTTTATCTGCATGTTGGATGCAGCAGTATTTTTGCAAGATTCTTTGTGTATGTATATGGTTCCCATAGAGACATGAGGCCGTTGATTCGGCTGTTCTGCTGCTCAGAGTGTAAATACAGGCTCCTGCAGTGTGTAGAGTTTACCTCTTCATGCTCAGGAGATCCATGGGCTGTCGAGCCGCCAGACGCTCAAATTCATTCCTCATAATTTCTGTCTATTGGGTGAGAAATCAAAAAAGAAATGCTGTCACTTTGGTCACACTGGCTGAAGCTGTGAAAAAGGTTTCAGAGGTCTGGGGAGTTTGTCACCTCAAAAGTAGAGAAGTCAGGTGTGGGCAAGTAGCTCAGGTAGTTTTTGGTAGGTCGGTATCTTCTGGTCTCCTCCTCCACCAACGCTGCGGCCTAGAGGACAAAGGATAATTTGCTTTTTTTTGCACAGGGAAAGCACTGCTGCTACCAAGAAATTAACTTGTATCACTTTTTACTATGGTTGGATCCAACAGGACAGGTGATTTGTGGACTGGCGTGGCAGAGCAGGTATTAGGTTAAATTTTATTATTAAAACACCAAAAACTTTTTTTACTTTACTGTTTTCCCATAAGTCTATATTTTGGCATAGTCGAAACACATTTGAAACAGCAATCGGACCCAACACAGGCAATCATGTGAGGAGGCCTGGGAGCGTCTGCATTGAAGGAGCACTTACCAGTGTCCTGTCATCTTTAAATAGAAAAATTAAAAAAAATAGTGCCAGTTGAACAGGGAGGTTAGAATTTCCGAGGCACGTTTATTTGGCAGACCCAAAGCGATTTATTAAAAATGGTTTCCAGACTGTAACAGGCTAACGTTACCTCAGGAAGTTGGGGTAACGTTAAATTGAAACCCCAACATTGACGTTACCTAGCGATGGCTAAATAGCATTTGTTTAGTGAATTAGCTAAACATTAACGTTAGTATAGCCACTTGTGGTCAGACTAAATGCTGCAACGTTCGTTTAAACTGCCACGTGTCATAGATATTAATACGTATATATACCAAGTGTTACATTCACATGTTTCTAATATTTAACAGTGTGCCTTGTCCATTTAGGCATGGTTAGCTAACATGCTGCGGTTAGCAATTTCCCTGTTTACTCACCGCTTCTCTGACACCTGCTGCATCGTAACCTTGGTCAAAATATGGCAAAGCATCGACGAACACTTCACCAGCTACTGAAGCCGTTCCGGCCATTTTTAATCAGTCTATATTGTTGAGTTTGTTTGATTTGGGCCCCTCTTAGCTAAAAAACAATAACCTCTCCAGCTAACAAGAAACACGTTTTACCGGTCGCGACTTTCACAATAAAATCCTTAACTAATAGGGCCGTGAGTTTTTGTTTGTGACATCTAGTGGAGTGGAATGTAACTGCTGCTTGATGAAGCCAAGCTGTAAAGGCATCAACACGTTTAAACGTCAGTTCATTTGATTTGACATCTACAGTATTGTATATCACCACTTTCATAATGTTTTTCTGGATCCAACTCTACAAGGATGGGAAGGGTGGTTATCCAGCAAACACACATAGCCTACATATTACCTAACCTGTACAGCTGCTTGAAGAGAAAACTGAGCTACCTACTTTATTTGATAAGTGGATGGATATATTTTTAATAGGCCTACACTCAACTGTGTTTGACAGATCTTTTTGATTTGGACTGCTAACAGCATCAGTCCCAATGGCAGAGACATCTATACCTCACTTTTAGACAGTGGAAACGATCCCTCTAGATTAAAATGGTCCCAAAAAAGCAAACATAGAGATGTTATGTACAAACATACAAACTATCTGCCAGTTAAGAATGAGCCACATACCAATCAGTTGGTAAGCCCATTTCCTTGTCTCTCATCATCATATTCATGCATTCTTGCATAAGGCAGTGGTGGCCTAAAGGTTAAAGAAGCGAGCTTGGGACCGGGAGGGACCTGCAGGATCAAATCTGGGTGGGGAAAGTGAAATAGTTACTTTCCCTCATTACCACCATTGAGGTTCCATTGAGCAAGGCTCTTAACCCCAACCACTCCAGTGGAGCTGCTCAGTGGCCAGCATATCAGACTGTGGTTGTACAGCTTCCAGGTAGGAATGTGTAACTATGTGAATGTCACAGCCCGTCGTTGCAAATGAGAATTTGTTCTCAATCTACTTACCTGGACAAATAAAGGTTAAATAAAATAAAATAAATAAGCACACACATGCACTAAAACTACACTGTAGACAGTCAGTCCTTTTGTAAGGCAACTATCAAAGACGCATACAAAAGTAGAAACAACCCTTTGACATTTTGTCAAGGTGGTCAAGATTCAGTTTTAAATCAATGCATCTTTGAGCACTGCACCACACCATTGTTAACATCACTACTAAAAGTGCAGACTTAGCGAAGAACCACAGCGCTAAGGTACCATTTAGGACCAGGCCATTTTCAATCCAGCCTGTAGGCTCCCTTTCTTAACACGTCAGCTTTCCTTAATAGCTTAGCTTCATGCTTTTTTGACCCTAGTACTTTGAAGTACTGCAGGGGCTAAGTGAGATTTTTTTTAATGCATAATTCCTTAAATAACTACTATGATACTGAAATGAATTTAGTGATGGATTCTAATCATTTGAAATGTATGCTAGCATTTAAGTGTTTTTCAGTTACAATGTTGTTGTTTAGCCTTAACAGGCGCAGCGCTGTATTGTACCTCTTTATATAGACTTTTTAGGGTATTTGGCTGAAAAGATATTTCAAAGGTGGTACAATATTGAAAAAAGTTTGAGATCCAACATAATATTATCACTACACTTTACAACTATTACAGTACACTAACTATGATAATATTAGACATAGTTTAATACACTGATATCAATATCATGATACCTTATCGATACAGTGAAAAAAACATTTTATGAAAACATTTTTCTGATGAATTGTATGTACAAACAGATGAATTTATATTGTTCTGGATTCTGTTTGTTAAGCCTTTTGCCATGGTATAGCTGTTGTTACACTTTTTAAAATTCAATTCAATTTTATTTATAGTATCAAATCATAACAAAAGTTATCTCCAGATAATTTACAGATAGAGTAGGTCTTGACAACACTGAGACCCAACAATTCCCCCAAGAGCAATTGCAAGGAAAAACAGAAACCTCAAACAGAACCTGGCTCTAGGTGGCCGGCCAGCCTCAACCTGTTGAGAGAGAAAGAGAGATGGAAGAGCGAACGCTTGTGTACAAGTGTACAATATGTACAGTAATGATTAAAAATCTGAGTTGTGCATAAATGATCAATTTTAGATCATTAATGCAGTTAATACATACTGTGTGTGTACATAAATTATAAATATATACATTTGATTGTTGCAGCAGGACAGAAAAAAATAAAAAATAAAATAATAATAATAATAATAATAATAATAATAATAATAATAATAATAATAATAATAATAATAATAATAATAATTTATACTTTATTAATCCCGCCAGCGAAATTACAATGCAAATACATACACTACCGGTCAAAAGTTTGGGGTCACTTAGACATTTCCATTCCACTCCATTATAGACAGAATACCAGCTGAGACCAGTTGCATTGTTTTTTTTAACAAGGGCAGCAGTTTTCAGATTACATTATGTGCTTGCATAATTGCAAAAGGGTTCTCCAATGTTTTCTCAGTTAGCCTTTTAAAATGATATCAGATTAGTAAACAGAATGTGCCTTTGGAACATTGGATGAATGGTTGCTGATAATGGGCAATGTAGATATGGCATTAAAGATCAGCCACTTCTTTCTACAACAGTCGAGAACCCTTTTGCAATTATGTAAGCACAAAATGTAATCTGAAAACTCCTGCCCTGATTAAAAAAACAATGCAACTGATCTCAGCTCTGCAAACTACTGCAGTTGTCACAGTTTACATCCATGTCTGTCCAGACTTACGTAATATATGTAGTGAAGGAATTTAACAAAAGGTTCATCCTTGAATCCAAGTGGATGTTTGTGCCAAATTTGAAAAAAAAGATTCCCTTAAGGCTTGAGATATCACATTCATGAGAATGGGACAGACATGAGGTCACAGTGGCCTTGACCTCCAAAATCAAATAACTTCATCCTCAAGTTTACATATATAATAGACTCGCTGCTATTTATTTATCATACGTGTCACTTTAACTCTTGTATGTTTGTTTTTTTACTTCTATTCCTATACAGGTTGTGTACACTTCCTATTTTATTTATTCTCATGTTATTTTTACTTCTCTATTTATCTTAACTTACCGTATGTCTGTCTTGTGCTGCTGCAATACCTGACTTAGCCTACCCATATCTATATATAAATGCTTTTCACAGATGTAAACATAAACATTCTAAATGGACCCAAGTTGATTTCCTGTTGCAGTGTATGTGAATGGCATCAACTGACAGGAAGTTAACAAGGGGCCAGGCTGTTGCCTAGCAATGTAATTCCATTGAAAATGTGAGATATACAAATAGATATCAAAGATAGATAGATAGATAGATAGATAGATAGATAGATAGATAGATAGATAGACAGACAGACAGACAGACAGACAGACAGACAGACAGACAGACAGACAGACAGACAGACAGACAGACAGATAGATAGATAGATAGATAGATAGATAGATAGATAGATAGATAGATAGATAGATAGATAGATAGATAGGCTGTGTTCTCTCATGAAATAAACAAACAAAAAAAACTCGGGTCTTGGTCAACGTCATGACGTAATCATACGTACTACTAGCTCGAAAAGTTACGCAGGACGTGCAGCGGTTCAAAGAGGAAGGAAGATGGCGGATAACAAAGGCGAGGAGGATATGGAACCGTCTGCTAATTCAGACTCAGTGCCTTCAATGCAAGATAACGAGCAGCCACAGACGAAAGTGGAAAATGCAGTAATAGTCATAGAAGCGAATACAAACGGCGGTGAAGAAACAGAGTCCCATGATAACGTTAACGAGGCACCTACACCCACCAGCGACGGGGGAGACGTCGTCAGTGGCGGGGTTTCTGGTGCGGGAGGGGAAGCCAATGATAGCACTAGCAACGCCGTCAGCCCGGCTGGGACTAGCAGCAACAATGCAGAGCCAACAGCAGCTGAAACCCTGGCCGCTGGGGATGTTCAAGTTGGCGGACTCACCACCGAAATGTCCCCCCCTCCTACGGCTCCGGCAGCCACGCCGGTACCCGCTCCGATTAATTTTTTGGATACGTGCGCAGTGTGTAAACAAAGTCTTCAGACCCGAGACTGTGAACCGAAACTTCTACCTTGTCTGCACTCTTTCTGTCTAAAATGTATCCCGCAACCAGATAGGCAGATAAGCGTACAGGTGGCAGGACCACACGGACAAACTGACACACACATAGGTGAGTTTTTCCACAAGTAACGTTAGCTAGCTAGATGTTGTTGTTGGTTAATGTGGCAATCCTTAAGATTTCAGTTCTGGTAAATTTCTAATGTGTGTTTGAGTTTAGCAGTCTGCAGCAAATAAATAGAATGAATCTCATTCTAATTTATGGATGTTGATACATGAGCATAATGTTTTCATAATTGTGTGCATAACTTTAGATACGTTTTTGTGTGTAAGTTAATACCATGGAGAAACAATTGTACTACAGCATTTTTTTCCGGGAATCCACATACACCCAGTTCGTAAAACTACAAATATGTATTGCAATACTTAAATCCTTGGGCTCAATCACCTCCCCCAGCGATATATAGTAACTAAACAGACATTTAAGACATCAGAAATGGAAATTTCGAGATTGCTGCCGGTCAAAAGTTCGGGTTTCCGCAGTTGAAGTTGTAAACCGTAATTTGTTTAAAGGTGGGAATTGAGATGGACTAACGTCAACTGACACCTATAGGTGGTTGATCTGGGACATTAAACCTGAGACATTACCACTGATGCTTACCGGTCAGAGAGTTGAATGTCAGACTGCACAGAAGAAGCAGTGGTGTGTCTGTCTGCTACACTCTCATCTCCCCCGGGCGGGAACACTATCATTGGTCCAGCCGTCATCACTTCTTCCACCATAATAAACAGGCGGCAGTGTAACATTAAACTATTTGCAAAAGACTTTAGTTATGTTCTATCACAGTTGTCATTGTATAAAGAAAGGCAATAATATAATTTGACAGATTGCCATTGACTTCTGGCCAATTAGTCTCCTCTTGGGGATACGCTATATATTTCCCCTCCCTTCAGAAATTTAGATTTTTATAATTACTTTTGATACTAGTCAGTAATAACAACTAGATGATATGAACATGAATGGCTGCTGATCACTGTGTAGTCAAACTGATGATTCACATATTCAGTAACAACTAGTAACAGTGAGACAATGTCTTGTGAAGAGACTACTGGAGAGAAAAATATTGAATACTTAATGTTAACATGTAAATTATGGATCCACTTATCCGACTTTTTCAGTTCCGCTAGCCAGGCTTTGGGTATCAGCCGATACCAAGTACCAGTCAGATACCAGTCTTTAGTTAATTAGCTGTATGCCTCACTGTGTGGAAGTGACTGGGATCATTTTTTAAGTTTAAGGCAACATCAGCCTTGACTGAAGAAGTGCTTTTCTAACCTTGTAAAATTTTTATATAATAAAGAATTGAATTGATTGTCACCGATACCTGATCCAGCTATTTGAGTCGGTATCAGCCCGATATCAGCATTGGATAGGTGCCTCCCTAATGTTAACGGCATGTTATTTGAGCAATATCACACTTGAGGTTGTGCTGTTGGACTGAATATCAACACGGCTGTGATTCGGTTGTAGGCACGAGGCATATTCAGTGCATCACAGTAATAAGTAGGGCTGGGTATCGTTCCAAAATGTTCGACACAGGTACCGATGTCAATACTGTGACTGTGATACTGGTTCCTGAAAGATACTTTTTTCGATGCCAGTTTTTTTAAAATCCATTTTAACAAAAGAATTACAACATTACACCACAAATCTTTTTATTTATTTTTCAGCTCCTACTACGTGAGGCCCGTCTCTTTATGTGTAACAGAGTTTTTCCTGGATGTGTCTATGTCATGTAATGACATCACGAGCATCATTAGATCTTGGTAGAAGCATGCCGCATGCTTATTGGCTCACTGACGCTGATGAGATTTGCTTCTTTGGTATTGAAATTTGATATTGAATGACGTGGCATTTTTCGATACTTGATACTAGGGGTGGGCGATATGGAGAAAATCAAATATCACGATATTTTTGACCAAATACCTCTATCAATACCGCAACGATATTGTAGTGTTGACTATTGGTGCTTTCACAAAATATTTACACAATGAGATTTTTGATAAATAATCATCAGTAATGTAGATAGGGCTGCAGCTATCGATTCTTTTTGTAAATCGATTAATCTAGAAATTAATCGATCGATTAATCGGATCATTTTTTTTGCGTTTTGAAACAACCAAAACAAATGATGTATAACGAAAATGATCAAGCATTTGGCTTTTATTTCTCAAAAGAACAGCGGTATTTATTCCAACTCCAACATTTGGCAATTTCATTTAATTAAGTTTCATGCTGTAATCTAGCCCTGACATCAAAGGAAATATCTGTTGTATGTAGATTTCTACACCTGCAGCATTTACCATTAGGCTACCAACAAATAATATATAATTTCGGGGGTGAGCCTATTTTCTATGGTAACCTAGCAACCTGTGTGTGTGTGTGCGCGCGCAGACGGAAGAGTGAGAGACGAGGGTGTGTGTGTGTGAAGTTTTTTTTTTAGGCTATACTCTCTTGCAATTGAACGTGAATACGTTTACTAGTTAAAAACATCAAAGCTAAACATCATATCTAGTCAACACGCATCACAACATCGCTACAAATACAGTATGCGATTAAAATCAGCGGCTGCTTAGGCGACGTTACCTTGTTTCAGCGACGCTCGGTGAAACGGCGTGGAGCGGATGTTTACGGTTCAGATGCTGAAGTCGTACTGCTGTGGTATACCAGGTCAGTAGACACATTGCACCTTGTTCTCTTCCCAAACTTTAGACATTCTCTGCCGTTTCTGGACATCTTTACTCTCAGCCATCGCGCTAACTAAATTCAAAATGTATCGCGCGCTAGTGGTGTGCTTCCTGAGCAACGGTCCGTGTGGAACAATCAGATCCCTGCGCGTATAGTGCACGAGGCTTCGAGGCATAGTTTTTGCCTCGAGGAATTTTTGTAATCGAGTAACTCGATGAATCGTTTCAGCCCTAAATGTAGATATGACTAAGTGGGTAAAGGCAAATAATAGAACAGTTACAATAGTCTGGTAAGTTCAGAAAATGACATAACTTTACGTAATGCAGCCTTTAAAACCAGGAAAAGACAACACTTATGCCATATTACGATATCCAAAATCTGAGACAATATCTAGTCTCATATCACGATATTGGTATAGTATCGATATATTGCCCAGCTCTACTCGATACTAAGGAGGCAATTCTGTCAGTGCCTCCTTCACTGGTTACCAGTTGCTGCCCGCATCCGCTTCAAGACACTAGTACTTACATATAGGGCCATGACTGGATCAGCCCCAGCTTACATCCAGGACATGGTCAAACCATATACCCCAACCCGCCCACTTCGCTCTGCATCAGCCAAACTGCTTGCTGCTCCCTCACAGCGAGGGAGAACTAATCACTCAACGAAATCCCGACTGTTCACTGTCCTGGCTCCCAAATGGTGGAACGAGCTCCCCACCGATATCAGGATGGCTGAAAGCCTACACACATTCCGCCAAAGGCTAAAAACACATCTCTTCCGACTACAAAAATCTTGAACCTGCACTTTCATATGTCTCTTTGTAGCTTACTTATTTAAAGCTAATGTACTTGCACATACTACTTGTTGTCTGGAGTTTATACCTTCACAGTTCAAAGCACTTAATTGTAAGTCGCTTTGGATAAAAGCGTCAGCTAAATGACATAGAAATAAGGGACAGCAGATTATGATTTGTTTGTTTATTAATCATTGATTTGACTCCTACAACACAAATGGTCAGACAACTAGACTGGGATTAGACTGTTGCCAAGCAACACATAAACATTTTCCTGTACACTAGCATGCTACTTTGTGTAAACTAGATCTAGCCTACATGTCACCGCAGGCCAGCTACTTTGTGCCATGTGATCTTACCTCTTTCACACCAATGACCAGGGTTATCAGACCCGTCTTAGTCAATTCAAACCAAGCCAGTCAACACGGGTTAATCCCTGGTCATGACAATTCAGATACGACCTGGATCACAACCCGGGAGCGATGCCTTGCTTGAAGTGGGTGGGAGGTTTACATGTCGTAGCCTATTCAGGGGACAGCTAATGTTGTCGCGTACTCCCGTCCAGCTGTACACCACCAGAACTATTGCTTTGTACTTGAATTCCTCATTGTGCAGTAGAGTCTTCTAGTTTAAACTGCAGGCAGCAGAGACATTGAGAGCTCAGATAAGCAAAAAGTGAGCGAGAAAGCAGAATGGTGCTGTGAACGAAATAAAACAGTATTTTCTGATTGTTTTACAGCGGTTCCATTTTAAAGCACAAATAAATAACCATCAAACACTCAACAGATGATTTTGTGGAGACAGACACTCTTAATTTCATTCTCATCTGCATTTCATTCTTCACAGGTGCAGCAGTAAACAAGGAAGTCGGCTTCTCTAGTTTCAATTTATACACATTTTAGGACAAGGGGAGAACTTTTCTCTTGGTTTGATTACCTTAAAAGTAAAGTTAGGCTTTGCTGTCGGCTTCCTGACTCATTTTAAAAAGACAGTGAGGTTCACGTGAGCCATTTTTACAGTGGTTATGTTTTAAAGCACATTGAGACAAAAGCTGCCATCGCACCGTTTGTTTAAATAAAGGCTGTGGCGTCCTTTGACAATTGGGTCATGACTGTGCACCCAACCATCCATCCAACCAATGACATAATTTGTCCTGACCTGGTTGTTAGTGACTATCTTCTTGTGCAATTCACTAGGAGTGCATGATATATTGACTCAATATCGTTATCGCAATATCACGTTGCGCAATATTATATCTAAAGTGTCAATGCCAGTTACCGTGCCACTTGCACATGTTAGTGCACATCAGCGCATGGTCCACTATGTGACAAACCCTATGTAGCGTACATCGTGTGTGCATATTTCGACAGTGACAGTGTAAGTGAAGAAATGGAGACAACAAAACGGAACAAATCAGAAGTGAAAGAAAAGTTGTGTCCTGTTCTCTTTATTTATTTTATACTGTACAACCAGTAAAACATGTCCTGTTCTGTAAACATGGTCGTTATTTATTTATTTATGTTGTACCAGGCCAACATGATGAAATACACCTTGTGTTGTAAGACAACTTGTTTAATTTGTTATGAATCTATTTTGATAAGTTTTCCCATAACTTTTGTAATTTTACATATGTTTAAAAAATATCGAAATTAATATATCGCAATATTCATAATCGATATCGCAATATCACATTTTGTCAATATCGTGCAACCCTACAATACACATTGAAATCAATCAAGGTCAATGCTGGTTAACCCTTTCAAACACAAAGTCAACCCTGGTTGAGCCCTCGGTGTGAAAGGGACCAGTGAAATAAGAGTCTGTTAACTGTCTGCTTGGTGGCATGTGTTATTCTGACAAGTTGACAGCTTGATCAGACAGCTGTTGCTTGCTCTATCGTATCCTGCTCTCCAGACTGTATTCAGCGTGGTCTTCTTAACAAACTAAACGTCGATGTTTATATATTGTTAGCGGTAGCTTAATTTTTGAGCCGAGTGCTGGACCCGGCGGCTCACGATACCACAGTCATATGAGCAGACCTGGAGGTTTGCACTGAAGTGTCCAGGCTTCTGTCTTTCCCTTATCCTCTTCTCACGACTCTTATCTCACGATAAGATAGCTAGCTAACTAGCCAGCCCTAATGTTGGCTTTTCCATCTTCGGAGGAGCTGCCCACAGCTCTCCTCACAGCAAAGTAGTCTGCCAGCGCTGGGGAGACCGCAGGGTGAGCTAGGTATAGGTAGATATTGTAACTACAACATCCATGTTAAACAGATGGGAGCACTGGCAGTCTACACAAAATAACTCATATTTCAAGTTCAACGAGGGGACTCTCACAAGAGTCTCATTCATGGTGACATCTCAAATTACTCTTTTATTCTCCAGTTTGTAGCTTTTTGTGCAGAGTTTTACCTCCCCACAGTACCTGCCAGCCATCTAAAATTGTATTAGTCTCAGTCTCAGTGGAGAGTTTCAATATCACGTGGTCTAAATGCTGTTTTCAGAAAATGACATTAGTATTGGTTACAGGAGAAATTCAGTATCACATAGTCTGAATTGTATTTGTAGAACTATCTGTCACCACAAAGGATTGCTTCTGGTGTAAAACTGGAATATATTGTATGTTTTAGTTTTTATTTGCCTTTAGTAAATACTGTGGTTAATGTTATCTCACTCAGCACTACAATTTGAAATTGACATTGGAAATTGTTTTTAGTTGAAGTCAGTTGCTGCAAGACAGCAGTCATACTCTGTCTGGAGTTTTGGAAGGTGGGGTCTCTCAATAAACATAATTGTGAACTCCACAGCATCTGGCCCAGTCTCTCCACACTATAGTTTCTGAAAGCTGTAACATCTCAACATCAATTATTAATTGGCCACTTCCACTGTAGCAGTTAAATCCTAGTTTGTTAGTAACTAGATTTACAGCACTGATTAACATGACTTCACATAAAGGATTACAAATTATGTCATCCTGTCCCCAGTCAAAACACAGCCAGGCTACTAACCCGGTGTTTCGCCTGGTCAGAGAAAAGCTGGGATAATGATAAGTTGTAAGATAATATTTTACATAATAGATAATCTGTTAAAGTGCATATTTATTTGTTAACTAATACACATAAAATTAAGAAATGAAAATGCCAGGTGATAATGCTGAGTACAGAAACCACTTCACTGTTTCCTACTTGGACTGACTAATTCATTCATGAATTCATCCTGATTTTCCACTTCTTTTGTGATGGCTGCTGTAATAGATGGTGGCAGCTTGGAAGTTGACATGTTTAGCTTCCTACTAATCTAGGCCTTGGAATATCTATATAGTACCTGTCAGGTGTGTCTGAAGAACACGTTATTTGATTATTAAAGTGCCCATATTATGAAAAAATCACTTTTTCTTGGATTTGGGGTGTTATTTTGTGTCTCTGGTGCTTCCACAAGCATACAAACTTTGAAAAAAATCTATCCATGCTGTTTTGAGTGAGATACGGGTTTCTGAATGTGTCCTACCTTCAGTCTCCGAGTGAGCTGTTCAAAATCTGCACGGCTTTTTACGTAACTAGCCAAAACGAACTGGCTAACCACAACCGTTAGCATGTACTGCTACAACATGCACTGCTACAACACACACAAATTCACCATAATCTACAAAAGAACTATTTACATGTGCGCCCTCGTTTAGAAAAAGTCTCCCGGCTAATCCTGCCTTGTAACTGACCAAAGTTGGAGAAACAACCTTTCTTTTACGGTCTATGGAGCTAACTGACATGATCTACGATCTGAGCTACTGAGCATGTGCGAGTGAAATCAAAGAGTACAGAAGAAAAGATGCCTCACTCTGTAGGTAAAACAGAAACCTGAACACAAGGTGAAAAGAGGAGCTGCAGCAGTGAGAGAGAGCTGTGCTGTACAACAAAAATATGGTGTTTTTTGAAAATTAAACCATGTAAACCTATTCTGGTACAACCTCAAAATACAATTATGAACCTGAAAATGACCATAATATGGCATCTTTAACATTAATATTTGGGAAAGCAATAGCCTGATTTAGTTACCTAACCTGTTATTGTTTTTGTTTTGTTTTTTTTTGGGGGGGGAGGGGTGTTCCTCAACACAATCCCCATCCAGCTGCTTTTACAACCAATCACTCAGAGACCCATGCAGCTGGAGCTTACGCAAACCGGCTGTGTGCTGTTCAAGCCAGTGTAGACCGGCTCAAACCGGCTTTAACCGGTTTTTAACTCAGCTGGTGGGTGAGGGGAGAATTTATGGATTTCTGAGGTGGAGTGGTGACAAAATATGCTGACACATTTTAAAACATGTTTGTGAAGTTTAATATTTTGCATTATATTAGACTTCAGAAAATAAGTGGCAAAGTTAATGCGCTGAACGAATTACTTGTTGGGGTGTATGATTACAGCAGTTATTCAACTAATTACATTTACAAAGCTAACTAAAGTGATAAAGAGAAACCATTCTCGTTTGCGCATTTTAATTAATATTCTAATAAAAATGCCAAGGATGGTGAGATTGAATCTTATGGAGACGAGCGCTAAATCAATTAGTGCCCATTAATAGGCAGTGGGTGTCCCACAGTGCCAAGAATTTTTAATAACAACAGGAATTTACCTAAAGGAAATTATGGAAATAAGCAGAAAGTATGCTGAGGGCCTCTTATTAATCCTCTTTTGTTTGGAGCAGGACTATTCTTAGCCA
Source organism: Gymnocephalus cernua (assembly GCA_023631565.1). Lineage (NCBI taxonomy): Eukaryota > Metazoa > Chordata > Actinopteri > Perciformes > Percidae > Gymnocephalus > Gymnocephalus cernua. The sequence continues at coordinate 20,519,734 of CM042433.1, forward strand.
AGAGTTAAGGGAGCTTCATAAGAAGTCAAGTAATAACTTTTAAATGGGCTTGTCCTTTATGGTCACTGCGTCTTTAGCTTTATTTCCATTTTTTCTTCAAAGATCAGTGAAATGAAATGTCACTAAGCATTGAATGTGTAGCCCAGTATTTGAACTTAGATCTCATTTGCCTTGGTCCCCCCCCCTCATTTTCTGTCTCTTTTCTATCTTCAGTAAATGTTATGCGGTGTTCGGTGTGCCACCAGGACTACAAACAGAGTGACATTATTGACAACTACTTTGTCAAAGATACCACAGAGGCCACCAGTACGTCTGATGAAAAGGCTGCACAGGTATGTCAAAACGGTTGGCTTTGTGGCAATGATGTTTAATACAGAATAAGTGTATCTGCATCAATGCTTTGCATTGTAGGCTTTCCTCCACTGTGTATGGGTCTCGGCATAACCTTGGGATTCTGATATTTTATTATTACTGTTTATTTTGAAGAGATGTTCACCCTGTGCCACAGGTTTGTCTGGGATTTTACTAAAGTAAGATATAAGAAGCTTGTTTATTTGTTTGATTGCACTGGCTTTTAACGCCACCAATAAAACAACACTATGCAGCTCTTTATCCATTGCTCTGACACAAAATGTGCAGTGTTCATTAATGCTCTAAATTTAAATGAACCAACTGATTTTAGATAACCTATGACCATTTATTTAGTGTCACCATCAGACCACACTTCTGAAGAGATTGTAACTCCTGACCACTTAGTTGTCAAATTAAAAGGTAATAGGCTAATCGTTCACAAAGTGCAGTGTTGACCATGAAGACACAGGTTTAACAATATTAGATCTCAGTGGGCTGCCTGCACGACATGGAGTGCTACATGGTTTAAGTATTGCAATAAAAATGTGTGTAGTGTGTCAACACTCACGTAAAACGGTAGTTTAGACTTTAAGGCCAGACACGGCAGGAAAAAACAACCAAAAGGATTTGATTAGATATTGTGTCTGTAAATTGTGGATTTGAATAAAAATATCTAGAAATTTTCCAATACAAAATAGAAATCTCCACTTGAGTAGCACTTGCATACACCAAACTTTCCAGTTTAATTCATATCTATATTCTGAAAGGTTTTACAGAGGAGTTTGTTCATATTTAATTCATGTCCTGATTTATAGAACATTGTACTTGTATTTCTTTATGGCTGTTAGGTAATGCCTCATTTGCATATGTAAACATGCAATTTCAAAAAACGTACAACATATAAAATATAACTGTCTTAATGTAAGCAATCAACTGAGGAAGTTTCATGGTGATATCTATTAGTTAAATTAGTTTTTTTTACCCTATTCACCTGTATTGTCTTATTATACCAGAATGGGTTCTCTAAACAATAGGTACAACTATCACTGAACTACTAGTAGGGTTGGGCGGTATCCAAATGTTGATACCTTCAAACCTCATCCCTATTTTACCGCAGTATACGGTATTACCGTGACTAATTAAAAATGATGACGTAAGGCTCAGACGGCGTCACCAAACTGTTGGCTTGTGCACCGTTCAGAAACTGAATACCAAACACTAATACAGAAACAATAATAACATAACAACAACTTACAAAAAACTGTGGGCGAAGAGTTATGAGGGATCCACCGCGCCCAGCACAGCCAGCATCCTCTCCATTAACTTGGACGGCTTGCTGTCGCCAAGGCTGTTCAGGGACAGCAGGCGGTCTGCTTTCTCCAGCTCCGACAGTTCAAAGAGTTCCAACAGGAGGTTAGCCGGAGGAGCCTCTAACAGCGCCATAGCCCTGGCTGTTGTTGAGGCATCTAAGGCTGATACCACATGGAAATACTTTGTAACGTCCTGTGTTATTCCTCTCAGCTGGAACTGGGCCTCAATGTGCTGAAACCACGGCCGTGGGTTGTACTGCCAAAATTCCGGTAACTTGATTTTCACCAACATTGTCGTTTGACATAATTCAGCCGTTAACCCGGAACTCGTATATCATAACACCTCTCCCTTAAAGGTACAGCACCTTGGTGAATGTCTCTTTCAGTCTTACTTGTGGGTCACCAAAATTTAATATTTAATCCTCCTATATAAGTGCATTGCATTTTTTTTAATGACGGTATTGAAACTGATACCATTGCTATTTTTAGACCCCGCGGTATACCTTATTACCGTATTACCGCCCAACCCTAACCACTAGTTTTAGTAAGTTAGCACTTTGACATCAGACATTTTTCTTTAGCCTCAAAAGGTTTTACGTTGTCCCAAAGCATGTGTTATTAAATTACTGTGTTCATTAGGGCTGCAGCTATCGATTCTTTTTGTAATCGATTAATCTAGCACTTTATCGTTCGATTAATCGGATCATTTTTTTTTTTTGCGTATTTAAACAACCAAAACAAATAATGCATAACGAAAATGATGTGACTGTAAAATGATCAAGCATTTGGCTTTTATTTCTCAAAAGAACAGAGGTATTTATTCCAACTCCAACATTTGGCAATTTAATTTAATTAAGTTTCATGCTGTAATCTAGCCCTGACATCAAAGTAAATATCTGTTTTATGTAGATTTCTACACCTGCAGCATTTACCATTAGGCTACTAACAAATAATAATTTCCGGGGTGAGCCTATTTCTGTGGTAACCTAGCAACCTGTGTGTGTGTGTGTGTGTGCGCGCACGCGTGCCGTGCGTGAGGAAGAGTGAGAGGTGTGTATGTGTGTGTGTGTGTGTGTGTGTGTGTGTGTGTGTGAAGGGGTTCTTTTTTTTTAGGCTATACTCTCTTGCAGTTGAACGTGAATAAGTTTACTACTTAAAACATCAAAGCTAAACGTCATATCTAGTCAAACCGCATCACGACATCGCTACAAATACAGTATGGAAAGACTATGAGCCCAGTTATTTTATATGCTTATTCGTGTGATCTTCTCAAGGTGTGCACAAGCTGCGAGGACAACGCAGGAACCATAGGCTTTTGTGTGGAGTGCGGAGAATGGCTGTGTAAGACCTGCGTGGAGGCCCACCAAAGGGTCAAAATTACCAAGGACCACAAGATCCACACAAAGGAGGATGCTGACGCTGCCTCTGGTAAGATGGCTGACCCTCACCGTGAAAGGCTGACCAATGTTTATCGAAGCTAAAAACTGCAAAAGCCTAAGTAATACTGACCCCAGTTGCAGCACAGTGAATGTGGTGGTGCTGAGAGGCTGTTGCCATAGTAACAGTGCTGCAGAGTCTGGCTGCTTAGATGGTACCTCTAGCTGGGGGACCACACACCCTGAAGCTATAGCCAGAGTTTTCTGAGACCTTTTTATGTCTGTTTATAAACCTAAACTGTCTTTTTTTGCTTTCTATTTTTGTCTTTCTTTTGTTCTGTCTTCTTTCACTGTTTTTTATTATTAAGTTGCCTCTCAATTGAGTTCTGTCTCTCCAATTAAGCATCGGTGGTGTCTTTTCTCCTGTGTGTCTATAGAGTCTGTTGGTACGCCCGGACAGAGGCCTGTTTTCTGTCCCATCCACAAGCAGGAGCCACTGAAGCTTTTCTGTGAGACCTGTGACACCTTGACCTGTAGGGACTGTCAGCTGCTGGAGCACAAGGAGCACAGGTCCACACATCTAACACATTCCACACATCTATTTTATTACTTATGAACTTATGTCTATAAGCTCCTTTAACTGGTATGGTACCAGTGTTTTTGGACTGCTGGCAAAATGTGTAGTTGATTGCCTACACTGCAGGCAGCCATTAGTTTTACTTAATTTCAGTACATTATGAAAATCAGTTGCGGAGAGACCAAATGCACACCAAATATTATGCCAATCCGGCCATTGGGTTTCAAGATGTGTTGGTCATAAACACAGAGCAGTCCTATTAGTCACCTCCTTGGTAGAGGTAAAAGAAGGACAACAATGGACCACCAGTGTAGTCGTGTCATTCACATTTATTTGTGTAGCTCATTATTAATGCATGTGTCAATGGGCTTCATAGCCCACATCGATCATAAACTCTGGTGATTGTATAGAACATCTGTGCTGCCCAGTTGAAGATTGAAAGCATCCATGTTTTGCCAAAAATACAGTTAATACATTTGTATTAAATTACTTCAAAGTCTTCCCTTCATACATTATGAGACTGGACAAACAGACTTGGATGTAAACCTCCAACTTGACTGGTTGACAGAGGCATACAATCGCAAGGGAGTAATTCTGGTTTCCCTTGAAACCTAATTTATATTTTGACCGTATTTCTTATTTTTAACACAATTTGTAAAATCACAGTCAATTTATTGAAACTAAATTGTTTTCCCCTCTACTCTCAGGTACCAGTTCCTGGAGGAGGCTTTCCAGAACCAGAAAGGCTTAATTGAGACCAGTGTGGCCAAACTACAGGAAAAGAAGAACTACGTCCATTACTCTGTCTCTCAGGTGCAAAGCAGGTGCGAGTTTTACATCACCCAGCATCCTCTCCAGTGCTGCCTATTGACATAGTTACTGCATGTCGGTACCCATGGCAATCGGCTGAAAAATGCATTCAGCATTTTTATTTGTGACTAGGGTCTCTAAATGAAGTGTTTTTTCATCCAGGTTAAAAGAGCTGAATGAGACACATAGGAAGGTGGAGCACGAGATCAAAATCGCAGTATTTACGCTTATTAATGAGATCAACAAGAAGGGAAAATCCTTGCTGCAGCAGTTGGAGGTAAGAGAATATCAATTAAGTCAGTTTGGCTAAGAGCTGCATAAGGTACTGCAAAATCGGTTAGAAAAGATTAGTAGTGAATTGTAATGGATTTGAAACGATTTGATTTCTATATGCATTTATGCAAGCTCATTCTGTGATTGTTGACTCACTCTCAAGCCTTGAGAAACACTTATTGAAATCCCTCCACATATTGAAAATATGGTTTACGAAAAGCTTCCGTGTAGTTTGTGTGTCGGTACTCTAGCCTGTATGCATCTGCCCATATAAATATGATGAGATATCCAACAACACATTTTTTACACTGTGTGCTAACGCCTTCTCATATGTTATAGATATTGAATATATCTTGATATTTTGATGTATTCTGTTACTAAATATGTTGTCACACACTATGAATTACATAGTTTCCTCTTTCTCATGCATACTTCCCTGAAACAGCCTTGCTGTGACTTATTTCCCCTTCATATCTTTACTCAGTTCTGTCATTAAATCTGGTTTGTTATATACTATATTATTGACTACTTTCCCATTTGCTATGCTCTTATTTTTTTTTTATTATTGTTTTTGATGCATTCTAATATTGACTGCTGTAATAGCCCAAGCTCCCCACGGGGATTATTACATTTTAATCAAATCTAATGATCTAATCTATCTCTATGCATATGCTAACATGTTTGTAATAGCTTGACGAATTTATTTATCTAGGGTGTTCAGGCTCTTCAGAAGCAGTGCTTTAACCACAATAATCTCACTTTCTGTCTAGACTGTGACCAAGGAGCGCAGTATGAGGCTTGTGTCTCAGCATAAGGATACCACCCTGCTGGCTCAACAGATCCACCATGTGCTCAACTTCTGCCAATGGGCCATTACTACTGGTAGCAGCACAGCGCTGCTCTACAGCAAGAGGCTGGTAGGTTTCTCATGAGCCCCAGATGTTCAGCACTTTTAGAGGCTCAAGCCGACAATGTGTGTACACAACTGAAGTTACACCACACTCAACATGGCTTGTTTGTAATCACAAAAAAGCATTGAATTTGGCTTTGGTTTGATCCCCAAGTTTTGCTGTACGTGAAATGAATTAAATTCTAGTTTTGCGGAACGTTTAAGTTATGTCATCCTCCGACATAACTTGTGACCTCGTCATCATATCAGATATAGGGTCGTAGCTAGTATATTGGTATTTTTCCATTTGTGAGGAATTTGTTATCAGCAGCAGTCTAAAGCTGCATTTTGACTGCAGGAACTTACCCTCTAGGAACGTTCTGAGGAACTTGTTGCGTTTCGACCGCAGGGACTAGGGTCTAAATTTAGTCAGGGGACATTTTCTGGGGCCTTTTTACCCCCCAAAAGTTCCTGATCAGGGTACTTTCTGAAAGTACAGGAATGTTTGAGGTGGGGTTTGCATGGATGACCGTTGTTGATTGGTTAAACACACAGAGCGTGGCTGCTTCAACTCACCAACCATTTAATTTACAAAACAAGGAAGTACTCTAATATTGATTTATGAACATTTTAGGACAAGGGGAGAACTTTTTTTTTTTTTTTCATAACATAGTAAAGTACAAGTAAATTTTGGCTTTGCTGTTGGCTTCCCAACTCATTTAAAAAAAGACAGAAAAAGATAGATGCACTGAAATGCAGGCTACAGAGACGTTGGCAGCAAGCTTGGGTGAGTGAAGAGAGAGAGTGAATGAATGGAGCCGTGAATGATAAAAATATAATTCTCTGATTGTTTTACTATGGTTGCTTTCTAAACGGTTTCTCAACCGTTACAATTTAAAGCACAGTGAGACAAAATCTATTTTGTGGTGTTTTTCTTTCAAGTGTTTTTTATATGAAACGGGCAGGCACACTGAACTGCAGACTGCTGAGTGTGTTTACCCCAGCGACCACCAGCCCTCTAGCCTGGGAAAACCCTGACGAACTTCTGGCAAATTTGAGATTTGCTCTGTAAGTCAGTCTGGCCGAGAACCCATTCAAGCTCATTTCCAATTTTTCCAAATCGAGGCACCAATCACAACTGTTGAGGCGGGCTTTATACGATGACGATAGCGCACCAACATCAAGCAGCTTTTTGTTTACATTCAACATGACGGCCACCGAAGCTCAGGCTGCGCAGCAACCCGTTGATGCCGCTGTCGCTGCTATATCACCCGGATCGTTGGTCTGATTGGTTGAAGGACTATCCAATGGCGCCCAGAGGCATTTGAGTGGCGTCCGTTGGTGACGCCCCTTTGGAAATGAGCTGTGAATGAATCTTTCTCAGAACCACTCTCAGTTACAACTGAGAAGGGTCTGGTGTCAACCAGACTACCAGCCCTCATCCAGTCCTGTTGCTTTTTACACATCAGCGGACTAATTTGCATAATCTTTCCAGATCTTTAGACCGCAGTGGAAATGTAGACAATCGGCTCAAGGAACCTTCTAGTTCCTTCAAAATAGTTCTGGAGACTTAAAAGCCCCCAGAACCTTGTGTCGAAACACGGCTTACAAACACAACATTTTGTTTGGAGTATACTTCTGGATCAGCCTTTTCTAGATTTGTGAAGTTTCAGAACCACCTTTTATCCCACATTATGTGGATGTTTTTTTTTTCTTTTTTTTTTTTTTCTTTTTTTTTTTGGCTCAAACATGGAGGCTTCTGCCATGTGGATTTAAATACTGACCACAAGACAGTCAGCAAATGAGATAATTTTAATTACTTTATTTTTGGTTCACAGTAATGCTCCCAAAAGGCATATTTACAAATGGGCTGTTTGTTTCTCTGATAAAGCCAGGCTCAGTAACTGAAAGACATTATTTGTGTGTGTGTGTGTGTGTGTGTGTGTGTGTGTGTGTGTGTGTGTGTGTGTGTGTGTGTGTGTGTGTGTGTGTGTGTGTGTGTGTGTGTGTGTGTGTGTGTGTGTGTGTGTGTGTGTGTGCGTGTGTGTGTGTGTAGATCCTGTTCCAGCTTCGCCAGCTCTTCAAGGCTAGACTGGAGCCAGCACCCCAGGCCAATGGAGTTGTGCGCTTCTTCTGTGACCCCACCTTCTGGGCCAAAAACGTAGTGAATCTAGGTAAGACAGGCCTATTACCGTATTATGATCATTATCAATATTTCAATGTCTACTATTATTATATGTGTTATATATTGACTTTCAGTCTTTTATTGATTTAGATTAAGAGGAGAGAACAATCTTAGGCCCCATCCAGACGAAGACGTTAGGATGAAAACGCATCCGTCTTCCCTGGATTCGGTTCAAGAAAATTCACGTCCACATGAATCCATATGTAAATGACTCAACACTGTACTTCATATGCCAGGCCTGGCTGTTATGGCTACAGAAATTAACGGAACGAAGAAGAAGAGCAGCCTTCAGTGACTTCCTTTCATAATATGACTGTTAGCTAGTTCTCTTAGCTTAACACATCCATGGACTAGACTTTAATAACTTACACCACTGCTCGTTATATAAAGGCCACCTAGAAAAAGAATGTAAACTTTGTTTACATTCTATCGGACATGATTGCAGCTAGCAGAGCTAGCGTTAGCGCGCTAGCTAGCGCGCTAACACTTGCTAACGCTAGCTAACATCAACATCGGCAGTCACACAAACATCAATGATCCGATGTCTTTTTGATAATCTAGCTACACGTTTTTCTTGCGGTAGCCTTTCTACAATAAGCGGTGCTAAAAGTTACTATAATCCGTTCAAGAAGTTGATAAGCAGACAGATTAGCTAGCTAGTTGATAAATTCTCTACTTCCACTTTATAAACAGCATTGCGTCCTTGCTAGAGCGGTCAGCTAGGTTGAAGGCAGCCAGCTGTTAGGCCGAGATGTGTGGGGATGACATCATCGATACGCACTTATGCAGTTTCACCGTACACACGAAGCCAAACGTGAGCCGTCTTTTTTTTTTTATTCACCCTGGGACCAAGTTTCAAAAACGTGCGTTTACGGGCAGTGCGTTTACAGGATTCGTGTGGACAGTCGGCCCAAACGATGCAAAAGATGTGCTTTTGCATCAAAATACGTCTTTGTCTGGATGGGGCCTTAATTTGCCATTGACATGGGTTTCATTAGATTTATGTATTTATAAGTTATGGCCTTTGCATGCTTATTTTAATGATACTCCTTATCTAACTTACCAGATTTAGTCTTGCCTTACTGAACAGAGTCATAAACAGTATTCAAAATGAGCAGTAAGCAATTGATTAATGTGCCCTGTCGCATAAAATAATGTTTCACACCAGTATAGAGCATGTGTACTTCTTTAAAGTATGCTTACTGTTATCCCTCTTCTTCTTATTGTAGGTAATTTAGTAATCGAGAAGCCACCCCAACCTGTGCAACCGCCCGGTGTGATGGTAGGAGGACCCCCTATTTCTCCAGGCCAAGGTCACCATGGCAAACACCCAGGACAGATCAACCTGGCCCAGCTCCGGATGCAGCACATGCAGCAGGCAGCCTATGCACAGCAAAAGCAGCACCAGCAGCAGCAACAACAACAGCACCAGCAGCAGATCCAGCAACAGATGCGCATTGCCTCCCAACTGTCCCAGCAGCACGTCAGACAGGCTGGTCCGCCAATGGGTCAGCAGCAGGTACGGAAAACATTCACCAGGCAAGGCAGCTTTATTTGTATAGCACATTTCAGCAATAGGGCAATTCAAAGTGTTGTACATAAAAACAATTAAAATACAAGAATAAAAGTTACAGTGCAGTATAAGAAATTAAAATTAAAAAAAAAGTTTAAAATATAAAAGCAGATAAAATACAAGATTTTATGGTGCTAGTATGGGACAATGTATAAGCCGTTGCTCTATACACGTAATCCACCTGCAATCCTTGCTGTTCCCAGAACAGGCCGGTGCCACCAGTCTTACTTTTTAATTTCTCTTTATATGCTTATATAGATTTTCATACAGTTTCAACAGTGCAACTTCAGTATAAGAAATTAACAATTATTTAACGAAAGGCAACATCAAAAAGAAAGGTCTTCAGCCTTGATTTAAAAGAACTGAGAGTTGCAGCGGACCTGCAGTTTTCCGGGAGTTTGTTCCAGATATGTGGAGCATAAAAACTGAACGCTGCTTCCCCATGTTTAGTTCTGACTCTGGGGACAGCAAGCAGACCTGTTCCAGACGACCTGAGAGGTCTGGGTGGTTCATAGTGTAGTAGCAGATCAGAAATGTATTTTGGACCTAAACCGCTTAGTGATTTATAAACCAGCAAAAGTATTTTGAAATCAATTCTTTGAGGCACTGGAAGCCAGTGTAAAGACTTCAGAACTGGAGTAATGTGATCCACTTTCTTGGTCTTAGTGAGGACTCGAGCAGCAGCGTTCTGAATCAGCTGCAGCTGTCTGATCGATGTTTTAGGGATACCTATAAAGACACCGTTACAGTAGTCAAGTCTACTGAAGATATGGACAAGTTTTTCCAAATCCTGCTCAGACATAAGTCCCTTAACCCTTGATATATTCTTAAGGTGATAATAGGCTGACTTTGTAATTGTTTTAATGTGGCTGTTGAAATTCACGTCTGAGTCCATGACTACACCAAGATTTCTGGCTTTGTTGTTTTTAACATTGTCGTTTGAAGCTGAGTGCTGACTTTTAATCGTTCCTCTTTTGCTCCAAAAACAACCACCTCAGTTTTTTCTTCATTTAATTTAAGAAGGTTCTGGAATATCCTGTCATTAATTTGTTTAATGCACTTACTCAGTTTTTGTATTGGAATATATTCCCCTGGCGATAAGGTTATGTAAATTTGTGTGTCGTCCGCATAATGGTAACTTATTTAGTTGTTTTCCATAATTTGAGCCAGTGGAAGCATGTAGATGTTAAACAGAAGAGGCCCTAGAACGGAGCCCTGGGGAACTCCGCGCGTCATATTTGTATGCTCTGATGCATAATTACTAGGGGTGGTACGGTTCATGAAAAAACATCCGAACCGTACGGTCCGCTGGTCTCTCTTCGGAACGTGTGTGTGCAGTACGGTCCGACGCATGCGCAATGTAGCCTTGTGCCCGTCAGGTGCCAGTATGTGACCTCTTTCCCTTCGCGCGAAAGAAGAGATGCGGACAAGTTGCCAACAAAACTACAGCGAAAGACCGTGCAAAACATGTCAGACCGTCCTGCCAACCTGTATACATTTTAAGATCAATGTACGCTGTAACGTTTTTTTCACTCTAAAATTGCTGAAGCGGCTGCTGTTTCCTGTTGGCTCTCTGCAGCGGGCGGGGCTGCTCCGTTCCCCCCACGACTGACGCGCACACACACAAACACACACGGTGGATGCATGCAGGAAAAACCGGAGATGAGACGTACAGGATGACCTAAATTGAGGGCAGCTACGTTCGTTATTGTAAGTGCAATGATAAGTTAGTCTAATAAGTACTTTATCAAACCGTATGTGTCCCTGCCCAGGCCAGGATACGAAATTAACTAACAATGTAAAGATCAAGAAGCCACTGACAGATCTCACAAATCTCACCTAGCTTTCCTCCGAGATGGTCCCAATAGTGTGCTGAAAGTCAAGTCAAATTCAGTTTGTGCATCATTACATGATGTAACAAATTTTTAATACTGTATCCTACATTGTGGATAATTAAGCTATATATCATATGCTTAAGTCAAACCAGTTTAATACTGAGCCAGCAAGGCTCAGTATTAAACTGGTTTTAATACTGAGTACTCAGTTTTCCAATCGGTCTAGTAATACGTCATGGTCAACCGTGTCAAATGCAGCACTGAGATCAAGTAATACTAAGACTGTAGTTTTTCCACTATCTGTGTTCAAGTGGATGTCATTAAGGACTTTAACAAGAGCCGTCTCAGTGCTGTGGTGTGGTCGAAACCCGACTGGAAGGCATCAAAACCATTGTTTGGTGACAAGAAAAGGTTGAGTTGTTGATTTCAATGATTTTACTTAAGAATGGAAGGTTAGATATCGGCCTGTAGTTGCTCAGTAGTGCCGTGTCTAGATTTTTTTTTTTTTTTTTTGGCTTGATGGCTGCAGTTTTCAGGGCCTGTGGGAAGATACCTGAGAGAAGAGACGTGTTTGTAATCTGTAGAAGATCAGAAGACAAACAATTTGACATTTTTTTGTAAAGGCCCGCTGTTAAAATATCAAGGCAACAGGAGGAGGTTTTCAGATGTTGTATAATGTCCTCCAGGTTTTTATGGTTGATTGTATGAAATTGTGTCATATTGGAATTTGTTTTGCCTGGACAGTGTGACAACACATATCCCATACTTTATATGGAGGCACTGACAGTTTCTGAATTTTGTCTTCGAAGGAGGAGGCAAAATCATTGCAGGCCTTGGTAGATGAAAATTCAGATGCTACTGGTACTGGAGGGTTGTTAACCTATCAACGGTAGCAAATAAATTATTATTGTTTCTGGCGATAATGTCAGAGAAGAAGGACCGCCTTGCATTCCTCAGTTCCAAATTATAAATGCGAAGTCTTTCTTTATAGGTGTTATAGTGGACCTGGAGATTAGTTTTTTGTCACCTGCGTTCAGATTTTCGACGCTCTTTTTTTCTGTTGTTACCCGTATGACATTTCTCCATGGAGATCTTTTCTTACCAGAGATAGCTTTGACCTTAGTGGGAGCAATGGCATCAATAACATTTGTAATTTTACAATTGAAATTGTCTACAAGCTCAGTGACTGAGACCCTCAGTGATATACCTTTTCTGTTTACCTTTGTTTGGACACTTTTGTGCACAGAGATAGTGTCGTTCAAGAAAACACAGTAATGATCAAAGAGAGCAACGTCAGTCACCACAACCTTGGAAATGTTTAGACCCTTGGAGATAATAAAGTCCAGAGTGTGCCCCTTATTATGTGTGGGCTCTGTCACATGCTGAGTCAGTCCATAGTTCTCAAAAATACAACACAGTTCTTTGGTCCCTCTATCCTGGGTGTTGTCAACATGAAAGTTGAAATCACCAGCAATAATTACACAGTCAAAGTTAATACAGATTATAGACAGCAGTTCAATAAAGTCATCAAAGAAAGCTGCACAGCATCTAGGTGGTCTGTAGATATTTAGAAATATAGCTCGAGAGGAGGACCTTAGTTGAAGAGCCACATATTCAAAAGAAGCAACATTTCCATAAGATATTTCAGTACATTGTAATGAGTCAAACAAAATGGCAACTCCACCTTCTTTCTCATTCACTCTATTCTCATTCATAAACAGTTGGAGGGAGCTGACTCGATAAGAACAGCACCACTGTTATTATGGTCCAACCAGGTTTCAGTTAAAAACATAAAATCAAGATTGTGCTTAATAATAAAATCATTGATTAAAAATGATTTTCCTGCCAAAGACCGGACGTTTAGTAAGGCTAGTTTTAGTGTGTTAAAATAATTGTCTGTCTCATTTTTTGGGACAGGCTGTGGCTGACAAGGAATGGATGTTAAATTTGCTAGGTTTGCAGTTAAGTGCTTCTTTTTCTTACTTAGCGAATTCATCATTCTTTTTCTATTACCTTTCACAACATAGATTGAGGAAGAATTTAACACACAGGGCCCAGGCTTGTCCTGGAAAGAGTCATGAGTGCCACTAGGCGTGCAGCCTGGACCCGGCACATATCAGATAAAGCTTGCTGCATTTTGTACACAAGCATACTCATCAGTTTGGGGAGAAGGGGTTAGCTGCCATCCTTGAGGGGGCAGAGGTGCCTGGCGTTTTACTTTTGGTGATTGATTCAAAACGGGGGCAGTTTGATGGTGGGGGCGAATGATGGGAGACGGAAGGGGGGGGAAGTTTGGTTCCAGCATCTACCAGCTGCTCCATCCAGTTGGTGAACCCCAACATGGGTGTGGGGGAAAGAGGGGGAAAAGGGTGAGTGGAGAGAGCGATGGCATGGGCGAGGTATCTCTGCTCTGTGGTCTCCCATGGTCAAATCTTTGCTCAGGTGGGGGCTGTGGTGGATTACTGCCGCACTTTGTTGTGTCTTCCTCTTGTTTAGATTCGTCTTGTGTCCTTGGCCGAGGGAGCAGATGTGTGGCACAGAAAAAAAGTAGGTTAGAGGTGAACATCTTTACTCCTGGTTTGTCCATCTACCTTAAAAAGATGTCTGCGGTCCCAGAAAGTGTTAAAATTGTCAATGAACTGCAGAGAATGAGCGGTGCATGCAGTTGAAAGCCATGTGCTCAGTGCCAACAGTCTGCTGAATCTCTCAACTCCTCTTCTGACTGGCAGTAGAGGGCCACTGATAAACACCTTCACGTTTAGGTAGCTGCTTTACAACATCATGTGACCCTATATGCAGTATAATGTTATTCACAGTTGGGTGTGCTGCCACAATATGCGGGATTCTTTTGGCCAAGTCAGACACCATGTCTTTGGGAAAACAGAGCATTTGGGTGTTTTTACTGCTTTTTACATCTTTAAAGGCAGAGTCACCTACAATCAGAGTTTGAGGCCCAGTCGTTAGCTTTCCCTGTAGCTTTTTACTTTTTGAATTGCTCTCAGTCCTTACCCTGCTGTGTGACGATGAGACACAATCCAGGTCATCAGATGAAGGTCCAGGGTCCTGCTGCAGTGGAGCAAATCTGTTATCCACTTGCAGACTCAATTGTTGGGGAGGCATATTGTTGCTAATTCTCCCTTTTGCAGCTGTCCACGGCTGTGTCCTACTGAGTACAGGGGTTGAAGAGGCGCTCTGCCTGGATGATAATGCAGGCCAGCCGTTCAGTGTGGAAAACAATTTAATAAATCTGTGCTCCAATTGAACACCCTAGTGACTCCCAAAACATTAAAAGCTCACTTGAAAATGTTTTTCTTAGTCCACCAAACAATTGTTTTGTTAATTTGTATCACAGTATTATATCTCTCCAGACCTTTGGAAGCTTTACCAGATGGAGGTCTGGCTATACAAGATCAGGAATTTTTATAATGTCAAAAATTGAATAAATGAATTACCTCTCTTTCTTTAAAGTAGTCTATTACCCATAATTTTATTCAGCAAAAATAAAAAAGGACATAATGGCCAACACAATGAATAGGAAGCCATAGGGATCACTTAATTTGTCCAATTAACAGTTTTGTGAATATGTTACATTCCATTCTGTGAAAGCTGAACACCATAAATTGTTATAACACAGTTTTCCTTCCTGAAGATTTACCTTCATGTCATCGAAGTGAATGCAGCGATTGTTAGAAAATGTATATATTCTTGTGTGCCTCATTAAACCTTTAGAACATTGTGAACTGAACCCTGCTTAGGTTCTCCGAGTGCTCGTAACTGCTTTCAGAATTAACTCACAGAGGTCAAGCCAGTAGATGGTGAATATGAACCACAAAACAGCCGTGACAATCGATTGTTTTATAACAAACAGTCAAAAGCCTCAAAATACATGATTTAGTGCAAGCAAATCTTAGCATTTGAGATGCTGCAACCAGTTAATATGTGGAATTTTTAAAGGATACATGTCTGAAGTGATGAATTGATAATTCAAGTCTTCAGTTTTCTGTAGATCAAAAAATCTACTCATGTCAGCACTAATTATATGTTTTATTCCTTTAATTGTATGACACCAAGAACCGCTTGCTGTTTGCATGAATTGCCATGGTTGTGTTTATCCATTGATCTTGTTTTCACACAGTCTGTGTATATGTATGATTTTTGACAGCCTCCAAGGCTCATCAGTATGCAGCAGATGCCGAGAGGGCCTGGCGGTATGAATGGTGGGCCAGGTCCCCCCTTGTACCCTTCCTCCCATCATATGCGTCTCCCTGGTCCACCCCAGGGCCGAATGCCCACGGCTCAGCCGAGACATAATGGACAGCAGTATCCCACCATGATGCAACCTCAGCTACAGAGACAGGTCAGTGTAAACACACTTATATTTCACTGTATGGAATTCGATACACAGATGCAATTTGGTTATTTTACAGCATACTTTGACCGTTTGGATTTTACATACACGTGATATTTTTTGTCTAATGCATTGTTGCTGTGATTTTTGTAATCTGAAACTAGTGTACTGATGTGCAAATGTTATTAAAGAAGGTTTAACCCAAAATGTATAGATACACTAGGCAATGCTGGTCTGAAGCAGCCAAACAGCTTGCCTAAGAAATAAATATACAGTATTTACAGTATTGTTTGTGCATCATGTTCTATGATGCACAATCTGTTCTATCTAATGCACAAAAAAGTAATTTGGGTATACTTACAAATATTGAAATTAGGTTTTTTTTTTTTTTGTAAAAATTAAAAGTCAATATTCAGGGGCAACCCCTCCAACAAGCATATCTAGTTTTTCTAGTTTTTATTATTGTGGTTTTTAATCTTTAAAGTTGGTTAAGAATAAGGTCTTTATGGCTGAGGCCAGTTCATTGTTTTTTTCCACCAGAGGGAACATCATGATGTCAAAATGTTGTTTATGTGAAAAAACTCACATGGCTCTGTTGTTATCTGGATATTTTAAAAACTCTCAAATAACTTTATTGGTAAAAATCTATCAATATTGAAAAAACCGTATCGGTCAGCCAATCCTTTTTAGGTAGAGTCTAACGTCAAGTGGATATTGATGGCTGACTAATTGGGAAACCTTTAAATGTACAGTATATGCTTAAAAAGAAGGCTGGTAGCACTGTAGTACTGCTATCCTTGTTAACTTTCTCAAGTTTTGAGTTCAGAGCCGTTTATATCCATGTTAACTATCTTGCAGTCTTCTTTCCTGTCTTTGTCGCCACACTGTAGCATATTTTGGTGTGTTACTTCCACCTGTTTATGAGTGGAACAGTGGGACACCATTGGTAGAACTGTTTATGGCATGTGCTTCCTCGTGTGTATGCACGAGGAACAAAACCGGGACCCTTCAGAAAAAACAGCTGCATAGCACTACTAGAGGTTTAAAACTCCACAGGGAGACCTTTTTAAGTAGCAAATTGTCTGCAAATTTGAAAATTTTAAAAAGCATAGTCCAATTCACATTCAGTTTGAATATAATTATGGCAGGGTTATATATGTGGAAGTGCACTGAAAACTATTTGTTTTGATTTTTATTTTGGCAGTAATAGTGTATTTTCAAACATGGATTAAAAATTTGATCAAACTATTTCATTTAAATACTAGCGTACCTGAACACCCATATCCAAGATGCAGATGAGCTAATTAAAGCAGTTAGAATTAAAAAAATAATTGAAAAAGTTGTTTTGCATGAATTTTCAAAGAAGGGTATTATTCAGTCCTGCTTCACACTGTCTTACCAAAATGTATATGTAAAAATACATATAAAGCTGATTATTTGCTCAAGTCAAATAACGTACACAGTATTAAAAAAATATATATTTTAAAATGTACTGCCTGCATGTGAGATTAGGTAAGAGAAACCTTCACTATATCCAGCCCCTTTTTCTTTGTGTCTAGATGTCTATAGAATCTGAGATGAGCCACCAAAGGTTTCGTTTCTTACTACAATCAGGGGTTTGGCACCTTTTTCCTACTTTGTCGTTTGTGTCTTGTGCAGCATGTGTCACCCAAATGCATGATCATGCAACCATGTTGTTTTTACCACAAATTCTTTTCTGATAAAACTCTGAATGACCTGCGTCATTGTTCCTGTTGTCCCTTCTTTCTTCCCTTCTTTTTTCTTTCCTTTTTCCGGTCATTATCCTTCCTACCCTCCTTTCTATGGTTTTCTTTTCCTTGATCCCCCCCCCTCCCTCTCTCTTTTTCTGTGCAGCATTCCAACCCAGGCCATGCCGGCCCTTTTCCGGTGGCGTCCCTCCATAATGCCAACCCCACGAGTCCCACCAGTGCCAGTATGGCAGGTGCCCATGCTCACCGCGGCCCTGCCAGCCCCATCATAGGTCCCATCGAGCTCATCCCCTCCGTCACCAACCCTGAGAACCTGCCCTGCTTACCCGAGATCCCGCCCATTCAGGTGCGCACATTATGACCATGTTTTTGTTGTTTGGGACACTTTAAGATTTAGTTTGTTGACTAATTCATTTTCAAATGAAAATGAAATCAGGTGTAAGTATCACATATTTTTCATAATGATAAGCATTAACAAACATTTTGAAACCAAGCCAAATGTATAAAATGTGCTAAAAACTGGGAAAGATTTGAAGAAGCACAACTACAAAGTAATGTGCCGCATGAGGAGACAGAGCTAACACAGGCCAACATGTTTGTCTGTTGGTTGGTGTTACAGCTCCTGGTAAATGTATTCCTTTTAAAAACATCTAGTGACCTCTTGAGTAACTTCATTCTCTGTTGATATGTTCCCTACCTCTGTGCTTTTCCAGCTAGAGGATGCAGGTTCCAGCAATCTTGGACACCTCCTGTCTCGCTACATCACAGCCAGCACGCAACATCACCTTGGCTCAGTGGACATGAACCCCTCACCTGTACTGTCCACACACTCTCCTGGATCTTCAGGTAATCTCACGTTCAGGGAGATGGGTTCCTATTCACATTTGACAGACATCTGTTAAGGACTTTTTTAATGCTTTATTCCCTGTTTTCTAAAGTTGTCCTAATCACATTTATGGGTTAGAGTTAGGGTCAGGGTTAACCCCTAACCCTAGATACTGTGTACATTTACTGTCATGTACTTGTACACAAGAAGTGATCACTGCTGCTTCATCATCACCTGTTTCTTGTCTCATTTCTGTCCGTAGGTCTGTCGAATGCCCACACACCAGCACGGCCTTCTAGCACGTCCAGCACAGGCAGCAGAGGCAGGTAAGAACATATAAAGGTGTTTTAGTAGCAAAACACCTTTTTTTTTTATTATTTATTTAAAAAAAAGTATTAACACGCCCAGGTTAACGGATTCATTAAATTAGACCAAACTTTTAATTCTTGCAGTGAGTTACACTGCTTAAAATGATTTGGTGGGAGTGACACGATTGGAGCGAGCACAATTAAGCAACAAGACTTGCTCAAGCTGCAGGCGTTTAGAAACAGCAGGATGGTGATGAGATTAGGGCTGAAACGATTCGAGTTACTCGAATAACTCGATTACAGAAATTCCTCGAGGCAAAAAGTCTGCCTTGAAGCCCCGTTAAATTTCTATGACGTGCACTATACGTGCAGGGATCTGATTGTTCCACACGGACCGTTGTTCAGGAAGCACACCACTAGCGCATGATACATTTTGAATTTAGTTGGCACGATGGCGGAGAGTAAAGATGTCCAGAAACGGCATAGAATGTCTAAAGTTTGGGATCATTACATACTAAAAAAGGAAGAGAACAAAGTGCAATGTGTCTACTGCAAAGTAGACCTGGCATACCACAGCAGTACGACCTCAATGATTTAGCATCTGAACCGAAAACATCCGCTCCACGCTGTTTCACCAAGCGTTGCTGAAACAAGGTAATGTAGCCTAAGCAGCCGCTGATTTTAATCACATACTGTATTTGTAGCGATGTCGTGATGTGGTTTGACTAGATATGATGTTTAGCTTTGATGTTTTTAAGTAGTAAACTTATTCACGTTCAATTGCAAGAGAGTATAGCCTAAAAAAAAAAAGAACCCCTTCACACACACACACACACACACGCACCCTTGTCTCTCTCACTCTTCCTCACGCACGGCACGCATGCACACACACACAGGTTGCTAGGTTACCATAGCAAATAGGCTCACCCCGGAAATTATATATTATTAGTTAGTAGCCTAATGGTAAATGCTGCAGGTGTAGAAATCTACATAAAACAGATATTTACTTTGATGTCAGGGCTAGATTACAGCATGAAACTTAATTAAATTAAATTGCCAAATGTTGGAGTTGGAATAAATACCGCTGTTCTTTTGAGAAATAAAAACCAAATGCTCGATCATTTTACAGCCACATCATTTTCGTTATACATTATTTGTTTTGGTTGTTTAAAAATGCAAAAAAAAATGTTTATTGATTAATCGATCGATAAAGTGCTAGATTAATCGATTACAAAAATAATCAATAGTTGCAGCCCTAGATGAGATCATGCCACATAACCCTGTCTATGTTGCAGCTTAAACCAGACGCTGAAACTTCTTGTCTCACACTAGAAATCAGCATTGTATTAGTTAACAATCACTGCAGCCTTTCCCTAACCTTAAGAAAGAAGTTTTAGTTGCCTAACTTCAACCTCAATACTCGTTTTTGTCACACAAGAAGTCACCAAACCCCCTTTAAAAAAATGTGTCTGTTTAGTTTTGCCTTGCTTTACATACTTGGTTAAACACTACTGGCCCAAATAAAACAAGCACACTGTATGTTTGTCCTGTGGTCGACATAGGGACAGTTATGATCTCAGTTACCATAACAAGTAGAGTCTTAATTAGTAGTTAATTGGTTTGAAGTTGTTAATGAATTTAAACAATTGCGTTAATAGTTTCTGCATGTGTTGTCTTTGTGTGTGTTTAAGCTGTAGCTCTGCGGGGAGGGCGGCACCAGGAGGTGGAGCATCGGCGGAGCAGGTGAGGGTGAAGCAGGAGCCTGGTACAGACGACAGCTATGGCTGTCCAACTTCTTCTCTGAAGACGGAGCGGGGCAAAGATGCCGGGAGGAGTGCCTGCATGGTATGATTTCTGACAGAATCCAGCAGTCTTTGCCTTCAACATACTCAGATATGCGCTTCTTATTAATGGGAAATACATAAAAGATTATACATGTGCCCGGACAGTATTGTAAGATATATGCAAATAAGACAATTGTTCAAAATATACTCGTACTGTCTTAAAACCGTCTAATGTTTTTGTGTGCGTTTTACCCCTCAGATGAGCAGTCCGGAGAACAGTCCCCTTCCTGTCTTGGGAGTTGTAACTGCTGGCCAAGATGCTCTCAAAGCTTTAGGCGAGCACATCAAAACAGAACCCCAATCTGAGACACCTTGTTCTGGACTAAATGGCTCCAATGCCGCCACCTCCTGTTCTTTCACTACCACTATGACCGCCACTACCTCGTTATCCTCCGAGAACAGCAGCAACACGGCAGGCACTCCGCTTACTAATGGAAACTCAGACAAGGGTGCAGAGACCAAAGGGGACGGGGCGTCGGCTGGAACAGGCAATTCTGGTGGGAAAGAGGACGACCCCAATGAAGACTGGTGTGCTGTTTGTATCAACGGAGGTGATCTGCTGTGCTGTGACCGCTGCCCCAAAGTGTTCCACATGAAATGCCATGTACCCACCATAAAAATCTTCCCAACGTAAGTGATCAGTAGAGGTGATTTTCCTTTTCGGTGGTGTATTTGGTGTTTAACTGCTGTATAAGCAAAGAATTTTCTTAATGAAGAAAATAGAAAAAGAAAAGACGTGCAGAATGTATGAGATGCAACACTAAAACCAGAACATGTTTTAGACATTGACAAAGTTGATACCTGATTTGTAGTAACAGGCCTATACTAGCGGACAAATACGTCACTCTAAACCTAATGTCTAAGTACACCACTCAAAACATTTGGCTTTGGCTGCTGTTAATTGACCATGCAGATGAAGGATAATGTTAACATAATGTCCTCTCTGTGATTTTTGTGTTTCAGGGGTGACTTTCTCTGCACATTTTGCCGGAGTCTAACCACCCCAGAGATAGAATACTGTGACGACAGCAACAAAATCAAAAGAGAGCAGGGCCTGAGTCCTGATAACCAAAGGGTCAGTACAGCCACCACACCCTTTAAGGCCTCTTTGTGATTAGTACAACTCAGCTAATATGCTTCTTCCTCTCTCTGCAGAAATGTGAACGCCTCCTTTTGCACATCTTCTGTCATGAGCTCAGTGTGGGCTTCAGGGAACCTGTTCCTAGCTCTGTAAGTAGCTTGACATGACTTACACACACACACACACACACACACACACACACACACACACACACACACACACACACACACACACACACACACACACACACACACACACACACACACACAGTTGAAACAGTTTCACTACCTGATGGCACAGGTCCTATATAGTCTGTCCTGTTCCTCTTGTGGTGGCAAAGGTTAGTTTGTCTTTCTTTGTTTTTATTAGTCCAAGAATGCTCTCGTTTTCTGTTGACGAATAAACAGATTCTGTGCAACAGATTGCACAAACTTACCAAGGTGTTTGAAGTAGACAGGGTTGCCACTTGGTATTACAAAGAAAAAAATATTGTGAATTGTGAAAAGTTGTGAAAACAACTAACTTTTGGTCAAAATTCCAACATACGTTTACCCCTTTTGCAAACTAAGACAGTTTTGAAATGCAATGAAAACACCTGTTAGCACCTTTTTTGTGTCCTGTGTGCTGGTATTGTCGTCTTGTTTTATTTTATTGCATACTGTAATCCATCCTTTATGTTCTGTGGTTAATACTTGGTTAGTTAGCTCTTGGTAGCCTCATTACTTGATGAACTCATAAAATCCTTTGAGACATACTTGTGTTGAAGAGCTGTACAATTGAACATGATTTCATATAGCCCTCACTCATTGCCAGGACCTGCTTTGCAGGCAATTGTAATCACGTCTGAGTTTTCCACATGCTTGGAGCAAGAGAAAAATGTTGTAGTGGTTGATCTCTATGAAGCTTTTTTGTTTTTCACAAATATCTGCTGTATGTTTGACCAGTTTTTGTTTTGACATACACCCTTAATGCAACATTATAAGACAATCTATTGTCAATTAAGTTTTTACTTTGAAGGAGTTTGTATTGATGTTTGTGGATACATAAACATATAAAAAGGAAATGACCTATAAAGCAAAGTACTGCAACAGACAACAACATTAAAATATATTATAGCAATATTACAATAAAAGGTAAAAGACTATATCAAATATGTACAATGGTACGGAAGCCGAGAACAGCCATGGATATTTTTTTATTTATCTCGTGATAACGACTTATTAATTTATTTCAACATAACAAAGATCGTTTTCTCATAACACGACATAACAAAGATCGTTTTATCGAGATAACGAATTAATTAATAATGTTCTCGAATACTTGGAAAAAAGCCCACCAGCCTCGGCTTCCGTACAATGGACCTGTTTTAGGACAAGTTAACTGGCTTTTCATTTCTGTTTCCAAACTGCAAGCCACATTGTCCTCCACCTCTCATGTTTAAAGCAAAGAGAAACTTTTCGACATCCTCTGAAATAGTTAGACGTCTAATCCAGTTTTTTGTTCAACTAGGTGCCGAACTACTACAAGATTATCAAGCACCCCATGAATCTGAAGAAGGTGAAGAAGAGGCTGCAGTTACGGAGCTCCCATCACTACCAATCCATCCAGGAGTTTGTGTCCGATATGCGCCTGGTTTTCACAAACTGTGCAAATTACAATGAGGTGAGCAGCATGAGTCTTGCGCCTGCTTTGGGGAATTGTGTGTGTGTGTGAGTGTGTGTGTGTGTGTGTGTACATGTGTGTGTTTTACGTGTGTGTGTGTGTGTGTGTGTGTGTACACGCAATGGGTTAGTGATATGAGTTGAAGTTAAAATTGCCACTAGCTACTTAAATAGCTTAGATTGAATCATTTCACAATTTTCATGTCCCAAAAAATACTAGGCTAACACACTAGGCCTTTTGAAGAATAATTCCTTTGCAAAAACGCAAGTAAACAATAAAATGAATAGATAGAACCAGAAGACAAGATAGATAATATACACCTCTTATGCATGCCCCTTTGGAATAATTATTATAGTCTTAGTTATGTGAAAGAACAATACAAGAGAATTGTATTAGAAAGATATTAAACATGCATTACAATATTTGCACCATCTCAACATAGAATACTGATAACACCACACACACACACACACACACACACACGCAGGCTAAATAAAACATGGATTCTGATTAAGGTATTTAAAATAATATACACTTGACACACATTAGAACGTGATCTATGAACTATTTTAGATTGAAACGTCTACTTGTATATAGATGTTTATATCATCACGGACAACAATTTGTCTATCAGTACCAGGTATTTTATATCACCTCATTATATTAGTCTAACCTTGACATTGGAAGAGGAGGTGGGAAGGGGTGCTATAGCCTGCAATGTGCGTACAGTTTTACACACCTACTAACACTGGCTGTTGGAGGGTGGAGAGGAGAGGCGTCTCTCTTCACACTGGCTTCAGGAACATTGTCTGAACCCTATGGCGTTATTTTTTAGTCAAAAGTTATGAGCGTGTAACACACGCTCACGAGCACATTATGTTATTTCACACGCGCAAAAATGAACCTTCAGCTGGCATGATAAAAGTACTCGAGCACAAATTCAACAACCGAGAGGTGTAGGTAGCTGCGAGCGAGCGCCTGGCTACTCTTACTCTGCTTGTACAGTGGAATCCTGCTCGCGCGCAGCGGGCTACCTGCTCGCGGAGTGCTGTTTTCCTCGCGGAGTGGATTTCTGCTCGCTCAGCTGATTTCTGCTCGCTCGAGTACATGACTTTTGACAATTTGGGGGCGGAAACCAAGGAGGGCACTGACCCTCTTATGATTGGTCACTTTCACACAGGGACATCCTTGATTGACAGCTCTCATTACAGGAAGCACGGAGTCACAGTATCTGACGGAGTTCAGTCATTCAGTTAACACTGCACAGTGGACGGAATGGCGGCGACACCTGAAGATGTAGATGTAGGCGTAAGTGATATTGATGATATGATGGGGGCTGTGTGTTTGACAGTGTTATAGCAATTTAATCTGAAATTTGTTGAGAATAAACTCATTAAATATTGAGAATAAAGTCGTTGTGTTTTGAGAAAAAACTCATTAAATATTGAGAAAAAAACTTGAAATACAACGACTTTATTCTCAATATTTAATGAGTTTATTCTCAACAAATTTCAGATTAAATTGCTATAACACTGTCAAACACACAGCCCCCATCATATCATCAATATCACTTACGCCTACATCTACATCTTCAGGTGTCGCCTGAACCGTCAGATACTGTGACTCCGTGCTTCCTGTAATGAGAGCTGTCAATCAAGGATGTCCCTGTGTGAAAGTGACCAATCATAAGAGGGTCAGTGCCCTCCTTGGTTTCCGCCCCCAAATTGTCAAAAGTCATGTACTCGAGCGAGCAGAAATCAGCTGAGCGAGCAGAAATCCACTCCGCGAGCAGGTAGCCCGCTGCGCGCGAGCAGGATTCCACTGTACAAGCAGAGTAAGAGTAGCCAGGCGCTCGCTCGCAGCTACCTACACCTCTCGGTTGTTGAATTTGTGCTCGAGTACTTTTATCATGCCAGCTGAAGGTTCATTTTTGCGCGTGTGAAATAACATAATGTGCTCGTGAGCGTGTTACACGCTCATAACTTTTGACTAAAAAATAACGCCATAGAACCCTTTTAACATTGTCTGCATCACAATAATACATCATAAGTTTGTTTTTTAATAGGTCACTGTGGTCATATTCCTCTATGGGGAAATTATTTATTTGAATGTATATTGGATGTGTTTATTTTGTGTGGGTATCAGTTTAATTGCTTATGATCTCATGTACCCTCTGTGTGTAATAGAGACTCTTGGAGAGTCTTGCTTGATATGTCCACTTGACAAATCTACTATAAAGCATACTGTATATGATCCTGTATTACATCTTCCAACCACATGAGGGAGCTTCTATTTTATCAAGAAGTGAACAATGTCTGGAATAACAACCCAGACTACCCTGAGACATCGCTTCATTTGGCTAATGTTAATCTTAAAGGCTCTGAGCTGCAGGACAACCTCACCATATGTGCAATATTATTGTGAAACCAAAATTAACAGCAAGCAGGGTTCTCACTTAAGAAGGATGTTTTGTAATGCTCAATACATCTTGTGTCGTTTTTAGTTTGCATGACTTATAGAGACAAAGACATTTTAAGCGGAAGGACATCACTGTAATTAGTAAGTCATCGATTAGTGACTATTCAGGTAACATATGTCACCCCCATGGCAACACACATAAAGGGCTAGATTTTCAAGATAGATTGAAGCTCTTTTCATTGTTACATTTTCAGAGCTGGACTTTTAAAACCTGACCTGTCAAAAAATGTATTACAACAAATTGAATTTGTGTAGTTGAAGAATCAGTTTCGCTTTCTTCAGATATTTCTTCAAACATTTGGATGAGATAGGGCTCTGTTGTGCCATTAGTCAGCTTTGGTAGGTAATTTGTTTTAATGAGAACCTGTGTACACAGCATATACAAACAACAAAAATCTAATATTTCTAGGTATGACAATTAGAAAAAAAGTGCTGATGAACTAGTACCAACACAATCTAGAATATCAAGTAAGAAAGGCTGTCCTGTTGAATCATGTCCCTGTCAGGAAGAATCTGCCTATAAACCAATAAATAGACTTAAAAAACAAATAAAAGAGACTATCAGAAGTTATTAAGGAAAGCTTTGGAGAGCAGCCGTACTTAAAGCACTGGTTAATTGAAGCTTTTGATGTCGATAGCTCTCCTGGAGAATACTGTTTTCAAGAATAAACTATTTTCAGTGGGCTACAGTTACACAATCTATGATTAATCAATGTCTGTGATTACATCAGTTGTAAAGACATGGTTAAAACATACTACCAACATATAGAACCTTAAGTAATGGATTTATTTACACATAGGTTTTTGAAGGAACATCAAACACAGAACTGGCATTTGGTAAATCGGGAAATGTCTGTTAAAAAAAAATGAAGTGCATTGTATGTACACCATATAACTACATAGATTTATAATCTCAAATGATCACACGCCCCCTGTAGTGTAGCCTATGTGACTAAATGGACCTAAGAACACCTAAGAGTGCAGACATTACTTGCTGTTAATTTTCTGCCGTAACGACGTGGTGATGCACACCTCTTGGGCTTGAGCACAGTAGGCCGTTAACAGATATCTGATCTGTTATTATCTAACCTGCCTGTGCTGTGAACTATTTTCTTTCCCCCTGCTGCTTCACTGTGTTTGTTGTAATGTTATTGCCCCTTTTTAGATGTCTCGAATAATCCAGGTTTATGATGAGGAGAAACAGATTACGCAGGTAAGCCGTTTCCAATAGAGAACAGATGTCCTGTCTCCTCCCACTGAGGCTCCAAGGAATGTTTTTGCCCTTCATCTTAGCATCTAGAATTTATAAACAGCACTTTCAAACTATAGATATTGTGCATTAAACGGCTAAACAGGGTGTCTGGAGGTGTTGTTAAAGTCTAAAAATATCTCCATGTGTTATTTGCTTAAATTTACTTCTGAGGTCTTCAAAAGCAGGTTGATCTGTGTCCGACCATTTGTGTAACTTTCTAAACCGACAATGCAACATTCAGATCCACTTTACCCCATGATCGGCCAGCTGTGGTCGGACAACACGTTGTACAAACCACTTCTTTTCTAGTGTAACCCAGCCCATAGTTTTAGGGTGTGACCATATGAACGGTTAATTCTACGATGTAAAACTAAAATTACAAAACACATCTGCATTGCATTATCAGAGGCTGTGCCAACCATAATTAGTCTCACGTACATTCATTCTGCTTTTCACTTATTTGTCATTTTCTATTTCAAATGCATATATTTTCACTTTCAGTCTATATATTTAATATAAAGAACATATGTATCTAAGATGAGAATGAATGGTTATGTGAGAGTATAATGCTATGTGTATATACATACATGTATTCGTAAATAATGTATTAAAGAGTGACTTAACACCAGGCTGAAAGGCAGTGTTTTGCTGCCCTGTAGTTGAAAGTTTTACGCCCATTTCACCTCAGACCACACCCAGCATCACTGATGGCTGTGGTCACAACTGTGAAGCTGTAACCGCTTGAAACTGCAGAAAGGTGGAACATTAAACTCCTGGAGGTCAGCAAATTCAAGATTCTAGGGGGTGTTAAGTTACTCTTTAATGTGAAAGCAAAGTATACATTTACAATATATTTAGAAGTGAAAAGCTATGGACAAGAGAGTGAAAATGAATGTTTGAAAGTAAAGTGTGTGTGTGTGTGTGTGTGTGTGTATATATGTATGTAAGTGAAAGTATATCCATGTGAGAGGCTTAAAACGAATTATGGCTTGCGCAGCCCCTCATAGTATTTGGTTCAATTTAATTTCAGCAAATGACTTCACATGACCATCAGACAAGACTTAATTTTGTGGCTTTCTAATACCAGAAAAACACTGGCTGTAATATCAGTCTTCATATAAGTGAACTCCTGGGTTAAGGGCTCTTTTCCTGTAGCTGGAACAGATTTTATTTTTATATATATTTATTGTGTACAGTACAAGTCAAACGTTTGGACACACTTTCTCATTCTGGGGAAAGCGTGTCCAAACTTTTGACTGGTACTGTATGTTTTTAGTTTGTTGGTGTGCGGTCTGTCGTCAAGGCATTAAGGCTTTTCTTTTCATTTCACATCTACAGAATTGTTTTTATGTGTCAGTGGTATTGAAACTGTAACATTCTCATGCTCTAATTGATATTAAACAACCAATATTCAACAACCTTTTTAAAAATGCAGATACTTTATTTTTGCCCTACTGCTTGATTCATCAACCCTTAAATTGTATGGATGTACTTGAATACAGCCTTATTGTGGAAATTCTTAATGGAGCCACAGTGGGACGGGGCAGCAGGATATCTCTGCTCTGTACAGCAACGTTGAGCCGGGGCCACCCTACCACCAGGAGTCTTAACCAGATCTAATTTGTCTCCTCATTCTCCTCTTCCTCCCTGCTTCAACCCATTCATTTCTTCTGCTCAATGGTACTCTCACCCCCCGGCTTCCTCCTTATCACTTTTCACCCTCTTCTTGTCCCACCCCTTTTTCCTCCTCCGACAGGTGGGATCAGAGATGGCGATATCCGGCAAGGCAGTGAGCCTGTACTTTGAGGAGAAGCTGCAGGAGATGTTCCCAGGGCAGAGCTTCCCTGAGACACCTGAAAGCGAGGCCCCGGAAACAAAGGAAAAGGAGGATGATGACACAGACGACTCTGAGGGGGATTTCATACAGCCAAGACGTAAACGGTTAAAAACAGATGAGAAAGTGCTCCACATCAAGTGAGAACCAACCATAAAAGAAACAAGAGAAGTTAAAAACTGTCTTCCTCACGTCCCACACTTCTCCTTTGTTTGAGGCAGCAAACTAAAGGGTGAGATTCGCTGTACAAACTGCTAGGTTTATCTCATCCTTGCCTTTGAAAGAATTACTGTCAACTACATTATCAGAACTCTTGAGGACAGGAACATAGAAGAGCTACATTTCCTTCTTATTTCATGGACACTGAAGAACTTGCTTGTACAGAAGTAGGACTTGTTTTGCAGTAGTTAAGTTAATGATCGGTGCTTTCTTTTCTATCACCCATTTGCATTTGTAGATTTGTTGTGACGATTGCTTTATAAAACGTTCAAATTCCCTGTTCCCAGTTCTTAATGTATTATATCTATACTTTGACATGAAACCTACCAAGTATTTGTATGACTTTGTGGAAGCGTTATGTACATAAGAGAATCTAGCCCACTGAAGGTATTCCTACAGTATAGATGTTTGGGTGCGTCATCAATAAAACCTGTTCTTGAAATATATTAAAGAGAATGTGTGGTGTGGAGTAGGTTTGGGATATAGTAGCTAGAGAGCTCTTAAAGGAGCCGTTCACACAAATTACAAAAATGACAAAACATTCCCACATACCCTTGGTGGCATCTAGACGTAAATAATTTTGGTTTAAAGATCCCATATTGTTAAAAGTATGATTTACTTTTTTTTTTTAAATTGTAAAGCAGGTCAAGGTGCTATATACAGTATCTCACGAAAGTGAGTACACCCTTCACATTTTAGTAAATATTTCATTATATCTTTTAGTGGGACACACTGAAGAAATTACACTTTGCTACAATGTAAAGTATTAAGTGTACAGCTTGTATGCTCTCGAAGTCTGCACCGTCATTGCAGCCGGGGAATGACTAGAACATCACTTTCTACCTAGTACAGTTGTGCGTAAATCCTGCCGGCTTGTTTAAAGGCACAGTTTCTGAATACGGGATGTGTGCATTACTGTGATAATTTCACAGTAAATACTGTGGAAGTATCACAGTAATGAGAACTGAGAACACTGACCGATCGGAGCAGACTGGGCTTTTTTGGGGGAGGGGAGCTTAAAGAGAAAGACACTAAAACATTGTTTCACTGGGGGTGATACATGTATATTCATGTTTTTTTAAACATTTAAAGCATGTAAACATGTTCCAGTGAAGTCAATATACAAATATAAACCTATAATTAAGCATAAAATGCCCATTTTAATTTGTCCAGATTTCAAGATGCACTGCAATACAAATTAATGTGAAAGGAATTTAAATTGTGGTGCTTATAGATTTAACAGCTACATCTATTTACAGAAATAGTGTTCCCTATTACTTTGGATAATCCACAGACCTCACTATCAACACCACAGTACGAACAAGTACAGATGTTACAGGTAACATTGGGCAAGGCAAGTTTATATGTATGGCATATAAGTGCTTTACTTGAAAAAGCAAAGAAACTGCACAAAAACTTTTAAATGCTAATTAAAAGAATAGAAACATTTTAAAGGGAATTTAAACGTCAACAGAGACAAATACAGGGTAGAAAGATGGTTCATTGAGTGTATTCAAGGTTTAGTCAAAGGCAGTGCAGAACACACAAGATTTTAACTTGGATTTAAAGGTTGTCATTGTTTGTGCACGTCTAATATTTTAAGTTTGTTAAAATCGGCCTTGACTCCATGAAAATACCGCAGCTTCTGCATTGCCAGTTGTCAGTTCTCTTTGGTTGTTACAAGCACTTTGACACATTAAACGGAAACCCAGTTTACGAGATACACGTGATGACAGTGGGAACTTGATTTATGCCTACAGCAAACCTGATTTAAAAAAAAAAAAAAAAAAACAGCTGACGTCAGCATAGTGAGGTGCTGAGTCGTCAGTCTGACAGATTGTCAGCTGACAAATTTTGCATCCCCTCAGACATCTTTGGAAAATAGGTCCTGGAATCCTCTGCTTTCCTTTTCATTCAAAGTCTGACATCAGATTTAATCGTATCTTCCAGGTAGGATGTTTTGTGTTGACAATTGTTATCATGAAAACAAGTTGGACAGGTCATTATGATTAAAGGTAACCTCTGCTCTGTTGTATTGTGATAACGACAATTAGCCATTTAATCTCTGCATATAAGCTTACAATAGAGAACTGCCACTGTTAAATGATTTATAAAGCCTAAAGCAACCCCTCCAAAGTTCACTAAGAACATTTGCATACAGGCCCGCGTCATGGCCCTGGGTATTAGGTGTATTGTTTTTCACGGCTGCATACTAAAATGAAAAGAGGCCTCAGGGCTAATGACGGGTAAGGACTAATGACTGAATTACCATGTCGAGCGAAATAATAACAATTTAACAAGGCTTGTAGATATGTGATGAAAGTATGTGAAATGTGTGAGCGCTGGAAAATCAAATCATGGCAGCGTTAGTTGACCCAGTTCTGGTAACATGAAAGCACACTACGCTTGTTTCACAGACTTAATACATGTTTTACAGCTGTGTTTCGACCAGAACATGTTCTACTGATGTTGATCCTGAACTATGTGAATCAGAATAATGATTTAATTAGTCGATTCGAGTGATCTGCATGTGATCAATTCATGTTACAATTACAGTCGTATGTTGAATAAAATATATTTTTGATGATCAGGATACAGTAGATAGAATCAGAAAAACCGTATGACAAAGGAACATTGTGTGTTAAAATGCTATTATATACAACATGGAACACACATTTCCAACCCATGATGAGGGATATAAATCTGATTAAATTGACGAAATCTACATTCCTCAATCCCGAACCAAATCAAACTTTTATTTTGAAGGCCTGGTTTGTGTTAGAGCTCGCGAACCGCTAGTCACGTGCCAATTTTGATTATGCCTTGCTGTGACGTTTCAGCCTGACGACCAATCAGCTCACAGACCCAACTTGGTTATTGCATTCTTCCGTGTTGTTTTCAGTCTCCGAGGAGTTTTTGTTCTAATAAGGATTTTCTTGGCATGTCGGCGGCCTCACGGGCAGGATAAATTTGCTTTATTTATTTTCATTGTGGCAGTTTGTAGACGTCTTCGACGTCAAAGCCACAGGCAAGTTCCAGCTGTTTATTAGGTCGTGGTAGTTAGCTAACGTTAAGAGGCTAAGAAGTAATTTGGATTATTTATTTTGTGGTTTATGTTGAGTGTAACGTTATGTGTTTTAGTGTGAAAGAGTTTCCCAATGTAGCCACACATATCACCACTTTAACTTGATCTTGATCTAACGTTAATGATCGTTAACAACAGAATGTGGATCTATGCTGTTTTGATGTTTTCAAGTGTTCAACAGCCTTTGACCCTGTTATCACCGTGTTGACTGGGAAAACCAGATTGTGGAGTTATGTGGGCCATATGTGTTGTTGTCTTTGGTGTTTATATATTCTTATATATATATATATAGTTTATATGGCTGATCGAGTGTGTGACGAAGCTCCGAAAACTCCACAACTGTGCCATATGGTTAGATCTTTGGATACTTTCTTTTGCCATTTTTTTTTTATTGTATGCTGTCTTGGAAGCACCGTTTAAACATTGTTTGTATGCTGGGGATGTACCGAGAACTGAAGATCCAAATAAGGTTTTTTTTATATATATATATATATATATTAAACTGTATATTTACAGAGCCTTTTTCTCTCCAGAAGAATATGTTGACAGATGGAGTCCTCACGCGGAGTCCCTTTGGATTGACCACTCAAGGAAACTTCACTTCCCTGTGCCCTAATGGGACCAAATGGGTTTGGGAAGGGCTCGGGGAATGTGCCCAGGATGCGAGGGACATGGCCAGCATCTACCTAGGCCTCCTGTCCATCCTCTGCTTCGTGGTGTCCTCACTTCCGTAAGTGTTTGTGTTGGTGTCTGTGCCTCTCAGATGGAAATGCTCTTTTATCTAAGCATCAACATAATTCTGTCTGTGGTTTCTGATTGCAGACAGTACTACAGCTCGTGTAAAACAGGGAATATGGACAGCGCCCTCTCTATTTGGTTTCTGCTGCTGTGGTTGGGAGGTGACACCTGCAATCTGGTGGGCTCCTTCTTGGCAGACCAGCTTCCACTTCAGGTGACTTGTAGTGATATATTGCTATTAACAGTGTGAAGGTGTTTCCCATGACAGAGTATTGCTGTAACTAACAGTTTTGTGATATATTAAGCTATGATTCATTGTTTTTCATCAATTCTATAAAATGTCAAGAGCAGTGATCATTAGACGTTGTGAAAAGATTTTCTTTTTTCATTCAAAGACATGAAAGTATGCATTTTAAAAATGTTATGACAAAAAAGGCAAACATATTGTTATAATTATTTTGAGCCATTACCACCTAATTATAGTTTGCGCTTTGATCAGTGAGATGATTAATTGATTATTCAAATTCTTATTGATCATTTATGTCAACTGACTAAATGAATTACTTGACTATTCATGTCAAGTAATGATACAAGTAGCGTTTTAAGTGAATGCCATTAAAATGACTTTGTGTGAAGAAAAAATAATAATGTGTCTTTCTCCTTGTCATCCAGACATATACAGCCGTTTATTACATTGTAGCTGACTTGTTGATGCTGGCCATGTACATATACTACAAGTCGAAGAACAGAATGGCAGAAAGTGAGTGGATTTCTTTTTTCCCTACTCAGTTTGCCAAATGCCCATTATAAGAACCAAGTTCTTGTTTTGTGCTCTGTGAGTTTTGGAGCCTTATTTGCATCCTGGTGACTCATTTGGTGTACTACACATAGGGCTTTGTTACCTACGCCAAGGAGATAATGCTTTTGACTCCGTCTGGCAGTCTGTCTGTCTGTCTGTCTGACTGTCAGCAAAAAACTGGCCTAATTTTCATGAAACTCGCTGGAAAGGTGTAGCATGAGCCTAGGAAGAACCCATAATATTTTGGAGCAGATCTGAATCACGGGGCGGATACACAAATTCTTTTTTACTTTCAATAACATTGTGAGATAGGGCATGTTCCCGACTGGGGAAAATACAGGTAAACGCCCCCTCAAATCGAAATGTCGACATTGTGAGATTGGGCATGTCTTGGCGAACGTCTGCACTATCCAAGTGCCCTCCTAGTTAACATATGGGATAGAATTGAATAACCCCAAACATAGGGCTGCTCGATTATGGAAACAATCATAATCACGATTGTTTTGGTCAATATTGAAATCACGACTATTTAACACTATCACTCATTGACTTTTGGAAAGATATTGCATTCGTTGAAGTTAAAAACAAAACAGGGAAACGGTTAAACCAATCAACAGTG
Source organism: Gymnocephalus cernua (assembly GCA_023631565.1). NCBI lineage: Eukaryota > Metazoa > Chordata > Actinopteri > Perciformes > Percidae > Gymnocephalus > Gymnocephalus cernua. The sequence goes on from CM042433.1 coordinate 20,553,736, forward strand.
AAAACACCTTCAACTGAATACTTTTACAAAGACAATATAAGACTTTATGTGCAAAAACGTAACGTGCAAAATAATCATTTTTCTCGATTACTCTGTTTTTGTGATAGTAGCCAAAATTGTAACCGCGATTAAAATTTCAATTAATTGAACAGCCCTACCCAAACATGTATTTTATCTCCAACTGTAAAACAGTAGCTATAGTCTGTCATTATTTAGCTACTACTGCTTATTTCTAAGATCAGTTTTATCTGATATAGCTGCTTTATGAACACGCTTCTCATATCCGTGCTGATAAGCAACGATCCAACACTAGTGCAGACAGAGAAAGAAGTTACTCGCTGTACCCTGTCATGATGCCATACGCATGCCTCATGTTGCTGTGGCGTTTGTTCCCTTACTGATGACCTTCAACACAGTGACCATTGAGGAATGTGGTTAGATGTTTTTCCCAGTATTGATACTGAACCCAGGTGTTATTTCCAGGCAGGAGGGTTGTGCGTGTGGTGGGTGTAGCCTGTGTCCTGGGCTTCACCACAAGCCTCGTCCATCTGCCCGGGTTAGGCACCCAACAGGAAGTAATTCCTTCTGCGTTCAGAAGTCGCGCCTTGCTCTCAACCACTGACATCAAGGTGAGTCATATTCATTTGCTTAATTCAGTGACCTGACGGAAGTGAACTAGTTTTATGTTGGGCTTTTTTTTTTTTTTGTAACATTGTTGTGTCTTCCTCTCTGTCACTTCAGACTTTTACCCCTAAAGAGATTATTGGTTTCTCCATCGGCTCTCTGTCGTCACTGCTCTATCTCTCTTCCAGACTTCCCCAGCTGTACACTAATGTGAGTATTACGAAGGGTAGATTCCTCAGTACTATTGGCTGCACACTGTAAGTGGTAGTCATTGACTAATACTAATAATTATGCTAATACTAAGAACAAATGGATAATAATGATAATTAGAATAAGAATCCTCATCAAATTTCCATGTAACTGAAAGCTGAGCAGATGGAAACGCAAGTGAATATAATTTGCCGACGGCATGGCCGATTGCCTCTGAAATCGGCACACATCACTCTGGTGGAAAATACGTGATGGCTGTGTAAAACATTTTCTATTCCTTAAATAAAGGTTTTCCCCACTTCCCATCTGGTCTTCTCATTTCTCCCCACAGTTCAAAAGGAAGTCGACAGAAGGAGTGTCTTACTTCCTGTTTGCGCTGATCATCCTGGGAAACACCACATACGGCCTGAGTGTCCTGCTGAAGAACCCTGAACCAGGGGACCACGGGGAGAGAAGCTACCTGGTCCATCACTTGCCGTGGCTCATCGGCAGCCTCGGCACCCTCTCCTTAGACCTCATTGTATCCTTTTTAAAGAAAAGAAAGCACGGCTGCCATTGCCTGGTCTCTGGGCTCTCCTCAGTCCCACGAACATGTTACATTTTAGGCAGTGCTGAGCTGTAAAAGAGGACACATCATCAGATGGGTTAAAGTCTCATGACTGCATATGTGGAAGCACAATATACAGTATAGTATTAAAGGTCCAAGCACTCACAGGGAAATTAGTTGTTACCACCAAAGAAACAAGACTGTAAAAGCTGCACTAGTGCCCCTTGGAGGCCTCGTGTCTCTTTGCACCCCACGCAAGTGGTTGACTGAAGCATGAAGGTGCTTGCTGCTTTTGTCTTTAATTAACATAGACGAGGCAGAAGCATGTGACCTGATGACGACTGGGTGTTGTAGTTTTTTTTAAGGGCCAGCTCTCAAAAGTACTAGTGGAAAGACGGCGTGATCAGTTTGGTTATCGTTATCATACATCTTTAGCTCGTAGCACGGCTCTGCTGTCTCAGTCTTCTGCAGTTTATTAAAAGCTGAATGTCAGTCGGTCCAAGCACCCCCCCCCCCCCCCCCCCCCGAAATATGATTCTTTAGAAATAAAAACACCTTTGCAATTAATAAAATTTGTAAAATTCACACAGTGAACCTGGGACTTTGGCCCACATTGCCCAGTTGTTAATCTCACCCTGTACAGCAAATGAGTAAGTATCTGGTATTCAGTAAAAAAAATAGTTTTTAATACCAAAAATGAGGGTGTCAGCAAGTATTTTGTCATTTTATGGTCAAATAGTATCTTCTGTCCTTCATTATTGTGTGGGTGTGTGTTTCTAGCTGCATTAAACAGACTCTCTCCTAGGATTGCTTTAGATTTCCTTAACGCTGTGGTTCAGATCTCCGTCCAGTTCATCATTTACCGCAAAGCTAGGATGGAGTTGAACGTCAGTCACGGTGAGACAACGCCTTTGATCGGGAGCTAAACCAAAAAAAACCGAGACTGTACTAGTGGGACACGAACGGACACTCGCTTCCAATTAACCCTCAAAATGTCCAAGCAGATCAGGATGAAAGAAAATTGTACATTTAAGTTGTATTATAAAGTTTTATTTATTATGCTCTAAAATGTTTACAATGTGTTTTTTATCCACAAAAGTACTGTAAATATAGAAATAACATTTATTTTATTTTATATATTATATATATATTATATATTATATTTAATAAAATTGATTTTATTTCTATGACTGTGACAGATGAAGTTTTTCACTTGGGTTCAGCTGCAATTATGTGATTTACACTGCTCTTAAGGTTTGGGTTTAAAAGGACGATTAACACAATCTCACAATTATCACAATCTCAGTTTGATGTCGGACTTCTTGTAGATGTCCGAAACCTGCTGGTCGTGGTGATCACACCACGCAGAGGTTTCTCTAAAATGAGTCCAGTTTTTTAAGTTGACAAACACTTTGACAGTTATGATGACACTAACCACTGCACACATGCTGTGATGAGTCTGAAGAAGAAATGTTTTGTAAAACATTTTCCAAGTGTAAATTGTATTTGGTCAACTTTTAATTAATGCTTACGTCGAGTGCTCTAATTAAAAAAATTTTTTTTTTTTGAGAATTTATATTTTTGTTCATTTTAGGTATATTTTGTAATTGTAGTCATACAATTTAATTTTTTCCCGTTTTGTATTACAGACCAGTTTAGTTTCAACCAGTTTTGTTTGCACTGGTGATAAAAGTCACTTAACATAGATTTTCACTATCATGTATAATGCACACATTTTAATTTTTTTTTTTTATTCTCACTTTTTTGCACAAAAAAGTACGTTTTGTACTTCGAGAATTATTAAATATGTTATGTGGGTCAGTGTGCTGTAAATATTAAACAATGAATAACTAATATTCTCTCTGTTCTTTTTTTACTCTGGGTAAAGTGCTGGTGGAGTCATTTAGGATTCTCCCGTTTATCTTCATAATGGTTTTAACTTTCTTTTATGAATTTTATTCTAACTGCTCGTCTTGAGAAGAAACATTTCAGGAGCTTTTCCTCCCCTACAGTTTACTCTCTGCGCCTTCCAGTTTTTCAGCCCAGCAGAGGTTAAAGCCTGCTCTTGGTCTTGATGTTGACCTTTGACCCTTTGCCTTCCCTGACCTCGACCCCCTATGACTGTGTTTGACCTGATCATGGGAGGCCTTGACAGTCGTTTTTGTTGTTGTCATTAGTAGATTCACACTGGACTCTCAGCTGCCCCCTCCTCCCTCATAACACCCACGCACACACCCACTTTCCCTCACTATTAAACATAATGCAATTGCACACACTCAACAGTAAGGGCCCACCCACCAAGGAAGCAAGGTCAGTACAAAAAAATATCATGGGTTCAGTGAGTGTGTGTGTGTGTGCGTGTGTGTGTGTGTGTGTGTTTGGGGGGTGGAGGGTTGTGAAACAGTGGCAGATAGCTTGTTAAGCGGGTTGGGGAGTTTGGAGGAAGAGCCAGTGATAGGGAGCATCCATCCATCACAAGGGATGAACAAGAGGCTGTTTATAAACACTCCATACTGGGAATTCCTTAATGAGATGATTCCAGTTCCTACATGCAGGGCAGGGCCCTTGTGGGGCCCTTGTGACTCAGAGGTTGCCAGTTCAAATCCCTAGTGCAGCCAAAAGGCCTCTGGCTGGGAAGTGTTATGGTAAATTTAGGATATTTTCAATTTCTCATTGTTGACATCCATGCAGACACATAACCTTAAAATTATTTTGTTCCCCGGCTTCATCTTTGTCGTGTTTTCCCAATTATTTTGCATACAATGTGTATAAATAATTTATTCTCCTCACTGACAGACTTGTCCTGCAAGAGAACGGTTTCAGGAAAAGAATATCTTTGGTCAGGCTCCCGCACGTCCAGCTAAAACACACATCAAGAACAGCTGTCTGTTTACTTTGTGCGTGTGTGCGTGTGTGTGTGTGTGTGTGTGAGAGAGAGAGAGAGAGAGGATGGAGGTTGGGCTGGAATCGACATTACAAAAAGTGAAATAGTTGGACAAAGGGAGAGGACGTCGGGACACTCGGCGCAGCAGGAAGACTCCCACCATCAACGGTGAGTCCACAACCTCTGCTTCTGACTAACACAACTGCCACATAATCAGAATTGTTCATAAGCCAACACGTCGATGAGGATGTTACTGCCAGGCACTCTGAATCAGTCGTATATAGAGGTTCAAAGAAGGGATTTTTAACATGACATTTTGTAATTTTTCTGCTGCACTGTGTTCAACACTTATTTCAATGCAATTCCAGCAAAGGCAGATCATCAATGCAATAGGTAACAGGTGTTGCTTATGAAGGCCAGTTTGTACATGCTGCATTAAGGTCCAGCATGGTCTGCTACTGTTTTTTTTTATATAAGAAATTCAATGTAGCTTTTGATTGCATTCAGCATAAATAACCATAGAAAACATATTCTGAATTTCACAATAATCTCTACAGATCAGAGGAAATGTTTTCAATCAAAATCTTTAAGTAGACACAACTGCCTTCTCATAATAGCCAAATACTTTCCAACCACACTCACTCACACATGCTCAGACATACGCTATGGACTTTACTCACCAACACCGAGGCCACTATAATGTAAGCGCCAGTTTCCTGCGAGGATCAGTAAACAGTCCAGGCCATTATCGAGCTGCAGCTACCAGCCAGCAACTCTCTGATAAAGAGAGGAGTTTGCCACATGGAGAAGACGTCCTGAATGGGATTTATGATGTGCTGAATTTATCTCCGGGCTTGTACTGTGAGTGATTCAGGACTAATGAGTTCAGGGGGTTTGCACATGCCATCAGTTTGTTTAAGGAAAAGTTGACTGTGTTGCCTTTTTTCTCTTTGGTGTTGTGTTACGTGGAAATGCTAGATTTTGCTTTATTTCTTTGGTGTTCATCTCATCATTCCGTTTCACACATTTTCAGGAATTTTGGTGCAATTAGTTGCACAGAAAACTAACCAAGTCTGTGAATGCTCCAGAGTCCAATTGTAATAATAACCATGCTTGATGTGAACGTGCCCTAAAAGTCTTTCCCTTCTCCCTTCCTCCACTCCTTCTTTCCTAAAGCTCATCTCCCAGGGGGCGAGCCCTCATAGTCAGGCCTGGGTCCAACAATGTGTCCAACAGTGTGACACCTCCAGAAGATCCATGGTGACATTTGCACGTTCTTAGATACTGTCCCCATCGTTTAGTGTCACTTTCTACTGCTCTAGTGCTCTCTACTCTCTGTCCATTCCTCCGAGGTCAGAGTCAGTCGGAGGAATGGCTGATGGCTTGTTTTGCCTCATAATATGGGACGTGACCCACTGCTGTTAACTGAGAAATAACAACAGACCACCTCTTATTTAGTAATGGATTCATACCGTTCCAGAAACTACCACCAATCTATCATATAGAGGCCTTTGTTAATTATACGCTACACTTCAGACAGATGGTACTCTTCCAATCCCCCCAGAACAAATAATAAATTGATTTAAATTAGAATAAAGTGAGTTGATGTTTCCTTTAGCACCAACATGTGGTTGACGTTTTTAACTTTTACAACCCTTAATCAAAACAAGTTGGGACAGTATGGAAAACACAAATAAAAAAAGAAAGTAGTGATTTCTAAATGTACTTTGACTTGTATTTCATTGCAGACAATACAACAGCACATCATTTAATGTGTTCCTCATGATTATTGTTTTTTTTTTTCAAAAAAACAAAATTCCTATTTTGGTTCTTGCAACACATTTCAAAAAAAGTTGGAACAGTAAAGCATTTACCACTTTGTAATGTTGCCATTCCTTTTCACAACATTTAAAAGACGTTTAGGGACTGAAGACACCAAGTGATGAAGTGTTTCAGGTGTAATTTTGTCCCATTCTTGCTGCAAACAAGTCTTAAGGTGGCCAACAGTACGGGGTCTTCGTTGTCGCATTTTGCGCTTCAAAATGCGCCACACATTCTCTATTGGAGACAGGTCGGGACTGCAGGCAGGCCAGTCAAGTACCCGTGTCCTCTTCCTCCGCAGCCAGGACTTTGTAATGTGTGCAGAATGTGGTTTTGCATTATCTTGTTGAAATATGCATGGACGTCCCTGGAAAAGATGTCTTCTTGAAGGCAGCATATTGTGCTCCAAAATCTCTATGTACTTTTTTAGCATTAATGGTGCCATCACAGAAGTGCAAGTTACCTTTGCCAAGGGCACTGACACAACCCCATACCATGACAGACCCTGGCTTTTGGACTTGTTGCTGGTAACAGTCTGGATGATCCTTTTCTTCTTTGATCCGGAGCACACGGCGTCCATTTCTCCCAAAAAATACCTGAAATACTGATTCATCTGACCACAGTAGACGTTTCCACTGTGTGATGGTCCATCCCAGATGCCTCCGAGCCCAGAGAAGTCAACGGCGCTTCTGGACACTGTTAACATAGAGCTTCCTTTTGGCACAGTACAGTTTTAACTGGCATTTGTGGCTGTAACTACGTATTGTAGTACTTGACAAAGGTTTGCCAAAGTAGTCCTGAGCCCATGTGGTGATATCGCTTATAGATGAATGACGATTCTTGATGCAGTGCTGCCTGAGGGATCGGAGATCATGGTTGTTCAGCTTAGGCTTGCACCCTTGTCCTTTACGCACTGAAATTCCTCCACATTCCTTGCATTTTTTAATTATGTTATGCACTGTTGAAGGTGAAATAAGCAAATGTCTTCCTATCTTTCTTTGAGGAACATTGTTTTTAAACATTTCAATAATTTTCTCACGTATTTGTTAGCAAACTGGCGATCCTCGGCCCATCTTTACTCCTAAAGGACTAGACCTTTCTTGGATGCTGCTTTTGTACCAAATCATAATTACAATCACCTGTTGACATCACCAATTTACCTGATTACTAGCCCTTAATTGCTCCTGTCCCAACCTTTTTTGGAATGTGTTGCAGGTCTGAATGACAGGAAAGGATGTATATTTACAAATGAAATTAAGTTGACCAGACAAAACATGAAATATTTTGTGTTCACATTGTCTGCAATGAAATACAAGTCAAAGTACATTTAGAAATCACTACTTTCTTTTTTTATTTGTGTTTTTCATACTGTCCCAACTTTTTCTGATTTGGGGTTGTAGTAAAATATCCCAACATCTACCTGGATGAATTGGCATGGTGTTCAAAAGCTCTTAAAAATCTAACAGTTGGTGTTCTGAATCCTGCAGACACCTTGCAGATGTTAGTGTGGTTCCATAATCCAACACAAGTTATTGTATGTTTTTGACATGTAGGACACTATTTAATTTGTTTCATTCATTTGCTCTTTTAGTTTGGGCTTTTTCCCCAAAAGTGTGATTTATTTCGAAGCTGCGTTGTCATTGTGCACTATGATCTCACGTGTAGCAATGTACCCTTTGGACATGATCTTCAAAGATATGACACCGTGTAGCAAGCAGCCAAATTCCTGTGCCATTTGTCACTGAGATCGATTGCGAAAACTCCAGTGAAGGCTACAACTTCAGTGAGCATTTCAGACTCTTCTCTAACCCTCTGTTATCCACCGGTCAGTCCTGGTTCCCATAACGAGCCAGTGAAAGGGGTGATATGCGGGTGAAAGGAACCCGTTAATCCTCAGTAAGCATGCTCCATGTCAAACGGCCCTGCTCAGAGAATTACAGGCCAGTGTTGAGGTCACTCCTCCGTCTCCTCTAGGCGGTTCAGGCCTCGACTCCTTTCGCTCTGCCCCAGCCTGGTTAACTGTCTGTGGGGGAGGCGGAGGTCGCTAAACCCCTTAAATCTAACTGCTGTCCAATATTAACTGCAGCACAAACAGAACAATGGTAAACAAAAGGCAGTGTAAACACACTCCCGAAAGCTTGGTGGACAAACATGGGGACACATACATGCACGTACGTACGCACACAAGCACGCAAGCGCACACACACACACACACGCACGCACGCACGCACACACACACGCACGCACGCACGCACGCACGCACGCACGCACGCACACACACACACACACACACACACACACACACACACACACACTAAGTATAGCAAACTTCACAAGCAGCATTTAGTCCATGGAATACTTGTGAAAAACCTTTAGCTATTAATTTAATGATGGAAATGTTTTTATTCGACTCGTCACATTAAATTGAGAAAATGTTTCCTTTGCCCAGCCCAGCTGTTGCACTCTGGGATACATCCATTCAGGCCAAATCCTCAAAACACACACACACACACACACACACACACACACACACACACACACACACACACACACACACACACCATCCATCCATCCATCCATCTATTCCTACATCCATTCATCCATCCATCCATCCATCCATCCATCCATCCATCCATCCATCCATCCATCCATCCATCCATCCATCCATCCATCCATCCATCATCCATTCCTACATCCATCTCTGCAGTCTTCTGATCTCTGAAGTCCTGGCTAGGTTCAGCTGTTTGGACCACAGTCCCATCCCTGTCCTTCCTGGGTGTCCCCGCTTTCCCTTTCGTCTATCCCTCGGGGACGGTTAAGATCTCCTCCAGCACATCATCCGCCACAGACCAAGAGCCTCAGCTGCACTAGAGTCCTCTTTGCTTTTTAAAAATAGGCTGGGATATCAGCCTGGGCAGCTAAGAGACCTGGACGCATCCTGGGGATTGAGGAATGTCTCTGCACTTCCCAGATCCTTCATATCTGTGTGAATCCTCTGAGTAATTGCCTGTGTGTGTGTGTTTATGTCTTTGCATGTGTGTGTGTGTGTGTGAAGATAGATCCCGTATTAGTAGCTGGAGAGAGGATCTTCTGTCCAGATGAGAGAGTGGACTGAGTTGGAGATGAGCTTTTCGGCAGGGGGGTTTCTCTCCGCCTCGGATGGTTACTGCTCCACAGAGCAGCTCCAGTATTATGGTGAGTACACAGTGACAGCTTCTGTCTCTTCTAAACTCGTCTTTTGCCTTTAACTTTCTCTCCTCCTTTTTGTTTTGCTTCTCCTAAACAAGTCGTGTGATGTATAATTTCTTACAATAATAGATAAAACACTGAAGATGGACTTATATAAGAAATGCATGATGTCTTAATTAGACTGTTCGCATTATGATTCCAATACATTTAAACCAGGAAGGACAGGAAAGTGAGTGTTCAGACATGAGTGTTCATGTCTCATGTGATTTGAATTTGAATGGAGTCAGTCCAGTGTAATCAGTCAGTGGTAAATGAGTTCAAATGATGCTGTGTCATTGTCATTGGTTCCACTGGCAGGTAAATATTTCTCATCTGCAATAGCAACAATCTTCTACTGTCATAAAGGGTTACTAAACAGATGTTCTCAATTTCTGCAGATAGTTTTGGTTGAATTTGTCCATGTTTCTTTAGATAATAACTGCCTAGATTTTGGAATCCACCCCTAATACAATGAATGAAATTAATCGTAAATAAATACTTCCTTCATATTTCCTTTGCAGTGCCCTCATCTTTGACAAATTGTATAAAATACTATAACATTCAAAAGCAACCATCTCTTTCTAGAATCAGTGTCCCTGTATCTCTGGGTAATCACAGAACACACTGTTGGCCATTTCTATGGGGACTATTTCTTCAGTAGAATGTAGTTCCCATGAAATTAGTTTGCAGTTATCACCTGGGCAAATAAAACCTATATTATCTGCACTGTTACATACTATCAGTGTTAAGAGAGAAGGTTTCTGTTGTAATTTGGGTGGATCTACCCTCTAAAGTGACACCAAAACAAAGGAGGTCTAGCAGACAGGTCCACTAAACTGCTCTGACCTCAGTCCTAACCGAAACACTCAAATCTACTCATGTTTACATATACTATTATTGACCACTTTCAATGTGTATACGGTCAGAGATCAGATGGTATTTCTACATTTTTGAAGAGAATTTAATGTTGTGTGTTAGCTGGTTTGTTATTTGAATGGGTTGACTATGTTGAGACTATTATGATTTAACTCATAAGCAATAAAATAAACCGGTCACAAAAGGCTTGTATCATGTGGATGCGCCGGCAGTTTTGTTGTCATTACTTAGAATTACTCATGGGGCCGGCAGAAACTACGCACTATAGCTTTAACAAAAGTTACGAAGGCTCCTTTAAGTAAGTGGATCATGTATGCATTAAATAGTTACACAACAAGGATGTGACTGCACTCTGTGTGCAATGCAACCTCATCTCATTCACTCACAACTGATGAATGAATGCCAAGAGTTTATTTACCACCTTTGAGAACTTGCTGACACGAAAGAAAGAAAAAATGTTGTTGAGGAGGTTCAGCCGGCTCGCTGCATTCACAGCAAGCAGGGAGGCTGACCTATTCTTGATCTATTTTTACTGACGTGTATCATCAACAAATTCCCCCCTATTGTCTCCCCCCGCCTGCCCCTAGGAGCAAGGGGAGGGGGAGCTACGGGGGGTAGTTTGCTGGTGTTGTTTGGCTCCCTAGTGTGCGTGGGATGGAAGGGAGGCTGAGAAGTGTTTAGACAGTGTTCGAATGGTTTACAAACAGTGCAAACCACAGCTCTGTCACATGCAGTGAAAGCAAGGACCACCCCCCCCCCCCCCCCCCCAAAACCATCACCGCCTCAGTCTGGTGACGACAGGAAACATCTGGAGAGAGAGAGAACGAAAGAGAGTGAGGAGCGGATAATAAGTGCCCTGTATAGTGATGATTCTGACATTTACTCGATCAGACCATACACCGATACACCAGTTTTCTACATATGCTGTTGTTTGTCATTAAACCATCCAGGCGAAATCTGGGGTCCAAAGTTTGTCATTAGTCATCAATCTTTAGTTAGTTGAGGTTGAAGACTGATGACTAATAAATAGTGGCAAAGTATTGAGAGTATCAGCCCTTACCATTTCCTTACGACTTCGATGGATCAGAGAGGGCAGGGCTGCCTGTGTCTTCAAGAAGAGGGAGAAAGTCTCACTAAACAGCTTGAGGGAATTTTTCAGCCCTTTGAAAGTAATGGTGATGATTAGCAGGGGACATGAGTAGTGTTTTTTTTTTGCTGAGAATGCTGTGACTTGACAAGGGAAAGAGAGGAGGTTCAAAGACGGAAGCAAGACCAAAGATTTCAGGATGAGAAAATTGGTACCACTTTCTATTTAGCAAGCAGTATTGATCTTCTCATCTAACTCTCAGATCAGACTATGTATCAGCAGATATTAAAGGATCAGGATATATATAAAAAAATGTGATTAGGACAACCCTATTTTTTACAGAGACTTGTGGCTTTTCAACAAGAATGCAGTATCTTATAACATTGTCTTCAAATAAGGGCTCTTGCTTACCGGCCCTGAGCCCTGGGGCTACGGATCCTCTGACTAGGAGGCCTGTCCAACAATCCATCCATTGTCATCAGGTTGTCTCGGGTTATCTCCTCTAAAGCCACAGGGACTAAAAGTCAGGATATCACCACCTTTGCTGCTTTTATTTGGCCATTGTCCATTTTTAATTTGTCTCCTGTTATTCCAATCACTTAAGTACTCCTTAAACAACGCTACAGAGCTACAAGGATCGTTGGTTGGTTTCTCTGTCAAAGCTAAAAGGCACACTTCAACCACAATTTTAAAGAACACACATTTTTCACATAATCCGATTGATATTATCCCTCATCTTCATGCTACTTGTTTTGCCCTTTCAATTTCCATCTTCAGCAGGCCTGAGACTCCTGACTCTCTCCGTTGGACTCTCCGTTTAATCAGCGCATAACAGATCCCACAGCAGTCCCAGTTGTACTGGTCCAGCTGCTCTTTCAGTGGCTGCCAGTGGTCACACATGTTTTCTCAAAGGAGACAGGACTTGCAAAACACAAGCTGATGATCCACACTCAAAGACGTTTCAGTCCGTCACAACACTGAACGACCATTACCGAATGAAGCATCCAGAAAAGGGGATCAAAAAATCCTGAATGGCACTGGGAGCTCTCAGCTGCATCCTGTTTAAGTTCACAAATCCTCTTAGCTTTTTATTATATCCCCCAAGATCCATTAAAAGCAGTGAAGTCACGAGTCATGTAAGACCATTATGGTATTGAACCAGATTTAATTTTTTGGAAGGATAATAACCAGGTTTCCCATGCTCCATGTAAACATCACATCCCAAACGAGAAGGGCACTTGGAGAACACAGACCTCCGCCAAGACATGCCCTATCTCACAGTCCCAGAATGCTGTGTGAATTTTCCCAGTCGGGAACTTATTTTTTCAATTATTCCAACACCACATGAATGCAGCAAACGCCCTATCTCGCAATGTTGACGAAAATGAAAAAGTATTTGTACATCTGCCCGGCATTCGGATCCGCTCCAAAATGCAGTGTGTTCTTTCTTGGCCCATGCTACTCCCTTCCACCAAGTTTCATGAAGATCGGGCCAGTAATGTTTCCGTAATCCTGCTGACAGACAATTAAAAAACAAAATGGACAAACCGAATCGAAAACACAACCTCCTGGGCGAGATAATAGGAACAAAACCAGGATAATACTGAAAACTGGGACCAGTGTGCATGTAAACACACGTTTATAAAGGATACATTTGATATTAGTCTGTATGTATCTTATTATCAGCAAATCCAATTAAAACACCAAAACAAACCATGTATTCGGCCTTCTATAATTAATTAATTAATTAATTAATTTCCGACTTCCCTACCCTGTCTGTGGCGCTCAGCCCCAATCCTATTGGCTTCTACTGACACGTACAACTGATATATATATATATATATATATATATATATATATATATATATATATATATATATATATATATAGTTTCATTACTTTTAAAGCTCAGTAATTTAAAACAATTGGCTTCTACTGACACGTACAACTGTAAATACCAATATATATATATATATAGTTTCATTACTTTTAAAGCTCAGTAATTTAATATATAATATATATATATATATATATATATATATATATATATATATATATATATATATATATAGTTTCATTACTTTTAAAGCTCAGTAATTTAAAACTGAAATCTGCTGGGCACTGTAGTTTTAAGCAAATATTACTCAAACAGAAGTAAATAGGGCATTTGTTAGGGACTATTTTCAGCTGTGGGTTAATACACATTTTTGTGTTTATGTCTAGTGAGTATTTCCGGCAGCTGGATGGTGTGTGTAAGGCAAGGCAAGGCAAGGCAGCTTTATTTGTATAGCATATTTCAGCAACAGGCCAATTCAAAGTGCTTTACATAAAACATTAAAGAGCAGTTAAAAATTATAAAAACAATTAAAAACAGATAAAATACGAGAACAGAAGTTACAGTGCAGTATAAGAAAATAAACATTAAAGAGCAGTTTAAAGAAAGGCAACATAAAAAAAGAAAGGTCTTTTAAAAGAACTGAGAGTTGCAGCGGACCTGCAGTTTTCCGGGAGTTTGTTCCAGATATGTGGAGCATAAAAACTGAACGCTGCTTCCCCATGTTTAGTTCTGACTCTGGGGACAACAAGCAGACCTGTCCCAGACGACCTGAGAGATCTGGGTGGTTCATAGTTTACTAGCAGATCAGAAATGTATTTTGGCCCTAAACCGTTTTGAAATCAATTCTTTGAGGCACAGGTAGCCAGTATAAAGACTTCAGAACTGGAGTGATGTGATCCACTGGATTGATTCAAAATATATTACAGTGACCATGTTCAATGTAATGAAGAAACATGTCACCCAGCGCAAAGGTGTGTCTCATTGATGTGTTTCTAATTTTCAAAAACAAGTGAGCTCTATGGAAATAAGATATATCAGGATTTTGCTTCACAGACAGAACTGATCAATAGGATCAGTTCATTGTGGGTTTTAAGTCTTTGATTTCATAGAATGAGCAGAGAGGCCGCACCAGTGACGATGCACTATTTCCCAGGAAGTGGCAGTTTTCCAGTTTTTCAAGTTAATAATTTTCTAAGAAGTTCAAGCTCCTTTTTCATGTGGTCTTTAAATGTCAGATCTAAATGCCTAAATGCTCTTGCTTGCAAAGTTTCACACAAAATAACAAAAGCCACAATTGGAGTGGTCTGTGTCTGCAGGGGTACTACAGTTCACTCTTGTTCAGTTCATCTCTGACCTACAAAACCATTAATGTAAATTTGTGTCCCTGGACTTCCACCTTTTCCATTCCAGACATGCTGGCTGACCCTCTGGGCTACCCCCTTCAGGACCCTGACCTCCAGCTGCTCCCTTACAGCCAACAACAGTACAGCCCAGCCAACCTACCCTTTTCCCATTATGGCTCTCCACCTTCTTCCACCTCCTCCTCCTCTTCCTCTTCACAGACCTGCCATCCTCAGTATCACTACAGCCCTCATTGCTTTGAGGCCCCCTGTGATCCCAGCCCCGAGCCCCACTGCGGGGGCCTGGCTCAGGGGCTCGGCGCAGTGGGACTGCCCCTGGGGCGGAGGACACGGGTCGGGTCGGGAGGGAAGAGCAGAGGCCAGGAAGAGCTGTGTGTGGTGTGTGGAGATAAAGCGTCAGGGTATCACTACAATGCTCTTACCTGCGAGGGATGCAAAGGTATTTCTCACTTTTCAATTTTGTATTCTATCTTTTATCCTGTTCTCCAATGCTGCATAGTTGTATTCTGTAAGGCTTTGTTTTAAACTCACCTGGTCCTTCCTTCCCCTTCTGCACTTGCAGGCTTCTTCAGGCGTAGTGTGACAAAAAAGGCTGTGTATCAGTGTAAGAGTGGCGGTGGCTGTGAGATGGACATGTACATGAGAAGGAAGTGCCAAGACTGTCGGCTGAGGAAGTGCCGCGCCGTGGGAATGCTGGCTGAGTGTAAGCGACCTCTACTGTACTTTAACTTAACAAAAGTGTTAATGAGAGTAATCAATACATCGTTAAACTGATGTAAAGTGAGTCTGAAAATGCATATTTTTTCTCAGGCCTTCTGACGGAGGTGCAGTGTCAGTCCAAACGACTGAGGAAAGGAGGTAAAGGCCGAGGACAGGAGGATGAGGAGAACACAGAGAGCAGGAGGGTCAGCTCTACCAGCAAGCTACCTGGACAGGTAGTAGAAAGCAGGCATGGCTGGTGGCATGGCTCTTGTGATGGCAGTGTTGGTCTGCTCCAGACTGCATCTTAATTCAGTCATGCCATCAAATTTTGAACAGATATTCATGATCCTCAGAGAAAGAATCCTACTGACTTTGGTAACCTCTTGACTTTTTCTCTAGCACCACCATGAGGTTGGCATTTTTGTTTAAATCAATGAAATGTCTCAGCCTCATCTGCACTTTGTTTTTAGAAATATTAGCATGCCAAATACACTACACTTAGATGTTGAACATGGTAAACATTATTCCTGCCTAGTGTCAGCGTGTTAGCGTGTTGACGTTAGCATTTAGCTCAAAGCACTGTACTTCAGTCTCACAGAGCCGTTAGCATGGCTGTAGACAATCTGTTGATTGTGACAGTTTAGTCTGAATGTTGGGTTTAAGGATGCTTCACTTATTTCAATTCTGAAATGGTTGGTTAATTAGGGCCCGAGCGCCGACAGCTGCGAAGGCCCTATTGAAACTGGAATTATTATTCCTTCTTCTGGCAAATGAATCGCCTTTTTGAGGCGCTTAATATACTCAAAAACTCACCAGAATTGGTGGTCACTTTAAGCCGGGTGAAAAGTGACGTATTTTAAGGGTTTCGGGAATAGGGGCACAAAAATGGCTCGCTAGTGGCCCCTACAGAATTAAAAAAACTGAGCCCCTGCAGTACGTTTAACGTAGACTAACGAAACGTGGTACACATATGTATCATGTCAAGACGTACAAGAAAGCTCATTGGAGCCATACCCTTAAGGCAACAGGAAGTGCGATTTTGGCCATTTCCACATGTCGTACTTTAACAAACTCCTCCTAGAGATTTCATCTGATAGACTTCAAATTTGGTCTGTGCCATCTTAAGGCCTTAAAGATGACAATTTATTAAAAGAAAAACTTTTTGTCATAGGGCATGGCTGTGGCGGGGCGGCCATTTTGTGCATTTCGCCATTGAAACAGGAAGTGGGTGTAACTTAAGTATACATTGTCCAATTAGCTCAAAACCTTTCAGGATTCATAAGAATCCAACCCTGATGACATCTACTGACCGATATTTACTCAAAGTCATAGCGTCCCCCCTGAGTGTTTAGCGATGAACGAGAAAGTGGCTGTAACTAGAGTGTACATTGTCCATTCTGCTTGAAATTTCTCATGTTTGACAAGAATCCAGGCCTGAGGACATCTACAGGCCAATATTGACTTTTGATCATAGCGCCCCCTGCTGGCAACAGGGAATCAGCCTTATATGACAAACATCATCCGATTTACATGAAACTTATAATGTGTGGTCTACATGTGATATTGAGCCGGCCCCTATACTTTATTCTCGCCCATGTACTCACGCCACACCCCCTTTTATGGCTTTTAAACCGTTTCTTGTACACTATTGTGTGAGGTATCATTGAACTCAGCAGAGAGTTCCCTTTTCATTGGTGACGATTTGTAGTGTCTGAGTGCTGCGCAAATGCATGGCCGCAAGGAGCGGCGTCCACCAGTAACCCTGACGTGCAAGGAGGTGCGAGGGCCCCTCCAATGCTGCTTGCAGCTTTAATTGGTTTTATGATTGTTATGACTGTTATATATTGTTGGCTGGTTAGATCGCTGCGTGGTTTGTTAGATGGTTGGTCATTTTGTGGTTTTATTTTTGGCTGGTTATATTATTTTTACCTATGCAAGAAGAGTGTAAACTCTCATCCTCCCTGGTCAAATTCACACAACAGCATTCATCTTTCATCTCAATGCACTTTCTATCTTGTATTTTTAGTGTGTTGTTAACTTCCATCTGCACCAGGCTTTGTCTACCAGTTTAACCCGAGAACAAAAGTACATTGTGGACAGGATGGTGGATGCCCATCGACTGTACAGAGCACAGGACAGCAGCCACTGCAGGGTAGGTCACAGTGTGGAAACAACAGTGTTGGACTAACAAAAACACAGTTGCATGTTTTTATGTTGCCCTCATGGTTTCTTGTCTGTGTCTGCTCAGCTGTTTGAGTTTCCCTGTACAGAAGAAGTGGGGGGCTTGTCTGATGTTTTATCACCCCACCTGCAAAGACTGCTACAGTTTGCCAGGACAGTGCCAGGTAAAATGAACAGGATGATGTGACATTCAGAATCTATAATCTGCGTTCTGCTGTGTTCACTGGAGAAATAAATCTATAATCTATTAAATGGGACATATTCTGGAGATCAAAGAGAGGTGATTCAAATGGTTTATTCCATATTGGATTACCTGAAACATGATAATACCACATTAACAGTATGCTATTTAACTGCTATTTTATTTAGGTAGGACAGACCGGTTTGTTTTATTAACCCACGACTAGCGAACCGCCCCATGAACAAATCTTTTAATTCTAGATATTTTAATGCCCCACAGTTATATAGTTTATTATATTTGTAGATCCTAGACAAAACTGACAGGAGGGCAGGAGAAAATGTCACACAGCACAGTTAGGCTATGGATATTCCAGAGCCATGGTCAGGGCCATAGATTCTAATTTGCACAAACCTCAATCAGATTAGTCAGGCAGACTAGAATTAAACAACCCCTCTGTCCCTGCAGTCTCTCTGCTACTAGGGGATGGAGAGGGGGGATGGGCAGGCTAACAAGGGGAATGCATTTTGGGATGGGATGGGATAGTGTCCCCTTCATATCGCCTATTGCACATTTAAATAAAGACTTCCAAGGACACGCTTGTTGGAATACTGCCCTTGTGAAGTTTTGTATTTGGTTTCTAAATGGCACTTTTTGCTTGATTATAATAATAAAAACTACAATATGAAGAGTCAAGTAGGCTAAGGTACATAAATAAATAAGTACAGAATGGTATAGATGCTACACATGCATACTGCCACCCATCATGACTGCCATTGTGTTGAGCGAGTGATGATAACACACACATGGAGAAAAAACATTTAATCAACATGTCACTCATTGGAAATCCTGAAACTTGAAGGAACATGTACTGTATATTAAAACAAATAATGATGTTCCCCTCATAGGTTTTGACCTCCTGGATTTTTCCGACCAGAGTTGTCTCCTGTCTGTGTCTTCACTGGAGATCATGTTCCTGATTTCAGCTCAGCAGTTCTCCCACAACCCAGCAAGCCCCTGTCCTGGTGAATACAACAGCACACACACTTTTATGGTTCTTACTAGTTCAGTCTGATATTTAGTTTAAAAAAAAAAAAAATCCTTTCTTTTTCTCTATTATCAGCCCTGCAGATTTTCAGAATGACAACACACAACTGGCTGAGAAATGTAGAGTCAAAGGAAAACATCTACAGTAGGACGCTGGTCAACTCAGGTGAATCCAGACGTACACTCACTCAGAACATAAAATTAGATCTTACAGGCTGTGGACAAAAAAAATCAAGGTATTTCACATAAGACATGAACAATTTCCCATTTGCCGGTGTAAACAGGTGGCAGTGAGGATCTCCTCGGGCCAGTGCTCAACTTCTTCCACAGCATGGCAACACTGCGGGTGACAGATGTTGAATACACCCTGCTCACTGCAACAGCTGTTCTCTGCTCAGGTCAGACCAGGATTGTGTACGTTTGGTCTGAAATAATTCGAGGTGTGATGAGATTAAACGTGACGAGATTTCTCGTCGAGGTAAAAAGTGTCTCGCGATATCAGTACACAAGTGCAAGTGAAATTAGCATAGAAAATCCCAGTTCTCCAAAGTTGACTCTGAGTTTACTTCTGCAGTGCAATAGCGGAAGAAAAAAGCTGCCTGTAAAACCCATTGTTAGAACGTTAGAGAGTACCGCCACTGACAGCAAAACCTAACTTTACTTTTAATGACATTAAACAAAGACAAATGTTCTCCCTTCGTCCTATAACGGTCATACATTGATACTAGAAGTAGCCTACTTCCTTGTTTAGTGCTGCAATTTTTTTTAAAAATGCAGAGGAAAAAATAGCATCTGTCTTCACAAAAATCATCTGTTGAGTGTTTGATGGTAATTTATTTGTGCTTTAGAATGTAATCAACGCGTGAAACAATAGTCAAATAAGCTTTATTTCTCTCTGTCTACTGTACAATGACAAATTCAAGTACAAAACATTTGGTCTCAACTACTGCCAGGAAACACTTAGTTATGTTGTAACCTTGGTTCTCTGAGTGAAGAGACTCTCTCTCCACCATAGGCCTACATATGGAATAAGTAACAGTGTAACTGTTAGCTATACAGGAGAGAAGCCAGTTATTTGAGTTTATGGCAAAACCTTTCAGTGCTCGGTTTTCATGTTGTGACTAAAGGACTATTTTTCCAGTCTTATTTTTTCATTGAAGTTTTTTTTCTGTAAAACAGTGTTAAAATCTTGTCTCGTCTCGATCTCGTGAACCCAATCTCGTGTCTCGTCTCGTGAGCTGGGTGTCTCGTCACACCCCTAGAAATAATCCAATTAGCAGTCAAGTCAAGACATTCAAATGCTCAATTCAACTGAAAATAATCATTATAAACCTATCTGGAGCTCTTCAGCAGGATGTGATAAAATAATGCGTGTGAATGATTTACTCAGTCTGTCTCAAAGGGTCTGACCATAAACGTCATCAAAAGGCTTAAAATGGCTCCATAGTATGACAACTGACAACAACTTCACTCATGTAACACATTTCACTTTTTATATCCAGTAGCTGTTTGGAAACTTGAATGCGTCTAAAGTCTATCTCACAATGTTAATGCGGTGTATATTTTTTTCCAGTTGGGAACTAATGTTTTTGATTAGTCTGACACCGCATGAATGCAGCACAAATGCCCTATCCCAGAATGCTAACAAAAGTAAAACATAATTTGTGAATACTACTCATAAATTGAATGGGTTCTTCCTTGGCCTGTGCTACACCCGTCAAGCAAAGGTTCTCAATTGTTATTACATACTATGCTATGATTTTCGTTCACATTTTCTATGACATATTATACTAAGATTATTTTGTAAACATGTTTTAAGACATACTATACTATGAATTTCTTTATGACTTTTTATGACATACTATACTATTGTTTTGACATTTTTTATGAGATCTACTATGCTATGATTTTTTAAATGATTTTTTCTGACATATTCTACTATGACTTTTTGAAAACATTTTTTATGACATACAATAGTATGACTTTTTTATTACATACTATACTATTTTGTTACATATTCTATGGCATACTATACTAAGACATTTTTATGACATCATCATCATCATCATCATCATCATCATCATTTATCAAAGAACAGAACTTTTGCACACTTGTAGATCGACAGGTGCGTAGGAGAACACCATGGGTCGACAATGCAAACCTTTACTAACTTTTTTTTAAGACATACTATACTGTGACATTTTTATGAAATACTATACTATTACTTTTTGTGACTTCTTTATGACATATTATACTATGATGTTATGCAAATATTTTTTTATGACATACAATCCTATGATTTTTGTTTGCATTTTAAAAGACATTCTATACGTTTTTCTTTTACATAATCTATGGCATACTATACTACAGTATGACATTTTTATGACGTTATATCAAAGAGCGGAACTTTTGCACACTTGTAGATCGACAGGTGCGTAGGAAAAGACCGTGGGTCGACTTGACTCCTGCACACTGTCGTCCTCTTCACTCGCAGTCAGATATATATAATAACAGTTTCAGTACACAAACCTTCATCAGGCTATTTTTCAAAAATGTCCTGATGGTCTGTGTACCGAAACGTCCCAATTAAATATGAAATATCTACTTCTATGTTACGCCAGCTCTGTGTCCCTATCCTGCAGACCGTGCGTCCCTGCAGGCTGCCGGCTGCGTTGAGAAAATGCAGGAGCTGATCCTTGACCTGCTGTCCAGGGTGTGTGGGGCCCAGGCTGTAGCTGCGCGAGGGGGACCTCAGCGGTTTGGCCGCCTGCTGGGCAGACTGACGGAGCTACGAACCCTCCGTCACAACTACCTCCTCCTGACGAGACAGCCGCATGGACACTGATGGAGAGGACACACTGGAAATAGTGAACACCACCACTATCACCTCTGGCCAGTTTCATGTTTGAATTGAAGGACTTGATGGTCCTGTATGAGCTGAGAAATTGTACAAAAACATCTTGACAATGCAACATTCACCTGATATTGACTGGACTGTGTTGGATTCTTTGGTTACACACATAAATCTTCCACCATGTTCTCAGTTGACATCAATTCATTCAGTCCTGCAGTCATTATTGAATTTCAGAATATAATGGAACTGAAATGTTTGTGGACTGCTTTGGTTTGTTTGGACAGAAGATATTTTATAGGTCTTTTATACCCGTTGTATACAGCTAACACGTACCCTTACAGTACTTTTCACTATGCTGAGTATTGTTAAAATAAAACTAAAGTGCAAACTGTGCGCTAGCTGGAGTTCATCACTGGAAAAGATCATTTTCTGACTAAAATCAGGGACTAAATGGACTTTACTTTCACCACACCTAGCTTTTCAAGAGGGTTTGAGCTAATGGTCTGACTTCCTGCTTGTAAAGCATTAAAATAGAATCAAATATTACTAGAACAAGAACGTATTTCACTTTTGGTTGGAAAAAGAAAATGCACAAATCTCAAGTATCCCAAAATATTTTTAATAGAGCATTCATTTCCCACAATGTGGAAATACTGATTCAGACAAAATATTTGGTGAGCAGGTAAAATACGCAGGTAGTACAAGTTTATGAAGGTGTATTTGTCCATTGATAAAATGGAGCTCTTGACAATAAATAGAATCTTCTGGGGGTCAACAGTGAAAGATGGCGGTTGGTCTTTAGTAAAATCAACATCAAACCATTTGAAATCATCTGTTAAAATGTTGGCTGCATGATTTTAAAAACTCACTCCATTTGTTTTAAATAAGATTTCATTCTCAACTTTAACCAATATAACTTTATTTCTATAGTTCTGTCTTCCATAAATAAAATATTTCTCTTTCTATCAAAAAGAGAATGTAAATACAAAGAACAGTGGCTCATTGTGATGTATGCTCTGAATGAACACACACACACACACACACACACACACACACACACACACAAGCTAAGTACACTGCAGCAAATCAGGAATTATTTCATCTCTACAATTATACACAGCGTCGCTTTGCCCCTTGTGGGTTGATTGAAATACGCATTTTAAAACAGCAACATTAAATTAAATTGGGTTTAATAATACACATACATATGTACACAAAGTGTGCCATTATAATATACAATTGTCTTTGTAAAAGATTAAAATGTAAAAAGCTATTGTATAAAAGATGGCAGTGATCCATTCATACGTCTTCTGTGTTTCATATAAACATGTCAAATCTCTTTTCTGACAATTTGATTCCTTGGCAGTAGCATTATACAAAATAGAGGGGAATTCTTTTGAATTGGATCCAGGTGGAGTAAGCAGATACCTGGATGCACCCCTGAACAGGGATTAAACGCTTACCGACTGCAGCAACGGGGGACCAAAAGGTAACTTCATTCACATCTGGAGCTCCACATCCACAACGACACAAAGGCCAACACCACTGCTCTGTGTCAGACACTAGTGGTTTGGTAACGGACCACAGTCCAGGACACTGTGCTGAGCAGCAACCTCTTCAGACCACAGTGTGAATACAAATTCAACTCGCAGTAGGACCACCTGCTGCCTTAAGACCAAAGAGAAATGCATAGTGGCTGTCTGTGGGTGCACACAGGGCTCACTGTTGCCCTCTACAGGTAGTTGGAGGCCACAAAGCCATGGCTGTGGCTGACTCGGCTCTGGTGCATCATGGCGCGGTCGTACGCCACCTGGACGGACTTGCGGATGCTGGACTTGCGGCCCTCCATTATGCGCAGCTTGTCCGCTGTGTCTTCTACACCCAACGGTGTCAGCTTATCACGTGGGAGCCACTGCCTACAGTACCAAAGACACAGATTGATGATTAGCGCTTTCAATGCTTCGCACATTTGGACCTATATATGTGTTCAATGTAAAGATATACATATGATGAAAATAAACAAAATTCTTCTCTTTTATTTACAAAAAAAAAGTAATGTTTTTTTTTTTTTTTAAATGAATAGACAAAACAACTGTTTTTAGAGCAGCAGCTTTGCTCAGGAGTTACGATTCACCCAGCTGAAGGGCATCTGCTCCATGTGGGTCTCACTGTGGCACTACATTTGGGGTATGTCTGTTTGACCCTCACCATGTTCGCTTGTTGTCAAAGAAGAGCACCAGATAGAGCCTCTCGCTGGTCTCCTCCTGCCTCTGCTCCCCCAGACAGAGGACCTCTTTGGGTGGGACAGGGATGGGCACCCCGTTGTGCAGCAGGCCCTCCTCAGGCATCTCTGGGTCGATGATCTGGAACAAACGCACAGGAAATGTAGGTCTGTCACTCACACAGCTGTTCTATGGGATCGAAATTATTTATTGGGAATAACCCCTTGAGACGAGCCCATCTCGTTTTCAAGGGAGTGGTCCTAGGGAACTCCCGATTTTTGATTCTTGTAGATTTGGTTATGTCACTGTCCAGCTCACTTACTTCAATATCTCAAAATGTGGTTTGGTGAAAGCTGCGTACAGAATTTAAGAGCTACACCATTGTTGCTTCAGTAATATTAGAACAAGGGATTACCAGCGCAGGATAGGAGGGATATCCCCGACACTTGGCCCACACCAGATCTAGAGGCTCCAGCTCCGTCCCATCCTCAGACATTTGGCTGCTGATGCCTGCAAAACAGCAGCAGACGGTGAAATCATTTTATGGATTAAAAAAATGAACAGGACACTCAGGCATACATATTCCCAATGAGGTTAAAGTGTTATATTTGTCCTATGCTTAGGGCACATTTGTGAGCAGGAGAGAGGGGAAACAATAATGCCATGCAATAATGCACAGCAGAAAAAAAGCTATTTAAATTCAGGTGAACTTGAAAACATTAAAATAAAAGACATACCAGTGTAATCTGAGTCTCCGTTGACTATCTCCAGAAAGGGAATTTTGGAAAGAGCTGGTTTCCCGAGGCTTCGCTTGGGTGGTGAGCTGCTGTAAGACAGCACATTGTATCGTCAATGTATTGTCAATCATTACAATAACCAAAGAACTGCTTACAACAGATAGACCGTGTCTTACATTTCTTTGTGCAGGACTGGACAAGGGCTGTACTCGGAGTCGGATCCGCCGTCTTTGTGCCGTCTTTGTACTTTGAAGCCATTGGTCAGTCCTGAAAGCAAATGAGAGGAATCTCAGAACAATTTCAGAAAATCCGGGGGAAACTAGACAGAAAAGTACACATCTAAGCATAGATCTCTTTAGTCTCATCTCAGTCGCAATTAAAACAACATCGCAGTACAGAGCTTGAACGACAATCAGTGCCTAACAGCAATAATCACAGATAATGGGGGATGCAGGGGTGGCGTAAGGGTAGAGGGAATTGGGCAATTGTTTGTTTTGTAGATTTGGTAGCATGTGGATCACTTTCCTGACCATAAAAGAGAAAGAACAAGAGGATGGCAACCTGATGTGATAAACCGATAATAAAATGAATAAAGATAAGTTGAGTCAAGTTTTATCTCTTGAAGTTTTATCTCTTGAAGATAACGGATGACAAGTCTGTTCTGAAACCAAGCATGTAGCTACATTTAACATTACTTCAAATGTAACGGCTGCAACTGCACTCATAACAAGCGATACATCCCTTCACATGTATTTGCTGTCTGACATGTTAACTGGTAGCTAATAACAAACGTAAAGTCAGCACATTTAACAAGCATCCTATGTGATCATATCCTAGTGCTTGTCTTCAGTCAGGTCTAAAGCACCGCCCTGAGTGGAGGATCTTCAACTATTGTCAGTACCAAGTAAAGCTTCTCACCACTTTCCAGTGTATGGTTTGGTGTCTTCTCCAGCTCACTATCTGAGCACATATCTCGACTGGGGGTCCATTGTTCATTGAGGATGGGGGGTCCGGGGCTTTTCTGTGGGGTCTTGGATGGAGTGGACAAAGGTGTGGTGGATGGGGTACTGGCTGTGGAGTTGGGTGCTGTTAGGGCGTTGCTTGCATTGTTGTCTTGCTGCCCTTTTCCGTTCAGCAAAGGATTGTCTCTCTCTCTGAACAGCTTAGCTCCATTTTTCGCCTTTTTGAACAATACAGAGGTTCGTCGTCCAACTCCCCCAGTGGTGGGCCGTGGGGGAGTGCTGAGCTCCGGTAGGCCGTTGGCCACCGCCTGTCCTTCGCTGTGCAAACTGGGAGGCGGCGCAGCCAGCCGCTCCTGTGCTTTAGTGCAATTCATATTCTCTGTGGTGCTGTCTGAGAGGTCACCGTCCATCTTTAGGCGTTTGCAGGGCCAGCTGGCAGACTGAGGCTCCCCTGTGATTGGTCGCAAGGTGGGAGGCTCCAGAGGCGCGCCCCCAACTCGTGGAGGAGGAGCCGGCCCTGTAGGTTCCAGTGTCGGGGGGGAAGTGGATTTGAGGTCTTCTGGAAGATAAGAGGAGAAAAAAAAATTCAATTCAATTTCACTCAGCGTTTATTTCAAATGAATGTCCATTTAGTATGTAGTGTGATGCGGTGGTGTAGTGTTCATACTGGAAAATGGTGTCACTTAATAATGGTTTACATTTCATTCTAACAGTCTAACCACAGTCTAAAGGGAGTTGAGCTATTCTGTAGATATGGAGAACCTTATCAAGACGAGTGAATTAACAACTTTGCTCTCACAACTGTACACCAGCAACATGGTAACATGGCAGTATTTTATGACTCAACTGACACAAATCACAGGTGTTCTGCTGTACTCCACTACAGTGGCAAGAGACTGTTTGACTGGACTAGCCTGTAGTCAGAAGTGGGATGACATGGCATGACTGTACGTGGCCAATGGAGAGTGGTGAGTCCATGAGAGTGATGTATAGAAGAGGTGCAGACATAGAGTGCACTGGGAGAGAGTAGTTGTGAGGCAGCCATGGCTAACGAGACTCTGTTGGCCCCTACTTACTAGACTGGAGACAGTGGGGTGGTTGGGGTTGGTGCGTGGGGGGGACCCTGGCTCAATTACCTGAGGACAATGTTCCGTTAGCTCATGTTCACAACTGTTCTCATTGAAAAAAAAAAGAGCCTTTTAAAAGTTCATGCATTGGCAATGTCATACTGTTGAAGGGTCAGTGCTTTTCATCACCCACCTTTGTCCAAAGACAAAAGGCTGGTATCTGGCTTGGCGTCTTTCTCATCATTTTCCTCGTCATCTTCGTCCTCATCGTCTTCCTTCAAATGTCCATTGTGAAGGCCGTGGCGGGGGTGCTGGCCCTGCCTGTAGCGGATGTTGTTGATCTCGCGACGAAGTAGGCGGATGCGTCGAGTTCGGGCGCCACTGCATCTCATTGAGGTGACAAAGTCCAGCTTTTCTAACAGCTCCTTCAGCTGTTCCTCCACTGTCATATGAAGCCGGTTGTCTGGATCCAGAATGCTGTCAACTGGACACAACAGGAAAGAGTTAGGCTAAGAGAGAAGCTAGCGTGCTTTTTCCAGGAAGGTACAACAAACGCGAGTTTAATACTGATATTTTTTAAATGAACTGACTAGCTAATAAGCACTAGAACGAATGCACGAGCCAAAATAATAATAGAAATAGTGTAAATGTAATGAATAACGCATAGATTCTTTTTTGCAGAGGTGTACATGAGGCCTATGGCCTATATATGTCTAATAGACAGGAAATGCATTGGAGATGGTACAACTAAACTTTCAGATAAAAGTGTATGGACTTTTCTGGGACAAAACTTTAGTAAATAGTTTTTTTTATTTGTGTAAGTTATAGTGTATGTTTTTGTTTCGGCTAATTGCTAAGACTTTGGAGGACAATTTTCAAAAGCCAAAAGTCTTGTTCATTATTGTTCTGTGGGATTTATATATACACACACACACACACACACACATTTCTATGAGATTTAATTTCCGTTTAGTGTAGTCTTTTTTTCTTTATAGTCATATAACAATGAATACATTCACGTGACAACCCTGTAGCAAACATATCCTGATAGCCCAGATTCTCCTGAAGAAAATAATGTATATAAATTGAGTGTTCATTACCAGGTTGAGGTTATACAGCCATAACACAAGGAAACTAAGGCAATTAAGATTGGAATTAATGGTTTAAGCCCCAGAGGGTTAAATATGAACACATCAGTAAATTGATAGAGAAACAACCAAATTCATACCAAAACACAGTTCCAAAACCAATTCTTGAGACATTTGAACCAAAAATGATTACAGGTAAAAATACATGACCCAGCCCTCTCCTGCCAAGTTGCCAAATCTCATACCTCATTCAACCCTAAGACTTCCCAGAAGAAAATATCAGTCTCCACTATATAGACACAACAGCCTGACATCTCAACATAAGAGCAATATGCAAAATAGGACATGCAACACTGCTAGTTATTGGTGCCTACACCAATTTGCTATCATCATCATCATTTAAGAAGGAAGCATTGGTGCTGACATTCATGTTACCCGTAGGAACAGGCAACTAACTTCCCTTAACTCCTCTCATTTAGCATTATTATATAGATTCTCTGTCCGAGGTACACGATGGCCATTAATATATTAGATTGTATAGTCTATGATTAATATAGACAAATTGTATACATTTTTGGAGAGGCGCCATTTTGTTCTGAGCACTCTCTAGCACTTAAAATAAAAAGAGTGGAAATAGTAATCATTTTTATTTTGGTAATGCCAACCACACTTTAACTAACAAAACTAAGTCAAAACCTAGTATAATCCAGGCTGGAACGTCTATGGTTAATGTGCTTAATTGTGGCCAACTTGTTACAGGGACAGTCAGTGGTGGTTTCTGTGAATATAGATATTAAATGTTCATCTCTAGTGGTCCCAGTAATATTTGTTGGTTGTGTAAACAAGTTGCATATCACATGACATGGTAAAAAATAAAAAAGACATCTAATTGAGGACTATTTTCAACAAATTATTGCTCTGTATTGCTCATCTAAGGTGTTATTGTGCAATTAATGTTCCTTTGTTAAACAGACCAAACCTATCGTAAAATAAATGTTTCTTAAATTGTACTGGATCATAGACCCTGAATTTAGTATTAAATCATATTGAGAGGGATACATACAGACCCCTATCTAAAGTACGAAAGGTGTGTGTGTGTGTGTGTGTGTGTGTGTGTGTGTGTGTGTGTGTGTGTGTGTGTTCACATCCCATGTCAAGAACCACACTGTGACTCACCATCCTCCCAGGTGCAGCTGTAAAAGTCTCGTTTCTGCAGTGACTCTGAGAGGTGCATGCCAGTGTTCAGGTCCAGGCCAGTGTTGGTGGCTTGGCGTTGGGCATGGCGCAGTACGGCTCCTCCTAAGTCTCTAAGACGCAGCGCTACTCGGTGGAAGACTGTGTCCTTGCTGTTGTAGAGGAGGCAGTTGGACACCATCAGGTTGAAGTCAGTCTCCAGGTCGGCCACTGAGCGGTAGGCATGGCTCTCCAGCTTAGAGCGCATAGTGGAGAAGTCCATGGGCTGGCTGATGAACTCCAGGTAGTCTGGGACCTGAGAACAAGACATTACTCCAAAAGTTAAATGGGACACAAAGTGGACACATATCAGCAGATGAATACAAATTAGTGGAAGTGAAAAAGGTGAAAACGTTAAGAGGTGCTATTTTGGTTGGACTGGTTCTGGAAGTAAAAGCCCCATTCATTTATTCCAAAGACAATTAAATCTGGTCAATACCATAATCAGTTAGAATGTGAATGAGAATAATTATTTGATTGTAGGGACGGGTTTGGGAGGGGAGAGGGAGGTGTTTATTTTGTGTGGCGTGTAAAATGTTTTAAATAAATAACAAAATGGTCGAAGTAAATAGGATAAATAGGTTTGGGATTATTTTTACTACTGAAATTAATTTATTTTTATTACAGAGGGAAAGTACCAAAAAAAGTAAACGGTCCCCAACCCAAGGCATAAGATTATGAACCTATAGGGTCTTTACATTACCTGGGAGAGGCCCGGGTTTCTCTGTTAAGTAACACTGAGCATGTCATTTTAAGAAATATTTGAAATGAGAATACATAATGGGGGAAAAACACAGGGCCCTCCCACTTCACAACTGTATACAACCTGTTTACATACATCTGGTCTCTGGCAACTTGTGTTGTAACAGAGAAATGTCTGACCTCCTTGATATTGACAGGCTGTGCAAAGATCTGGGCTGTGTCCTTCTCCTGTAGTTGGTCCAGAGTGGAGCGGAGCAGCATCAACATAGGGGTCAACTGCATCTCCAGAGCTTCCTGTTGAACTTTGACCTGCAGTTGTCAGATGACATGCGTGTGTGATGTCACCATATGTGGAAGTTGCAGCCATAAAAAGGTTTTACAAATTGCCCAAAGGCTAAAGACAAGAAGAATGTCTACAAAATATCACATGAAGCTCTTATCTGATCAGATTTCAACATCCACAGACCTCTGGCAGTCCAGTACATCATCTGTATAATTGATGGCTTTCTCTTTTAACCTCTTAACAATCCGATAGCCTGTCCGACATACTCTCTCTCGAAGGCTGTAGCGGTCTTGGTTTTAAAGCTAGAGTAAAAATATTGGTATCATATAAAACAATCTTAGAAATCTATGACATGCAAGCTTGTCCAGAAGTGGGGCTAAAAAAAATACGCCTCAAAGTTTTTGGCATTTGGCCATTTTCAAAGCAACCTCACTGTATAAAATGACCTTGAGGATAACCACAGCCTTATAAAACTTTACAAACACAAACTCCAGACCTAGGGCACTCAGAGGATGTATGGCTTTAGGTCGATCGATAATAACAACCGTTGAAAAATGCAATTCTTACAAAAATCTCCAAATGTCAAATATTTTTGATACTGAATCACAGCATTTTTAATGGTGCTTGACGAGGTCTTGGTGTCTAAATTTGGTATTTTTGGGGGGACATTTTTTTTTTTTTTAAATCAAGTCTCAAGAGGTCAAAAATGGTTAGCGTTAAACCTGTACAACAAGTCATATCAAGCCAAAAATTGCTGCAACAACTTATGAGACATGATAATGTTCATCATTTACTTCCATCATAATGTTCTAAGCACTTACACACATATTTTAATTATTATTTAATTTTGATTTACGACTAGAACAACTTGATGCAGTGCTGAGTTGCATCTCAAATTAATCTTCAGGTTCCCAGCCTCAGAAGATGTACACCACTTCTATGTAATCAACTGTTGAGCTTTTATCTACCCCTGAACATCCTGTGCCCCGGCGGAATGCTAAGAGGTTAAAAGGGTATTTGTTTATTTTTCTCTCTGTCACATAGCTCAACCCATTTATTGCAGCCACCTGTTTGTTTTGCCACTCTGTTGTGATTACGGGATACTATCATATGAAAACGAGATGGCAACGTCTCTACTACTCTATAAGACAGGCAAAGAAAAGTGTGAACATCCAAACATCTCAGAACTTCGTTCAGACTACACTGGTAAACACCTTGACATTTGAAATACCTGTAATTTACGTACTTTAGAGCTTCAATAGTTCAGCTTCAAAATTCTGTATTCTGTACATTGAACTTCATGCTTTTAAAAGGGTAAAGGATGAATTAACAAGCCTGAAAATAAAATACAGTTAGTCGCCACGCCTGTGAGCATGCGAGATTCATCCGTGCATGTTACCTGTTCTCGTTTAAGTTTCTCCCTCTTGCGGATGAGCTCCACCAACAGCCTGGCTTTTTCAAGATCATGCCGCAGCTTTTGCCAATATCTCAGTGCTTCTCTTGCAGCAGAAACCTTCTCATCCACCTCAGGCTACAAAGTGCAACAGATGTTTTTTTTTAGCTTTATTGTATAAAGGCAATCAATTAAGTTTAGAAATTGTTTGTTAGGACAATGGCAAAAGAAAAAATGAAAAAAAGGACTACCATCACACATTTTTTATCATCAGAGTACAAAAATAGTTACAAAGTACTAAGGCCGTAGTACTGGTCCTTACCCTGAGCTCTTCAGTATTCCTTTGGAACTGGAAGTTAGAGTGCAGATGCCGGACCAGCGGCACACCGTTCCTCGACTGACGCTTCAGTAACCAGTAGTTATGCAGCCTCTGCATGAATTGGTTTTTCCTCTGAAAGAGGATTCCTTTACAGATGATATTCAGCCTGAGAGACAGAGATAGATGCAGGTCGGTCTTACTATCAACATGACTGACGTCAGTTCAGGCATCTCTAAATCGAAAACGGTTTCTTGTAATTGTACACTTATTTAAACTGGCTAGTAGCAAATCCAAAAATTGGTTAATTTATGTTGACAACAGACGCACAACATTTTATTGTATTCAAAATAAAATAAAAAAATCGAACCTGCTTGTGGGTATCTGGGGCACAGTCACTTGTGGTGAAGCAGTGTGTTGAGCTGTAGACTCTGTGCTCTTCTTTCCTTTCTTTTTATCCATCTTGGCATCATCTTCAGACTTCCTGCCTTTTTTTGGTGTTTTAGGGCCCTCTGTGTATGCACTCCGTCCTCTACTAGCCCTCCCTCTGCTGCCCACCACTCTTCCTTCACTCTCCTCATCTGACACGGCCTCCTGTCCTGGTGGCGAATGGGCCTCACAGAATGCTGTCTTCTTAACAGAGAACGTGGTCCCATTGACATTTGTCTCTCGCACAGGATCAATCTTCATAAACAAGCCAGCACGCTGAGCACACGTGACGTGAAACGCAGTGTAACAGTTGGCCTTGTGGCACTGAATTGATGCACCACGGCCCTTCTGCTTGCACAGGTAGCAGGTCAGTTTCCAGCGAGCTGGGGGGATGTTATTGACACCTTCCACTGGTTCCAGAAATACTGTGTTGGCAAAGCAGACTTCAGGGATCCAGATGGCACACACCACATGCGCCCAGCGGCCGTCACTCGTCTGCTTGAAGGCGCCGCCACGGTTCGGACACAGAACACAGTCAACAGGTTTCTGAGCGGACTGGAGGCAGCAGCGGCACAGCCACTGGCCCTCGGGGATGTAGGGCACACCGTAACACTCCTGGTGAACAGCCAGGTTGCAGGAGTCACAGAAGAGGATGACGTTGCTGTTAAGGCACTCATCGTCCAGGCACACGCAGCAGAAGGCATCGTCGTCAATAGCACCTTGAGAGGGCGTCCGGCTGCGGGCTTCCCGGTACGCCTCCTCCTCCAGCCGGTCAACCAGCAGCTCAAAGGTGTCTGGTGTGACAGCTGAATAACCCTCTGACGTCCGGCCAGCATTGACCATCTCCAGCCAAGCAGTGTCCTCTTCGTCCAAGTCATATTCTGCCTCAGCTTCCTGATCCTCGTCTAAGCGCTCAATGTAACGGTAATATGCTGTAGGCAGAGGAGGTGCCTCGACTGGCGTGAAGGTTTCTAGCACATGAAACTTAGGTTCAGGGAGGGTCATGTGCTGGTGTGATGTGTTCAACTTCTCAGGTGTTTGTAGATGAGAATTGGGGCAGTGGTTCTTGGAAGGTCGTGGCGACTTGACAGGAGGACATTTGGAGTCTTTCCTGCGGCCTCTGAGTGAGACAGGTTTGCGGACTGTTTGGGCACTGCTGGTGGGAGATGATGACTGCTCACTGTTCTCCTTGTTACTGTTACACTCACTAATGTCCTGAGCCATCATCTCATCTTCAGTAATGACCTCCAAGGGCTCCAGAATAGAAATGCGGTGAAGCCTACCATCCAGTTCCACCTCCACCACCTTCTGGGCCTGGGAGTAAGACAGGGTTTCTTTGCTTGGAGATGCTTTGAGGCTGTAAGGGGATAGAGATCGCTGGCGGGCACCCCTACGCCCGCCAACTGTCCCATTGGACTTCTTGACATCAGCTCCACCTCCTGCGGCCACCTGGCCTTTTCGACGTGGCTTCCTCATAGGCCACCAATCACACTTTACCTCCTGTTGGTTTAAAAGGAAATGAGTATGAGAAAACAGTGTTGTCAGACTGTAAATAATAAATATACAAAAGGTATTTTGTACAAGAACAATCATTTGATGGTGCTACAGTAGAATATGAAAATGTTATGCCGTTATATCACCCTTTGAGGATAACCCTCTAATGATTCATACATGACATTGCCCTTGCTAATATTTTGCTGTTGTTTGCTTTTGTTATCTTGATTGTGTAGTAATCTCTTATTCTTATCTAGCTGGTTATCTAGCTAGTCAACATCTTATTTTCCCCTTGTGATCATTATATATTTACAGGGCTAAGCAAAATCTAAAGCCATAAAACTAAGGTCTAAATACCATGCTTTGAACTTATTGAGATATTGAGCCATTCAATGGATCTCCGTCGTGTGTTGCATTTTACTGCAAAGTGTTATTAGGCTGGGCTATGTTCATTATCACCTGTAGTGTAAACATTCCTTCACATACCTCGACTCGCTCAATCCAAATAGCTAAATGCGTAGATCGATGTATTGACAGCTGGCCAAATGTCAAGCTGAGGGTCACTATTTACTGTCAATAGACACACGGCCCGTAAAGAAAAATGATCTGCAGATTATTCTCGACTTTATTTCATCAACTGTTGGCAACTAGCTACTATCAAGGCAAGCCACAACACAACGGGCACATCCAATCAGCTTTCAGGAAGGTTTGACTGATCCACTACAGAGCCAATCAGCTTTAAGAATACCAACAGATCATGTCAGTAAAATGTCAGCCATATTTACTTTTAAAAGCTCTTCTTCGGATTCAATTTTAAATATAGTTTTGTACTGCTAAAGCAGTGCCTACTATGTTTATATTGGAAAGGCACAATATTAATAGTATTGCGGTACTCTGACATAAAAGTACAGAGTGAAGTAGTTACAGATTACAGATATCAGCTAGCTAACGTGCTAACTTTAAAAGATGGGCAGAACTAACGTTAGCTACCTTGATATAGTTTAACGTTGTCAATGCGCATTACAAGTTTAACCGTTGCTAGCCAAAAATGAGGTCAAACTGCTGAGCCTCTAATAAAGAAACAGTACGTAGCAAACTTAAGCCATCTTACCTATTATGGCAGCTGACAGACACAGGTAGTTCGACAGACGCCGGTCTGAAGCCGCTTCTACAGGAATGGTTGGTACTCGCGAAGATAATAGCTACTGTTAGCCAGCTACAATTTGCTGGCACAGCCGGTATGTTTAGCTCTTTTATACCGCTTACGATTCTTCACAACACGGCGTTTGGGAGGCAAGGAGTCAATCTCAAAGTCTTACTGAGAACACGAGTAGTATATTTGCATTAATAATCTGAGAAACAGCATATCGTCGACTCAATTTTGTGAGAAGGAGAAATACTAGCTAGTCTCCTTCGGCTAGCTGGCTAGCTGTTTGGGATCCTGAGTATGTGCTAAATCGATATTAGCAAAAGTAAAAACATAGGACTTCCGGATAAATGTTTCAAAATAAAGTCCTTACTGGAACATGTGTCAATATTTCACAATTAATACAGCTAAAACAATTAACATGAGACCGAATTTAATTACACTTAAATGTTTTTCTTTTTTCCCCTGCCAACATATCATTGTCACGGTATTTCAATGCCATACGGTCTATGACAAAATGTGGTAGCCTACTTGTTAAAGCCATGCATACTGAAATGTGGCAGAAGTTGGATGAACAGTATTAGATGGCGGCTTAGGTATTTAAGAGCTGCAAAGTGCAGAGATACTCTTTTCCACACGTTTTATTGTACAAATATGTGTGTTGTTATTGCCTTAGTCTCGCATTGCCAGTTCATATCTCCACAGCGCTAATATTGCCTTAAATGCACTCTTAAGTAACATTCTTGCTTAAAGTATTTTATATTGCTTTTAAATAGTATGTTCCCCTTCATTTTCACTGGCTGTATAATATTTGATATCCTTACATCCAATTATAGGGGATATAATGTTCAGTGTTTTTGTCTGATTTGCTTTGAAATTATGCAATCATTTATAGACTTACATTTTGTTGCTTAACCCTTTCTTTGGGACATTATTTTGAAGTTAGACTTTAAGTCTTGATAAATCAAATAGCTGCGCAAAAGGAGTTCTATCCATCAATATACTTTTATTTTGACGGCAAAATGGCTCACTTCCGCTTTTATGGTAGTCTGTGGGCACAGCCGTTTGATACAAGTTAACCCGCCCCCTTTACGTCACCGGGCCTGATTTTCGCGCGCAAGGTATTCAACAGTGCTATTGATCTTAGTACAGTTTTATCCATTCTAAGTGTGTAATTTTTAATCCATCCTTTCAAAACGGCTAACTATACAACTATATGAACTAAAACTAGAGTGGAAGCACCTGTCCTGTCACCACACACACGCGCGCGCACACGCACACACACACACACACACACACACAACAATGAATTAAACAGAGTAACCTTAACCATAATGAATTACCTCTGTGCAATATTATACACCACACAGCAGCCTCTAAGTACATATTCAAAAGCTGCTACATACTGGAAAGATCCACACGGGTTGGGTGTAAAATTGTGTGAAGTTATTTTAGTAATGAAGAGTGAAGAACTACAAAGTGATACAAGCAGAGACATGAATAAAACAACTAATTGCTTTCAGCATCATACACACCTTCATGGTCACATAACCCAGCTGACACTGGTTACATATTAGAGATTCACACAGTAACTGCTAATTGTTTTTGGCCTTTGCTGGTCAGGTCTTCGGGGCATTCATTGGCAAACTCCAGACTTTGTCCCTTTATAATAATTTGAATGAATAACAAATAAAAAAAAAAAATGCAGTTTTTACCTCAAGACTGCACTAATTTTAATGACAATAGATTTTAGTTGGCTATGAGTTAGGCCAGTCTTCAGTCAATCTCGGGCACCAAAATTTACTATTTGCCGCAAAAACAAAACGTTGTACACATCTTGTCTTATTGTTTAATTGTAAAACAATATTACAGTAAACCCTGTGACATCTGGTCACAATACAAAACAATTCACTGATAGGGAATATGTAACATAAGGAGCAATCCACACTTAGGAAACAATTGCACAAAATAATTGAATATAACCACTCTTCAAAATCTAAATATATCCAGGGTAAAAGAAATAATGTGAATCCATAGTTGGAATATACAAGGGCACCATTGGCTGTATGCTGTGTAGGTTAGGGCATCAGCGCTACAAGACATTCGTCAGGTCACGGAGATATAGTCAGCGTGTTTTTTCTCTTGGAGTCTCGCCGTGGGAACGGCACAAAGCTGTTCACCTCTCTGAAGCATAACCCTGTGGGCAAAAGGGGAAAAACATTTGTTTTCCACAACTCCAACAATAATTTAAACAGAAAGCCAATAAAAACATATTACATTTTAACACAGATTATTAAATACCACATGAACAGAATAACTAAACAGGATGTTTGCGTAGTTATAAATCATACAATATGGCCTACATGGTAAACACTTAAAAAAAAAAAAAAATCTCCACTTCAAGCATTTCAAAAGCGTGACAATAATACACTGTTCCACCGTTTACTGTATGCACAATGTGTGCATTAGTACTTCTGTTTATCTTTCTCATATAACATAAAAATAAATTTAAAAAAGCCTCTTTTCTTAAAAATTTGTAAAATAACTGTAAATAAATGAGACCATAACTGATAAGTATATACACAACTCAAATCTGCACATAGGTTATATTGTGGCAGTTTCTTTAAATATGTTTTCTTATTGTTTTTCACTTACGCTTCCACTCATCCAGGGACAATGTGGCGTTGTCATAGCTGTCATCATATGGCGCAGGTTTCGGTAAGTCGTCTGGGTCCCTGAGGCTGTCAAAATATGGGTGCTCCAGAGCTAGTTCGGCTGTGGGTCTCTCGTCTCCGTCCAGAACCAGCATCTTCTCCAGCAGGTCGATACCTGCAAACAGTCAGTGAAACAAAATAATGCAACAAGTTGATCAAAACCATCAAATTGTACATCAGTCAATGTTTTACTGACATAAGCAATTTGGCAGGTTGCTGCAGGTTTTCAGAAACAGGAGATTAAATGATGCATACAAGTCCAAAGTACTATTTGTTTTGCACCTATTAAATGTAACAATTTAAGTTGTTTCCAAAAGATACAAAGAAGAAGGAATTCTACTACTGTCAGATACATTACACCACATAGAGAAATTATCCTGTTCTAGACCTACCTGCTACTGTTTGTTTGTTTAGAACAGTAGGCACAACGTCTTAAATGAACAGGGTACAAAGAGAGTCATTACATCATTCAGAGACAGAAAGTAGCAAAATTAACATGATAATTAAAGGACACAGACGATTACAGTTAACTGTTACTGACAACAACAAGCATTTGATGCCCAACTGCTGTGGTGGACCAGCTCTGGGGACAGTAGTAAGACTGTACTTGTGCTGAATGTGTTTGAAGTGTAATACAAATGTAGAAATAAAAACATGTGGATCAGTGAAGCTTAGGAAAAAGGCTGTGGCTAAACTCACCCATTGCACTGGCTCTGGGGAACAATGTTGAGAAGTCTTTTCTGGGATAGCGAGGAAGGCCCTTAACATAAGTTTTGGCCTGTGTTGTTTAAAGATAAAAGAAAAAAGAAAATTAAGCATGAAAAACCAAACTTGACCAGATTATAATGCAAATCAAAGCAACGGCTCATACTGTATCTATTCAATGCAGACATGTTTTATTTCATCTCTGGTCATGGACTATAATGATTCAAATTACATGCATTTCAACTGATGAACAACTGTGACTGAGGATATCACTATTGCCTTAATGAATATACAGTATATATATATATATATATATATATATATATATATATATATATATATATATATATATATATATATATATATATATATATTTATTGATTGTTGGCTATTAGCTTACAAATCATCTGCTTCAGTCTGCAGACGATACAGGTGTTTCTGCTAAATTTAATGAATCATTCATTTAATCATCTAACTCACTGAAGTTAAAAGATATTCTGTACTACTTTCATTGTTTGCTTTGCATCTTGCAAAAATAAAACAAATGGAACTGGCTGCTTTAGTCTAGGTAAGCAATACGTCTTAAGATTAGTGCACATTTTATTCCATTCATTATGTGTGTTATAATATTAGGATAATAATAGACATAATAATAATAATAATAATAGACATAATAATAAACAACAATAACAATAATAATAATAATAATAATAATAATAATAATAGACCCAATAATAATAATAATAACAATAAAAATGACGGAATAGGTAAAGAACTGAACTTGTTTCAGATTGACTGAATGGTAAAGATACGTTGTGGTATTTCTTGTGGTGCCCCGTGGATAAAATGTCTGTTTTATTTCCATGTCTTTAAATAACTTTATTTTCCATTAATTACCCCTTCCATGCTGTTGTTGATTCCCTGACTTCTCCTCTAGTGCCACCCACAGGACATGTTGTATATTTCTACTCCCACTACTTGTAAAGCTCAAAGAATGGCAAAATCTCCAGTATGTTGTTTTTGTTGGATGTAAAGTACATTGCAAGTATTTTAACAAGTAATGTTACAATACAGTAATATGTTTGATGTATTCGGTACAGTCAAGATGGTAAATCCACCCCACATCTACTACTCTCTATCAGTGTCCTGGCCAAAACAAGAAAGAGAAATCTTCTCCTCCAGCAGAAAGCAAAAAAGTCAGAGGTCCACTAATCAGAAACTAGCGGGACTTGTTAATAGTAGTTTCATGAGTTTCAGTGAAGGATTTAGTGTACCATGAGACATTTTCACTCTTACTCTCTTGGGGAAATCAATTCAAACTTTATTTATGCATTAATCTATTCGTTTTAATTTGCCAGCTTTAAAGGTCATGACTCATGAGTAGTAGCAACATATCAGCCAGTGGAATCAGAGATTTTTTTTTTTATATATAAACACATCCCAGTCAAACTGTTTCATAACATGCATGTATAATCATGACACAGTAATTTGTCCTACCTCTGCACTGTCCAGCTTCTGTATGAACTCTGCTCCAGGTACTCCAGTCACTTTCATGATCTGAGTCAGCTGGTCCATGTCTGGTAATAAAGGGTTACAATTAAGGATTTTTTAACCTTGGATGTCCTGGTGGTTCAATAAGCAAGCGTCCACTCAGAAGCAGTGGAAAGTAGTGTTTCCATGCAGGTCCATAAAACAGAATAATGAAGGAAGCTAAGCCACAAGTGACAGCTTTATTTACTAGGAGACGCTATGTATAAGTAAAGGGCATCAAGTGCAAAAAAGAACATAAAAAAGTCAATATAAAACATGCAGAAAAAGTATGTAATATAGTGTAGCATCAGCTGCATTGGATCCTGCCTGAAGAAACCTATTTTTGCTGCATGTAATATACTGTGATTGCCTTTTGTGTTCCATTCTGCACCTGATTTATATTGCCCATCATCAAATAAAACTGTCACTGTTTAATCAAGTGGCTTTAATCAGCTTTATATTACAATTATTTAATAAAGTGATATTAAAACTTGATGTGTTGTCATTTCAGAATCCTACAGTACATATACATTTCCTTATACCGATAATCTCATTATCTGGCATTACACAGGTTTCAAAAGTCCAATAAACCGACAAGGCCGATGAAAGGATACAGTCTCTCCCTTTGAAAAGGGTTTTTCCATTGATCATTTCTGCCATGATACAACCCACAGACCAGATGTCCACTAGAAAAAAAAAGAAGAAAAAAACTGAGTGAGAACCTAAGCAGAATACACATCACAAGTTTTTTAAACTTAAGCTCAGTGCAGTACAAATGAGGAAGGTGGCATTTATATGCCACAACAAAGTTCCCCATCACAACAGAGTGCAGAATCTATTGTGCTGTTTATATTGGGGAATACTTGGTGAGTAATACAATCCTACAAAGGGTGCAAACTTGCCAGAGTTGCTTTTTATGTTACATCCCATTCGGTAGATGCCGTTTACAAAATGCAAAACTATCTCCTAAAGAAACATAAATCCTGGGAAAGTCAGTTTCATTGCAGTGACAGCTTTATCATTGTCAGTCTGAGCACTACCGGGCTACTGTCAGACCCATCTTTGTCAACTGCTAACAGATTAAGGGAAAAAAAAAAAGATTTGTCAAAATGATACCAATGCAACTTCAAATGCATTTCACACACCAACGACAGGATTAGAAAAACTGCTGACCCATAAAGTACCAAACAAGCCACCTCTTAAAGAAAGAAATCCCTGTAACTGGAGTTGTTTTCACACGACAAACAGCAAAAAGTTACAGGCCAACTCGATACTGAGACGACAGGAAGGACGGATATAATCGTCTTGCCAGTCTGGGTGTAGTGCATCCAGTTCAGAATGACCTCAGGTGCCCGGTACCAACGTGTCACCACGTAGCCTGTCATCTCAGCATCAGTACTGCGAGCCAACCCAAAGTCCAGGATCTGAATTGGAAGCCAAGAAACTGATCACAGTCTGGAACGTGAACACTGTACAGGACAAACATCTGTAAAGTGAATATATTGTTCCATAAGGTGTTTACATGCTTGCCAAATGTGTGGACACTTAATGAATATATAGACTGATATCATCCATAATGTCTCCAATGTTTAAATATATTTTCATAAATCAATGCAATTATCTTAACACACACAAAATGTGTGTTTTCAGAGCCACATTTAAGTAACAATCAAATCTGTCTAGTAACAAAAACAACTGTTAGTTAATCCATATCCTGTTTCCCATAAATTGCTAATTTGACAGTATACCTTGTATTCATTCCTTTTCTTTTGTACCTGCTGAATCCTAATATTTTGCTGCCGCAGCAACCCTATCATTTCAGCTTCGCCATGTTTTCTTGTGTAATCATTCAAAGTACAAACCTTCAGTTCACAGTCTTGGTTTACAGCCAAGTTTCCAGGCTTAAGATCCTGTAAAAGAAAAGGAGCTGAGTGATGGTAGCTTATTGCAAATAGTGATTAACAGCAAATTATAGTGTTTGTACTGTGCAGTATCAAAATTG
Organism: Gymnocephalus cernua; assembly: GCA_023631565.1. Classification (NCBI taxonomy): domain Eukaryota; kingdom Metazoa; phylum Chordata; class Actinopteri; order Perciformes; family Percidae; genus Gymnocephalus; species Gymnocephalus cernua. Next base: position 20,595,197 of record CM042433.1, read on the forward strand.
GGATCGGGAAGAGCCTTAAGCCACAACACTTTCAGTATGGTCTGTCTATATGGTTAATTCAGAATATCCATATTTATTCTGCTGTTCTTATTATATATTCTGCATATATCTATATTATTCTTACTACTAGTATAATGTCACTGCTACTACATTGCACATATCTGTACATGTTGTTCATACATTGTTCATATTACATTGCCATATTTATTCTGCTCTTATAACACTGCAATATATTTCTTGTCCTGTCTATGCACCACCTGTCTCTACTTTGTATATCACATTGCACTTTTCTGCTTTTTTGCACTTCTGGTTGGACGCAAACTGCATTTTGTTGTCTCTGCACAATGACAATAAAGTTGAATCAAATCTAATCTAATCTAATCTAGAACCTGTACGTAACTCATACGGACATGCACCTAAACAGTAGATCTGTGAGATGTTGCATTTCCACCGCAGATGTTACTCTTAAATGTAGGCAGGGTTGTTACTGGAAGGTAATAGTCGCGTCAATCATGTAAGAAGCATGTTGTTTTTAGTTTGTACATTTCCTCCTGCATTGCTCGAACATGTGATGAAGCCGTAGACAGCCATGCGCTGAGAACTGATGGAGGGACGTCTGCATCAATCAACATACTGCTGCGTTTCTAGCTCCACCTTTTAGTATCGAATCAGTGTGCTGGATACCGCAACAGAGAGGTAACAAAAAAAACGGGACAGAACGGAAAAGTTCTATTGGTACCAGCCACAACTTTTGACAATGGAAAACGCAAAAATAACCGTTTCAGTGTGTAACGAACTGAACCGAACCAGACTGCTTGATGCCTGAATACTGTGGGGATTTTGAAAAAGATATTCAATGGTCTGACTCAGCTATGAGCTGACCATAACACTCACTGCAGCATTTCTGCAGTCACTCATACAATACTGTGACATAATGTGTGATAAATGTGGCACTGTTAGTGAGTGTAACACCTTAAACTGTGTTAGGAATTAGTAAAAGCAGGGTAACACTGACTGCGTGATCATATTTTCTTCAGTCTAAACACACAGTTAGCTGATCTCAAACACATGTTCAGAGCTCAATCACCACAAACTATAGCTTAGTTAATAATTAGCATAATCGATAATTATGTTTTGATCAAAACATGTGAAAAAAGGCTACATTGTCCTGTAAATGCTCAAGACACATTTTTATACCAGTGCATAACCATTAGTGAAAATCTACTACTTCCCTGCAAGGGAAGCCAGTAGATCTTGCTGCAAACATTAGTACTATATGTCTTTGGACTTTTGTGTTCTTTTTGATAACGTTTTAAGTCTTTCGGCGTCAAAGAGATAAGAAGTCATTCATATCTGCCTGATATATAAGTGCTGTATATATTTAACCTTACTTTCCCTACTTCACACACACATAATCACTTGGCACTGGTGCTGACAGGTGTGGCCTAACATCTCTCGACATGCAGTCAGACATCAGAGAGTCAACTCATCCTACCTGTTAGGGCAGGGTTTGATCTGAGTCAATAACAATGACTAATGAAATCAACATTCCCATGTATGTCTGCAGTACAGGAGGTGCATGTGTGTTATCTGAGCCAGTACAGTACACACTACAAGTGCTTCATAATAGCCTGTAAACAAACATTTATCATAGGTCAAAATGTTCCCAGGATTAAATCTTATTTTTTTTATTTGTTTACCTAAGCTCGAATGTCAACTCTCTACAGTGACAGTTGACTTGTACTTACCCTGTGGATGATTCCAGCCTTGTGAATGTACTGCAGAAAGGGAGAGACAGAGCAGGTAGCAGACATTTGTATTGCAGTCACATCCAAAATGTATGTATGGTATACATTTACATAATGGTTTTATTAGTATGCCTGTTTTCACTATGAGTTCACCTGACAACTCTCTATTATAGTTTAATATAGTATAATATATATAGTTTATTATATTGCATTCATCTGTCTTTACTTTTTCAAATAACTTTTAGTACCTCTCTCCTATTGTATAATTGTGTTGTATTAACTCATTTAAGGCACAAAAGGTTGACACTCCACTGCACCCCTTATATATTACCACTTTACTATTTATTCTCTTTAGTTATATTTATTTATTGTTTGTTTATATCTGTGTCTTGTACTTTTCCACCTATCCCTTACTGTTGCAACAGTGTGAATTTCCCCATCGTGGGATTAATTAAGGATTTTAAATCTTGAATCTTTGAATACATACATGCATGCATGTAACTGAAGTGCAGACAATTCTCTGAACTTATTGTAGCATATATTAAAATACAGTACAATTCTGGCATGAATGTGTTACATGATAACCTTGGAACGTATTCAGTGAGGTTTTAATAAGTTATAATTATCTTTCACTAGTGTTCTCATTATGCTTCATAATAAAATTGTGCGTTTCTAAAAGGTCAGCTTTTCCCGGCTCACCCTGAGTCCACAGAGCATCTGGTAGACGAGAAACTGGACTTTGTCTTCTGTGAGATGACCTCGCACCTTAGACAGGTCAGTAAACATGTAAGGCATCACCAGGTAGCTGAGAAAAAGAGAGGGAGAGAGGCAGAGTGATTATTGTGTTTCTAGCCACACCCTGTTAATGCTGTAATCCATTACTTTTTATACTTTGATTAAGGAGCTTAGGGTGCTTGTATATGTTTATATAACACTCATATTCCATAAAAACTTCAATATACTCTTCCTCTTTGCAGTATCCTCCTAATTTGCTCCTGCAAAAGTCTAATTTTGGGTTGAATAAGATCATGAAACTTATGTGGCAACAGTTCAGGAAGGTACTTTCCTGTTTCAACATGACTATGTCCCTGTACACAAAGTCTATATAGAAATAAAGAAATGCTTTTCAGAGTTTGGTGTGGAACAGCTTGACTGGCCTGCATAGAGCCCTGACCTCGATCCCATTCATTGCCTTTGGATGAATTGGGACGGCGACTGCAAGCCAGGCCTTCTCGACTAACATTAGTGACCGTCCTCACTACTACTCTTGTGGCAGAATGGCTGCATATCCCTGCAGCCAGGTTCCAAAGTCTTGTGAAAAGCCTTCACAGAAGACTGGATGCTGTTATTGCAGCATACTAATGTCCGTGGTTTTAATATGACATGTTCAGCATTTACACACGGGTGTACTATTTAGGTGTCCACATACATTTAGCCATATAGTGTATGATATTACAACGGGCCTTTGCTTCATACTTTTTTTGTCCAATGTCCATACTTCTAATGAAAAGAGGCGTTGGCTATCTCTGCCAGAGGGCTTTGCTAATGTGCCGCAAAATACTCACAAGTCCTGGATTTCTTCAAGGCTTGAGGCAGGTGAAAACACATCAAGAAGTCCTATCACCTGATTGGAATGAAGGGCGACGTGACGAATACAGAGACATGGGAGCAGACGTGAGGAGCTTAAGTATTAACAGGATTATCTAAAATGAATAATGATTATGCTATTTAAAGGTTCAAAAACAAATGTCAAATCTACTGTTAAAGGAAGAAGAAGTAGAAGGAGATGTGTTTGGTTTTATCTACTTACGTTTTCATGCTTCATGTGTTTGAGCAGTCGGAGCTCTCGGTAGGCCCTCTTAGCAAAGATCTCTGACTGGAAGGGCCTGTGGAGCTTCTTGATGGCCACTTTCTCTTTAGTCTTCTCATTTATTGCTGAGCTGTGATGAATAATGGAAAACAAGTCATTAGCTTTGCACTCCCAGTCTGCCTGCGCCTCCTAGTATCACTATGATTTCCCTCTTTTGAAGTCAGAGCAGTGAGAAAATGACAGGACGGTCTATTTTGAGGTTTCACTCCAAAAAAAATCTTTCAACAGCAAAGACGTTCTCAGATGGAGGAACTGTAAGTGGGACTCATTCTCTAACTGAGTGGGGGGGTCTGTGGTTTATTAAGTATGAATATGTAAATGTTTGGCAGCTCGTGATGTGCATGTCTGCAGTGATCTGCAGGGCACCAAATCGTAGGAGGACAGGCTTGTTCGGCTATTTGGAGCCACATCCACCAACACACATTACACACGCCACTTGTGTATAGTGTTGTTGACAATGTTGATGCACTAATGTAGGATATTAACGTCAATTCTACATGCAGCAGCCGATCCATGCCAGATAAGCATCCACAATAAATACAGTACATCTCACACATACAGTAGTTATGAAACTGTAGGTTATGCCTCTGTTTATTATTTCTTTCTTTTCCCATGTTTGCAAATTCCTACAAGACGATTAATGAGAGATGTGCAATTTGGCAGAATTACAGATAATGATGGTGGCTTGATCCAAGTTCATCAGATGGAGCTTCTTTTAAAGGTCAAGCATTATAAACTTAACAGACCGTCACTCCCACACTATAATGCTTAAAACCCTGCTAACCACAGTTAGCAGGCCAATATCTGCAGCTTTGACAACAGACAACACCACAGTCAGTCAGTATAAACAACCTGGGATAAATAACAAAGCTGAAAAGGAGTGTGGCCGAACACCAAGACTGTTTTCTTAATACATGTTAAAAGTGAATGTTCAGTGGACGTCATCCAGCACCTGTGCAATGGAATTATCAAACCCCTGGCCTAGATAATGAAATGTAACAACATTTCTTATAGCTGCAGTTCAAAGCATTAATAAAAGTAAACATTTCACTGTGACTGACTAAAGTGCATGTGGTTTAAAACAGTAATGAGATAAATACCATTTTATATAGGCTAAGTGGTAACAAGGTCATGTACTCTGTAAGAATAAAAGAAATGTAGTATTCACCATAATAACATATCGGGATGTGTAGAGAAGGATTCAAAACAACGAATCAGATGATACTATAGGTAAATTAGCCTACATTTTTAGAACATTTTGCAATTTAAAATAAATAAAATGTTACAGTTTGGTTGGGGACTAGTCAACAATGTCTTATGTCAGTGCGATTCCACTGGTGGAACTTGGACTCCGATCAGTATTTCTAAAAATCCTGGCTACGGCCCTGAGTGTATAATTATAGTTCCAATAAAGTGTGCTTGTATGACACTTGACAGCAGCCTTGTAAGTTTGACATTTGTAATTGTACCAACTTTTACATACTTTGTCCCATCTGACTTGTTGAATAAAAAACAGTAGTAGTGTGACTTTAATACAGACCACATTTAGAATTGTATGACTATGAGGCTTTCTCGATTTTTGACCTTTCAAGATGATCACTAATGCATCATAGTATATTATAGATAATATCAAACATGTAATTGATTACAAATAAATTGCAGCCTTAGTTGACCCTAACACTGATTTAATTTATCTAGTCAGCGTGATAAACAATATGGTACCTGTAAATCAACAATGTCAAGTGATGTTGGGTGTGTCCAATGTATTTATTCTATTTGCTTAAACAAATCAAATGATTATCACACTGAAAGTTGTGTTTGCCCATGGCTTGACGCTCAAGTGTATCCCTAAAATGTAATTTAATGTGCTATGGTACTACAATATGCTGTTTTAATATGTATTATGCAATGTGCCCATTATCTGTTTATGTGGCTTCCACAATGTATGTATATACATTGTATGTACCTGCATGAAGAAATGAACGTGGAAAGTGGCCATCTTTAATATCGATATACTAAATAACTACATCTCCTCTATTGTTGTATAGACAAATACATAAGTTTAAAACGTACGCGTTATGCAATATGTAATCTTCGTCCTAGCACATGCTGGTAGGATGCGCTATAAGGTGTCAGGTGTTATAACTTCATAACATGAATGGCTGTGCCATCAGTGTTGACAGTGTATTGGTGTAACGTAGCTGCACTACAGTACACTAACGTTACAGGATATAACCATAACCCAGGCCCAACACAGAGTGCATGCAGCCAATGTAGCTAGCTAACGGTAATGATTGTTGGGCTCCGACTAAACAGTATTCATACACAGTCCGGTTCCAACTGCGACACACACATCATAAAGCGTAAACACACTTCATACAGCGTGAGGTAACGTTAAACGACACTTACCATACAGAGCCATACGCCCCGGTCCCTATCTGCTTGAGCCGTGTGTATTTCTCCGGGACTTCCCACACCGTGCTGTTAATTTCCTCACGGGAATAATGTGCCCGAGCCTCCATGATGAAGAGTAGAAGGCGAAGGTAAAAAAAAGTTCCTCCTGCAAGCCTGTCACTTATACAGAAGGTAAAGCAAATACTGCTTAAATACGAGACCACGTAACCTGCAACTTACTTCCGTTAAAGGTTTTCAAATTAGTGTCCGTTAGACACAGCGTGGGGAGGAAACAAACGGCTAAGATGCTGCTCAAAACATCGCAAAACAAACTAATGCCTCAATTTATGTCAATTAAATATGACATTTATTCCGTGCTATTGTTTGACTTTTTTGTTTTATAAGATTCTCATTTGATTTTTCCTTTGACTTTATAGGCCGATACGTATTTTCAGTATGCGTGAAACAAAACTTTATTTTGAAGGAAAAATCATTACATTTCCTGTCTAAACTTGACTGTCTCCCGTTGGCTTTACTCGGCACCACAGCATAATTATTTCTGTCAGTAAACTACAGTCACAGTATTAGACAGGTAACCTGGATGACTACTTAAAATATAGCCTCATGTACAGTAGTCTTCCTTTTGCAGAAACAACATTTCACTCTAAGCTTCAGCCCCCGTGTGGAAAACAACCCAGTGATGAGTGAAAATAATCAGGCTGCTTGCTGAAACATGTCAATATGACTCGCTTTGCTCCCACCCACACACAGTAGGTGTTACTTGTCATGAATAATTAGGCTACTGTACATTGCCAGAAGTTTATGAATCATAACAGCTTACTGCAGGACATTGCACTCACAGACGTGGACAATTTATGTAAACTGAGCTATACGATTTTGACTTTGTTTACAAATACTGTAGGTTTAAACCATACATTCATAAATGATCTTTATGAACCCTTCTTTTTCAATCATCACCCCGTTTTAGGTTTATGATATGAACCAACACTATATTTAAAAAAAAAGAGTGTTATTCCTGTACTATATTATAACTATAATACTATGTAGGCTACATATTTTGTTAGATCAGATATGGACAAAGTAGGCCTTTGTGCATTTGGAAACAAGGTTATGTGAGTAAGGTGGATATGTATTTTCTGTATGTCTTATGTTAGTCTTATGTCAGTACATGTTATCAGTGAAGGTATAGTATAAGCCTATTAATAATCATTTTATTTGATTAGAGACTGCCTTTGTGTAAGTTAACACAGGCGCGAAGATGGTGAATATAAAATCTAATTAAAATATTAGACAGTCAAAAAAGAAATTTGTGAAATAAACCTAAGATATAGATAATATTCAGTTGTATTTATCTTGCATTTTATGGGACTTGAGTCAACACAGCTCTCATGTTTTGGGGACAGCATTTAAAAATAAAAAAAGGGATGAGGTGACCGTTTTAAAGTGAGCAAATAAGTAAGCTTTTACTGCAGGATGGCACAAAATGACCATAATATATCTGTGGGGGATTAAAGGATTATAGATCAATACCAATGACTCAGCCATAACTTGGCCAGCTGTTGAATTTTCTGGCTTTCAAAACCCACTGTAGCTACTGTGTTTTGGAGAGAAAAAAATCCCACCTACTGGAGTTTAAAGAGCTAATTTCCCGAGCTAAACCGGTCTCTGTTTAGTCAAGTGATTAGCAAAGTAGACTACATCGCAACATATGATACCATACAACATAATAAATGTAAAGTAAGGTAATATACATTTGTGGAAGATAGTAATTGTAAAAGAATTATCTGAATGTTGACATGAATGTAGTAAATGTATATGCATAATGAGAAATTATACATGATCAACAAAGTCATTATAGTTCGCCCTCTGTGGACCGTGGATGTCTGTACGAAACGTCATGGTAATCTGTCCAGCATTTATTAAAATTCGTCAGTCTGGACCAAAGTGGTGGACTGACTGACAAACAGAAAGACCTTACAGCAACGCTGGTAGCTGATAATTGTTACTCCATCCATCTATCCATCCATTTTCTACACCTTCAGTTCTATGTAGGGGCGCACAAACTGCAGCTTATGATGGTACACACAACATTCACCATTAGGTGCAAATTAGTCTTGCATTGCAAGACCTATCTAGGTTAAAATTCAATAAACCTCAGATGCATTCATAAAACACATTAAAGCCCATTGCACGATATAACCTCCATGCATGTGGTTTACGATGAGCACCCTCCTGTTAAGTAACATTTAAAAGAACAGTCCACTAATGGCTGGAGCCAATGATCTTCAAAAGACAATTTAGCACTTGGGACAGGCTCAATGTACAAAGTAATAGTCTTACTGTAAAATGAACCAAATAAGCTAAAAGTTTCCTTCACCTTGTTATTTACCTTGACCAAAGGCTCGAAAGTTTGAAGTATATTCTGGCAGCCACACTGTCCCTCTGTCCTCCTCTAGAGGATATATGCATTTGATTTATTGAATCCACTCTACCATTGATGCACATTATGGGTACGTCTGCATACTCCTTGTTCTATGTAATTACTTTACATGCTACCTGCAGGCTAATCCAAAATTGAGAAATCAAATTTGACAGAAATCTGCAGTCTGTCTGTTGTTCCCAATATTGATCATAAATCCATTTGCTCTTTGCTATTTATTTGCATTTTGTCAATATCTTTGGGTCATTTCCGAAAATAGTTTTCATCAACTGTTTGAAGAGGGCCTCTGTCACTCTGTATGGTTAAATGTCAGTGAAATTCCACATTTTACAGATATTTTTGGAGTCATTGAGATGCCAAAGGATTGTGATTAACTTCTAGTGAGCGAATTACATCAGCTTCTAACTAGTTATGGCACATGTGTCAGTTGCAAGTTGGCTATAGTAGAAGGAATTTGCCAGCATGTTGTGACATAACAGTTATTAAGGGGGAGAACATTTCCTTTCATTGAAACATAATAGTTCAGAATACAATTCAATGATATTCATGCCATGTCTAAGAGTCAAATGAAAGGAAAATTAATTCTGTAAATTAATGATATACTAATGCATATTTAATATCACCCACACATTGATTGAAAATTGAAAGTTTACATTACAAAGGCTGCAAAAAGCATAGATAGATATAGCATAGAGATAGTTATCTCAATCTATGTAGATTCATGTTATGCTTAAACAATGAAATGATGATCCCATTTTCAAAAACAGCATTGTATATTCTATAAGCCTGCTAAGCCTGCCACATATGCTTTGAGCTGTAAGTCTGTTTTGAAATGGTACTTTTACAAGAAGTACCAGATTGATGGCATCAGCTGCTCCTGATCCTACTAAACATGTCTCTAAGTCCTACTCGAGCTCACTTTGGCTGTGTGAATAAAAGCTATGGATGTGAAAATGTGAAAAGATGTCACACCCAGGTTGCAGCTTTAAAGGTTGCAGCTTCATATTTTCTGAAAAAGATCTAAATAGACCACAAGATGGAGCTAAAGTCTAGCACAGGGCCACATGATGAGCTAAACGTTGCATTCAGGCCATTTTATCACATCAGTGACCAATGCAGCTTTGTTTAGGCATATCTGTGTGTACTGTTTTAAATCTGTTCATGTGTTAACTGCTTAGAAAATAAAATAAATCTGTTTGAGCCTTTCATTTGTAAAGCCTGAGTCATGTAGCGATAATCCACAAATCCATGTTTTTTCTTGAATTTTATTTTGATGAAACTGAAGTTTATGTAGGAGCTGTTCATCTTTTAGCATCTGTGGCTATCCCTGCTAACGCTAACTACCAGATGCTTTTGTTTATTCATGATGATGTCGGAATGTAAAATGCATCACTTCCTACGTGCAAGGCAAGGCAAAGGCAAGGCAAATTTATTTATATAGCACATTTCATACCCGTGGCAATACAATGTGCTTCACACAAAACAAAAGCAAGGGTCAGTACATGATCATAAAAACAGTATAAAAATAAAAGCATGAGAACATTTAAGGCACAAAAACAGTAAAAGATAAAAGCATTAAAAATAAAAAAATAAAAATCATTGGTCTACTACAATAAGTTATAATGCTTCAGTGAAGCATTAGCTGACGGCATCTGAAAAGAGTTTTGTCTTAAGTCTGGATTTAGTTTTTGATAAGGCATCAAAAAAAGTTTGTTCCAGAGGTGAACCGCATAATGGCGGAGTGCTGCTTCACCCTGTTTGGTACGGACAGTGGGTTTTTCTGAAAGATGTTTCTGCTCTGATCTGAAAGACCTGAGTAGTACATACTGCAGAAACATGTCCGATAGATACTTTGGTCCTATTCCATTCTATTCCATTCTGTGCAGGAGGTTTATTCCCAGGAAAGATCTTCCAGACACTGACAATAAAGAACAGCCAATGTAAAAGCTTTCATAGGTTGAATCATTACTCTGCTTTCATTATTGTCAACGGAAACAAAAAAAGACTGAATGAGATAGTAGTAGATGACACATTTATTTATGTGAACATGTCACAGAGTATTATTTTAAAAGTAAAAGCCTCTGAGCACTACATTGCATCAGCTTCCTTCACAACATGGAATGGTAGATAATAAAATGACATGGCATGTCCTCTATTCTTGCTTGTGTTGCAGATATTATGGTGGTGTATATGTGACTCAAGACAGTCAGACACATACACACACGTACCTATACATCACTGCAAACATAAATGCACACACACACCAACAGTCATACAATCGTGCACACACACAGGGTCGTTCCTCCGTCATTTGTGCTTCAACCCATCTGCCAAAATCCTCTCAAGCTAAATCGAACTTGACATTTTCCAACACTGAATCAGCAGGGAAAGTAGGCTAGCACATAGATGGTACAGCTAGAGAGACATAGGAAGGAAGAGAGAGAGGGGTAAAGAAGCTTGTTTCACAAAAGGCCACGGGTGGAGGAAGCCAGCCATTTGCCCCCCGTGCCACCAGAGCACACGATGGCATTAACCTAATGAGTCTTTATATAGTAATTAAAGGTTCCCCACTGGATGGTACTCTGTCGTTCTGTACTGAATGAGTATTAATTATTAGTATCAATCATTGATGTTATCTGTGGGTGTTACTTGGTTAAGAAGGGAGACGGGCAGACAGTGGCATTTAGCTGTGATTAATGAAGTGACCTTCCCTACATCCTTGGCTGAGATCTAGAAAAATCTATTCCATTTCAAAGTGACCTCCGGGGAGGATGGCTGGTTGGAACACCCATACACTCTGCATCCAAATGCAACAAAACACACACACAAGCATGCACACACATGCACACACGACGCAGTGATGCAGATGCAAATCATCAGAAATAAATGTCCGAGGAAGTCACATCAGATGAACCACACTGTCGTCCAGTCAATCATTGCTCTCATATTCAGCTGATTCTGACATATGACTGAAGATTGTTGTAATTGTAGCTAAGTTTAGTGCACTGATATTATTCCTCAAAGCTTTAGCACACCAACCACTGGCATGCAAATGTGATGGTGGCAGAAGTGGTGATGATAATGATATTAATGGGTGCCCAAAGACTTTAACTAAGAAATTTCCATATTTTGTCCCATGGGCCTCAGTTGGTAGAGCATGGCATTAACATTTTTATATTGGTACCATTCCCACTAGAACAGGACAAGCCAAGCATGTAGGCTTTATTCATTCCTCACGCTGGAGAACAGTAGGAAAGAACCAGGCTTTTCACATGGAAAGGTTCACAAAGCAGGCATTGAATTTATTTGTAAAAGAAGATATACAGGGCAGTTAAATGAACTCAGCTGCTACTTGTAGATATAGACACTGTAAATAAAGATACATGGAATATTTTAGAATGTTTAAATTATGGACAATAATTAGCAATTTCATTCTATTTTAGTACGTTAAAATGTTTTACATGCAGAATGCTCTGGTTAAGTTCTGGCACAAAAGAGGAGATAATGAGATATGCACTGTATTATTAGACTTTTACTGCCATTGTGCATTTCTTTGGCTACAAAACCCTTTGATTTTACTGCAGTATTTTCTGCCATTTGCAGAAAATTGCAGGATGTTTTATGCTTTTATTTTATGCTATTGTATGCTTTTTGGACTGTACAAAGATGGTAGTTTAAGAGAAGCTGAGATAGGAGTAGATGGGATAAGTATGTATTAAGTAACCCTCATAAACATCAGTAGAACTATAGCTGATATGGCTATGGCATGGATAGATAGAGATAACGACTAATAATGTCAGTCATAAATTAATAAAAATACAGTAAAACCAACAAAATTGCCAATCCAATTCACATGAATCTGCATATTGCTTTGCCGTAATTCATTTCTTTTCTTACTTTTGCAGTATTCTTTTTTTACAGAAGACATTTCGACATGTCACAGTAGGAAAAGCACAGTTGTAAATACAATTAATGATGGCTGAATTCCATTTAGCTGCTTCAGTTTCAGGGTCCTGGCGCATGCTGGCTCACTGTATGACTTCACGAACACAGCCATTGTTAATGTTTTTTACAACAGTTGTGCTTTTTCTACTACGACACGTCAAAATGCCATTAATACCAAAAAATAATAATCAAAACACAGAATTGAGACATCCATGCATGTTCCAATATGTTTCTGACCTGAGCCGATTTATCCATATAACTCAAACATCCTTCAAATTCATTTGGCCATTTGGAGGCAGTGAAGCAAACTTTGTTAACATCTGACATACTGAAACAGCTGGGAAATCAAAACAATGAGCAAAAAGAGGCTTAAAAGTTCCATAAAGCTGAGAGGGACTGCAGAGTTGGGTTTTAATTCTCTGTGAGTTTATCATTATATGCGAGCTATTTCATATCACACGTTGTCATATGGTCCACAATGACCTGCAGACAGCACGATCAAATGGTGCTATTCAGTTTGGACTTGGCAATAAGGCTTGGCAATATGGACTTGGCTGTCATGGAGTATCAACTTTCATATCATCTATGATGATCAGGACTCAGACCATGAGCATTTTACAATCCCAAATGTGTCCATTCCATTTACACGACCACCTGGCTCTCCTTCCGTCTGACCCAGCATCAGGTCAGCCCAGATCGTCTCCTAATGAGGATGAAGAGGAAAATACATTAGTTAAAATAACTCTCCAAGAATTGCAGATGTTACATTTGTTTTTGTCACAGATGAACATTTGGTAACAGATGGGTAATACACACATATACACACAAACAATGCCAGCAATATCTAACACACTAGCGCTCATCTAAACAGTGATTACCATCTTGTATGAGGCTGGTGCGCTGCCCAGATGATGACAGCTCCTCATACAGTACAGAAAGTCCCTGCGGTGCCACTATACCAAGCCTCAGATGCATGCAAGTCATTGTGCCATTGTGCCGGCTGGCTGCCACTGTAGCAAAGCAGGCCAATTCTAATAGTATACATGGCATGCAATTGCTGCATTTCTGGAGTGTACGGCAGTAATGGTCTATAGAAGGCTGTTACTGGGGTGACCCTCAGCATAATGACCCAACTCAGGCTTTAAAAAGCATTCAGGACATTGACTTTTCATTCATGAGTGTGAGACTGAGGGAAAAGGAGATAATAATGAGTATTAGCCAGGCTAGTGTATTAATTTGTAAGAATGATGTCCCAAATAGTGTCAGAGGTTACAGAGCTATGTAAGTGAGAGGATATAATAAGACAGGCGTTCATGTCTGCAATATGTCCCTGTCTATATATTCAATGTGGCTTAAATGGTGATTTTATTGCAGTGACAGTGGAACGATGTGGTGTTATTAGACTACTCTAAGGAGAAAAGTGCAGCTAGTGCTGATCAATAAAATTTTACAATCAACCCTTAATTGCCCTGGTAGCCAATGAAGTGAAGCTAAAATGGAGAATAAGACTGCCTTTTCCACTTAGCTCCCATCAGGAAAACAGGTGTGAATTCTTGGACAAACTGTAATTTGGATATAATCTGCTGGGTTCGACAGCTTTCCAGGGAGCCGTAATGAAGGAGAAGCATGGGTTGCAGTTTCAGCGGTAAGTCAATGACAGAAAATCTCTAGTGTTGTAAAGTTATAGAAAACACAGCACAATGGTCTTAATTTTTTTTTTAGGTAAAACTGAAAGTGAAACAGATAGGGTAATCATTTCACAGCCCCCGTTTGTTTTGTTCTCCAAATAAGTTTGGCTAAACTGGAGATTTATTTAAAACCTGTCTGCCATGTTCCCAAATGTCAGCAATTAACTTGATTGTGTACAAACTTACTATAACCGATGGCCCAAACTACAAAATAACCACATAGTAAATAAACCAGAATCATCCTCTAATTATGTCATTAATTTGTTAAAATAAAGCCTACTTGTAGGTTTGTGGATACGGACTGAGGTTACCTTTCCTGTCCAACGTGCTAGTAACAAGTGGGATTTCCTGCTGCTTATTTTGAGATTTTGTATTTTCTTATTTTTGTGATGACGTTTCCTAGTCACATTGCTTTACAAGAGACACCATCAGTGACAGAACAGTCTCTGCCATGTTATGTGGTGTTGCTGTCAACAGTCTTGTCCTTGTTTGCTGTGCTCGTTTCCACAAATTTTGTTTTCGACAGTTAGAAAATACCAGACAGCAAGACAGCAGGGCTGGAGCAACACAGGGCCCAATAACCATCATTTCAGATTCAGCCATAATCATCTATAGGAAATCATTTTTAATATACAGAAAATAATTAAGGTACATTTGCTTATTGCTACATGCAGTATCTTCTGGGTTTAGAAACAGTTGCATGTGGGTAACAAATCAGTGATACTACACAATTATTAAAGACTAATGTACATATACAAAAAGACCGAGATTGGACATCAATAGAACATTTTACACAATCAATATCTCTAAAAAGGAACTGTTGTTTATTGAGTTATAACATTACAAAAAGTCTACTGGGTTTGAGAAAAAATGTGTGTTTTCAGTTGTTTCACAGGCCTTGTCCTGGCACATAAGAGACTGTGTACAATTTAAATCTACCCATAAGAAACTGCCAACTATCATTCCAACATTAAGAGCGACCAACCTTGTAAACACTAAAACAGTGAGGTGTTTCTTGTGTTGTTTGTTGTCTTAATTGTCATTATTATGCTGCTTCGCCTTCTACATAACATTGTATTGTCATGCTATCTGTGATTGTTGTCATGTTATTGTTGATTCTCTGTGTCATAAGAGCTTATTTTTTATTGCTTTCAATTGTTTGTATTTTAAATGCTTTTATTCTTAATGGCCGTTCTTTTAACTATTGCCTGCCCAGGGACTAGTGATTAAAATTAGCTGGCTAACTCTGGCATATTTTCAAAAATGTTATTAATATGCACTGTCCCTGTCCTAAATTTGGTTTTTAATAACCAGTGTTTAGGATATTGACAGAAATGGAATCTAACAACTATAGAGCTTTCGTTATATATACATATATACTTTGAATTATTTGGTCCATTTTAATATTAGTGGTGTTTTTTTAATTCATTCCTGTGGCTACGGGTGCTCATTCAGTGATTTCCGTATGGATTATTATAGACAATAGAAATACTATGCAAAGCCCATATGCAATCTATGTTCATAGTTAAAGGTTAATGTGTTCTGTTAACATTACTTACAGTGTAGATAGAGTAAGTAGATAAGGCATATAGACATATGAAACAAAGAGAATTACCACGATGAGTCACACAGCGACAGGCAGCACATTTTGAACATCACAGATAGATGATACACATATCTGAATAAGACAATGTGAGGGTGTTTATTTTCTTAAGTTTTCCATCCCCTTAGTCTGAATTTGCATGCCGATAGAGCCCATTAGCTCTCATTATGCCTCTTGATTGAGTTTACAAAACAATAAAGTGTGTAGGCTTTTTCTTTCCTAAATTGAAACTTGATTAAGAGAAACCAATGACTTGTAACATCTTTCTACTCCAAACACGTTTGTCATCTCAGTAAGTGGTGTTTCAAATACATTAGAGGCATCCATATCCACGACTTCTACAGAAAAAAAAAACAGTTTTGTGTGCGTGAGAAACACATAAGAGGCATCATTCAGCATCCATGTTTCATCCAAATCACTGGCATTCAGCAGAAAATATTGTTTGGTGCCTGTAATTACTGTAGAAACTGTAACTGGTGAGTGGGCAGAGTGTGTGTTTGAGAGCATATGTCACAGTGTGTTAGTGTCCAGGCTAAACGTGTTACTTACGCCTGTCATGGCCGCCCTGGCTGCCCATCAGACCAGCCATGACTGAGGTGACAGTGATGCGTCTTGTCGGTCCAGTTCATCGGCCTAGAAGACCTGTCACTTGTCAATGTTATTATGTAGATTGACAGCTCATGTGCATCACGTTTAACTCAGTTTTCACCGGCTCTATTTTTCTGCCCATTGCCTCCTTCAAGCTGCACTTGTTCATATTCATGATATGCCAGCAGATACTGTATCAACACAATCTCCTGCCCTTAAAATTACCAGTCAAAGCTAATGCTGAAGTCTGATGTAAAAGTAAAATTAAAAGTATGTGCTGATTCCTGCAAAAAAACAAAAGGCAGGATACTATCACCTATGAGAAATTGCAACCCTTAGTCAACTGTTAAAGGCAGGATTGGTAATGTTGAAAAGCTAGCAAGATTTGAAGGTAGCATCTCCTCGGGACTCCGTCTAACCCGTCCCCCTGCCCTCGGGGCTGCGACCCACACACAGACGGGCACAAGCACCGCAGCGAGCAGAGAAAGGGCCACAATTTTAATTCTTATCTCATTCACCTGTAAGCAAACCTAATATTATCAAACAAACATGCCTACTGTTAGCAATGCGGCGATAAACCGCATTAAGCTCAGGCTCATACACAGGAGCGGTAGAGTAGGAGGCATTTCATTGGTTCTTTCCTAGCCGCCTGGGTGTTTTTACAGGAATACAGCAGCTACAGATGAAGGATATTTTTCACTTCTTTTTCAGAGCCCATAAGGTATTTCTTGCTGTCAGGGTGTAAAGGCTATTTCAAACAATATATAAAAAGTGTATATTGGAAATAGTTACCAACCCTGCCTTTAAAGGGTTTTAATTGTTAAGTTCATCAACAAGCCAATCTCCCATAACCCTTGCTTGTATTGCTTCCTACCATTCCTTTACTGTACAAATTGTATCCTCATTTTATAGTATTCTTATTAATTATTATCTGAAACAACCTTGGGTCCACATGGGAATCTTGAGGTTTCATCTCATATAATCACTCCCTTTCTTCTCCATCTGAGCCCTCCTCTCTTCTGTCCTTGTGGACGGCCCTGGCCCGCTCCAGACCTCTGACCTTAACCCTTAACATCATCCCAGCTACACTCGTTCTTTCTGCCTAATAGCTCCCTCTTCTTTCTCTTCCTCTTCCTCTTCCATCCTCTCTCTCCTGTCCAGTGGCCCTTATCTAAGTGTGTATTTGTGTCTCTCTCTGAGGCCCAGTGTGTTAGTGCCAGATGACCTGAAGCCAGCCATGACCAGTGGTCCACGGCTAAAACGATAAGGCAGGAGACTCCTTGACTTGCCGTTCCTCCTTTACTTTCCTCTCTTCACCTTTGATTTTGTTGTTTTTCTTTTCCTTTCCTGTCCTTTGCTTGCTTAGGTCTATTGGATATTACAAACCAAAAGTGGTGCACTGTGACTCACAAGGACTTTCTTAGGCCTTTATGCCTGATCTGAAAACATCGATCCTCAATAAAAAAAAAAAACTCTTAAATAGTGATCTACTTTTGGAAAGATGACTTAACAGCTTGGTATTTCCCTGGTAATAGCCATGTGAGTCAATGGGAAATCTACTTATTTAGTCGCCAAATGGAAATCTACCAAATCTCATGCAACCTAACAGGACAGTTTGCAAATGATTTTGGTAGAAATGGCCCATGTCTCCATTGACTTTGACTGCAGCTTTGCAGCCCTGTGTTGGCTTCCAGAAACCCCAGAGAGTTTTGATTAACTACATCTGGTCCCGCTCTTTATTGGGATTCATGACTGCAAACTCTTTGATAATTAGAAAGACCATCCTTCATGTCAAATCGAAAACATGACTGATGGCCATTTGTAATCTTATGAGTGCATGTGTGTGTGTTGGTGTATGCAATAGAAATATCTGATAAATGATGCTCATCTTGGCCTCCCTTGGCTGTCCAAATGTAAACAGAGGTCTCAACTGTTTGCTTGCAGTGTAATTAGTCAGCAGTGACAGGTCTTTTCTCCCTCTCTTTCTCTCTCTCTCTCTCTCTCTCTCTCTCTGTCTCCCTACTCGTCTTGTCAACAGGACAGATACGCACCATGCTGTCAACAAGCCTGATAGCCAGCACTGGTAGAAAGGTTAAGATTTACATAAAATACAGCAATCTGCTTATACACACACTCCACATCAGACAGATTTCCCCATTATTATGTTTTTTTCTTATTCTTTTCTTTCTGTGTCTCTACCTCTATTACTTCTGTCTTTTACTTCTGTCGCTCTAAATGAATCACATGCAGAGGCAACAATGCACGCATGATTGAGTGTGCACACACACATAGGGTACACACAAACACTCATAAACATTCCTCTTTGTTGAGCAGAATGACGGTCATCTGTCACAGTGAAGGTAACGTAGTTCTAGTACATGCTGTCCCACATAAAACCGTATACAATATATATATGCACCCTATTGTTTTAGTGTGCAAACACTGCTGTCATTAAGTTATCCTCGTCAACAGCCAGAAAGAAAGCGCTCCTTGAAAGACAGCGATGGATTGAACAATTCAGAAGTTCATTTTCCAAAGCCTGAGAATCTAAGGTGCTATATTTCCTGGAAAAGTAGAAGAACAATGTACAGAGAGGATGCATGTAATATGGACTACAAATTGTTAGTATCCACAGAATGTTTACTGTAATGGATAAAAGCAATAAAGGTATAACAAATAAACAACTAAATAAAAAACATTTGTTAAAAATAATGAGAGGGATTCATAAATGTGAATGCACCCTGGTTCTGGTAAAAGAGTGAAAGGGGGGGTTGACTGGTCACTTTGTGTCACTAAAATGTCAACTTCTCCATGCGTGCACACAGCTTGTTCATTTCCACATAAAGGCAAACTTGCCCTTGACATTTTGCAATATGCTGAGTATCCGCTTTAATAGGTGCACCTCATCATTTAGAGTGACGCCTTGCTCCAGACAGTGAGTCACATATGAATAAAGCATTAGTGTGAAGCATGCAGGTGGGGTGAGAGGTTCAATAACTGTTTCTCTGAATGTTAGAATGAGCAGCATGCATGTAACTTTTAACATAAGCTTAAATTTGTACCGCTAGGTCCTCTGTATCCTTTAATTAGGTGCTTCAGGCAATTCAGTCCGGTCTTCCAGATGCATCAGAAAAGGTGCATTAAATCAACATTGGTTATTCGCATTTCATCTGACTCTTTTATTGGTATTATGTCAAATCATTCTCGTAGACCTTGGGGATGTTGTGGGAATGACGTGGAATGCTAACACGTCAGTTATAAATCATAATAATAATAATAATAATTATCATAATAATAATAATAATAAATAGTGTTCAAGGAAAAATAAAGGTTGACCTGACACCTCTATGGTGTGATTGCTGGTGTCAAACAATCACTAATAATGTTTGGACTGCCAGTCATTTCCACCTTGGACGCAGTGTTCAAAAAAGTTATCAGGTGTCAGCAGTGGGGGAAGAACTTTTAACTGAACTAAAAGAACCCTTTACAATACCTCAGTGTAAGAAATACTCTTAGTAAAAGTCTTGCATTCAAAGTTTTACTTAAAGTTGCACTAATCAATGTTTTTATTTTATTTTTGTTTTAGAATTTGATCAAATGCCTTTGTGTAATGAACTTGTAGAGACAAATCAATGTTATTTTCTGTGGTGGAAAATAACTAACTAGTACTTTACTTAAGTACAATTTTGATGCCATCTTTGAGGCCTTCATCCTGAAACCCTCACAGCCCCTTCCCCTGCCCACCGCCTCTTTAGAAAATACTCAGACACCCTGCTGGCACTGAAGCAGGAGAGAGAGAGAGAGAGAGAGAGAGAGAGAGAGAGAGAGAGAGAGAGAGAGAGAGAGAGAGAGAGAGAGAGAGAGCTGGCATTAGTCAACACTGAGATTTCTCCCCACTGATGCGCCACTCCTCTGAATGCCAAACAGTTCCTTTATTATCTCTGAATTTACATGATTTTTGGGAGCAGCTTAAGTTTATTCCTTTACTCTCCCTCTCCTCCATCTCCCTGTTCTCCTCCCTTTCCGTCCCCCCTCTTTCTGCTTTCCTCCTTCTGTTCTATCAAAGTGCTGTATCATTACGCTTGGGATAATCCTGATCCCCTTGCCCCTCCCTCCTCCTTCAATTTTTGAGCCTTACCCTTCAAATTCTTCTATTTTACATGGTTGTTGGGGGGGGGGGGGCAGGGGGTGTTGGGGTGTCTTTTTTTGTGCTACTGCAAAATGATGATGAAACCATATGGAGGCTAGCGGTGGTGGGGTTTTGCAGGGAGGGAAATAGGGAGATGGGGGAACAGGAGGGGAAGCTACACAGCGGCGTAAATGACTTCTTAGCAGTGCAGCGAGATGTGAAGGACAGACTGACGTGAGACGGTGTGGTGAGCAAACTAATGAGCTACACATTTCACGCCGAGAAAGAAAAGGAAAGAAGAGAGAGGGAGGGGAGGGCGAAGAGAGGGAGGAGAGATGGATGCAGGAGGAGCAAGATGATGACAGCGATAGAGAGATGAGAGGAGGAGGATAGGAGGCAGAAGAAGAAGGCAGAGGAGAACAGGAGGAATGATAGAGAAAATGAGAGATGGTGAAGCCTTACATTTGCAAAATTGGGGAAAGGAAGAGGAAGACAGGAGTGAGAGAGACAGACAAGTAGGAAAAGAGGGGGCAGAAAGAGTGACATGAAAAATGACCTTTCCTTGCCAGCTTTTCTCATTCATCCTTGCCACGACAATGAACAATAAAGTTAGCTTCGATGAAATACTGCATGGGTACACAATCTCACAGGCTGCTCATACCTCTCATCTTTTTTAATAGGAACTTTCAAAGATTTCTATTCATTTGACTGCAAAGGAAATATGTATTTGATGCATACAGGTTCAGATGGGATGTACAGTATTAGTGTGGAGGTGATGGCTCCCAGACAGAATAATGAAACATCAGAACTCTGCCCGTCAGTGTAGTCCACATCTGATACGATAAAGTTGGTTTGATTATTCATAGTGGAATTAATCAATACAACACTTGTTGCCTATGGAAAGCCCTGCGCCTACTGCCACAGAGGTGTTTCCTCTCTGTCAAGATTATGCTGTCATTGAACATTATTTTTTTGTATGAGGATGTCTTGATTTACAACACAGAATTCACATTGGTTAGACTGCAGTTTCTATAATGAACAAGCTACTTTTCAACTATATTGTTTTGTGAAATCAGATTATTCATGAGAAAACAGCAAAACAAGATGAATGTGCTGTACCAGTAGGTGCACATACATATTTTAATCATTAATACCACCACTTTTCATAAACACCAATCTGCACACTCCATCACCTGCAACTTCACAGTTTTCAGAGCGACAGAAGTAGCAGCATGCTGCAGTACATTTTGTTATTTTTAGGCCTTACACCCAGGACGGAACTTCCAGCTCTCATCCCTCCTCCTTGGCTTCCTGCAGCGTGAGCCTTTCAGTACCTGGTGTGATGGGTGTTGGAGGACGCCTGTGGTTCTCTGTTACTGAATGCAGGCTGCCATCCAGCTCGTCTTGAGTCACTTCCAGTGTTTGTTCTGGT